>JARQOD010000002.1:268343833-268546064 GCA_033576555.1 Oophaga sylvatica
CCCCCAACTTAAAAACCGAGGCCCTTCAGTCCTATCCCGGTTTGGGCAAAGTGGGCCCTCTCCTGAGAGAGGGGCAACCTCTCCACTACCTGGTCCCAAATCTGCTGCATACGCTCCACAACAGAGTCAACACCCGGACAGACAGAAGCCTCCGTCTGTCCCGAAGAAAATCGAGGGTGAAACCAAAATTGCAGAAAAATGGAGACATCAAAGTGGCAGAGCTAGCCCTATTATTAAGAGCAAACTCAGGCAAAGGCAAAAAAGAGACCCAGTCATCTTGATCAGCAGACACAAAGCATCTCAGATAAGTCTCCAATGTCTGGTTTGTTCTCTCAGTTTGTCCATTGGTCTGAGGATGAAAAGCCGAGGAGAAAGACAATTGAACACCAAGTTTAGAACAAAAAGTCCTCCAAAATCTGGAAACAAACTGGACTCCTCTGTCAGACACAATGTTCTCAGGAATGCCATGTAACCGAACCACGTGCTGAAGGAACAAAGGTACCAATTCGGAGGAGGAAGGCAACTTAGGTAATGGCACAAGATGTATCATTTTGGAAAACCTGTCACAAATCACCCAGATAACGGTCATTCTCTGAGAAACCGGGAGGTCGGAAATGAAATCCATAGAGATATGGGTCCATGGTCTCTTGGGCACAGGCAATGGCATCAGCAAACCACTAGAGCGAGAGGAAGGCTTGGAGCGAGAGCAAGTCCCGCAGGACTGCACAAATTCCCTGACGTCAAGAGACAAAGTAGGCCACCAAAAGGACCGACTAACCAAGTCTCTGGTACCAAAAATTCCGGGATGACCGGCCAATGCGGAACAATGAATCTCAGACATCACACTCTTTTTCCACCGGTCTGGGACAAACAAACAATTTCCCAATAGGGCAGCGCTCGGGTTTAACCTCCTGACACCCTTCCAGAGCCAGTCTCAAATTGGGCGAGATGGCGGAAGAACAACACCCTCTTTCAAAATAACAGCAGGATCAGATAACTCAGGAGAGTCCGCAAGGAAACTCCTCGAGAGGGCATCCGCCTTAACATTCTTAGTGCCAGGAAGAAAGGAAACCACAAAATTAAAACGTGTGAAAAACAAGGCCCACCTGGCCTGTCTAGGATTAAGTCGCTTGGCTGATTCCAGATAAACCAGATTCTTATGGTCCGTGAGGACCATCACCTGATGTTTGGCTCCCTCCAGCCAATGTCTCCACTCTTCAAAAGCCCACTTCATGGCCAATAACTCCCGATTACCCACGTCATAAATACGTTCAGTTGGAGAAAATTTTCGAGAGAAAAAGGCACAAGGGTTACTTTTAGAGGTCTCTGGATCTCTTTGGGACAAAACGGCACCTGCCCCAATTTCAGAGGCATCAACCTCCACCTGAAATGGCAGAGAAACATCAGGCTGCCGTAGAACAGGAGCAGAAGTGAATCTCTGCTTAAGTTCCTGAAACACAGAGACTGCCTCAGGAGGCCAATTCACCACATCAGAACCCTTTTGGTCAAATCAGTCAATGGTTTAACAATAACAGAGAAATTACCAATAAATTTACGATAAAAATTGGCAAAACCCAAGAATCTCTGAAGAGCCTTTAATGAAGTAGGTTGGACCCAATCAGAGATGGCCTGAACCTTGACCGGGTCCATTTCAATTACAGATGGGGACAAGATGAATCCCAGAAATGAGATCCTCTGTACGCCAAAAACACACTTTGATCCCTTCACATACAGAGCATTCTCTCTCAAAATCTGGAACACAGTCCGAACATGTTTCACATGAGAGTCCCAGTCATTGGAAAAAATCAAGATATCATCCAAATAAACAATCAGAAATTTATCCACAAAATCCCTGAAAATGTCATTCATGAAGGACTGGAAGACGGAAGGAGCATTAGTGAGCCCAAAGGGCATCACTAGGTACTCAAAATGTCCCTCTGGGGTATTAAATGCCGTCTTCCATTCATCCCCGTGCTTAATGCGAATAAGGTTATATGCCCCCCTGAGGTCAAGCTTGGTAAACCAAGTAGCGTTTTTCACCCTGGAAAACAGGTCAGAAATCAAGGGTAACGGGTATTGATATTTCACAGTAATATTGTTCAAGAGACAATAATCAATACACGGCTTTAATGAACCATCCTTTTTGGCCACAAAGAAAAAACCGGCACCTAAAGGTGAAGAGGATGGTCTGATATGACCCTTCTCCAATGATTCCTTGATATAAGACCGCATAGCGTCATGTTCAGGTACAGACAAGTTAAAAAGGCGACCTTTAGGGAATTTACTACCCGACACTAATTCAATAGCGCAGTCATAGCTCCTATGGGGAGGCAAGGATGCAGATTTACTTTCGCTAAACACATCAGAAAAATCAATCAAAAAGTCAGGAACATCCTGAGCCTGGGGGGAGGCAGAAAAAACAGGAGTGTTGGTATTAACACATTGGCAGCCCCAACTGGTTACAGACACAGATTTCCAATCCAAAACAGGATTATGAGACTGTAACCAAGGAAAACCCAGCACGATAATGTCATGCAGATTATACAGAACCAAAAATTTGCAGCACTCCTGGTGATCAGGTTCAACCCTCATTATCACCTGAGTAGAAAACTGGGGTTTATTCTCAGCCAAAGGGGTAGAATCGATCCCCAGTAGGGGAATAGACTTCTGTAGGGGTATCAAGGGAAATCCACAACGTTTAGCAAAATCATAATCCATCAGGTTAATAGCTGCTCCAGAATCAGCGAAAGCCTGAGCAGAAAATGAGGACAGAGAGCATATCAGAGTGACAGTTAATAAAAACTTAGTCTGAACACTACCCAAGACAACTGAGCGTGCAAAACGTCTTCCCCGCTTAGGGCAGACTGAAATAGCATGAGAGGCATCACCACAGTAGAAACATAACCCATTGCGCTTTCGAAACTCATGACGCTGTGCCCCAGACACCACTCTATCACACTGCATGGGTTCAGAAGCTAGTTCACAAGGCAACACCATACCACGCATACTTCTCCGCTCACGCAAACGTCTGTCAATTTGAATCGCTAATGACATAGAATCATTGAGACCAGAGGGGACAGGGAATCCCACCATAACATCCTTTACATTATCTGACAGACCCTTCCGGAAAAGGGCTGCCAAAGCGTCGTCATTCCATTTGGTCAGGACTGCCCACCTACGGAATCTCTGACAGTATAACTCAGCGTCATCAAGCCCCTGATTTAATGCCAACAAGGCTTTTTCAGCTTGATCAGTGACAATAGGCTCATCGTACAATAACCCCAAGGCCTGAAAAAATGCATCAACATCACTCAAAACAGGATCCCCAGGTGTCAGGGAAAAAGCCCAATCCTGAGGATCGCCGCGCAGGAGAGAGATGATAATTTGAACCTGCTGCGCTGCGTTCCCTGAGGACTTAGATTTTAAGGCAAAAAACAATTTACAATTATTTTTGAAATTCTGAAACTTAGCTCGATCCCCTAAAAACAAATCTGGCATGGGAATCCTAGGTTCCACAACAGGCAACCCAGCAAGATAGATAGCAATACTCCGAACCTCAGTGGCAAGCTGATCCACACGGCCAGACAACTGTGCAAACTCCATTGAGAGAAAAGATCCTCCCCAGCACCCAGAGATACAGAGGGAAAGAGAAAAAAAAAAATGCAACAAACAGAAAAATATCTCTGACAACTCTGACAATATTTTTTCCCTTCTGTGAGTACCATACAATTTTCAATTTTTATTCCGGTGATACTGTTATGTTTCGGTAGCTGAGGAGTGCAGGTAAAAAAGGCAATACACCAGAGCAGTTGGAATCTATGAGATTGCAGTACCCTGACTAACCACCACAACTAGAGGCAGCCGTGGAGCGTTCCTACGTTGGTCCTAGAAGCCTCGTCACAGCCTGAGAAACTAACTACACCTAAAGATAGATATAGGAAAGCTATCTGCCCCGGAGCAGAACCCCAAAGATAATAGAAAGCCCCCAAACATGTAATGGCGGTTAGACAAGATGAAATACTGACACAGAAAGAAAATAGTATGAGCAAACGCTGGGGCCCAAACTAACTAAATAGAAAAGGATAGGAAGGGTACTTACTGCAATCCCAGAAAACCCTGAAAAGCACCAACTCTACTAATTTCAAAAACACCTGAGATCACACGACCTCTTCCACCTAAATTAGTTCTCTGGTGTAACAAAATCAAAACAGCAGCCACTGAAAAAACTGGAAAAAGCAAAAGTACAAACATCAGTGGCTGAACAAAACTGAGAGGGCAGAAGCCCCCGGAGGGGACCCTGAAGGCCCCCACAGAAGTGCAGGACAAAATGCAAAAATATAGCACAAACACAAAAGAAGAAAATGTCTTATCTGTTAGCAGGAGATGCAGACACGACACAGCAGGCTACAAGGGAAACTGGAATAAAGGATTCAGACCAGAACAATTTATCACCGGCAACCCTGATGGGAAGGTGACTCCCTTATATATGACCAGTCAGTAACACCTGATTCCCAGTCCTCACAATCTTCACTGGACAGACTAGCACCGCTTGTAACCACCAGAGGGAGCCTCTGCTCAGAACTCATCTCAAACCCATTCACAACAGCCCACATAGTATATGGCAGGGCCCACATAGTATATAGCAGGGCCCACATAGTGTACAGCGTGGCCCACATAGTGTACAGTGTGGCTGGCCCACATAGTGTACAGCGTGGCCCACATAGTATATAGTAGCAGGGCCCACATTGTACAGCAGGGCCCACATAGTAAACGGAGTGCCCACAAAGTATATAGCAGGGCCCACATAGTGTACAGCGTGGCCCACATAGTGTACAGCATGGCTGGCCCACGTAGTGTACAGCCTGGCCTACATAGTATATAGTAGCAGGGCCCACATTGTACTGCAGGGCCCACATAGTATACGACAGGGCCCACATAGTATATAGCAGGGCCCACATAATGTACAGCGTGGCCCACATTGCATACAGCTCTGCCCAAATAGTATACAGCTCTGCCCAAATATTATACAGCTCTGCCCAAATAGTATACAGCGCTGCCCACATAGTATAGAGCGCTGCCCACATAGTATACAGCGCTGCCCACATAGTATACAGCTCTGCCCAAATAGTATATAGCTCTGCCCACATAGTATACAGCTCTGCCCACATAGTATAGAGTGCTGCCCACATAGTATAGAGCGCTGCCCACATAATATACAGCTTTGCCCACTGCTCACATAGTATACAGCTCTGCCCACATAGTATACAGCGTTGCCCACATAGTATACAGCTCTGCCCACATAGTGTACAGCTCTGCCCACATAGTTGTCATGTGTGCATCGCCACGAAGATCGTCGCGGTTGCACATTCTGACTTCTCACAGCTGAGTTGCTGTTTCTTTGTGTTTGGCAGTTAGGGAGTTAATTCTGTCTGTGCTCAGTTCTGGGACTGGGTGCAGTTTTCTCCCGGCTGCAATTAATTATTTGTTGATTGGTTTCCTTTAAATCTCTGGTGGTCTGTGTTGGGAGTTGCCAGTGAAATTCTTCATGCAGACCACAGATAGGATTGTATCTGTATAGACTTAAGTTAAAGAGCTCCTTAGTTGTTTTAAGCTCACCTTGCTTAGAGTTTAATATCCCAGATCATTTATGTTCCTTCTGTGTTTGAGTGTGTATGCAAGTCTGTGTTTTCTCCAGTCTGTCTTATATATCTAATCTGTGTATTTAGCAGAGATCAGCCCATATCCCTTTGGTGGTAATCAGTATCCTTCTTAGGACTGATTACAGGGTTCAGGGACTGATAGGAGACAGGGTTAGGCTGGAGACTTGGACCTCTGAACCATTATCAGTACCTCCAAGGTGAGGGATTAGTTAGGACCCCAGTTTAGGGTCAGGTTAGACCCCCGGTCCTCCTCTTTCCTGTGACAGTGTATCAAGTCCTCAAGATTAACCCTGAGTTCAACGGATATCGTGTCAGGTAAATCTATTCTATATTTACATGCTGATGTTGCTAATCTATATGTTGTATAGAGTGTTGTTCTTTTAAGAATAGTTTACTGACATCGTACACATATCATAAGACCGCGTGACATTTTCACTGGCCTATAAAATTATTCCCAGTTGCCATGGATCCAGTAGCCCAGCTGGCTCTGCAGTTGCAGGGATTATCCATGGAGCTGACGGACATTAAGTCCAAAGTTTTGTCTCCCTCGGAGCAAACCAGATTTGAACCTAAAGTAGCTCTCCCGGACAGGTTCACTGGTGGGCGAGACAAATTTTTTACCTTCAGGGAAGCATGTAAATTGTATTTTCGGCTTCGGCCTCGATCATCAGGGAGTGAAGAGCAGAGAGTGGGAATTGTTATCTCACTCCTACAAGGGGACCCTCAATCCTGGGCCTTCTCCCTTCCTCCGGGATCCCCGGCTCTACAGTCAGTAGATCTTAGAAGCCAGTTTTGTCATGGGCTTTCTGACAAATTGAAGGACGTTTTGGCTCAGTATGATTCTCCTCCATCACTGGAGGCTGCTATGGCCCTAGCTATCCGTACTGATAGACGGCTCCGGGAGAGGTGCGAGGTAACTCCGCTCCCTGTTGTTACTCCACCTACTACTAAAGTCCCTTATGTTGAGGTTCCCCTTGTCTGTTCGGAGGAGCCTATGCAGTTGGGAGGGACATCATTTCGTAGGAGGGGATTGGCGGTACGCCTCAGGACTAGAAGGTGTTTCTTCTGCGGGAAAGAGGGACATTTTGTTGGGGGATGTCCATCCCGTGCCTTGTTGAGCAAAAAGTCGCCGGAAAACTGTTAATCCCAGGTTGTGTGGTGGACGACAACCTGGGAGTATGTATTTCGTCCGCTAGTTCTTCTCAGTTCCTTGTACCAGTGGAGGTGGTGGTTGGTACGAGAGTGGAGAGATTTTCTGTTCTTCTTGATAGTGGGTCCGGGGCTAATCTGGTTGACGCTCAGTTTGCTCAGGCTCAAGGTATGCATCTGAGTGTATTGGTCAAACCGATCCCTATATTCTCCATTGACGCCAGGCCTCTCGGCCAAGGTAGCTTTGTTCATGAGGTTCATAACATTGACCTTCGGGTAGGGGCAATACATAGGGAACTATTATCTTGTTATGTGTTGGAGGGTCTACCTACTCCTATTGTGTTGGGACTTCCTTGGTTGGTTAAACATAACCCTGTGATTAATTAGCAGTCCAGAGATATAAGCCAATGGGGGAGTTTTGCAAAAGTAACTGCATGAACACAGTCATCAGTGCGGTCGTGCCTAGTACTTTGCCTCCTTTTTTGGAGGACTTTGGGGATGTGTTCTCTGAGGAGGGGTGTCAGGAGTTGCCTCCTCATCGCGTGTATGACTGCTCTATTAATTTACTTCCTGATGCTAAGTTACCTAAAGCTAGGTTATATAACCTTTCTGGTCCTGAGAGGCAGGCTATGAAAGATTATATTTCGGAAAGTCTGGCCAAAGGGCATATTAGACCTTCATCTTCCCCAGTGGCCGCGGGGTTCTTCTTTGTGAAGAAAAAAGATGGAGGCCTACGCCCTTGCTTGGATTTCCGCGAACTTAATCGGATTACTGTTCGAGATCCGTATCCACTCCCTCTGATTCCTGATCTCTTCAATCAAATTGTTGGCGCCAAATGGTTCTCTAAATTGGATCTCAGGGGGGCGTATAATCTGATTAGGATAAAAGAGGGGGATGAGTGGAAAACGGCGTTTAACACGCCGGAGGGACATTATGAGAACCTTGTCATGCCTTTTGGTCTGACTACTGCACCAGCAGTATTCCAACATTTTGTTAATGACATTTTTCGTCATCTGGTGGGGCTGTTTGTGGTCGTATATTTGGATGACATTTTAATTTACTCACCAGATCTTGTGTCTCACCAGGAGCATGTGAGACAGGTGTTGCAGATCTTGCGAGACAATAAACTATACGCCAAACTGGAAAAGTGTGTATTCGCCGTACAGGAACTTCAGTTTTCGGGTTTCTTGGTGTCAGCCTCCGGTTTCCGTATGGACCCTGAAAAGGTGAGAGCAGTGCTTGAATGGGATCAGCCAGAGGATCTTAAGGCTCTGCAGCGTTTTCTGGGGTTTGCTAACTACTACCGGAAATTTATTTGTAATTTCTCATCTGTTGTCAAACCTCTCACTGACATGACAAGAAAAGGGACGGATTTTTCTAAATGGTCGGACAAAGCTTGCCAAGCTTTTTCCTCTTTGAAAAAATGTTTTGCTTCGGCACCCGTTCTCATCCAACCAGATGCATCACAGCCGTTCGTTGTGGAGGTGGACGCGTCTGACGTAGGGGTGGGTGCAATATTGTCCCAGGGTCCGTCCCCTGGTAAATGGCATCCGTGCGCTTTCTTTTCTAAAAAATTGTCGTCCGCCGAAAGGAATTATGATATCGGCAATAGGGAACTTTTGGCCATTAAGTTGGCTTTTGAAGAATGGCGTCACTTTTTGGAGGGGGCAGTCCACCCGGTCACCATCATTACTGATCACAAGAACCTGCTGTATTTGGAATCTGCTAAGCGTCTGAATTCCAGACAAGCTCGATGGTCGTTGTTTTTTACCAGGTTTAATTTTGTTGTCACTTATCGCCCTGGATCTAAGAATGTTAAGGCGGATGCCTTGTCTCGCAGTTTCCCAGGGGCCGGGAAAATGGATGACCCGATTCCTATCCTTCAGGAGGGGGTGGTAGTGTCGGCTGTATGTTCTGAGCTTGAGGAGGAGGTGTTAGAGGCTCAGGGGGACGCCCCTGCAGGACCTCCAGGGAGACTGTTTGTCCCAAATCAGTTGAGACAAAAGGTTATTGAGGCACATCATAATTCTGCTTTAGCAGGACATCCAGGGAGTAAGGCTACTTTAGATCTCCTTTCTCGCCGGTTTTGGTGGCCTAACGTTAATAAAGATGTTTTAACTTTTGTCGCGTCATGTGGGGTGTGTGCTCGCTCTAAGACCCCTCATACCCGTCCGTCTGGGACCCTCTTACCCTTGAAACTTCCGGAGCGTCCATGGACTCATTTGTCTATGGACTTCATCACGGACCTTCCTCAGTCGTCAGGGAAGACTGTCATACTGGTGGTTGTTGACAGGTTCAGTAAGATGGCACATTTCATTGCTCTTCCTGCCCTCCCTAATGCTAAAACTCTGGCGCAGGTGTTCATTGGGGAGATTGTGAGACTTCATGGGTTGCCTTCTGATGTGGTGTCAGATAGGGGGTCTCAGTTTGTGTCCAAGTTTTGGAGGGCATTTTGTTTACGTCGGGGGATGCAATTGTCTTTTCCTCGGCTTTTCATCCGCAGACCAATGGTCAGACAGAGCGTCTGAATCAAAGCCTAGAGACTTATCTTCGGTGTTTTGTCTCAGAGAACCAGGAGGACTGGTCTTCTTTCTTGCCTCTGGCAGAGTTCGCTCTTAACAACAGGCGGAGCGAGTCCACTGGTAAGTCCCCGTTTTTTGGGGCATATGGTTTTCATCCCCAGTTTTGTACATTCAATGGGGGGGGCCCTTCTGGGGTTCCTGAGGAGGAGCGTTTCTCGTCGTCACTTGCTTCAGTGTGGAGAGGTGTATTGAATAATCTGAGTGCTATGGGGAACCGTTATAAACGTATGGCTGATAGGAGGAGAGTTTCTGGTCCAGATCTTAATGTGAACGATCTGGTATGGTTGTCTACCAGGAATATAAAACTTAAAGTTCCCTCCTGGAAGCTGGGCCCCAGATTCATCGGGCCGTACAGGATCAGTTCCATAATTAATCCTGTGGCATTTCGTCTGGACCTCCCTCCTACGTTTAAAATCCACAATGTGTTCCACAAGTCATTACTTAAGAGGTACGTGGCACCAGTCATACCATCACCGCTACCTCCTCCTCCAGTGGTGGTCAATGGTAACTTGGAGTTTCAAGTGTCAAAGATCATTGACTCACGTCTGAATCGCCGGTCCCTTCAGTACTTGGTGCATTGGAAGGGGTATGGTCCAGAGGAGAGGACGTGGGTTCCTGCGTCTGACATTAACGCAGATCGTTTGGTGCGGACCTTCCACAGAACTCACCCGGGCAAACCTGGCCCTGAGGGTCCGGAGGCCCCTCGTAGAAGGGGGGGTTCTGTCATGTGTGCATCGCCACGAAGATCGTCGCGGTTGCACATTCTGACTTCTCACAGCTGAGTTGCTGTTTCTTTGTGTTTGGCAGTTAGGGAGTTAATTCTGTCTGTGCTCAGTTCTGGGACTGGGTGCAGTTTTCTCCCGGCTGCAATTAATTATTTGTTGATTGGTTTCCTTTAAATCTCTGGTGGTCTGTGTTGGGAGTTGCCAGTGAAATTCTTCATGCAGACCACAGATAGGATTGTATCTGTATAGACTTAAGTTAAAGAGCTCCTTAGTTGTTTTAAGCTCACCTTGCTTAGAGTTTAATATCCCAGATCATTTATGTTCCTTCTGTGTTTGAGTGTGTATGCAAGTCTGTGTTTTCTCCAGTCTGTCTTATATGTCTAATCTGTGTATTTAGCAGAGATCAGCCCATATCCCTTTGGTGGTAATCAGTATCCTTCTTAGGACTGATTACAGGGTTCAGGGACTGATAGGAGACAGGGTTAGGCTGGAGACTTGGACCTCTGAACCATTATCAGTACCTCCAAGGTGAGGGATCAGTTTGGACCCCAGTTTAGGGTCAGGTTAGACCCCCGGTCCTCCTCTTTCCTGTGACAGTGTATCAAGTCCTCAAGATTAACCCTGAGTTCAACGGATATCGTGTCAGGTAAATCTATTCTATATTTACATGCTGATGTTGCTAATCTATATGTTGTATAGAGTGTTGTTCTTTTAAGAATAGTTTACTGACATCGTACACATATCATAAGACCGCGTGACAATAGTATACAGCGCTGCCCACATAGTATACAGCTCTGCCCACATAGTATACAGCTCTGCCCACATAGTATACAGCTCTGCCCACATAGTATACAGCTCTGTCCAAATAGTATACAGCTCTACCCAAATAGTGTATAGTACGCCCCATATAACACAGCCCTCATCTCACCCCCCCGCGTCACCCCCCAGGAATGGCCCCACAGCCACAGTTCAGTACTCACTGACGTATTGAAAAAAAAAAACACTCCTCACCTCTCCTTGTGCCCGCGCTGCTCCCGACTCCTGTCTCCTGCTCTGCCTGGTGCACAGTGAGTGCGTGATGACGTCATCGTGTACCCGCTGTGTCAGAGACAGAGTGGGGAATGATGGGAGAGGGAGCTCTCTCTCCTCCATCATCTCTTTGAACTGTACCGGCAGAAGCCGGTATAGTTCAAAGCAGCGGGGCGGGGGAGTCGAGTCGGCGCTGGGGGCAGGTGGGCCCTCTGCATTACAGGGGCCTCCATAGCAGCTGCGTGATGTGCCGCTAGCTGGGGGCCCTTGGGGAGCAGTGAGAGCCTCAAAATGTTGGGAGCCCCCGGGCCCAAGTGTGAACCGGCGTGCTCGGGCGGCGGGCCCCCTAATCACCGGGCCCCATACATGAGTAAGGGTTGTCATGCCCTGATGGCGGCCCTGGCCCATCATATACTAGAGCATCATATGGGGTTCATTATTTATGGGGCATCATATAGGGACCTTTATATATGGAGCATCATATGGAGCACATATGGGGCCTATTCTGTATGGAGCATTATATGGAGCCCATTCTGTATTGAACAATATATGGGGCTCATTATTCTGTATAGAGCAATATATGGGGCTCATTATTCTGTATGGCGCACTATGTGGTGGCCATAATACTGTATGGAGGACTATACTGTCCGTTTTTGAGCTATTGTAGAATTTAACCCCTTAACCCCCAAGGGTGGTTTGCACGTTAATGACCGCGCCAATTTTTACAATTCTGACCACTGTCTCTTTATGAGGCTATAACTCTGGAACGCTTCAACGGATCTTCACGATTCTGAGAACTGTTTTCTCGTGACATATTGTACTTCATGATAGTGGTAGAATTTCTTCGATATAATTTGCAGTTAATTATGAACAAATGGAAATATTGCAAAAATTTTGAAAATTTTGCAATTTTCAAACTTTGACTTTTTATTACCTTAAAACAGAGAAATGTGTCGCAAAAAATAGTTACTAAATAACATTTCCCACATGTCTACTTTACATCAGCACAAATTTGAAACCAAATTTTTTTTTTGTTACGAAGTTATAAGGGTTAAAAGTTGACCAGAGATTTCACATTTTTACAACAAATTGTACAAAACCATTTTTTTTAGGGACCACCTCACATTTGAAGTTACTTTGAGGGGTCTATATGGCAGAAAATACCCAAAAGTGACACCATTCAAAAAGCTGCTCCCTCAAGGTACTCAATGTCGCATTCAAGAAGTTTATTAACCCTTCAGGTGCTTCACAGGAGCAGAAGCAACTTGGAAGGAAAAAATGAACATTTAACTTTTTTAGTCACAAAACTGATCTTTTACAAACAATTTTTTTATTTTAACAAGGGTAAAAGCCGATAACCCATATGTGGGGGAAAACCACTGTCTGGGCGCACAGCAGGGCTTGGAAGGGAAGGAGCGCCGTTTGACTTTTTCAAACCAAAATTGGCGGGAATTGAGATTGGACGCCATGCCGGGTTTGGAGAGCCCCTGATGTGCCTAAACAGCGGAAACCCCCCACATGTGACACCATTTTGGAAACTAGACCCCCTAAGGAACTTATCTCGATCTGTTGTGAGCACTTTGAACCCCCAAGTGTTTCACTAAAGTTTATAATGCCTGGGTGTGAAAAAAAAATTTCCACAAAAATGATTTTTTAGTCCCCAATTTTTGATTTTTCACAAGGAAATTGGACCCCAAAAGTTGTTGTCCAATTTGTCCTGAGTACGCTGATACCCCATATGTGGGGGATAAATACTGTTTGGGCGCACCGTAGGGCTCGGAAAGGAAGTAATGACGTTTTGGAATGAGACTTTGATGGGTGTCATGATCAGTTTGCAGAGTCCCTGATGTGCCTAAACAGTGGAAACCCCCCACAAGTGGCACTATTTTGGAAACTAGACCCCCTAAGAAACTTATCAAGATCTGTGGTGAGCACTTTAAACCCCCAAGTGCTTCACACAAATTTATAATGCCCGGGCATGAAAATAAAAAATCCTATTTTTTTCCCACAAAAGTAATATTTAAGTCACCAATTTTTTATTTTTCCAATTGTAACATGAGAAATTGGACAATAAAAGTTGTTGTCCAATTTGTGCTGAGTGTGCTGATACCCCATATGTGGGGGGAAACCACTGTTTTGGGTGCACGGCAGAGCTCGGAAGGGAAGGAGCGCCATTTGACTTTTTCAAACCAAAATTGGCTGGAATCGAGATTGGACGCCATGTCGCATTTGGATAACCCCTGAAACAGTGGGAATCCCCACAAGTGACCACATTTTGGAAACTAGACCCCCTAAGGAACTTATCTAGATCTGTGATGAGCACTTTGAACCCCCAAGTGCTTCACACAAGTTTATAACGAAGAGCCGTAAAATTAAAAAATCATATTTTTTCCACAAAAATGATCTTTTCACCCCAATTTTTATTTTCCAAAGGGTAACAACACCTCAAAAGTTATTGTACAATTTGTCCTGAGTATGCTGATACCCAATATGTGGGGGTAAACCACTGTTTGGGTGCATGGCAGAGCTTGGAAGGGAAGGAGCGCAGTTTGACTTTTTCAACGCAGAATTGGCTGTATGCCATGTCGTGTTTGGAGAGCCCCTGATGTGCCTAAACAGTGAAAACCCCCCACAAGTGACACCATTTTGGAAATAAGACCCCTTAGGAACTTATATAGATCTGTTGGGAACACGTTCAACCACCAAATGTTTCACTAAAGTTTATAATGCCTGGGTGTGAAAAAAAAATTCCACAAAAAATGAAATTTTAGTCCCCAATTTTCCAATTTTTGATTTTTCAGGAGGAAATTGGACCCCAAAAGTTGTTGTCCAATTTTTCCTGAGTACGGTGATACCCCATATGTGGGGGGAAAATACTGTTTGGGCACACGGCAGGGCTCAGAAAGGAAGTAATGACATTTTGGAATGCAGACTTTGATGGGTGTCATGTTCAGTTTGCAGAGTTCCTGATGTGCCTAAACAGTGGAAACCCCCCATAAGTGACCCCATTTTGTAAAGTAGACCCCCAAAGGAACTTATCTAGATGTGTGGGAGCGCTTTGAACCCCAAGTGCTTCACAGAAGTTTATAACGTAGAGCCATAAAAATAAAAAAATCATATTTTTTCCACAAACATGATCTTTTAGTCCCCAGTTTTTTATGTTCCCAAGGGTAACAGGAGAGATTGGACCCAAAAAGTTGTTTTCCAATTTGTCCTGAGTACGCTGATACCCTATATGTGGGAGAAAACTACTGTATGGGCACACATCGGGGCTCGTAAGGGAAGTAGTGACGTTTTGGATTGCAGACTTTGATGGAATGGTCTTTCGGGTGTCATGTCACGTTTGGAGAGCCTCTGATGTGCCTAAACAGTGGAAACCCCCCACAAGTGACCCCATTTTGGAAACTAGACCCCCAAAGGAACTTATTTAGATGTGTTGTGAGAACTTTGAACCCCCAAGTGCTTCACAGAAGTTTATAACGTAGAGCCATAAAAATAATAAATCAGATTTTTTTCCACATAAATGATATTTTCGCCCCCAATTTTTTATTTTCCCAAGGGTAACAGAAGAAATTGAACCCATGAGTTATTGTGCAATTTGTCCTGAGTATGCTGATACCCCATATGTGGGGTAAACTACTGTTTGGGCGCATGGCAGAGATCGGAAGGGAAGGAGCACCGTTTGACTTTTTCAACGCCGAATTGGCTGAAATTGAGATCAGACACCATGTCACATTTGGAGAGCCCCTGATGTGCCTAAACAGTGGAAAGCCCCCAATTCTAACTCCAACCCTAACCCCAACACACCCCTAACACATAATCCCAACCCTAATCATAACCCTAACCACAAACCTAACACACCCGTAACCCTAGTCCCAACCCTAACCCTAACTTTAGCCCCAACTCTAACCCTAACTTTAGCCTCAACCCTAACCCTAACTTTAGCCCCAGCCCTAACCCTAATTGGAAAATGGAAATAAATACATTTTTTTAATTGTATTATTTTTCCCTAACTAAGGGGGTGATAAAGGGGGGTTTGACTTACTATTTATAGCGGGTTTTTATGATTGGCAGCTGTCACATGCTAAAAGACGATTTTTATTGCAAAAAGTAGTTTTTGCATCATCACATTTTGGAGCTATAATTTTTCTATATTTTGGCCCACAGAGTCATGTGAGGTCTTATTTTTTGCGGGACGAGGTGACGTTTTTTTTTTGTACCATTATTGGGCACATGACATTGTTTGATCGCTTTTTATTACGATTTTTGGGAGACAGAATGAACAAAAACCAGCATTTCATGAGTTTCTTTTGGGGGAGGGGCGTTTATAGCGTTCCGCATGTGGTAAATTTGATAATGCAGTTTTATTCTTTGGGTCAGTATGATTACAGTGATACCTCATTTATATAATTTTTTTATGTTTTGCCGCTTTTATACAATAAAAACGATTATATAAAAAAATAATTATTTTTGCATCGCTTTATTCTGCGAGCTATAACTTTTTTATTGTTTCGCTGATGATGCTGTATGGTGGCTTTTTTTTTGCGGCACAAGATGACGTTTTCAGCGGTACCATGTTGTTTATATCCGTCTCTTTGATTGCGTGTTATTCCACTTTTTGTTCAATAGTATGATGATAAATCATTGTTTTTTAGCATTGTTTTTTTTTTTTTAAGGGGTTCACTAAAGGGGTTAACTAATGGGACAGGTTTATAGGGCGGGTCATTACAGAAGCGGAAATACTAAATATGTGTACTTTTATTATTGGGTTTTTTTTACATTAAAGAAATGAATTTATTGGGGAATATTTTTTTTTTCATTATTTAGGAATTTTTTTTACAAATGTTTATTTTTATTTTTTTTACATTTTTACTTTGTCCCAGGGAGGGACATTACTGTGTAGGGTCAGACCGCTGGTGTGACAGTGTGCACAGCACTCTGTCACACCAGCGATCGCACAGGCACTGCTGCAGGCTTCCTGCAGGACCCGGCGGCCATCTTGGACCTGGGGTCCTGCAGTGAGGAGAGTCCCTTGGAACAGCGCGACACATCACGCTGTTCTGAGGATCTCAGGGGCGCGCGCAGGGAGCCACCTTCCTGCGCGATGCTCCACTGTGTCCCCGGTACACCGCGATCATGTTTGATTGCGGTGTGCCAGGGGTTAATGTGTCGGGAGCGGTCCGTGACCACTCCTGGCACATAGTGTCAGGTGTCAGCTGTGATAATCAGCTGACACCCGACCGCGATCAGCTGCGCTCCCCCCGGGAGCGCAGCTGATCGCATGGGACGTACTATTCCGTCCCTGGGAATTAAGTACCAGGTCACATGGATGGAATAGTACGTCCCATGGGATTAAGGGGTTAAAATAGATATCACTCATGTAATGTAAGAAGTGAAGTATTTGGCATTGTACTATACCTATATTTCTCTGCCCTATCGGAGCATCATGAATTGTGGTATGTGTTAAAGGGGCCCACTGAGACTCTTTGGCCCGGGGCCCACGAAAACCTGGAGCCAGCCCTGCCCCCCACAACTTTAGCCAAATAACCCCCAGTTTTCAATGCGTTGCTATTATTATAAAGTTAATTAAGGTTGACAAGCTTAAGTAATAAGAATTGATGTCGTTGGCATTGAAATGGGCACTGTAGGTGTGTTTACTGTCCTCCACTCCCTGCCGACTTTTATTCCCCATTGACTTGCATTGGGGTCGGATTTTCGACTCCGACCCGACCATTTCCGTTAGTCGGCCGACTTCATTCGACTCGACGTTTGAGAAAGTCAGGTTTCATGAAACCCGACTCGACCCTAAAAAAGGCAAAGTCGCTCATCTCTAATTATGACTAATGCTTATGTTGCTATAAACTAATTTTAACTGCTGCTTTTTGAAAAAATTGTGACATACAGTGAGACCAGGAAAAGAACACCTCTTTAGAAAGACAGCCTCTGAAATCATCCAATTCTTTTACGGAAAATAATTATTGGCTCTATTCACTAAGAATACTATTCCTGTAGAAGACTATGTTATTAGTAGGTCATCTGTAAAAGGTTCTACCTTTATGGCTAGCTTTACTTATCAGACTTACACTTTGTGAATCAATTGCAATCATACTGCCACAAATATATTAATGAAACAATGCTGAGCTTTAAAGTTGTTCCCCATAGCAGATATATTGGAACTGTTAATGCATTTTATTGGTAATGTTGTATTATAATATTTTAAAGAATGAATTCATTGGTATATATGATGACTACTATGTACAGTACATTGTTTAGTGTTAGGTTTTTTAATAACTAAACACATACTTTTTTGCTTAAAGAAGCCCTGCCATCCATGTTTTTATCCTCTTAATATATTGCAATCATAGTACATACCACTGTGTACTTACAATTACTCATTTTGCCCCTTACCCGGTTATTTCTGCTATTTTCCATTAGTTCTATGACATCATGTTATTAAAAACTGACTAGCTGAATCTTTCCGAGCTCTATGTAGAAACAGAAAGTCTATTTTAACTGCAATAGTCAGCATTAGAGTAACAATTTTAGTCAGTGTAAAATCCCTGGCAGCCCAACTCCACCTCCTTTTCAACTCCGGACCCAGCTGCTACACTCCTCCCCAACTAGGGCATTTGCAATTAGGTAGAATTGTACTTCTAATCATGAGTTATGCCGGGAAAAGAGGCCTCATTCTGTTTTTGATAAACAGTAGAATGATGTGTTTTACCAAAAAGCTCTATCTTGTCTCATCTGTCCACAAGATGCTTTCCCAGAAGGATTTTGGCTTCCTCAAGTACATTTTGGCAAGCTACATTCTAGCTTTTTTATGTCTCTGTGTCTGCTGTGGGATTCTCCTGGGTATCTTGCCATAGCATTTTATTTCATTCAAATTTCGATGGGTAGCTCAAGCTGACACTGTTTTTTTTAAAATAAAACCAAAGGAAAAAGCAATGTATGCATATACCTTAATGAAAATAAATACGTTTAAACGCAAGTGGATTAAATAATTAACATAGGGTACTTAGTAAACACTGTTTTGATCAAAAAAGTATAAAGCTGTCCCACCACGGCAAGGTGTACCCATTTGGGACAGTAACTACACTCTCTAACATTAAAAACTTCCTGGTGTGAATTGTGGAACAGAATCTGGGTCCCAAATGGACACCCAGCTTCAGAGGGACTATATATGAATTACACAGCTCAGTAGAAAGGAGGCCACACCCTATTTGTACTGAATACAAAAATACTAAAGAAAAGAAAAAAAAACTGAACTGAAGTAGACTTGAATGACATACAAGATGTAGAAGCATGTTCACACTGACCATAAAAGCAAACAAAACCAAAGGAAAGAGCAATGTATGCATATACCTAAATGAAAATAAGTAAAAAAGCAAGTGCATTAAATAATTTACATAGGGTACTTAGTAAACACTGTTTTGATCAAAAAAGTATAAAGCTGTTCAACCACAGCAAAGTGTACCCATTTGGGACAGTAACTACACTGTTTTTTTTAAACCTGAGTGCAACTGATTATCCAGCATCTGGATTATGTGGCATTGCATCCTTTTATCAAATTTTCCTCTGCCGCCCATGCTCATGACTTGTAGCCTTGAGATTGTTGATGTTTTTCAACAATTTTGGTTCTCCATTACTCAGACAGTTCACTTCTCTTTTTTTCTGCATGTTTCGTGTTGCACACACAGACACATAATGCAAAGATTGTTTTAACATCTCCCTTTTTTATCTGGTTTAAGTTGTGATTTTCATATTGACCATTCCTGTTATTTGCCACAGGTGACTTTGTACAAACATTACATGCTTGAAACATGTTGTTTACCTATATAATGGAAAACTGTAAAAAAAAATTGAGATTTTGTGTGAAATAAGTTGCCTTTTTTCTCCATTTTATGTGTTGTTCCAATACACGCAAAGGAAATAAACATGTATGTAACAAAACAAATGTAACTGCAGTAATTTTCGGGAAGAATTACTGAAAAAATTTCAAGGGTGCAACACTTTTGTCAATGACTGTATAAATATATATATTTACATACAGTATATGTATATATATATACATACAGTACAGACCAAAAGTTTGGACACACCTTCTCATTTAAAGATTTTTCTGTATTTTCATGACTATGAAAATTGTACATTCACACTGAAGGCATCAAAACTATGAATTAACACATGTGGAATTATATACTTAACAAAAAAGTGTGTAACAACTGAAAATATGTCTTATATTCTAGGTTCTTCAGAGTAGCCACCTTTTGCTTTGATTACCGCTTTGCACACTCTTGGCATTCTCTTGATGAGCTTCAAGAGGTAGTCACCGGGAATGGTTTTCACTTCACAGGTGTGCCCTGTCAGGTTTAATAAGTGGGATTTCTGGCCTTATAAATGGGGTTGGGACCATCAGTTGTGTTGTGCAGAAGTCTGATGGATGCACAGCTGATAGTCCTAGTGAATAGACTGTTAGAATTTGTATTATGGCAAGAAAAAAGCAGCTAAGTAAAGAAAAATGAGTGGCCATCATTACTTTAAAAAATGAAGGTCAGTCAGTCCGAAAAATTGGGAAAACTTTGAAAGTGTCCCCAGGTGCAGTTGGAAAAACCATCAAGTGCTACAAAGAAACTGGCTCACATGAGGACCGCCGCAGGGAAGGAAGACCAAGAGTCACCTCTGCTTCTGAGGATAAGTTTATCCGAGTCACCAGCCTCAGAAATCGCTGGTTTACAGCAGCTCAGATTAGAGACCAGGTCAATGCCACACAGAGTTCTAGCAGCAGACACATCTCTACAACAACTGTTAAGAGGGGACTTTGTGCAGCAGGCCTTCATGGTAAAATAGCTGCTAGGAAACCACTGCTAAGGACAGGCAACAAGCAGAAGAGCCTTGTTTGGGCTAAAGAACATGAGAAATGGACATTAGACCAATGGAAATCTGTGCTTTGGTCTGATGGGTCCAAATTTGAGATCTTTGGTTCCAACCACCGTGTCTTTGTGCAATGCAGAAAAGGTGAACTGATGCACTCTACATGCCTGGTTCCCACCGTGAAGCATGGAGGAGGTGGTGTGATGGTGTGGGGGTGCTTTGCTGGTGACACTGTTGGGGATTTATTCAAAATTAAAGGCATACTGAACCAGCATGGCTACCACAGCATCTTGCAGAGGTATGCTATTCCATCCGGTTTGCGTTTAGTTGGACCATCATTTATTTTTCAACAGGACAATGACCCCAAACACACCTCTAGGTTGTGTTAGGGCTATTTGACCAAGAAGGAGAGTGATGGGGTGCTATGCCAGATGGCCTGGCCTCCAAAGTCACCAGACCTGAACCTAATCGAGATGTTTTGGGGTGAGCTGGACCGCAGAGTGAAGGCAAAAGGGCCAACAAGTGCTAAGCATCTCTGGGAACTCCTCCAAGATTGTTGGAAGACCATTTCTGATGACTACCTCTTGAAGCTCATCAAAAGAATGCCAAGAGTGTGCAAAGCAGTCATCAAAGCAAAAGGTGGCTACTTTGAAGAACCTAGAATATAAGATAGTTGTTTCACACTTTTTTGTTAAGTATATAATTCCACATGTGTTAATACATAGTTTTGATGCCTTCAGTGTGAATTTACAATGTTCATAGTCATGAAAATACAGAAAAATCTTTAAATGAGAAGGTGTGTCCAAACTTTTGGTCTGTACTGTATATACACTGCTCAAAAAATAAAGGGAACACTTAAATAACACATCCTAGATCTGAATGAATGATATATTCTCATTTAATATTTTGTTCTGTACAAAGTTGAATGACAACAAAATCACACAAAATCATCACTGGAAATCAAACTTATTAATCAATGGAGGCCTGGATTTGGAGTCACCCACAAAATTAAAGTGGAATGTAATGTCCTTAAAATAAGTCAAAATGATGCTCAGTAGTGTGAGTGGCCTCCACATGACTGTATGACCTCCCTGTGCCTGTATGACCTAACTACAATGCCTGGGCATGCTCCTGATGAGGCGGCAAATGTTCTCTTGAGGGATCTCCTCCCAGACCTGGACTAAAGCATCCGCTAACTCCTGGACAGTCTGTGGTGCAACATGATGTTGGTGGATGAAGCAAGACATGATGTCCCAGATGTGCTCAATCGGATTCAGGTCTGGGAAACAGGTGGGCCAGTCCATAGCTTCAATGCCTTCATCTTGCAGGAACTGCTGACACACTCCAGCCACATGAGGTCTGGCATTGTACTACATTAGGAGGAACCCAGGGCCAACCACACCAGCATATGGTCTCACAAGGGGTCTGAGGATCTCATCTCGGTATCTAGTGGCATTCAGACTACCTCTGGCAAGCACATGGAGGGCTATGCAACCCTCCAATGAAATGCCACCCCACACCATTACTGACCCACTGACAAACCGGTCATGCTGAAGGATGTTGCAGGCAGCATATCGCTCTCCACGTTGTCTCCAGACTCTGTCACGCCTGTCACATGTGCTCAGTGTGAACCTGCTTTTATCTGTGAAGAGCACAGGTCGCCAGTGGCGAATATGTCAATCCTGGTGTTCTGTGGCAAATGCCAAGCGTCCTCCATGGTGTTGGGCTGTGAGCACAACGCCCATCTGTGGACGTTGGTCACTCAGACCATCCTCATGGAGTCGGTTTCTAACCGTTTGTGCAGACACATGCACATTTGTGGCCTGCTGGAGGTCATTTTGCAGAGCTCTGGCAGTGCTCCTCCTGTTCCTCCTTCCACAAAGGCGGAGGTAGCGGTCATGCTGCTGGGTTGTTGCCCTCCTACAGCCCTCTCCACGTCTCCTGGTGTACTGGCCTTTCTCCTGATAGCGCCTACAGCCTCTAGGCACTATGCTGACAGACACAGCAAACCTTCTTGCCACAGCTCGCATTGATGTGCCATCCTGGATAAACTGCACTACCTGAGCCACTTGTGTGGGTTGCAGAGTTCGTCTCATGCTACCAGGAGTGTGAAAGCACAACCAACATTCAAAAGTGACCAAAACATCAGCCAGAAACCATTGTTACTGAGATGTGGTCTCTGTGTGTCTTGATAATTGCCAATAATTTCCATCTGTTGTCTATTCCATTTGCACAACAGCATGTGAAATTGATTGTCAATCAGTGTTGCTTCCTAAGTGGACAGTTTGATTTCACAGAAGTTTGATTTACTTGGAGTTATATTCTGTTGTTTAAGTGTTCCTTTTATTTTTTTGAGCAGTGTATATATATGTATGAGAAAAAAACTGAAGGTAATTGTGCAGTCTCATCTTACAAAATAGCAGGGCTCTTAAATAAATTGGCCCATGAAATCGGATCTTTCGAAAAACGCTAGTTGCTTCTAGTAAGCATGTCCTTAAAAGAAATGAGATAAAAACTTGCAATGAGATTTGTAAGCTTAGAAAAAATATTTAAAAAAATACACATATTTCTAATTTTTTCATTTGTTTACTATATATGTATATATAGTATTTCTATTTTTTTCATTTGTTTGCATATATAGTAAACAAATGAAAAAATTAGAAATACGTGTATTTTTTAAATATTTTTTCTAAGCTTAAAAATCTCATTACAAGTTTTTATCTCATTTCTTTTAAGGACATGCCTACTAGAAGCAAACTAGCCTTTTTCGAAAGATCCGATTTCATGGGCCAATTTATTTAAGCGCCCTGCTATTTTGTAAGATGAGACTGCACAATTACCTTCAGTTTTTCTTTTCCTCGTGGTAGGAATAATGAGATAATTGTCTTGTTCAACCCAATCTTTTTACATGCCATGGTCCATTCCTGGAATATAATGACAAAGCATCAAGTAATCGTAATTATAATGAATGTAATTTTAATGTTTCAAATGAATCTGTACGCTGTTGTATTTAATGTTCTATTATGTCGATTCTCCTAGGTAGTTTTGAAGTTGGTGATTAGGATACCAGTGCAATTTTTTTCTCTGTCAAAAATTATGTTTGATTCAGCACAACTTGTCTTGTGCATAAGTTGAAAATAATAGTATCAAAATCATGTAAAATGTTTCAATTAGTAAAAACCTATAATATATAAAGCTAGTTTACATGTAATATTCTGTAAAATTAGAAAATCACAAATATCTAGGATTAGGCTTTACCAGTTATGAATGTATTGGTCATGGAATACTTGGCAGAAATGTAGACATTTTGTAATCCCCTGCATTGCCTGTCACAATTCATTGTGTTGCAAGTTATCTGTTGTTCACAGTATTTGGTGCTGATTATATTTTGTCATTTCCTCTGCTGTTAAATGCAAAAGAAATTAGAGGCTTTGAAATCCAATTATTTAGATAATCAGTTTTAATTACATTTAACTCGCTTTGTAATCCACAAATTTACATTGTAGCTAAGTGATTTTAATTAAGCATTGCAATCTAGTTTGATGTATGGTTTATCAAATGGCAAAATATAGAAAAATGACAGCTGAAGAATTCAGAACATACATACTTATGTTTTAACTGAATTGATAAGCCTTTTGTAAGATGTTGTTTCTGGTTTGTCAGATCTTAAACGGCCATAACATTGAGTTAGGGCCCCGTCACACATAGCGACACACCAGCGATCCCGACAAAGATATGCACTTGTCAGGATCGCTGGTGTGTGGCTACATGATCGCTGCTGAGCTGCCAAATAGGCAGCTCAGGCAGCGATCAGGACAGCGACACTGCGGGTAACGTCGCTTAGTTACCCGCAGTGTACATTGGATACCAGCCCGCTGGTGCAGGGAGCTGGTAACCAAGGTACACATCGGGTTTTCCAGGCCTGCGCGGCACCTGGAAACCCGATGTGTAGTTTGACTGCCAGCACTCCTGCAGCAGCGCGCTGGTATCCAACGTACACATCGGGTGTCCAGGACATTCAGCGACGATCAGCGATACCCAGCAGGGGGGCTGATCGTCGCTGAATGTCACACACAGCGGTATTGCTGGGGAGATCGCTGTTGCGTCACAAAACTAGTGACTCAGCAGCGATCTCGCTAGCGAGATCGCTGTGTGTGATGGGGCTTTAGTTAGAAATTAAATGACTGGTATTCAGTAATAAACTGTATGTAATCAAAGTAGTAAACAGTGGTTAAAATACATTTGGTATCTTATGCTGATCAGCATGAAATCCATACTTGAGAAAATTGCATGTAATAATAATAATAATAATAATAATCTTTATTTATATAGCGCCAACATATTCTGCAGCGCTTTACATTTTAACAGTTTCAAAACACAAGTCATAGGTAACAGCGTTAACAATACAATAATTAAAGCAAAATAAGCCGACCCTGCTCGTGAGAGCTTACAATCTACAATGAGGTGGGGGAGATACAAAGTACAGGTGTGTATATACAATGGTGCATTTACAATGATGGTCCAGCCATCTGGAGGGAGTGAGGCATGGATGGAGATAGTGAATGGGCTACACATACACACTTAAACATAGAACGACTTTGGTTAGTGAATGTGATAGGCCACTCTGAACAAATGTGTTTTGAGGGAGCGCCTGAAACCATGCAAATTGTGGATAGTCCTAATTTCTTGGGGTAGAGCATTCCAGAGGATTGGCGCAGCGCGGGAGAAGTCTTGGAGTCGGGAGTGGGAGGTACGGATTAGTGCAGAGGTTAGTCGAAAGTCGTTTGCAGAGCGCAGCAGTTGGTTAGGCCGATAGATAGAAATGAGGGAGGAGATGTAGGGGGGTGCTGCACTGTGGAGAGCTTTGTGGGTGAGAACCAGTACTTTGAATTGGATCCTATAATGAATGGGCAGCCAGTGTAAGGACTGGCAAAGAACGGACGCGTCCGAGTACCGATTAGCCAGATGGATGACCCTGGCTGCTGCATTAAGGATGGACTGGAGAGGGGATAGTCGAGTAATGGGGAGGCCAAGTAATAGAGCGTTGCAGTAGTCCAGGCGGGAGTGGATCAATGCTACAGTGAGGGTTTTTGTTGTTTCCATGGTGAGAAAAGGGCGGATTCTAGAGATGTTCTTTAGGTGTAGACGGCAAGAGCGGGCAAGAGATTGTATATGGGAGGTGAAGGAGAGATTGGTGTCAAACATAACACCCAGACAGCGAGCCTGCTGCCGGGGTGTTATTATGGTGGCGCCCACAGAGAGGGAAATGTCAGATTTAGGGAGGTTAGTAGACGGCGGGAGCAGAAGGAGTTCAGTCTTGGAGAGGTTAAGTTTCAGATAGAGAGCGGGACATGATGTTGGAGACTGCGGACAGACAGTCGGTGGTGTTCTGTAGAACAGCGGGGGTAAGGTCGGGGGATGACGTGTATAGTTGTGTGTCATTGGCATAAAGATGGTACTGGAAGCCAAATCTGCTGATGGTCTGTCCAATTGGGGCCGTGTAGAGAGAGAAGAGAAGGGGGCCAAGGACTGAGCCCTGGGGTACACCGACAGTGAGAGGAAGAGGAGATGACGTGGAGCCAGAGAATGAAACACTGAATGAGCAGTCAGAAAGATAGGAGGAGAACCAGGAGAGAACAGTGTCCTTAATACCTAGTGACTGGAGCCTAGACAGTAGGAGACAGTGGTCAACAGTGTCGAAAGCTGCAGAAAGGTCGAGTAGAATAAGCAGAGAGTGGTCACCGTTACGTTTTGCTATCAGAAGGTCATTGGTCACTTTGATGAGTGCAGTTTCAGTCGAATGTAGGGGGCGGAAGCCGGACTGTGAAGGGTCTAGGAGGGAGTAAGTTGAGAGGTAACTGGTGAGGCGGGAGTAGACTAGGCGCTCCAAAAGTTTAGAGATGAAGGGGAGATTGGAGACCGGTCTGTAGTTGTTTGTGCAGGAAGGGTCAAGAGCGGGTTTCTTTAGTAATGGAGTAATGATGGAGTGTTTGAAGTAGGATGGGAAAATGCCAGAGGAGAGTGAGAGATTAAAGATTGTAGTTAGGTGAGTTGTGACAACTGGAGAGAGAGACTGGAGGAGATGTGAGGGGATGGGGTCGGTAGTGCATGTAGTCGGACGAGAGGAAGAGAGGAGTCTGGAGACTTCTTCTTCTGTGATGGGATCAAATGTGGAAAGTGAGCCAGGGGAAATGCAGGGTGGGATGGGAGTCACAGCACTTGGTGGTTGAGAGCAGATTTCCTGACGGATAGTATCTATTTTTTCTATAAAGTGGCAGGCCAGGTCGTCAGCACAAATGTCTGTGATAGGGGCTTGTGCTTTTGGCCTGAGGAGGGAGTGAAAAGTGTCAAAAAGTTTCTTGGGGTTGTTGGCTAGTGAGGAGATCAGGGTGGTGAAGTAGGTCTGTTTGGCGAGGTGAAGGGCAGCATTATAAGTTCTTAACATGAATTTAAAGTGGATGAAGTCTTCTGGTGTGCGGGTTTTTCTCCACAGGCGTTCAGCACTCCTAGAGCATCGCTGAAGAAGTCGAGTTTGCAATGTGAGCCAGGGCTGTTTTACTGTGTGTTTGGAGGTTCTGAGGGTGAGCGGTGCTACTTGGTCAAGGGTGCTTTTAAGAATGTCATTGTAGTGATGAACAGCCAGATCAGGACAGGAAAAAGAGGAGATTGGGGACAGCGATGAGTGTAGGGAGTCTGAAAGTGTCTGAGGGTTAATGGCTTGTAGATTTCTGAATTTGTGGTAGGTAGGAGTGCGCTGGGGTGGTGGAGGATTTGTGAGCGTGAAGGAGAGAATGTTGTGGTCAGAGAGTGGAAGCGGTGAGTTATTTAGGTGAGAGATTGAACAGAGGCGGACAAAGACCAGGTCAAGGGTGTTGCCATCCTTGTGTGTCTCAGAGGTTGAAAGCTGTGAGAGGCCTAGAGAAGTGGTTAGTGATAGAAGCTGAGATGCAGATGTGGAAGTAGGGCTGTTAATGGGGATGTTGAAGTCTCCAATGATAAGGGTTGGTAGTTCTGAGGACATGAAGTGCGGCAGCCAGGCTGAGAAGTGGTCAAGGAACTGGGTGGGTGAGCCTGGGGGCCGATATATGACCGCTACTCTGAGGGAGAGGGGATGGAAGAGCCTGATGGTGTGGACCTCAAAAGAAGGGAATGAGAGTGATGGAATTGGGGGGATGACCTGGAAAGTGCATTGTGGGGACAGGAGTATGCCAACTCCACCACCATGTCTGTTTGTGGGTCTCGGGGAATGGGAGAACTGTAAACCACCATAGGAAATGGCAGCAGGGGAGACAGTGTCAGAATCCTGAATCCAGGTTTCAGTGAGGGCCAACAGATTAAGAGAGTGGTTCAGAAAGTAGTTGTGCAGGAAGGATAGCTTGTTGCATGCAGACCGTGGATTCCAGAGGGCACAATTGAAAGAAGGAGATGAGGGAGAGCAAGTAATATTAATAAGATTATTATGGTTTCGGTATGAGGTAGGGTAGGGATTGAGGTTGGGGGATGGTGGACCAGGGTTGGGGGAGATGTCCCCTGAAATCAGTAGGAGTAGGAAGATAAAGAGCAGGTAGTTGTTGGAATTGTAAGTAGGTTTTTTCTGTGATGTGTTTGGGCAAGATGGGCTGAGGTTTTTCAGGAAGGTGAGGAGTGCATGGGAGCTGTACATGGGAGAGGGAAGGATAGAGGGGCTGATGTGTATGAGTCCTGATGGAGGGGGGATGGGGCAGTGAATGTGGATGGCAAGGGAACACAGGAGGAAATAGATAAAGTACATAATGAAAAATAAGGCAAAGTGTGGGGTACCTGATTCCAGCCCTGATTAACTGCCATGAATAACTGCCGTTTTCAAGATGCTTTTCTTCTGTGATGCTTAACTTCTGGGATGCATGCGCCCCCACAATGCATGCGCCCCGTAAACTACTCCTAAATATATAGTCCACACTACAGGGTCAGGAAAGTGGGATTGTGGGAGCTGCTTTGGGATAATTTGCCAGCTGGGGCCAGCACACCAGGGGGTGGTTAGATCATCAAAGGCACTAGACCTGGCAACATGTAAGAAACTAAGCATAATATATAACAATTGCTAGGTAGGTAATAAAACTTATTGCATGTGGAACCAGTGTGGGAAACTAGAGATAAAAGAACCTGTTCTCCCCTCTCAGAAGTCAGCTGTTCCTTTACTCTGATTTCTGTTTTTTCCCACTGATTTCCAGGCATAAACAATGTCACATGATGGCTGCAGTCAATCAGCAGCCCTGGATGGGCTGCAGCCTTCGTATTCTGTTTGAACTGGAAATGCCTGTGGCGCTAACAATGTCATGTGTTCAGTTGCAGCAAGTCATCAGCCACCGATGGGCTGCAGTCTTCATATTCAATCTGAACAGGAAATGACTGTGGCATAAACAGTGTCATGTGACTGTTGCAGAGTCAGCAATCAGTGATGGGTTGTATGCTTCTGATCAGGAAAGTTCTGTTCAAATACAATATTTAGGTTGGAGCCTAGAAGTAGCCACTGATAGGCTGCAGCCACCACCACATAACATGGTTTATGCCAGGACACCGGCGGGGATTATCTAAATTAGTGGAGAGGAGCGGCACCAGTCCAAGAGTTGATTACAGGTTTTTTGCTTTTAATTTCCTATCCTGGGTCAATATACAATAATTTGGGAGAAAAACCACTTAAAGAAGTTGTCCATGGAGTTGTCTTACCTCACGCTTGGCCCCGATAAAATAAAAAATTCTATACTTACCTCCCGTGCTGGCATCATTCACATGATGTCAGCACTCACTCTCCCTGGGGCTCCCCTGCTGTTGCTGTAACATGTGACCTCAGTGCTGTCGTCACTGTCTCCACCTTCTGTTGAATTGATCATCAAGATAAAGTCAGAGATCAGCTGCAGACCGGACTGCCTCTTCATGTTCAATTCGACAGAAAGTGGAGACAGTGACGCCAGCGCTGATTGGGTGTCGAGGTCACGTGTCACAGCAACAACACATGAGCCCCGAGGAGAGCAAATAACGACAATGCGGAAACGGTTACGGCACGGGAAGTGAGTATAAGCTTTTTTATTTTATCTGGTGCAAGTGTGGGGTATGAGAAGGGGTTGTCATAGTAATGGACAACCCTTTTAAGTTGCCAATTAAATGTGTAATAATGTTTCATGATAAGATAGAATATGACTTAGTTGAGTATTGTATGCAGATATATACAGTACAGACCCAAAGTTTGGACACACCTTCTCATTTAAAGATTTTTCTGTATTTTCATGACTATGAAAATTGTACATTCACACTGAAGGCATCAAAACTATGAATTAACACATGTGTAATTATACACTTAACAAAAAAGTGTGAAACAACTGAAAATATGTCTTATATTCTAGGTTCTTCAAAGTAGCCACCTTTTGCTTTGATGACTGCTTTGCACACTCTTGGCATTCTCTTGATGAGCTTCAAGAGGTAGTCACGGGAATGGTTTTCACTTCACAGGTGTGCCCTGTCAGGTTTAACTGGCTCACATGAGGACCGCCCCAGGAAAGGAAGACCAAGAGTCAACTCTGCTTCTGAGGATAAGTTTTTCCGAGTCACCCGCCTCAGAAATCGCAGGTTTACAGCAGCTCAGATTTGAGACCAGGTCAATGCCACACAGAGTTCTAGCAGCAGACACATCTCTACAACTGTTAAGAGGAGACTTTGTGCAGCAGGCCTTAATGGTAAAATAGCTGCTAGGAAACCACTGCTAAGGACAGGCAACAAGCAGAAGAGACTTGGTTGGGCTAAAGAACACAAGGAATGGACATTAGACCAGTGGAAATCTGTGCTTTTGTCTGATGAGTCCAAATTTGAGATCTTTGGCTCCAACCACCGTGTCTTTGTGCCACGCAGAAAAGGTGAACGGATGGACTCTACATGCCTGGTTCCCACCGTGAAGCATAGAGGAGGAGGTGTGATGGTGTGGGGGTGCTTTGCTGGTGACACTGTTGGGGATTTATTCAAAATTGAAGGCATACTGAACCAGCATGACTACGACAGTATCTTGCAGCTATTCCATCCGGTTTGCGTTTAGCTGGACCATCATTTATTTTTCAACAGGACAATGACCCCAAACACACCTCCAGGCTGTGTAAGGGCTATTTGACCAAGAAGTAGAGTAATGGGGTGCTACACCAGATGACCTGGCCTCACCGGCACTAGACCTGAACCCAATGAGATGGTTTGGGGTGAACTGGACTGCAGAGTGAAGGCAAAAGGGCCAACAAGTGGTAAGCATCTCTGGGAACTCCTTCAAGATTGTTGGAAGACCATTTCCGGTGACTACCTTGAAGCTCATCAAGAGAATGCCAAGAGTGTGCAAAGCAGTCATCAAAGCAAAGGTGGCTACTTTGAAGAACCTAGAATATAAAACATATTTTCAGTTGTTTCACACTTTTTTGTTAAGCATATAATTCCACATGTGTTAATTCATAGTTTTGATGCCTTCAGTGTGAATGTACAATTTCATAGTCATGAAAATACAGAAAAATCTTAAAATGAGAAGGTGTGTCCAAACTTTTGGTCTGTACTGTATGTACAAATATATTGTTCCATATAAACTTTTCTAAATTTCCAACATTCCTAAGTGGAATTGGTTTTGTAAAGTTTAGAAACTCACTGATAGAACATTTTTCTCACCAACAGTCACATTCATCTACCTGTCCTCTAATACCTTAAAGAGTTATTTCAATAAGAAACATTTATCACTTGATAGAGGATAAATCTAATATCAGTGGGAGTCCGACACTTGGAACTCCAACTGATCTCTAGATTGGAAAAACTTACTTCATCAACAACCTGACAATAGTTTGCATGCAATGGAGGTCTAATATGCATGCTGTCAATCCAATCCAATCATAAAAGTTACATTAACAGTTCTTAAGGTGTGGTTGGACACTCACCAATCTGTAAACTATCATCTTTAGATATGTGATAAATGTTTACTGCTAGAATAAAGGAGATTTATGACCAAGACAAAAAATACACATTATTAACTAGATCTTAGTCCTGATGGTATACTTTAAAAATCCATGTCTGAATAAACCTTTTTGAATGCTTTATTATCTGATATTAAAATGATCATTTTATGAGTTCAGCTCTAACTCAAATTGGGCTTATTTATATATTATGCAAGGGAAACTTTCAAAAAAGTATAATTTAACCATTCTTAAATGGATTTTCAAAGTAAGTACACCAGCCATATCGGGTATAAGGGATCTACCTATTTAATCTTAAAACAATGCAGCTTTTATTATGAGATCTGGCTGAAGTGATTAAGGGCTGCTGGCTAGATGTATAAATCTTACCAGGGGTACCTAAACAGATATCATTAGAGATTAGTGAATCTAGGGATCACTAGAGATAATTTCGCAGGGAAATTCAATTAGCATCAAATGTATTCAATGCTAAATAAATGTTCTTAATAATGACTGCATGGGAAATCATACAAAGACCTAGTGCCTAAAAATACAAAACTTTATTAAATGTACTTAAAAATGTCAATTGATTGATATGTCACACTAACTAAACACGAGCATTGACAACAATAAAATCATATAGATACAGTCATGGCCAAAAGTTTTGAGAATGACACAAATATTATATTTTCACATGATCTGCTGCCCTCTGGCTTTTATGTGTGTTTGACAGATGTTTTTATCACAGACAGAAATATAATTGCAAACATATGAGTAACAAAAGCTTATATTGACAGTTAGAATGAGTTAATGCAGCAAGTCAATATTTGTAGTGTTAACCCTTCTTCTTCAGGACCTCTGCAATTCTCCCTGGCATGCTCTCAATCAACTTCTGGACCAAATCCTGACTGATAGCAGTCCATTCTTGCACAATCAATGCTTTCATTTTGTCAGAATTTTTAGGTTTTTGTTTGTCCACCCGTCTCTTGATGATTGACCACAAGTTCTCAATGGAATTAAGATCTGGGGAGTTTCCAGGCCATGGACCCAAAATCTCTATGTTTTGTTCCCTGAGCCATTTAGTTATCACCTTTGCTTTATGGCAAGGTGCTCCATCATGCTGGAAAAGGCATTGTTGATCGCCAAACTGCTCTTGGAGGGTTGGGAGAAGTTGCTCTTGGAGGACATTCGGGTACCATTCTTTATTCATGGCTGTGTTTTTAGGCAAGACTGTGAGAGAGCCGATTCCCTTGGCTGAGAAGCAACCCCACACATGAATGGTTTCAGGATGCTTAACAGTTGGCATGAGACAAGACTGGTGGTAGCGCTCACCTTGTCTTCTCCGAATGAGGCGTTTTCCTGATGTCCCAAACAATCGAAAAGGGGATTCATCAGAGAAAATAACTTTACCCCAGTCCTCAGCAGTCCACTGCCTGTACCTTTTGCAGAATATCAGTCTGTCCATGATGTTTTTTCTGGAGGGAAGTGGCTTCTTTGCTGCCCTCCTTGAGACCAGGCCTTGCTCCAAGAGTCTCCGCCTCACAGTGCGTGCAGATGCACTCACACCTGCCTGCTGCCATTCCTGAGCAAGCTCTGCACTGCTGGTAGCCCGATCCCGCAGCTGAAACACTTTTAAGAGACGGTCCTGGCTCTTGCTGGTCTTTCTTGGGCGCCCTGAAGCCTTTTTGGCAACAATGGAACCTCTCTCCTTGAAGTTCTTGATGATGCGATAGATTGTTGACTGAGGTGCAATCTTTCTAGCTGCGATACTCTTCCCTGTTAGGCCATTTTTGTGCATTGCAATGATGACTGCACGTGTTTCTTTAGAGATAACCATGGTTAACAGAAGAGAAACAATGATGCCAAGCACCAGCCTCCTTTTAAAGTGTCCAGTGGTGTCATTCTTACTTAATCATGACAGATTGATCTCCAGCCATGTCCTCATCAACACCCACACCTGTGTTAATGGAGCAATCACTGAAAAGAGGTTAGCTGGTCCTTTTAAGGCAGGGCTGCAATGATGTTGAAATGTGTTTTGGGGGATAAAGTTAATTTTCTAGCAAAATATTGACTTTGCAAGTAATTGCTGTTAAGCTGATCACTCTTTATAACATTCTGGAGTATATGCAAATTGCCATTAGAAAAAGTGAAGCAGTAGACTTTGTAAAAAATAATATTTGTGTCATTCTCAAAACTTTTGTCCATGACTGTACATATTGATAATTGTGTACCCTAGTAATCCCAATATCAATATACTGTGCTATACCCTTACCTAACGACAGAGGTTGACACCATAGGGGGAATGTTGCAGTGCCCCCACTCACCAGCAGCGGTCACTAGAGTGCTCTAGGCTGCCCTAGTCATTAACGTGTATATGCACATAAGGGTTAACTACTTAACTACCACTAATACAGTCGATTCTACAGCAGTAAGGAGTGGTAACACTATATATATATAACCATGAAAAACTGCATAATACAACCTGTATTGGAGCGCAACAATCCAGTTCTCTTTTCTATGTAAAGACCTAGTGCCTAAAAATGCAAAACTTTGTTAAATGTAATTAAAAAAGTCAACTAAATTATTAAAACAGATTACCAAATGTTGCTTCCATTAAAAAGGATTTTTTTCTAGATATTACTGGTTTATAATGATGTTTTTAAGACTTTCAAATAAAATTATTGTAGGAACATCTTCTCATTGGGCAAAATGCAATTTCTTTTACAGGGTTAATGACCGTGATGGTGCACTCGAAGAGGCTTTACGACTGTTGCAACAATTTTACTTAGATTTGGAAAAGTTTCTTGCATGGCTCACAGAATCAGAGGCTAAGGCTAACGTCCTGCAAGATGCTAAACATAAAGACGGGATCCTGGAAGACCCACAAGGCCTTAAAGAGTTGATGACACAGTGGCAGGTATGAAGAGAACAGTTTGAAATTCTTATTCCATATTAATAACTGATATGTAGCATGTAGAAGCTTTAACCTTGAGAAAGAAGAGCACATTTATTAAACAGTGTTGGAGGAGGTTTTATGGTACCGCTATGATGTATAAATTTTGAGAACTGCATAACACAGCATTTTCATTTTTATTTTAAGTCATGTAAAAAAAAAATTGTGTAATTAAACAATAATAAAAGTAGTCATATCGCTATAATCGTCATATGTAGAGAGCAAAATGATGGAACGTAATAACGGAGAAGTAGCCAGGTAAACAGAGGCATCATGTTTTATCCTCCTCCTTTTAATGCAAGAATATTTAAATGTTTTGCCTAAATTATTGATATAAACTGCCATTTAGGATACGGATACCTTCAGAGACAATTTTTTTGCTTAAAGGGGTTATCAGGGACTATTAATATTTTTCTTATGGGTCTAAGAGCTGCTAGGCAAGTAGTTGGTAACTACCTGCCTGGTCGGTCCGGCTCAGGCTCAGAGTGATCACAATCTGCTCCTGTCGGTTATTCCTTTGACCTCACATCAACAGAGCAGCTTTTCCTCTTACAGGCTACTCCGTTGATTGGGTATAACTGCCGACATCATACTGATTGACAGCCGGCTCACCTCAGTTAGGTAGCGAGGATCTCGTTGTTAATCATATTGTCATTTGCATTTATGCCCCATCCCATCAACAGAGCCTAGTGGAAGAGAAGATGCTCTGTGAATGTGAAGTCACCACAAGGCATAGAATTGTCGGCATGAACGGGTCAGTAATCGCTATGAGCCAGCAGAGAACAGGGCAAGTTAGCAACTACCTACCTGTAAGTTGCAAGGCCCGTAAAAAGATAAAATAGTACCAGAAAACCCCTTTAAATTCATGGGTTTTGCAGAATATATAATAGTTTTGCAACTAGATTTTATCACAAATTTTGCATGGTTTGGCTTTTACAGGCTCTTTGTTTCCCTACACATTACCGGCAGCCAAATGAGTTAACTGAAAATCTACGAGAGAGCTGACAGGAAGTTTGGCACTCTTTTTTACTGGTTTCTGAACTCCTTTGAGCGCTTTTGTTATCACACGTTACATCAAGATGAGCTGAACATTGATTTTGTTTTAATATAGCTGAGAAGAGTTCTATAAAAGATATATAAAAAAGTTGCAAACTCCCGGTCTCACTCATTCTGCAGAGAGTACTGTGCAAGAAAACCAAGAGCCTTTGAAAGCTAAATGGTGCAAACATTTTTAATGAAACCACATAGAAAAAAAGTATTTTAAGCCCAAAATACCTGAAAGATCAGAAAAACTCTCTGAAATACATTGTATTATAATAATTAAATTGTATATCTCACAAGTTAAAAATTGTCTACAATAAATACATAAATAGATACATAAATTCTCAAAGTGGATGTCATATGTGATTACTGCGTCTGAAGCTGCCGGACTAATCCCATGTCTCCATTGAATTATGATATACTGTGTATCTCTAAGTCTGAGTCAGATATATCACTATGGTATTTAAATGGAAGAAAAAACAAATGTACAAATGTGGTGTTATCCTTATTATTTGGTAACAGTATATACAGGTGCTTCTCACAAAATTAGAATATCATCAAAAAGTTAAGGTATTTCGGTTCTTCAATACAAAATTGTGAATCTCATATATTACAGTATATAGAGTCAAAGAGAGTGATCTATTTCAAGTGTTTATTTCTGTTATGTTCATAATTATGGCTTACAGCCAATGAAAACCCAAAAGTCATTATCTCAGTAAATTAGAAAAATTAACAAAAAACACCTGCAAAGGCTTCCTAAGCGTTTAAAAAGGTCCCTTAGTCTGCTTCAGTAGGCTCAACAATCATGGGGAAGACTGTTGACTTGACAGATGTCCAGAAGGCAATCATTGACACACTCGACAAGGAGGGTAAGCAACAAAAAGTAATTGCTAAAGAAGCTGGCTGTATCCAAGCTTATTAACCACTTAACCACCAAGGGTGGTTTGCACGTTAATGACTGGGCAAATTTTTACAATTCTGACCACTGTAGCTTTATGAGGTAATAACTGTGGAACGCTTCAACGGATCTTGGCGATTCTGAGAAAGTTTTCTCGTGACATATTATACTTCTTGATAGTGGCAAAATTTCTTAAATATAACTTGCATTTAATTATGAAAAAAATGGAAATATGGCGAAAATGTGGAAAATTTTGCAGCTTTCAAACTTTGAATTTTTATGCCCTTAAAACAGAGACATATGTCACACAAAATAGTTACCTTATAATATTTCCCACATGTCTACTTTACATCAGCACAATTTTGGAAGCAAATTTTTTTGTTAGGAAGTTATAAGGGTTAAAAGTTGACCAGCGATTTCTCATTTTTACAACACCATTTTTTTTGGGACCGCATCACATTTGAAGTCATTTTGATAGAAAATACCCAAAAGTTACACCATTCTAAAAACTGCACCCTTCAAGGTCCTCAAAACCACATTCAAGAAGTTTATTAACCCTTCAGGTGCTTCACAGGAATTTTTGGGATTGTTTAAAAAAATGAACATTTAACTTTTAATTGGACCGCAAAGGTTGTGGTGCAATTTGTCCAGAGTACGCTGATATCCTGTATGTGGGGGGAACCACTGTTTGGGCGCATGGAAGAGCTCAGAAGGGAAGGAGCGCTGTTTGACTTTTCAATGCAAAATTGGCTGGAATTGAGATCGGACACCATGTTGCGTTTCAAGAGCCCCCGATGCGCTTAAACAGTGGAAACCCCGCACAAGTGACCCAATTTTGGAAAGTAGGCCCCCTATGGAACTAGATGTTTGGTGAGCACTTTGAACCCCCAAGTGGTCCACAGTAGTTTATCACGTAGAGACGTAAAAATAAAAAATCATAATTTTTCCTCAAAAATGATCTTCTCACCCCAATATTTTATTTTCCTAAGGGGAACAGGAGAAATTGGACTTTAAAAGTTGCTGTGCAATTTCTCCTTAGTACGCTGATACCCTATATGTGGGGGTAAACCACTATTTGGGTGCATGTCAGAGCTTGGAAGGGAAGGAGTGCCGTTTGACTTTGTCAAAGCAGAATTGGCTGGACGCCTTGTCGCATTTGTAGAACCCCTGAAGTGCCTAAACAGTGGAAACCCCCACAAATGACACCATTTTGGAAACTACACCCCTCAAGGAACTTATCTAGATGTGTGGTGAGCACTTTAAATCCCCTAGGGCTTCACAAAAGTTTATAATGTAGAGCCATAAAGTTTAAAAATCATATTTTTTCCACAAAAAGGATAATTTCACCCCTAATTTTTATTTTCCCAAAGGTAACAAGACCACAAAAGTTATTGTGCAATTTGTCCTGAGTACACTGATACCCCATATGTGGGGGTAAACCACTGTTTAGGCGCATGGCAGAGTATGGCGGGGAATGAGCGCCTTTTGACTTTTTCATCGCAAAAATGGCTGGAATTGAGATCGGACGCCATGTCATGCCTGGAAGCCCCTGATGTGCCTGAATATTGGAAACCCCCCACAAGTGACCACATTTTAGAAACTAGACCCCCAAAGGAGCTTGTCTAAATGTGTGGTGAGAACTTTGAAGCCCCAGGTGTTTCACTAAAGTTTATATTGCCCGAGCGTGAAAATAAAAAAATCATATTTTTTCCACAAACATGATCTTTTAGTCCCCAATTTTTTATTTTCCCAAGAGAAACAGGAGAAATTTGACCCTAAAAGTTGTTGTCCAATTTGTCCTGAGTACGCTGATACCCTATATGTGGTGGTAAACCACTATTTGGGTGCATGGCAGAGCTCGGAAGGGAAGGAGCGCCGTTTGACTTTTTCAACGCAGAATTGGCTGGACACCAAGTCGCGTTTGGAGAGCCTCTGATGTGCCTAAACAGTGGAAACCCCCACAAATGACACCATTTTGGAAACTACACCCCTCAAGTAAGTTATCTAGATGTGTCGGTGAGCACTTTGAACCCGCAAGGGCTTCACAAAAGTTTATAACGTAGAGCCATAAAATTAAAAAATCATGTTTTTTCCACAAAAATTATCTTTTCACCCCTAATTTTTGTTTTCCCAAAGTTAACAAGATCACAAAAGTTATTGTGCAATTTGTCCTGAGTACACTGATACCCTATATGTGAGAGAAAACAACTGTATGGGCACACGTCGGGGCTCAGAAGTGAAAAAGTGATGCTTTGGAATGCGGACTTTGATGGAATGGCCTGCGGGCGTCATGTCGCGTTTGGAGAGCCCCTGATGTGCCTAAACAGGGGAAACCTACCACAAGTGACCCCATTTTGGAAAATAGACCCCCCCCAGGAACTTATCTAGATGTTTGGTGAGCACTTTGAACCCCCAAGTGCTTCACAGGAGTTTATAACGCCAGAGCGTGAAAATAAAAAAAATCATATTTTTTCCACAAACATGATTTTTTAGTCCCCAACTTTTTTATATTTCCCAAGGGTACCAGGAGAAATTGGACCCCAAAATTTGTTGTCCAATTTGTCCTGAGTATGCTGATACCCCATGTGTGGGAGAAAATTACTGTATGGGCACACATTGGGGCTCGGAAGGGATGTAGTGACGTTTTGGAATGCAGACTTTGATGGAATGGTCTGCGGGTGTCATGTCGTGTTTGGAGAGTCCCTGATGTGCCTAAACAGTGGAAACCCCCCACAAATGACCCCATTTTGGAAACTAGACCCCAAGTAACTTACATAGATGTGTGGTGAGCACTTTGAACCCCAAAGTGCTTCACAGAAGTTTATAACGCGCGGTTGTGAAAATAAAAAAAATCACATTTTTTCCACAAAATGATCTTTTAGTCCCCAATTTTTTATTTTCCCAAGAGTAACAGGAGAAATTGGACCCAAAGAGTTATTTTGCAATTTGTCCTGAGTACGCTGATATGTGGGGCGCATGGCAGAGCTCGGAAGGGAAGGAGCACCGTTTGACTTTTTCAACACAGAATTGGCTAGAATTGAGATCAGACGCTATGTCACGTTTGGAGAGCCCTTGATGTGCCTAAACAGTGAAAAAACCCCAATTCTTACTCCAACCCTAACCCCAACACACCCCTAACCCTAATCCCAACCCTAACCATAACCCTAACCACAAACCTAACTCTTACACACCCCTAACCCTAATCCCAACCTTAACCCTAATCCTAACCCTAATGTGAAAATGGAAATAAATACATTTTTTTAATTTTTAATAGAATGGAAGGAAAGGGAGAAAGCGCACCAATCTAAATGTAAGAGTATAATTAGATCATAGGTGAAATAAGGTGACACTCACCTTATGCATATCTTGAAAACTTGCATATAGGTCACTATGCGACCATTAGATGTTCGGAGGTGAGTTTCTTCTATGGTCCATATGCTGCAAGTCCCTGCTGGCTAGTGCGTGGCTCAAACCAAGCAACCATAGGAAGCCGTTCATTTGTGAGATGAATGTGAATCAGCGGGGAATTACATTCACTGCTAGGATTAGTAATGATAAAATAGACTTCTTAGATTTGGAATTGTCTCATAATAAGAAAGAATTTATCAGTAAAACTTTTTTTAAAAAAAACTGACAGTAATGGCTTCTTTCATTACAACAGTGCGCATTATAAAAAGTGGAAAACAAATATTCCCTTCAGTCAATTTCATAGAATTAGAAAGAATAATACATATACAGATGATTATATTGAACAGTTCAAAATTTTAATTAAAAAATTTATTGACAAAAAATATCCGAAAAAACTAATTCTGAGTGCGTATGAAACAATTTTGAAAAAAAACCGCAAGATGAATGTTTATTTAAACGAAAGGATGAAATGTATAAAAATGATGATGATGTTAGGAAAAATAATAGATGGCAATACAATTTTATTACAGCATGTAGAAATAATAATGACATTAGGAGGATACTTAATAAATGTTGGTATCTATTGAAAAAATATGTAAATTTGTAAAAAATTTTACCAGAAAAACCTAATATCACTTTTTGTAAGGCACAAACTATAAGAGGCATTATTGCCCCCAGTCACCTTAAACAATTATCACAGGGGACCAGAATACTAATTTAATAAAAACAGATAAAATGATCAAAGATTATAAAACAAAAAAAACTGGTTTCCTGCGATGTAATTCTAAAAAGTGCTGTTTCTGTAAAATTATAGATCACAATGTTATTGGGATACACTGTAACAGCAAGGGAGATTTTTCCCCATTTCATAGAAATTATCTTGTGACAGACAATTTGTGGTAAATGCCATTACAAGTGCCTGTGGCATTCAATACGTGGGACACACCACACAGTCCCTGAGAACACATATGAATTGCCACAAGCACAATGCGAAAAATGGCTTCATGAAACATAGTCTGTCTCATCATTTATGTTTGAAGCGCAACAAACAATTTAACATAAAAGTTACACCTGTTGAGCAAATTCCTGAGAACTGTCGTAGCCGCACTGATAAATTGAATCGCAAAGAATCCTATTGAATTTTTAAAATGGATACTTTACATCCTGACGGATAAAATAAAGTCATCGAGGGTATATAAAAACATAATAAGCTTTCCATTAATTTTATCAGCACCTTTCTTATAATTGTACAATTTCTCCCATGTGTTTTAACCGTTTTTATATTTTATAGTCACATATAACTATTTGTATTCGCTTCATTGCTACAGTGATTTTATAATATTTATCAATATATTTTATTTTATACATTATTTTTTATATATGTAATGCATCTTTTATTATTATCTCTTTTTTTATTAAGTCTTTCTGCAGACTTAAAATTAGTACAGCAGCTACCTAATGGGTGTGTTAGGAACTAATTTTAGTGATCCACATCCTATTTAGCATAATACCACTTCCTATAAAGTTTTCCACAATTTTGGAACATTCATTACAATATACCTGAGGAAGATATTCTATATTGTCGAAACGCGTTGTATGTGCTTTGTTTTTGATATATAATAAAAATCCTTTTTTGGATAAGAAATTTTTGGATTCAACTTCTACGGGAGCGCAAACAGCCTGGTATCAAGTTCATCTCATTTTTTTAATTTTATTATTTTTCCCTAACTAAGGGGATGATAAAGGGTGGTTTAATTTACTATTTATAGTGGGTTTTTATATCTGGTTTTTATGATTGGCAGCTGTCACATGCTAAAAGACGCATTTTATTGCAAAAAATAGTTTTTGCATCACCACATTTTGAGAGCTATAATTTTTCCATATTTTGGCCCACAGAGTTATTTGAGGTCTTATTTTTTGCGGGACAAGTTGACGTTTTTATTGGTACCATTTTTGGCCACATGACATTTTTTGACCGCTTTTTATTACGATTTTTGGGAGGCAGAATGAACAAAAACCAGCAATTCAAGAATTTCTTTTGGGGGGGCGTTTATACCGTTCCGCGTGTGGTAAAATTGATAAAGTAGTTTTATTCTTTGGGTTAGTACGAATCCAGCGATACCTCATTTATATCATTTTTTATGTTTATGTTTTATGTTTTGGCGCTTTTATACAACAAAAACTATTTTTTATAAAAAATAATTATTTTTGCATCGCTTTATTCTGCGAGCTATAACTTTTTATACTTTTTTGCTGATGATGCTATGTGGCAGCTCGTTTTTTGCGAGACAAGATGACGTTTTCAGTGGTTCCCTATGCCACCGGAGCGCTGCAATCATGTTTGATCGCAGTGTGGCGGGGGTTAATGTGCCGGAGGGCGGTCCGTGACTGCTCCTGGAACTTAGACACCCGACCTCGATCAGCCGCGCTCCCCCCGAGAGCACGGCTGATCGCGTATGACGTACTATTCCATCCTTGGGAATTATGTCCCAGGTCACATAGATGGAATAGTATGTCAGATGGAAGAAAGGGGTTAATGGAAAGTTGAGTGAAAGGAAAGTGTGGTTAAAAAGGTGCACAAGCAACAGGGATAACTGCAGCCTTAAAAAGATTGTTAAGAAAAGACCATTCAAAAATTTGGGGAGATTCACAAGAAGTGGACTGCTGCTGGAGTCATTGCTTCAAGAGCCACCACACACAGACATATCCAGGACATGGGCTGCAAGTGTCGAATTTTTTGTGTCAAGCCACTCATGACCAATAGACAACGCCAGAAGTGTCTTACCTGGGCTAAGGAGAAAAAAAATGAACTCTTGCTCAGCAGTTCAAGGTGTTGTTTTCAGATGAAAGTACATTTTGCATTTCATTTGGAAATCAAGGTCCTAGAGTCTGGAGGAAGAGTGGAGAGGCACACAATCCAAGCTGCTTGAGGTCTGGTGTGAAGTTTCCACAATCAGTGATGATTTGAGGAGCCATGTCATCTGCTGGTGTAGGTCCACTGTGTTTTATCAAGACCATAGTCCGCGCAGCCGATAAGCTTTTTGGAGATTGAAATGTAATTCTCCAGCAGGAGGTGGCACCTGTCCACAATGCCAAAAGTATAAATACATGGTTTAAAACCAACAGTATCACTGTGCTTAATTGGTCAGCAAACTAGTCTGACCTTAATTCCATAGAGAATCTATGGGGTATTGTCAAGAGGAACATGAGAGACACCAAACCCAGCAATGCAGAGGAGCTGAAATCTGCTATCAAAGCAACCTGGGCTTCCATAACACCTCAACAGTGCCACAGGCTATTTGCCTCCATGCCACACCACATTGATGCAGTAATTGATGCAAAAGGAGCCCTGACCAAGTATTGAGTGCATTTACTGAACATACATTTCAGTAGGCCAATATTTCAGATGTTAAAATCATTTTTCAAGCTAGTGTTATAAACAATTCCAATTTACTGGGATAATGACTTTTGTGTTTTCGTTGGCTGTAAGCCATAATCATCAACATTAACAGAAATAAACACTTGAAATAGATCACTCTGTAATGACGCTATATAATATATGAGTTTCACTTTTAGTGTTCACTTTTTGATGATATTCTAATTTTGTTAGAAGTACCTGTATATACACAATAGGGTAATGGGTGATGAGAAAATACAGTGTAAGTGAGGTAAACCCAATAGGTAAACTGATCCTAGTCTTTCCTTTCAGTAACCAATGTCCTTATAGCTCAACAGAAGTTAGAGCCCTAAGGATCGACAAATAGAACCATTCCTCATTGGCTGATACCAACAATTCTGTAGGAGGAACCTGCTCTTATATCTGTAGCACAGTTATCCACACAAAGAAACACCTCACTCCAAATCAATACACAAAGCTATACTTATTGGTATAGTGGCTTATTGCTCCCATGTGTCTGTGCAAGTATGCTTAAAAAGCCCATATAAAAAAAATCAGGATGCGTCTAATTCCAGTGACTGATCTGGAAATAATATGGATTCCCAATGCTTTCTAACTCTGGGTTATAAGATTCATTATAGAAAATCCAAGATGGAGCCATAATGGAGTGCTAAGGAGCGCATAAGATAATGTGCGATACTTGCCTCCTAGGATGCACTCTTGTGCATCCATATTCTTTAAAGTAAATTAGCCTGGAAAATAATTCTAGAAGTTCAGGATTGGCTTCCTGTACAGGATTGTCTTAATCTGGAATCATGTAAAATCAGCCTTAAAAGGCTAAGACCACACTTCCTTCAAAAAGAAAAGACAATCGATAGTAGCATGTTTGCGCCAGTGCATTCTTGAGTTTTTGGAGAGTATAAATCCTTAGCCAACTTGTCTCACAAAGGCAACCCTTCTTTAAATATAACTCTGCCCATGATCAACTATAGGTGATGCTTCGCTTTCCTGTGTTTACCGGTTGTAAGTACCCATGGAAGCCACCACAGTCCAGACATTTCTCCTGCAATCACCACCAAACAAATGGCTGATTTTGAAAAGTAAATATAAGCTGTGTTTGTTAGGTGCCAAGATCCCACTACTGCACAGGGGGGGTATCTTGAGCCATGTCCTCTGTGGTCTCCCATTCTTCTTCAGCCACAGAGGATCCTGCTCAGCGGCGACGTCGGTCCCAGCATCTTGCCCAGGCTAATGTTATGTGTTTGGCTGCTGCTGCCGCCCCAGGTTCAGCTACAGCAACCACCATTAGTCAGCGGTGAGCAGACGTTCCTGGGACTAAGTCCTGCTTTTCTTCATAGTTCTTGCACAGTTTCAGACGTTCCCTCAAAACACATTTGTTCAGAGCGGCCTATCACGTTCACTAATTAAAGTCATTCTAGGTGTAAGTGTGTGTGTAGCCCATTCACTATCTCCATCCATCCCTCACTCCCTCAAGATGACTGGACCATCATTGTAAATACACCATTATATATGCACACCTGTACTTTGTATCTCCCCCACCTCATTGTAGATTGTAAGCTCTCACCAGCAGGGTCGTCTTATTTTGCTTTAATTATTGTATTGTTAACTTTGTTACTTATGACTTGTGTTTTGAAACTGTTAAATTGTAAAACGCTACAGAATATGTTGGTGCTATATAAATAAAGATTATTATCTGAGCATGCCCGTGAGATGACCGCTAATTCGTGGTCGGAAGTCACATGCTCAGGTACTCAAGCAGCTCGGATTGGGCCATCAACAAGGTCCTGGAAGACTGCAGTTATAAAAGGATCGCACGGCCGTGCGCTAGTATAAGCCATGTGGTGTGTGAGTGAGTGGATACGTTACCACTCTGTGTATGCACGGGTGTTTGGGCTGAGAACCTGCCGCACTGTCGGCATGTATGGAGGTCTAGTGTTCCTTAGTCAGGCACGTTTTTACTCTGCTTGACCTAGCGCCTGTCTCGGCCACGTGTGCTGCTTAGCACAGGCTGTTTACAGTCAATTCATGTGCTCTGGCACACACCTTTTGGTAATGCTCTGCGGTTCAGTTGAGCTTTTTGCTCTTGTTTTTTAGTTAGCTGTGTTTGCTACCACTGATCGCCAAGTAATGGCATCGCTAGTGCGACGCCGTGCACATTGTGGGTCTGGACAGACTCAAGTTCCCGCATTGTAGGGTTGAGCCTAGAGACTTCACTCGCACCATTTCAGCTGTGTCCTGTGACGTGTATAAGGGAACAGCGCTCTGTTAATTTGTTGTGGCGGCTCTGTGAAATAACAGAGTTCGACGCTGTTCATACCAGGTGACATCTAACTCACGTGTTGTCGGTGTTCAACCGCCGCCTTGTTCCGCCATTGCTTAGCAGCAGGTTCCATCTCTGCACGGTGGACCTCGGGTTGCGAACGCACCTTATTATTATATATATTTCATTTGGTGCATTCCGACAACCCTAACAGTGTTTGCCAGAACATTGTCTGCTCTCTGTTCAGGCTTATAGTTGGGAGGGACCTCCATAATGTCCATATGGTTGCCATCATGATGGTCATAGACATTAGAAATCTGTCATTTTATGATCTTTGCATTCCCCTGGGTCATTATTTGCTAAATAGCATGTTATTTTATGGAGAAAGGCAGATGTTGATGTCAGATTTCTGGCCTCACTTTACTCAAGGGGAAATAATGGTGAATTTCAATTGGATCTGCTGACAACCTTTTGTGTGTGGGATAGCTGAACTGTCATCAGAGAAAAATGTAATCAAAGTAGTTGAATTTTTAGCAAAATGTCATGTCTAAGGCCAACTTTACAGGAAAACTGCCTGATAATGCAGCCACTTTAATGCAGAATTCATAGAATGTTACTGTATAACAAGATTATAAAGGCTGCAGAATATAATGATGAGAACTGATACTAGTTTTTATGGTGCTGCAAATATGCCATCTCCTTGTCACACTATGTTAGGCATTTGATTTATACATTTAAATCACATGAACACATATATTAGTCGAATTAAGTTATACATCACAGTAATATTTTTAGAAATTTGTTAACTTTATTTCACAGATTTTAATTTCAAATCTTGCCGTAATTACAGTATGCTCCAGATAAAATTAATCTAATTTATTAAAAAGGGCTGTCTCAAAGTCCCATCCTCATTTGAAAGTGTGGAGCTGACAGTTCTCTGAATTTTGTGGTTTAATGCTTCAATGCGCCAACCGCATAAAAAAAAAATGCTGAATAAATTTGTCATAGTTAGTGATTATACAATTTCCAGTCAATTGTTTTCTTCTAGAAGCAAGAAATTAGTTTTCCCTAATTTAATTCTTGAAAATGAGAAGATGAAATGTTTCCTCATGCTGCAACATATTGTGGTAGGAAGATGATCCATCACCTGCAGTAAAGTAGAATGGAGGTGTTTGTATACACGGTGTTGCATCTAGTGCTTTATTCATTTGTCTTCATCACGATGTTCTGGCGTCCAGTGGAATGGCCTACCATAGACATTAAATCTACTGACGATGCAGTTATCTGACAGCTTTGTTGTAAGGCAGAATGTTTATTAGCTCTTTAGATTTAGGACTGGATGCTCAGGTGTTCACTATACAATTGCACCTTGATCCAAACAACTCACTCTTGTCTGGTCTAATGACAATTTCAAGTCTCCTGTTTTCAATAGAAAAAATACTGAAAATCGAAACATAGGCTTTGGCTTCAAAGTTTATAAAAGCAAATAATAGTCTTATGTTTTTACACTTTAAAGATGAGTAAAGAGATCAAGCTTAGAAATTGAACTTATGGCATAGAGTATTAAGCATAATGTGCCAAATATTCACAAACTACAGATATATGCATTGGGCCATGTTGTGTAAACTCTGCTTAGAACAATATAAATGGTATCCTAGGGACCTTATTGCAATATATTGGTGAACTGCAGTTTACTCCATCCAAAATTGTTGCAGCATTCCCATAGGAAAGATGGATTTAAATATATCAATGAGTGGAACAGGCTTCCACGGGAGGTGGTGAGTTCTGCTTCAATGGAAGTTTTCGCATTCAGCAAGGCACTGGACACAATGACCCTGGAGGTCCCTTCAAATTATAGCATTCTATGATTCTATGATATGGTTATTTTTTGCATGTGTTTACACAAACCTTTATTGAAGTCATCAAAAAATCTAATTATCTTAAATCAGTATTAAATGCACATCAAACTCAAAGGGATTTTTTTTCTCATAATATAATGTCATATTACTAAGATATTGTAATGGGTTAAATGCACTGCCATATATTTATGCTATCACTATGTGGAACAAGCCCAAGTGTTGAGCTCACTCTTTACAACAATGTGTGCTGGCTTCAAGAACAACTGGTGCAAATGGAGTTAGCTCATATCGCATCAGTTTAATCAATTAAATACCACTATGAAGCATGACATTAGCAGTTACAATGTCTCTAAGAGGGCCATCATCATTTCGGAGCACATTGGCCCCCATAAGATATGATTCCAGGGTACGAATAGTTTGTCATGGCTTTTGTATCTGTTAAACTATTCCTATAAAGCCAAGTATATAGCTGGGAATCATGGGAGACCATTCATTTTAAAATACACTGCAATACAAAAGTATTACAGCATATTGTATAGGCAATCAGTGATCAAGTCTGATAGGAGACTAGAAAAAGTGCAAGAAAAAGTGCAAAAAAAATTAGACATCTTTTGTTTAAATTATAAGTTTACAACATCTCTAAAGTGCAAATAGTGACATGTAAGAAAATGGCATATTTGATTTTGCTGCATGCTTTATTCCCTCACACTATTAAAATATAAAAAATATTAATCTGATATGGTGAACGCCGAAATGATAAAACAAAATTCTAAAACAGCCTTTTTGTGTGTTGACAGACTTCCCCAAAAATACAATGCAATGAAAAGTGATCAAAGCATTGTATCTTATATAATAATCGCCAGTTGGGACTTCCGGCCGCTGTCCCTGAATCCCATAAGGCACCCCGGCAGTGTCTTGCCTGCGCCAGTGACATACACATCTCAACTATTCCCACGCAGGCGCAGTAACAGCGGCGTCATTACTACGCATGCGCGGGAATAACAGTGAAATCTAATTTCACAGCACTCCTGATGCGATAGCATCGGTCCTATTTCTAGTGTAACAATAAAAGCCATTACACGGGTCCAATGAAAAAATAAAAAAAATTATTACGGGTTCCAGAAAAAACAACTTGTGTTTGGTATTACTTTAACACTAGAAGTCCCAGAAATTTTGAGCTCCCCCCGAAGTCCCAAAAGAGGGTCAAATGACCCTTAGTCCAAACTGACAACTCTGATGGCTCCAATTAGCATCCTTTCATTTGTAAATGTGGCCATTGCCTGAGGAATCTGCAGAATCTGCAGAATACAGAACAAAAGACGGTGATTATAGGATGTTAGCTAAAATCCTTCAGGTCATTCGATCCTTCTCTGGGTTCCAAAGGTAGAAATGTTAAATGACCCCGCTCTGGGACATCTAGTGTTAATTGTACTGACCTGAAGAATGATGTTGCCAGATCATCTTTACTTCACAGTAAACGTAAACACCAAATCTAAAAAAAGCGCAGAACTGCAAGCTTTTTAATCATTTTGCTGAATTTGGATTTCTTTCCTGTTTTCAAAAGCATTATTTGGTAAAATTAATGGTGCCAACTAGTTCTAAGCTGTAACTAATACTGTAACCAACCAAACCATCCTTTAACACTTTGTTGAGGATAGCGGTATAAAAGAGGTTGCTTCACGTTCATTCTAGAGTGCAGTGTTCCCCTGTAGGGATGAGCAGACCCATGGAAGTTCAGGTTCTGATAACCTACCAGAACTTTATTCCAAAATTTGGTTCTGGTACAAGAACTTTACTTGAACTTGAACCAGAACACGAACCTCATTCAAAACAATTTGGACCCAAACTTTTGAGCTGGAAAATTTTCTCTCTCTGTCTCTTCAGGTATAAGTCTGTCTTCGGCATTTAGCACCAGACAGTAACTGTCCTGTACACACCCCAAACTTTTAAGTTCAGGTTCTTTCATCTCTATTCCCCTGCCTCCCAGCTTCCTGCTTCCTTAAATGGGTATTACAATCTCAAGGATCCTTTTTCAGTATGTACTAGGTGTAGCAATAATAATTAGCAAATACCACCAAATTGAAATGTAGTTCTTCTGATTTGCTATGTTTCTTACCTCATATTAAGGGTACGGCAGAACCTTAGATATCCATGGTTACGACCACTGACAGCTAACTATGAGTGGTCATAACTAGAGATGTGCGAACCTGAACTTAACCCCGAACTTAAACTTGAAAGTTCGGGGTTTGTTCTGGACAGTTAGTGTCCGATGTTAAATGCTGAACATGGAATTCTCCCAAAATTTTCAGCTGAAATGTTTGAGTTCTCATTGTTTTCAATGGGGATAAGGTTCTGGTTCAAGTTCGGGTATAGTTCTGGTAGCAGAACCGAACTTTGGAATAAAGTTTGGGTAAGGTACCAGAATCAGAGCTTCCACTGGTTTGCTCCTTACTAGTAATTACCATAGATACCTTAGATACTGCAATGCCCTGTAAGTGACATAGCTAATTAGAAAAACTATACTACATTTCTAATTGGAAGCATTTGCTATTATTATTATTATTAAGCCTACTACGTATTGGAATAGGATCTTGAAGATAGGAGAAGTTAGTATGCTTCTGATTTATTGACAAATCAGGCCAACGACATCTTTGCTCCACTGGCCTGAACTGCATGCTCTCCAATGCTGCAAGCAGAGGCAGTTGTTTATCTGAGGGGTGCAGTGGCACGGAAATCACCAGAATCAGGAGCTTAGAGTGCTCTGCAGTGCTACAGTTCCAGAGCAGTGATTGCAAGCTCTATTGAAAAGCAGTTCTCCCTTTGTCTAGGTAGTGGCCACCAATATATCCTAGGTATTGAGCAGTAACCAATAAAATTAGAAATCAATTTTAAAAAAGAAGTTATAAAGTTGATTGCTTTTACAAGAATAGAAAATGTATAGAAATATATTCCTCAGAAAACCTCTGAAACGCACGTCGGGTTGGGCGGGAGACAGCGTGGTGTTTGGAGTTTTGTAATCTGGAATGTTTATTATACTTGTGATTATGGTCAATAGATCGGCAGCTATTTGATATAATGGACGTCTGTGTGGATGGTGTGACACTACCTTGCCCACATACTATATGTATCTTTATTTATATATGGGATATATGCTCTCTGCATAGATCCCTGATATGTTGTTTTACATACTGTATATGCTTATCTATAACATACCCAACATTCTCTGCTTGTCTTTACCACCCGTATGGTTTATGCAGATTCTATCAGTCACTCTTAGCCCTGTGTGTCAATGACCTTTGATATTTAACCCCTTAACTCCCAGAGCTTTTTTCGATTTTTCGTTTTCGTTTTTTGCTCCCCTTCTTTCCAGAGCCATAACTTTTACATTTCTCTGTCAATATAGCCATGTGAGAGCTTATTTTTTGTGGGATGAGTTGTACTTTCGAATGACACCATTGGTTTTACCATGTCATGTACTAGAAAACAGGAAAAAAATTCCAAGTGCGGTGAAATTTCAAAAAAGTGCCATCCTACACTTGCTTTTTGCTTGGCTTTTTTGCTAGGTTCATTAAATGCTAAAACTGACCTGCCATTATGATTATCCAGTCATTACGAGTTCATAGACACCAAACATGTCTAGGTTCTTTTTTATCTAAGTTGTGAAAAAAAATTCCAAAGTGTGCAATTTTCCGAGACCCGTAGCATCTCCATTTTTCATGATCTGGGGTCGGGTGAGGGCTTATTTTTTGCGCACCGAGCTGACTTTTTTATTGATACCACTTTGTGCAAATATGTTCTTTTGATCGCCCGTTATTCCATTTTAATGCAATGTTGCGGCGACCAAAAAAATGTAATTTTGTCATTTTTAACTTTTTTCTCGCTATGCCATTTAGCGATTGGGTTAAGCCTTTTTTTATTGATAGATCAGGTGATTCTGAACTCACTTCTGAATACCTAATATGTGTATGTTTTCTTTTATTGTTTTATTTTGATTGGGGCGAAAGGTGATTTTTACTTTTATTTTTTTAATTTTTAAACACTTTTTTTAACTATTGGCATGTTTCAATAGCCTCCATAGGAGGCTAGAAGCATGCCACACTTGATCGGCTCTGCTACATATGGGCGATAAGCAGATCGCACATATGTAGCAGATTTACTGCATTGCTATGAGCGCCGACCATGAGACCTCTGGTTGTCAAGGCAATGCATCACCGACCCCCGATCACGTGATGAGGGTCGGCGATGCATTCACTTCTGGCCCTGTGGCAGGAAGAGCTAGTTAAATGCCCGCTGTCAGCTTTGACAGTGGGATTTAACTAGTTAATTGGCGCAAGCAGATCGCGATTCCACTTGCGCCTATTGCGGGCACATGTCAGCTGACATGTCGCGGCTTTGAGGTGGGCTCACCGCAGGAGCCCACCTCAAAGCAGGGGATACTTACCGATGATGTACTATTCCGTCATCGGTAAGTAAAGTGGTTAAATAAAGTATTTCTATTTTTTTGGTACTTTTGGACTACTCATTGCATTTTTTCTTGTGGCTTGTTCTATCTGCTGAAAGGCCAGACATCACAATGTATTGAGATGTATGATACTGTCTAATAATATTTCTGAACATTTTACATGATCCTCCGAGGAACACCTTGTGCTCTGCAGGCCCCAGCACAAATAGCTTTGATAAAATCAGAATGATTGATGCCTGTAATGTATGAACGTCTGACATTTCCCTTTTATTTTTCTTCCCTAATGTTCACTTTGTTTATTACAGCTTGGGACTTTATATCTAATACAATAGAAATTATTTGTGCAGTTTGAAAATTTGCATTTGAAAACAGTGCCCATCACATGACAGTCAAACTGTTTTAACCCCTTCCGCACATCTACCGTAAAGTTCAGCAGATGTCAGGTGAGAGTACCTGAAGTAGGCTTCGGTGCTGAGCCCGCACCATACATGGCAGATGCCAGCTGCATTACATAACCAGCACCTTCCTCCAACAGCAGCAATCTATTTTTTTATGTGGAAAACACTGACAACACAGTAAGACAATCAATGACATGTGAAAGAGTTGTAAAGATTGTGACAACTCTGACTTGTAGTTAGTCTAGAATGTGTGGCCCAATTCACTCATCAGAAATTTGCCACAACTGTGTTGTTATGTTTGCAACAATTTAGTATGGAAATTTGTACTCCCTAAGCCTGTCTTCACCTTCATGACCAGGCCAAATTTAACAATTCTGACCAGTGTCACTTTATGTGGCAATACCTCTGGAACTCTTCAATGGATCCAACTGATTCTGAGACAGATTTCATCACATATTGTACTTTATGATGGTAAAAAAATGTTTTGCATTACTAGCGTTTATTTATTGAAAAATAGTACATTTGGCAAAAATGTTTAAAAATTTAGAAATTTTTAAACTTCTAATTTTTATGCACTTAAATCAGAGTTTTGTCACACAAAACAGTTAATAAATAAAGTTTTCCATATGCCTCCTTTACATCAGCACAATTTTTGAAACATAATTTCTTACACTACTAAGGTTGAAGAGTCAAACTTTGACCACCAATTTCTAATTTTTACAACAAAATTTACAAAACCATTTTTTAGGGGCCACATACTATTGTAGCGACTTTGAGGGCCTCATATGACAGAAAATACCAAAAATTTACTGGTGGTAGCGCTCTCCTTGTCTTCTCCGAATGAGGCGTTTTGCTGATGTCCCAAACAATCGAAAAGGGGATTCATCAGAGAAAATAACTTTACCCCAGTCCTCAGCAGTCCACTGCCTGTACCTTTTGCAGAATATCAGTCTGTCCATGATGTTTTTTCTGGAGAGAAGTGGCTTCTTTGCTTCCCTCCTTGAGACCAGGCCTTGCTCCAAGAGTCTCTGCCTCACAGTGCGTGCAGATGCACTCACACCTGCCTGCTGCCATTCCTGAGCAAGCTCTGCACTGCTGGTAGCCCGATCCCGCAGCTGAAACACTTTTAAGAGACGGTCCTGGCGCTTGCTGGTCTTTCTTGGGCGCCCTGGGGCCTTTTTGGCAACAATGGAACCTCTCTCCTTGAAGTTCTTGATGATGTGATAGATTGTTGACTGAGATGCAATCTTTCTAGCTGCGATACTCTTCCCTGTTAGGCCATTTTTGTGCATTGCAATGATGACTGCACGTGTTTCTTTAGAGATAACCATGGTTAACAGAAGAGAAACAATGATGCCAAGCACCAGCCTCCTTTTAAAGTGTCCAGTGGTTTCATTCTTACTTAATCATGACAGATTGATCTCCAGCCATGTCCTCATCAACACCCACACCTGTGTTAATGGAGCAATCACTGAAAAGAGGTTAGCTGGTCCTTTTAAGGCAGGGCTGCAATGATGTTGAAATGTGTTTTGGGGGATAAAGTTCATTTTCTAGCCAAATATTGACTTTGCAAGTAATTGCTGTTAAGCTGATCACTCTTTATAACATTCTGGAGTATATGCAAATTGCCATTAGAAAAAGTGAAGCAGTAGACTTTGTAAAAATTAATATTTGTGTCATTCTCAAAACTTTTGTCCATGACTGTAGATACCATGTCACATTTGGAGAGCCCCTGATGTTCAAAAGTTTGTGAAATTTGGTAACTTATTGGGGATTCTGCTGTCCTGCACCTCAGGGGCTCTCCTAGTGGGTCTTGGCACCTGCAAACCATAACAGTTAAATCTGTCTGAGGTCGATTTTTTCCTATTCACCCTTAGAAAAATTAAAAACTTGAGACTTTAACAACATTTTAATGCTAAAAATTATTGGTGTAAAATTCTGTGAGGGAAATATGGTGTCAATATGATCACTGCACCCCTAGATTAATTAATTGGGTGGCGTAGTTTGTAAAATTATGTAATTTATGGGGGTTTTCTGCTGTTATGGCACCTCTGCCAATCGGACATGGCCCTCTCAAACTAATCCAGCAAAATCTGAACTCCAATATGGCTCTTCTTCCCTTCTGAGCTTTGCATTGTGCCTCAAAATTAGTTTTCCCCTATAGAGTATCAGGGTTCTCAGCAGAAATTGCACACACATTTTCGGGTCCATTTTCTCCTGCTATTCTTGTGAAAATTTTTAAAAAATGGAGCTAAAACAAAATTTTTGTGGGAAAAAATATATATTTTTTTCATTTTTACAGATCAACATAGTAAAAGTCTGTGCTCAAGGTTGAAGGTTCTCACCACACACCTAGATAAATTGCATGAGGGGTTTAGCTTCCAATATGGGGTCACTTGTGAGGGATTCCACTGTTCAGGAACATCACGGGCTCTCCAAAAGCGATTTGACACCCACAGACCATTTCATCAATGTCTGCATTCCAAAACGTCACTCTTTTCCTTATGAGCCCTGCCGTACGCCCAAACAGTATTTTACCTCCACATATAGGGTATCGTTGTACTTAGGAGAAATTTCAAAACATGTTTTGGGGTCCATTTATTCCTGTAACTCTTGTAAAAATAAAAAAAATAGGGCTAAAAGAACATTTGGAAAAAATTAGATTTTTCTATTTTCACGCTTAACGTTATAAATGTCTGTGAAGCACCTGTGGGGTTCTAGTTGCTCACCACACATGTAGATACATTCCTTGAAGATTCCAGTTTCCAAAGTGAGATCACTTATGGGGGTTTGCACTGTTTAGGCACATCAGAGGCTCTCCAAATTTTGTATTCAAAAAGTTAAATTGTGCGCCTTCCCTTCCAAGCCCTTCCGTGCACCAAAACAGCAGTATTCCACCACATATAGGGTATCAGCATACTCAGGGAAACTGCACAACAATTTTTGTTGTCCTTGTTCTCCTGCTATCCTTGTGAAAATGCAAATTTTGTGGTAAAAGAACATTTTTGTGGAAATTTTTATTTTTTTTATTTTTACAGCTCAACGTTATAAATTTCTGTGAAGCACCTGGGGGTTTACGTACTCACCACACATAAGTTCCTTGAGAGGTTTAGTTTTCAAAATTGGATAGTTCACACTAGACCTTGGAACTCAAGGTCCCAGAGTCTGGAGGAAGACTGGAGAGACAGACAATCCCAGCTGCTTGAGGTCTAGTGTGAAGTTTCCACAATCTGTGATGGTTTCGGGAGCCATGTCATCTGCTGGTATAGGTCCACTGTGTTTTATCAAGACCAAAGTCAGCGCTGCCATTTACCAGGAAATTTTAGAGCACTTCATGCTTCCCTCTGCCGACAAACTTTTTGGAGATGGAAATTTCATTCTCCAGTAGGACTTGGCACCTGTCCACACTGCCAAAAGTACCAATACCTGGTTTAAAAGCAACAGTATCACTGTGCTTTATTGGCCAGGAAACTCACCTGACCTTAACCCCATAGAGAATCTATGAGGTAATGTAAAGAGGAAGATGAGTGACACCAGATCCACAATGTAAATGAGCTGAATGCTGCTATCAAAGCAACCTGGGCTTCCATAACACCTCAGCAGTGCCACAGACTGATCACCTCAATGATGCCTCATTGATGCAGTAATTGATGCCAGAGGAGCCCCGACCAAGGACTGAGTGCATTTACTGTAGGCCAACATTTCAGATTTTAAAATCATTTTTTCAAACTTTTGTTATAAAGTATACTAATTTACTGAGATAATAACTTTTCAGTTTTCATTGGCTGTAAGCCATAATCATCAAAATTAACAGAAATAAACAATTAAAATAGATCACTCTGATTGTAATGACTCTATCTAATGTATGAGTTTCACTTTTTGTTTTGAAGAACTGAAATAAATTAACTTTTTATGATATTCTAATTTTGTGAGATGCAACTGTATATACTTCCGTAGAGTTATAACAACCCTTTGCGCTTTCTAATAATAATAATGTCCTCCTGTGGCATGTTATAATAGTGATGCCCAATGCCCCTTTATTGTAATACTACTCCTCTTGCACCTTATAATAAAGACCTCAAATGTGCCTCTTTATTATAATACCTCCCATGATGCCTCCTCTCAATGCCTCCCGATTGTGCTTCCTTTTGAAGCTTTTTCCACTGTGCTGTTAGTGACATTTCATTGTAAAATCTGTTTACACGTTTATAAATCAGGAAAAACAATCCCTAAAAATACAGCTAAAATCCTTAACAGTGAGTAGAACATCCAGTTTTATGGCATGAATGACATTACTACGTAGATACATTAACTACTGTTTACTATTGTTAGGCATCAGGCAATGGCAGGATCCGAGGCATCTGTGGTCTCCCATCCAGACCCAGATACTGCTCAGCTTCGCCGTCGTTTCCAACGCCTAGCCAATACCCGAGAGGCACAAGTAGTTACTCGGGTCTTTGTTCATAGTAGCCTTAAACCTAGGTTACAGAACAGGAAAAGGCTGTTGTAAGCCTAAGTCCAGAAATGCCTGCACTGAGCATGTCAGTGATATGGCAAGCCATTATTGGTGGTTAATGTCAGCTGATCCTCTGACCTGGCACCGCCTGATTGGGTCACGGATGACGTCACCGATGATGCGATTGACGAGATGGCTGGGAGCGGAGCTTAGCCCTTAAATAGCTTGTCTGTCCGTGGCACGACACGGTCAGATCATACTATAGATAGTGCTCATGTGTGACGTTCCAGAATCTGGGCTCCACATGCTCTCTAGCTTTCGCTCTCCGGGATCTGCTGATGCCAGAGTCAGCTCGGCTAATTAGCCCAGGTCCTTCAGGCAGGTTAATGAATGCTATGCAGGTAGCCAATGTGGCGCAGTCTTGCTACGAATAGAGGGTAGCTATACACCCTGAGCAGACTGCGGGGCACTTAACCAGTTGCTAACGTGGCGCAGTCTTGCTACGAATAGAGAGTAGCTATACACCCTGGGCATCGCCTGCCAAGCCGTACAGAAAGTGGCTCAGTCCAGTCTCATGCCGGCTGGTAGCATGGACGCCTGGCGTTAGTCGCACGCACTTCCTAGCGGCTAGCACGTAGCTTCTGTGCAGTCAACAGGGCTACGTCTATACCAGCTTGCAGCACATAGTGCAAACCTAATATCTGGCAAGTGGCTTCTGTGCCATTAACGGGCTATATCTGCGCCAGTCGATTGCACATCTTCTTTGACGTTAACAGAGATAGTGCCAATTCTACATCTCCGCTAGTGTGAAGCAACACAGGCGATATCTAATGTTAGATTTCTGTTGTCAGTTTGACCCTCATACTCAAGGGGTGTTCGGCAGCAGTGACTATAAGCTGCATCACGGACCCCGTGTTCGGTTGCAATCCATTATATATTAAAGTTGTTGCAACCGAGCGCATAACAGTATCTGACCACCTGGGTCTAGCCGACCATGGCTGACAACCAGCAGCTGCAGCGCTACGTTCAGCAACTAGAGGCCAGACTTAGGTCTCTGGAGCAGGCAGCTCCAGTTGCTGATCTCACTGCAGTAGCTGCTCAGGCAGCCGCACAAACAGCAAATCTCGTAAGCTCTGCTGCTGTGAAAGCTGCGGTAGCTGCAAAAGTGTCATTACCGCAGTTTGCTCTGCCGGAAAAATTTTCTGGTGACCGTAAATCCTGCAGAGGGTTTATCAATCAATGCTCCATTCAACTAGAAATGATGGAGGCATGGTTCACCTCCGAAAGGGCTAAAGTGGGTTTCGTTATCCTATTACTTACCCACAAGGCCTTGGAGTGAGCTACTCCTCTGTGGGAACGGAGTGACCTGGTAGTGGCCAATGTGGGTCTCTTTCTGAAAACCCTAAAAAGTGTGTTCCTCGGTCCTCAGGCTACACATGATATGGCTCTTAAGCTGCTTACATTAGTGCAGGGTTCGACCACCGCCAGTCATTATGCCGACCAGTTCAGGACATTAGCGGCAGAACTGGATTGGTCTGAACCGTCGCTAATCCCGGTGTTCTGGAAGGGTTTGGCTGGGCATATAAAAGATGCTCTAGCCACCAGGGAGATTCCAACCTCCCTGGAAGAGTTAATGACCCTCACCAACCGAATAGATTTACGTCATGCAGAAAGCAAGTTGGAGCTGAAGGTCTCTAAACCTCGGTTTCCGTTGGCACCGTCATTTTCTAAATCTACAGTCATGGCCAAAAGTTTTGAGAATGACACAAATATTATATTTTCACATGATTTGCTGCCCTCTGGTTTTTATGTGTGTGTTTGACAGATGTTTTTATCATAGACAGAAATATAATTGCAAACATATGAGTAACAAAAGCTTATATTGACAGTTAGAATGAGTTAATGCAGCAAGTCAGTATTTGCAGTGTTGACCCTTCTTCTTCAGGACCTCTGCAATTCTCCCTGGCATGCTCTCAATCAACTTCTGGACCAAATCCTGACTGATAGCAGTCCATTCTTGCACAATCAATGCTTTCATTTTGTCAGAATTTTTAGGTTTTTGTTTGTCCACCCATCTCTTGATGATTGACCACAAGTTCTCAATGGGATTAAGATCTGGGGAGTTTTCAGGCCATGGACCCAAAATCTCTATTTTTGTTCCCTGAGCCATTTAGTTATCACCTTTGCTTTATGGCAAGGTGCTCTATCATGCTGGAAAAGGCATTTTTGATCGCCAAACTGCTCTTGGAGGGCTGGGAGAAGTTGCTCTTGGAGGACATTCTGGTACCATTCTTTATTCATGGCTGTGTTTTTAGGCAAGACTGTGAGAGAGCCGATTCCCTTGGCTGAGAAGCAACCCCACACATGAATGGTTTCAGGATGCTTAACAGTTGGCATGAGACAAGACTGGTGGTAGCGCTCACCTTGTCTTCTCCGAATGAGGCGTTTTCTTGATGTCCCAAACAATCGAAAAGGGGATTCATCAGAGAAAATAACTTTACCCCAGTCCTCAGCAGTCCACTGCCTGTATCTTTTGCAGAATATCAGCCTGTCCATGATGTTTTTTCTGGAGAGAAGTGGCTTCTTTGCTGCCCTCCTTGAGACCAGGTCTTGCTCCAAGAGTCTCTGCCTCACAGTGCGTGCAGATGCACTCACACCTGCCTGCTGCCATTCCTGAGCAAGCTCTGCACTGCTGGTAGACCGATCCCGCAGCTGAAACACTTTTAAGAGACGGTCCTGGCGCTTGCTGGTCTTTCTTGGGGGCCCTGGAGCCTTTTTGGCAACAATGGAACCTCTCTCCTTGAAGTTATTGATGATGCGATAGATTGTTGACTGAGATGCAATCTTTCTAGCTGCGATACTCTTCCCTGTTAGGCCATTTTTGTGCATTGCAATGATGACTGCACGTGTTTCTTTAGAGATAACCATGGTTAACAGATTAGAAACAATGATGCCAATCACCAGCCTCCTTCTATAGTGTCTAGTGGTCTCATTCTTACTTAATCATGACAGATTGATCTCCAGCCATGTCCTCATCAACACCCACACCTGTATTAATGGAGCAATCACTGAAAAGAGGTTAGCTGGTCCGTTTAAGGCAGGGCTGCAATGATGTTGAAATGTGTTTTGGGGGATAAAGTTCATTTTCTAGCCAAATATTGACTTTGCAAGTAATTGCTGTTAAGCTGATCACTCTTTTTAACATTCTGGAGTATATGCAAATTGCCGTTAGAAAAAGTAAAGCAGTAGACTTTGTAAAAATTAATATTTGTGTCATTCTCAAAACTTTTGGCCATGACTGTATTTCCGAATCCGTGGTTCCAGACACGGAACCGGAGCCAATGGATATTTCCCAGACCAGGAAATGGTCCCCTCATTCCCGTCCTACGCATCTTTGGAGTACCCCAATAATAAGGGTTCCAAGCGGGCGGGAGAACGAGAGTGTCTAACCACCATTGGAGGAGGTGTGTTAGACTCAGATACTTCTTCCTCCAGACTAGCCTATAAGGTGACGTTGCTCTTCGAAACAACCATGGTTACTGCCAAGGCGGTGGTGGATTCTGGGGCCAATGGCAATTTTTTGTCATCCACCATTGCCCAGAGGCACGCCATTCCTATGGAATTACTGTCCAGACCCATAAACATCAGGGTAGTCAACGGTTCCATGTTAGACACACAGATCACCCACCAGTCTATCCCCGTCACCATGTCGTTTCCTCAGGGTCACCCGAAGGATATCTCATTCCTTATCCTTCCCAGAGGATTGGATGAGGTGCTATTGGGTCTTCCATGGTTGCGTTCTGGGCTGAGAAATGTACTACCCAGTGTATGGTGGCATCAACTCGGAAGGTGGTCTTTGACCCACCAGCTGGTCTAGAGGCACTTCCAGAGCAATATTGGAGCTATGCCGATGTGTTCTCTAAAAAGGCTGCAGAGACCTTGCCTGCCCACCGACCGTATCACTGCGCCATAGATCTGATCCCCGGATCAGAGCATTCTCGTGGTAGGGTGTATCCCCTGTCTGTCCCCGAGACCCAGGCCATGTCCGATTACATCAAGGAGAACCTGGCTCGGGGGTTTATCAGGAAATCAGTCTCTCCTGCTGGAGCGGGGTTCTTCTTCGTCCAGAAGAAAGGAGGTGACCTACGTCCGTGCATTGATTACAGGGGATTAAACGCAATCACCATCAAAAACAAATATCCCCTGCCCCTGATCTCTGAATTGATCGACAGACTTCGAGGGGCTAAAATTTTCACTAAGTTAGACCTGCGTGGGGCCTATAACCTCATATGAATCCGTGAGGGTGATGAGTGGAAGACGGCCTTTAATACTCATGATGGCCACTACGAGTACCTCGTCAAGCCCTTCGGGTTATGCAATGCCCCCGCCGTCTTTCAGGATTTCATCAACGATATCTTTCGAGATTTGCTACTGTCCTCCGTAGTAGTATATCTTGACTATATCCTGATCTTTTCCCCGGACCTCTCCACACACAGAGAGGATGTTCGCAGAGTTTTTAAACGTTTGCGCGCAAATTCTCTGTATTGCAAGCTGGAGAAATGCCAGTTCGAACAAGTCATTACTATTCTTGGGGTACATTGTATCCAGTAAGGGCTTGGCCATGGATCCCCAAAAATTGGTAGCTGTACAGAATTGGCAGGAGCCCCATTCTCTGAAGGCGGTACAGTGCTTCATGGGGTTCATCAATTATTATCGGCAATTTATACCGCATTTTTCCACACTGGTGGCTCCTTTGGCCGCGCTAACCAAGAAAGGTGCCAATCCAAAAACTGGTCTAAAGAGACATCTGAGGCTTTCCGGGAGATCAAGTCTTATATTTCGAAAGGTCCCGTCCTACATCGGCCAGATGTCAATAAGCCATTCTTTCTGGGGGTCTACGCCTCCTCTGTAGGATCAGGTGCTGTCCTTTCTCAAAAGAATGGGCAGGGTCAGAGAAGACCGTGCTTCTTCTTCTCCAAGACCTTTTCTCCAGCGGAGAGGAATTATACTATTGGGGATAAATAATTTCTCGCAATAAAATTGGCTTTTGCTGAATGGAGGTATCTGTTGGAGGGAGCTAAACATCCGTTTGTGGTGTATTCCGAACATAAGAATCTCTCATACCGGCAGACGGCGCAGCGTCTCAACTCGAGGCAGGCTCGGTGGTCCCTCTTTTTTGCCCTTTTCAATTTTACCATCAATTTTCTAAAAGGGGAGAATAATCCTCAGGCAGATGCTCTATCTCGGTCTATGGATACGACGGAGGACGATGACGAGCCCAGATTTATCGTTCCTCCTGAAGTATGCAAACGGTGGCACCGGTGACTCTAGACCAGGTTCCACTTGGGAAGACATTTGTTCCTCCAAACCTTACAGAATGAGGTGCTCTCATGGGCACATGCCTCTAAGATTGGAGGTCATTTCAGAATCAAACGCACCACTGAGTTCCTCCAACGCTCGTATTGGTGGCCTCAGTTGTCCCAGGACGTTAAAGCATGTATCTCCTGCACGAGAAATAAATCGTCTCATCAGAGTCCAGCGGGTCTTCTACATCCGTTACCCGTGGCGGATAGACCTTGGAAGCTGATTGGGATGGATTTTGTGGTTGAGTTACCTAAATCCCAGGGTAATACGACCATATGGGTGGTTTCTGACCATTTTTCTAAGATGGTTTACCTGGTACCTCTTCCTAGGGTTCCTTCTTCCCGGGTTCTGGCATCACTGTTTATCCCTCACGTTTTCCGTCTTCATGGTATGCCTGATAGGATTGTTTGTGACCGAGGTCCTCAGTTCACCTCTCGGTTTTGGAGAGAATTGTGTAATTTGTAGTATTGAACTGAATTTCTCTACTGCCTATTACCCGGAGACCAATGGCCTAGTGGAACGCACTAATCAGACGCTTGTGACTTACTTGCGTCATTTTGTTTCTGCAAATCATAATAATTGGGCAACTTTGCTTCCTTGGGCAGAGTTTGCTCTAAATAATGCAGTGGCGGATTCCACAGGTCAGACCCCTTTCCTTTTGAACAATGGTCAGCACCCACGTGTGCTATTCCTTATGCCAGTTAACTCCGGGGAGCCTGCGGTCAGAGATTGGGCTATGGAGGCGCGGGACATCTGGGATCAGATGCAGGAAGCGTTATTGGCCTCCAAAAATCGGTTGAGACAGTCGGCTGACACTCATCGTCGTCCAGCTCCCGTATTCTCTCCAGGCAACAGGGTCTGGCTCGCGGCTCGCAATATCAGAGGTCGCGGGGAATCGGCGAAATTCACCCCTCAGTTTATTGGTCCTTTTAAAATTCTGGCCCAAGTATATCCCATGGTGTATCGTTTGCAATTGCCTCGGCACTTGAAGATACATGACACATTCCATGTGTTACTCTTGAAACCCGTTCGCCTGACGAAATTCTCGGAAGCTCAACACACTTCTGACACCGGGGGTGAGGATTTTGAGGTGGAGGCGATTGTGGGGTCTAAGGTGGTTCATGGCAAAAAAATGTATTTGGTACACTGGAGGGATCACGGTTCTGAGGATCGCACTTGTGAACCCATGGTCCATATTCATGCTCCACTGCTCATTGAGGAATATGAGTATCAAGTGGGGGGGGTAATGTTAGGCATCGGGCAAGATCCAAACCTGGATCTGAGGAGCCTGTGGTCTCCCATCCAGTCCCAGCCAAGGCAGATGCTGCTCAGCTTTGCCATCGTTCCCAAAGCCTAGCCAATACCCGAGAGGCACAAGTAGTTACTTGGGTCTTTGTTCATAGTAGCCTTAAACCTAGGTTACAGAACAGGAAAAGGCTGTTGTAAGCCTAAGTCCAGAACTGCCTGCACTGAGCATGTCCCTGACATGGCAAGCCATTATTGGTGGTTAATGTCAGCTGATCCTCTGACCTGGCACCGCCTGATTGGTCACGGATGACATCACCGATGATGCGATTGACAAGATGGCTGGGGTCGGAGCTTAGCCCTTAAATAGCTTGTCTGTCCGCGGTGCGGCGGGGTCAGATCATACTATAGGTAGTGCTCATGTGTGACGTTCCAGAATCTGGGCTCCACATGCTCTCTAGCTTTCGCTCTCCGAGACCTGCCGATGCCAGAGTCAGCTCGGCTAATTAGCCCAGGTCCTTCAGGCAGGTTAATGAATGCTATGCAGGTAGCCAATGTGGCGCAGTCTTGCTACGAATAGAGGGTAGCTATACACCCTGAGCAGACTGCGGGGCGCGTAACCAGTTGCTAATGTGGCGCAGTCTTGCTACGAATATAGGGTAGCTATACACCCTGAGCAGACTGCGGGGCGTGTAACCTGGGCATCGCCTGCCAAGCCGTACAGAGAGTGGCTCAGTCCAGTCTCACGCCGGCTGGTAGCACGGACGCCTGGCGTTAGTCGCACGCACTTCCTAGCGGCTGGCACTTAGCTTCTGTGCAGTCAACAGGGCTACGTCTATACCAGCTTGCAGCACATAGTGCAAACCTAATATCTGGCAAGTGTCTTCTGTGCCATTAACAGGGCTACATCTATGCCAGTCGATAGCACATCTCCCATGATGTTAACGGAGATAGTGCCAATTCTACATCTCCCCTAGTGTGAAGCAACATAGGCGAGATCTAATGTTAGATTTCTGTTGTCAGTTTGACCCTCATACTCTAGGGGTGTTTCACAGCAGTGACTATAAACTGCATTGCGGACCCCGTGTTCGGTTGCAATCCATTATATATTAAATTTGTTGCAACCGAGCGCATAACAACTATGGACTGACATGTATGGAAACAGCTGAGTATCAGGATGGCTTAACTGTGAAATTTGTTAGGCTTATTATATACATGAAGAAAAATATTTTTGATCAGAAAACATTTGTTTCAAAATGTAATTTTCTGCTTGTAATGTATCCTTATCGGTGGAAATTCATCATAATTGTATATTTTATTAGGTAATGTAATTATAAAAAAAAGAGTTTGCATGATGAATGCAGTGTTTGCTTCCAAGAGAATGCATTTGCATCCATCGTTTGTCACAACTGACAGCTAAGTACCACCTGAGCTGACTTGTACATTTAAAAGTTAAGGAGAAATTTCAGAAGCTTTTTAGATGCAGGAGTATAAATAATGATAAAACCACAAAGATGATAAGATGTAAATTCAAAAATATGTTATGCCAAAGGTACTTACTGATGCAAACCATTTTTGCTTTCTACATAACCTTAGATCTCTCTTAATATATATTTTTAGCTATGCATTTCAGTGCATAGAGGAACTGGCTATGTGCAGAATGCTGGAATGGAAAATAATCGACTAGAGCAGGGGTGGGGAACTTCAGGCCTCAGGGCCATTTTCGGTCATCGATAAGCTTTTATCCTGCAACCGGGCAGATTTCTGGCTACCGCAGTGCTTGTGCCAGTAGTTGTATTTTAAATATCCAAATGGCCCTTGGCAGAAAAAAGATTCCCCACACCTGAACTAGAAGAATCTTGAAGGAGGACATTTCATGTTTATTAAGAGCTAGTCTGTCATGTTTTCCATATTATATCCACTCAGGATGAAGGTGCTTTAGAGGAAATCACTAAATATTCCCAGGATTTATGGAAGGATAACTGTGATACATAGACAGACGCACTCCCACCAAAACTAATGCAATCAGAGCAAACTCTGAACTTGGCCAATAACTCTTATTTGTGCATACTTCAGTATTGTATTGTATTAAAAATATTTATGGAGCATGAAACATTTTTAAATTAAAATACATTTTATTTCATAAAACGTATGCACAGTGTTATAATCCCTATTACAAACCAATATGCACAAGTTTCAGGCCAGAAACATCAACAATAGAGATGAGCAAATCTTTTGCAATTCAAATTCACCACATATGGGCTTACCACAACAGAGAGGGGCCTTAAGACTGTAGTGTCTGATTTAACATTCTCCTGCACTAATTAGAAGCACTTCACCATCATATTAATCAGTGCAGGTTTCTGCTAGAAGTGCAGTGGTTAATTTGTTCAGTTGAGTGCTCCTGGAGCTTTCCTGCTTTGTTGGTCTCAGCTGTGCAGAGTTGACCACTCCACTCTGCTATATATACTTGCCTGTGGTAATCAGAGATTGCCAGTGTTAGTTTCATACTGCCTCGTTCTGGAGTTGGCAGAGTTGGTTGTTTGAGGAGGCGTTTTGAGCGTTATTCAGAAGACTGTTGCTTGTTGATTTATCTGTGTGCATATCCTCATCCTCTCCTATTTGGTTTTTCCTTCCTTTACTTCCCAGTGTTCCACTCTGTTGTTTGTGAGTGCATATTTTCATTTATCCCTGTATGTCTTCCCTTGTTAGTATGGCTTTTGCATTCTTATACACTGCAACTCCCCACTTCCCTGGTTAGGGGAAAGGACAGATAATGGCTGATTTAGTATCGCAGCAAGGCACATGGCTCCAGCACCTTCACCATCAGAAGTAATATGGGGAGAAGGGAAAGATAGGGCACCTCTAGCTTTAGAGATGGGGAAGAAGCCTCTAGCCCTGGGATATCCTACAACAGTCCTGTGACGCCAGCATTGCCAATTTTTTACTAAAAATCTGACTTGCATCACATAGATTGGCAGAGTCTTGCAAGTAACCAATTGCCCTGAAAAGATGTGTGTAATGCTCTGAGATCTCCTAGGACTGAATATAATTAAATTCAAGCTCTTTAGCTCAAACACAGCTTTATTACTATCAAAGTGACCACAACATATATGTCTGTGGTTAAAGAGATAGTAACTGTTCTTTATTATTTTGTTGTCACACACTATCTGTAATATCTTTTCAGGATTATATTGATGTTTCTCCACATTTCTATTGCTAAGCTGTGAGTTGTTACCTCCTCCCACCATCTAGATTCACCATAAAATGCTTGCTGTGTTTCATACTTCTTATAGTCCCTTCTGATTGACTATTTTATACAATGTGATTAAAATCATTCAATGAGTTTTCAAAAAATATAAAAAATTGGAATGTATACCGATGTAAAATGACTGCAGACTAGACTTTTTTTTAGAAGGATGCATTTAGTTGTGAATAGAGATGAGCAAATATGTTTGGAAAACGATCGATCACCAAACATAAATTTGGCATGAATATTGTATATACGAGCATTTTTCTTAATGGATGTTGCAGGCAGCAGATCGCTCTCCATGGCGTCTCCAGATTCTGTCACGTCTGTCACATGTGCTGAGTGTGAACCTGCTGCCTGGAACATCCTTCAGCATGACCGGTTTGGCAGTGGGTCAGTAATGGTGTGGGGTGGCAATTTTTTGGAGTGCCACACAGCCCTCCATGTGCTCGCCAGAGGTAACCTGATTGCCATTAGGTACCGAGATGAGATCCTCGGACACCTTCTGAGACCATATGCTGGTTGCTGTTGGCCCTGGGTTCCTCCTAATGCAGGACAATGCCAGACCTCATGTGGCTGGAGTGTGTCAGCAGTTCCTGCAAAATGAAGGCACTGAAGCTATGGACTGGCCTACCCGTTCCCCAGACCTGAATCCGATTGAGCACATCTGGGATAGCATGTCTCGCTCCATCCACCAACGTCACGTTGCACCACAGACTGTCCAGTAGTTGACGGATGCTTTAGTCCAGGTCTGGGAGGAGATCCCTCAGGAGAACATCCGCAACCTCATCAGTAGCATGCCCAGGAGTTGTAGGAATGTCATACAGGCACTTGGAAGCCACACACAATACTCAGCATCATTTGACTTGTTTCCACTTTATTTTGTCTTGTTTTGATTTTCATTTTGACTTGTTTCCACTTTCATTTTGGGGGTTTCTAAAAATCCAGGCCTCCATTGGTTCAAAAATTAGATTTCCATTGATGTTTTTTGTGTGATTATGTTGACATCACATTCAACTTTGTACACAACAAAGTATTTTATAAGAATATTTCATTCATTTAGATCTAGGATGTGTTATTTGAGTGTTCAGTTTCCGGTGACTACCTCTTGAAGCTCATCAAGAGAATGCCAAGAGTGTGCAAAGCAGTCATGAAAGAAAAACTACTAAGAAAGACTACTTTGAAGAACCTAGAATATAAGACATATTTTCAGTTGTTTCACACTTTTTTGTTAAGTATATAATTCCACATGTGTTAATTCATAGTTTTGATGCCTTCATTGTGAATTTACAATTTTCATAGTCATGAAAATACAGAAAAATCTTTAAATAAGAAGGTGTGTCCAAACTTTTGGTCTGTACTGTATATATATATTTATATGTGTGCCACTGACATCTATACATACGAGTGATTGTACTGTACGTGGCACATGAACTGCCGGCTTTTCAAAGGACATTGGTGTGTAAAAATCAGATAGTACTCACATGGTCAGAGTGCTGTGTGATTTTTTTCTCTCACCCATAGGCTTGCATTGGCGAGTCATCATTCACTCCTGTGCTGTAAATAAATAAAGAAAAAAACCTGCGTGGGTTCCTGATGTGAATGGACTTGAAATGAGTTCTGAGCAGAGCTCCCTCTGGTGGTTACAAGCGGTACTGGACTGTCCAGTGAAGATTGTGAGGATTGGGAATCAGGTGTTACTGACTGGTCTTATATAAGGGAGTCGCCTTCCCATCAGGGTTGCCGGTGATCAATTGTTCTGGTCTCAATCCTTGATTCCTGTTTCCTTTGTAGCCTGCTGTGTCGTGTCTGCATCTCCTGCTAACAGATAAGACATTTTCTTCTTTTTGTTTTTGTGCTTGATTTTTGCATTTTGTCCTGCACTTCTGTGGGGGCCTTCAGGGTCCCCTCCGGGGGCTTTTGCCCTCTCAGTTTAGTTCAGCCACTGATGTTTGTACATTTGCTTTTTCCAGTTTTTTCAGTGGCTGCTGTTTTGATTTTGTTACACCAGATAACTAATTTAGGTGGTAGAGGTCGTGTGATCTCAGGTGTTTTTGAAATTAGTAGAGTTGGTGCTTTTCAGGGTTTTTTGGGATTGCAGTAAGTGCCCTTCCTATCCTTTTCTATTCAGGTAGTTTGGGCCCCAACGTTTGCTCATACTATTTTCTGTCTGTGTCTGTATTTCTTCTTGTCTAACCGCCATTACATGTTTGGGGGCTTTCTATGTTCTTTGGGGATCTGCTCCGGGGCAGATAGCTTTCCTCTTTCTATCTTTAGGTGTAGTTAGTTTCTCAGGCTGTGACGAGGCGTCTAGGACCAACGTAGGAACGCTCCACGGCTGCCTCTAGTTGTGGTGGTTAGTCAGGGTACTGCAATCCCATAGATTCCAACTGCTCTGGTGTATTGCCTTTTTTACCTGCACTCCTCAGCTACCGAAACATAACAGTATCACCGGCCCAAAAAATTGAAAATTGTATGGTACTCACAGAAGGGAAAAATATTGTGAAAGAAAAAAGGTTGTCAGAGTTGTCAGAGATATTTTTCTGTTTGTTGCATTTTTTTTTTTTTCCCTCTGTATCTCTGGGTGCTGGGGAGGATTTTTTCTCTCAATGGAGTTTGCACAGTTGTCTGGCCGTGTGGATCAGCTTGCCACTGAGGTTCAGAGTATTGCTACCTATCTTGCTAGGTTGCCTGTTGTGGAACCTAGGATTCCCATGCCAGATTTGTTTTTGGGGGATCGAGCCAAGTTTCTGAATTTCAAAAATAATTGTTAATTGTTTTTTGCCTTAAAATCTAAGTCCTCAGGGAACGCAGCGCAGCAGGTTCAAATTGTCATCTCTCTCCTGCGCGGCGATCCTCAGGATTGGGCTTTTTCCCTGACACCTGGGGATCCTGTTTTGAGTGATGTTGATGCATTTTTTCAGGCCTTGGGGTTATTGTACGATGAGCCTAATGTCACTGATCAAGCTGAAAAAGCCTTGTTGGCATTAAATCAGGGGCTTGATGACGCTGAGTTATACTGTCAGAGATTCCGTAGGTGGGCAGTCCTGACAAATGGAATGACGACGCTTTGGTAGCCCTTTTTCGGAAGGGTCTGTCAGATAATGTAAAGGATGTTATGGTGGGATTCCCTGTCCCTTCTGGTCTCAATGATTCTATGTCATTAGCGATTCAAATTGACAGACGTTTGCGTGAGCGGAGAAGTATGCGTGGTATAGTGTTGCCTTGTGAACCTGCTTCTGAATCCATGCAGTGTGATAGAGTGGTTTCTGGGGCACAGCGTCATGAGTTTCGAAAGCGCAATGGGTTATGTTTCTACTGTGGTGATGCCTCTCATGCTATTTCAGTCTGCCCTAAGCGGGGAAGACGTTTTGCACGCTCAGTTGTCTTGGGTAGTGTTCAGACTAAGTTTTTATTAACTGTTACTCTGATATGGTCTCTGTCCACATTTTCTGCTCAGGCTTTCGTTGATTCGGGAGCAGCTATTAACCTGATGGATTTGATTTTGCTAAACGTTGTGGGTTTCCCTTGATACCCCTACAGAAGTCTATTCCCCTACTGGGGATCGTTTCTACCCCTTTGGCTGAGAATAAACCTCAGTTCTCTACTCAGGTGATAATGAGGGTTGAACCTGATCATCAGGAGAGCTGCAAATTTTTGGTTCTGTATAATCTGCATGACATTATCGTGCTGGGCTTCCCTTGGTTACAGTCTCATAATCCTGTTTTGGATTGGAAATCTGTGTCTGTAACCAGTTGGGGCTGCCAATGTGTTAATACCAACACTCCTGTTTTTTCTGCCTCCCCCCAGGCTCAGGATGTTCCTGACTTTTTGATTGATTGTTCTGATGTGTTTAGCGAAAGTAAATCTGCATCCTTGCCTCCCCATAGGAGCTATGACTGCGCTATTGAATTAGTGCCTGGTAGTAAATTCCCTAAAGGTCGCCTTTATAACTTGTCTGTACCTGAACATGACGCTATGCGGTCTTATATCAAGGAGTCATTGGAGAAGGGTCATATCAGACCATCCTCTTCACCCTTAGGTGCCGGTTTTTTCTTTGTGGCCAAAAAGGATGGTTCATTAAGGCCGTGTATTGATTATCGTCTTTTGAACAATATTACTGTGAAATGTCAATACCCGTTACCCTTGATTTCTGACCTGTTTTCCAGGGTGAAAAACGCTACTTGGTTTACCAAGCTTGACCTCAGGGGGGCATATAACCTTATTCGCATTAAGCACGAGGATGAATGGAAGAACGCATTTAACACCCTGAGGGGCATTTTGAGTACCTTGTGATGCCCTTTGGGCTCACTAATGCTCCTTCTGTCTTCCAGTCCTTCATGAATGACATTTTCAGGGATTTTGTGGATAAATTTCTGATTGTTTATTTGGATGATATCTTGATTTTTTCCAATGACTGGGACTCTCATGTGAAACATGTTCGAATATTCCAGATTTTGAGAGAGAATGCTCTGTATGTGAAGGGATCAAAGTGTCTTTTTGGCGTACAGAGGATCTCATTTTTGGGATTCATTTTGTCCCCATCTGTTATTGAAATGGACCCGGTCAAGGTTCAGGCCATCTGTGATTGGGTCCAACCTACTCATTAAAGGCTCTTCAAAGATTTTTGGGTTTTGCCAATTTTTATCGTAAATTTATTGGTAATTTCTCGGTTATTGTTAAACCATTAACTGATTTGACCAAAAAGGGTTCTGATGTGGTGAATTGGCCTCCTGAGGCAGTCTCTGCATTTCAGGAACTTAAGCAGAGATTCACTTCTGCTCCTGTTCTACGGCAGCCTGATGTTTCTCTGCCATTTCAGATGGAGGTTGATGCCTCTGAAATTGGGGCAGGTGCCGTTTTGTCCCAAAGAGATCCAGAGACCTCTAAAAGTAACCCTTGTGCTTTTTTCTCTCGAAAATTTTCTCCTACTGAACGTAATTATGACGTGGGTAATCGGGAGTTATTGGCCATGAAGTTGGCTTTTGAAGAGTGGAGACATTGGCTGGAGGGAGCCAAACATCAGGTGGTGGTCCTTACGGACCATAAAAATCTGGTTTATCTGGAATCTGCCAGGCGACTTAATCCTAGACAGGCCAGGTGGGCCTTGTTTTTCACACGTTTTAATTTTGTGGTTTCCTTTCTTCCTGGCACTAAGAATGTTAAGGCGGATGCCCTCTCGAGGAGTTTCCTTGCGGACTCTCCTGAGGTATCTGATCCTTCTGTTATTTTGAAAGAAGGTGTAGTTCTTTCCGCCATCTCGCCCAATTTGAGACTGGCTCTGGAAGGGTGTCAGGAGGATAGGCCCGAGCGCTGCCCTGTTGGGAAATTGTTTGTCCCGGACCAGTGGAAAAAGAGTGTGATGTCTGAGATTCATTGTTCCGCGTTGGCCGGTCATCCCGGAATTTTTGGTACCAGAGACTTGGTTAGTCGGTCCTTTTGGTGGCCTACCTTGTCTCGTGATGTCAGGGAATTTGTGCAGTCCTGCGGGACTTGCTCTCGCTCCAAGCCTTGCTCTCGCTCTAGTGGTTTGTTGATGCCATTGCCTGTGCCCAAGAGACCATGGACCCATATCTCTATGGATTTCATTCCGACCTCCCGGTTTCTCAGAGAATGACCGTCATCTGGGTGATTTGTGATAGGTTTTCCAAGATGATACATCTTGTGCCATTACCTAAGTTGCCTTCCTCCTCTGAATTGGTGCCTTTGTTCCTTCAGCACGTGGTTCGTTTACACGGCATTCCTGAGAACATTGTGTCTGACAGAGGAGTCCAGTTTGTTTCCAGATTTTGGAGGACCTTTTGTTCTAAACTTGGTGTTCAATTGTCTTTCTCCTCGGCGTTTCATCCTCAGACCAATGGTCAAACTGAGAGAACAAACCAGACATTGGAGACTTATCTAAGATGCTTTGTGTCTGCTGATCAGGATGACTGGGTCTCTTTTTTGTATTTGGCTGAGTTTGCTCTTAATAATAGGGCTAGCTCTGCCACTTTGATGTCTCCATTTTTCTGTAATTCTGGGTTTCTCCCTCGATTTTCTTCAGGACAGACGGAGGCTTCTGTCTGTCCAGGTGTTGACTCTGTTGTGGAGCGTATGCAACAGATTTGGGACCAGGTAGTGGAGAGGTTGTCCCTCTCTCAGGAGAGGGCCCAGCGGTTTGCTAACCGGCATAGGACTCATGGTCCTCGGTTTAAAGTGGGGGACTTGGTCTGGTTGTCCTCAAAAAATATTCCTATGAGAGTGGCATCTCCTAAATTTAAGCCTAGGTTCATTGGACCTTATAAGATCATGGAGATTCTTAATCCTGTTTCTTTTCGTTTGCTTCTTCCAGGGACATTTAAGATCCATAACGTGTTCCACAAGTCCTTGTTGAAAAGGTTTGTTGAGCCAGTGGTTCCTACTGCTTTGCCTCCGGACCCTGTTCTGGTTGAGGGCAATATGGAGTTTGTGGTTGAGAAAATATTGAATTCTCGTTTTTCTAGACGGAAACTCCAGTATTTGGTTAAGTGGAGAGGTTATGGTCAGGAAGACAATTCTTGGGTGTTTGCTTCAGACATCCATGCTAGGAGACTCATCCGTGCGTATCATAGAACTCATCCTGACCGACCTGGTTGCTCAAGTGAGGGTTCGGTGACCCCTCCTCAAGGGGGGGGTACTGTTGTGAATGGACTTGAAATGAGTTCTGAGCAGAGGCTCCCTCTGGTGGTTACAAGCGGTACTGGACTGTCCAGTGAAGATTGTGAGGATTGGGAATCAGGTGTTACTGACTGGTCTTATATAAGGGAGTCGCCTTCCCATCAGGGTTGCCGGTGATCAATTGTTCTGGTCTCAATCCTTGATTCCTGTTTCCTTTGTAGCCTGCTGTGTCGTGTCTGCATCTCCTGCTAACAGATAAGACATCTTCTTCTTTTGTTTTTGTGCTTGATTTTTGCATTTTGTCCTGCACTTCTGTGGGGGCCTTCAGGGTCCCCTCCGGGGGCTTTTGCCCTCTCAGTTTAGTTCAGCCACTGATGTTTGTACATTTGCTTTTTCCAGTTTTTTCAGTGGCTGCTGTTTTGATTTTGTTACACCAGAGAACTAATTTAGGTGGTAGAGGTCGTGTGATCTCAGGTGTTTTTGAAATTAGTTGAGTTGGTGCTTTTCAGGGTTTTTTGGGATTGCAGTAAGTGCCCTTCCTATCCTTTTCTATTTAGGTAGTTTGGGCCCCAACGTTTGCTCATACTATTTTCTGTCTGTGTCTGTATTTCTTCTTGTCTAACCGCCATTACATGTTTGGGGGCTTTCTATGTTCTTTGGGGATCTGCTCCGGGGCAGATAGCTTTCCTCTTTCTATCTTTAGGTGTAGTTAGTTTCTCAGGCTGTGACGAGGCGTCTAGGACCAACGTAGGAACGCTCCACGGCTGCCTCTAGTTGTGGTGGTTAGTCAGGGTACTGCAATCCCATAGATTCCAACTGCTCTGGTGTATTGCCTTTTTTACCTGCACTCCTCAGCTACCAAAACATAACAGGTTCCCCTGTATTTTTCATAACCAGCCACGCAGAACTCACAGTTGAGGGCTGCAACCCTCAGCTGTCAGCTTCAGCAAGGCTGGTTATCAAGATAGAGGAGTCCCCACACCATATTTTTTAATTATTTAAATAAATAATTTAAAAAAGGCATTTAGTCCCCCCCACTTTTGACTACCAGCCTTGGTAAAGTAGACAGCTGGAGGCTGGTATTCTCAGGTTGGTAAGTGTCCATGGATATTGGCCCCCACCAGCCTAACAAAAGCAGCCAGCTGCCACCCAGAAAAGGCACATCTATTAGATGCACCAATTCTGGCACTTTGCCTGGCTCTTCCCACTTTCCCTGTAGCAGTGGCAAGTGGGGTTCATATTTGTAGGGTTGATGTCACCTTTGTATTGTCTTGTGACATCAAGCCCATGGATTACCAATGGAAAGGCGTCTATAAAACACCTATCCATTACTAATCCTTTAGTTATATGGTAAATAAAGACACAGCCAGAATAACGTCTTTTATTAGAAATAAGACTAAACACAGTTTTACTTTTTTATTTAAAAATAACAGAGACAGCTATAATTCTACCAAAGCCCTCGTTCTCCTGTAATAAAACTAAAATTAAAAAAACAACAATATCCCTCACCTGTCAGTTGTTCTTGTCCCACGCTGTAATCCATGTCTGGGGATAAACAGTTTTCAGCCTGGACTGTACCAATATGCGACCGTCCAAGTTGAGAACAACTGCTGATTGAGCGGCTGAGAGCGCAGCCTCTGTGACTAGCGGTAACGTCATCGAGGTTACCTCCGGTCAATGAGGCTGCATTCCCTGCCGGGCTCAATTAGCTGCAGCAGGTGTCGGATGATGGGAGCTGTAGTCCCATCAGCTCACACCAGTGACTGGAGGTAAACTTTATATCTCTGACCACAACTGAGCGGTCACACTGTCTTTTGACAGCGTGGAAACCGCGGCTCTCTGACTGGCAGTGAAGATTTCTCCGCCAATCAGAAGTTTTACGCTGGTGTTCCCACACTGTCACACAGCGTGGGAAACATCGGCTTTTGTGCTGTGCATGTCCAGCTATATTCGGCGATTAAAATGACGATTAAATTGGTGAATATTGCAAATTCAGTGATCATGAGCCGAGCCGAACATTGAAATATTTGCTCATCTTTAGTTGTGAATATCACACCAGAGTAAGTCACATGAGCTTGAACATTTTTACAACATAATGACTTAAGGTCCACAGTGGAATAAGAGAGAAACACACACTTTGCATAGCTCAGATAAAGAAATTGTTGCTCCTTGATTAGATATTTACTTAAATATCGGATGATATCCAGTGATAGCAATTAACAGAGCCAGGGTGAGTGGAAATAGCAGATGGAGTAGAAGACAGGTTTTGTGATGTCCTGTACTATAGGTAGCTGTGGAGATATCCATGTAGTCAGAGTATGAGAGATCGAATAAGCGGGAGATGAACACTAATAACCATTGAGATATTAATGATTTGTTCACAATTAAGATCAAATACATCATTGAAGGGTTATTCCCATCTTCAAAGAAAGGGTATTTAGATAATAAAACAATTAACTTACCTTTTCCTATAGCGGTTTTTTACTGATGATTGCTAGGGGATTGTCTGTTGCTGTTGTCCAGCAGCTGTGGACAAAAATTACCAGTGCTTATAAGCTCCTTCATACTGTGAGGATAAACTTTGCTTTAAGGCTAGCTGGGATCACTAGAGTGCTTAGTTCCTAATCCCAGGCTCCTTTCTATAGACTTACTGCACTACGAAGCTGCAGAGCAAGGTTGCATCAAATAGCAGTTCAGGCCAACAGTTTAACAATGTAGCCTGTGTGAACTGTCACTAAAGCAGAAGTGTACATCTACCAAGCAATCAGGGACTCTGGAGATTGAGAAGCGGTGCCCTTCTGAAAACTTGAAAAGCCCTTTAAATCCTAAAGTGAAGCCTAGAAAAAAAAGCATAGAGCAAATAGTATATAGATACTTTTTCTGTAACAAAACTATAGGTGAGCTTTTGAAAGCATGTGTGACGGTGTTTATACTTGAAAAACAAATGGAGAAACAGAAAAGGTGTTTTTTATGGTTTCATATATACTAATCAGTCAAATTATTAAGTTAAAATGTTCATATTCAACATATTCACTGTGAACAGACTTATCACTATTTTATTGTAACCTGTTTAAGACAATAAATGGCACAAAATTGGTAACCCTGTAATAATAAGATTTTTTATGTAAAAATATGTTGTCTGCATGGTGTTTTTTAATCACTGTTAATGAAAATGTACTCCTTGCGTACAGTGACATGTCAAGTCTGACATTGCCAAGGTGAGGAGACTTTTAAGCCTTGCAATGCTCCTTTGGGAAAAATACAATGGCGTTGCATGGCTTAAAAATCTCCACACCTTGACAGGTTAGGCTTGACATGTCACACTCTGCAAGGAGAACCATTACTCCTTGGATTCCGGTCAAAAGCCTCTCATCCAGCCAAACCAGATCTCACACTTTGCACTGATGAGGGGCAGTGCCCCGAAACACAGTGTCTGCAAATTGAGATTCTGGTTTTGGCTTTTTTCCTGAATTATATGGCAAGGCTCGTTAGAGGGTCGATATTAGCTTTAGGATAGCTACTTCCAAAAGGTAGCACTAACGTTCTAGTCCTCTTTCTCCATGACGAGACAATTTAAAATGTACTGTAATATTGTTTCAGCCATAAAGGGAATGTTGCTCTGCCATAAAAAAATATTATGTAAGAGGATAATGTTACGGTGTTAACACTTGTAGGTTTAGGAAAACAGTAGTTTGTAAAGGTTATACTCTGTTAAACTTTACAGGAAATGACAAGTTGCGAGATTATGCAAATGTTTTCTTTTTCATTGTTTCATTAACTGTCTACTATTGTTCTGAAGGTTGTAATCATGTCTAATGTCGAATTTCTAATATAAACTTGTGTTTTACATTGCCAGAAAGCACTTTGCTCGACCAGAATAATTTAGCATATAAAAACATTAAGTTGAAAAGCGTCCTTCCTTCTGATAAGAATAGTTCAAAGATTTTTCAGTGTCTTCAGAAGACAGGAGAGAATCACTCATCTTCTATCAGCAATCTATTGAACACATAAATCCGGGCTGCTCTATCACCTTCATCTCAATCAGAATAATTTAATTTAGTCATTGACCTTTCTTTATCCCATTTTCTTTCCTCCCTTGGGTTTTAGAGCAGCATGTATGAAAGGTGTGCAGTAAGGCATTCTGTGATTAGTTTATATTTAATATATTGCATGTTTTTTCCTTTGTGATGCTGACAGTGTACTAACAACTGAGCACATCCATATTCATTCCCGATCATTGTGTGCACAGCAGATTTTCCAGTAGTCTGTTAATTATATCAGCTGTACATTGTGCATTAAGCGCAGGTAGACTTTCTATGTTACTGTCAGTCACCATATCTCACAGCAAGAAACAGGACTGTCTATTATTGAATGTAATGTTAAAAACAATACACTAGCAAATATTGTATTTGCCATTTAACCCCTTAGTGACAGAGCCAATTTTCATCGTAATGACAGAGCCTCATTTTTCAAATCTGATGTGTCACTTTGTCATAACTCTAGCATGCTTCAACATATCCAAAAGAAACTGAGAAAGTAAATTTATCCAATAGGTAAACAGCAAAACGAGAAAATATTGAAATGCCAGAATTATGGATTTTTGGCACAATATTGCTTAACTCTTTCATGACCGGAGGTAGTTTCATTTTGAATTTTCGATTTTTGCTCCTCTTCTTCTCAGAGCCATAACTTTTTTATTTTTCTGTCAATATGGCCATGTGAGGGATTGTTTTTTGTGGGACGAGTTATACTTTTGAACGCACCATTGATTTTACCATGTCATGTACTAGAAAACGGGAAAAAAATTCCAAGTGCGGTGAATTAGCAAAAAAGGCATTCTCACACTTATTTTTTGTTTGGCTTTTTTACTAGGTTCACTAAAAGCTAAAACTGACCTGCCGTTATCATTCTCCAGGTTATTATGAGTTCATAGACACCAAACATGTCTAGGATCATTTTTAAGTAAGTGGTGAAAAAAAATTCCCAAATTTGTTAAAAAAAAAAAAGAGCAATTTTCCGAGACCTGGACCGCCTCCATTTTTCATGCTCCGTGGCTGGGTGAGGGCTTATTTTTTGTGCCCGAGCTGATGTCTTTATTTACACCATTTTGGTGCAGGTACGATGTTTTGATCCGTTATTACATTTTAATGCAATGTCGTGGAGTCCAAAAAACGTAATTCTGGTGTTTTGACTTTTTTACTCTCTAAACCATTACTCTCAGGTTAATCCTTTTTTTATTGATAGATCTTGTGATTCTGAGAGCGGCAATACCAAATACGTGTTTGTTTGATTTTTTTATTGTTTTATTTTGAATGAGGCAAAAGGGGGGTGATTTGAACTTTTCTATATTTTTTATATTTTTAAAAAAAAAATTTACTTGTGACATGCTTCAATAGTCTCCCTGGGAGACTAGAAGCTGCCACAACCCGATTGGCTCTGCTACATACAGATGATGATCACATCGCCTCTATATATAGAATTATTCACTTGCTATGAGCACCGACCATTGGGTGGCGCTCACAGCAAGCCGGCAGTGACAACCATAGAGATCTTCATGAGACCTCTGGTTGTCATGCCAATGAACCAGTGACTCGCGATCACGACGTGAGTCACCGGTGTTCAGATTTCCTGCCCGATGGCTGGTAGCGCAAGTTAAATGCCGCTGTCAGCGTTTGACAGCGGCATTTAACGGGTTAATAGCCACGGGTGGATCGTTATTCTACCCGCGGCTATGCAGGCACATGTCAGCTGTTCAAAACAGCTGACATATCTCGGGAAAGATCTGGGCTCACCGTCACCGCCAGAGCCCACATCAAAGGGAGGGAATCCGAAGTCAGATTGCTATTACTTCTGATGTCAGAAAGGGGTTAAAATATAGTAAACGGCAATTGAAACATCGGTCTGTAACAATAGGTCTGTAAAAAAAGGATTTGTTTATTTCATTGAAAAAAAATGAAACATTGCTTCAAAATTTTAACCCTTCTAACATCTTAACAAAATAAAAGGTCATTTGAAAAATTATCCTGATATAAAGTAGACATGTGAAAATGTTATTTTCTAACTACGGTATATGTGGTATGACTAGCTTGTTTAAGGATATAAGCATTCAAAGTTGGGAAATTGCTATTTTTTAAAAAAAAGTGATCAAATTTTAGATATTTTTTGTAAAAGAATGCAAAACAAATCAACCTTTACTGCTGTCATGAAATACAATGGGTGCGATTCGTCAGAGTTTCTACTCCAGGGTTCTGCAAAGAAAACATTGAAAATCTGCATTTTTTTTAGCAGAAACAAGAGTTAACAAATCCTTTTTTACAGACCCATTGAGTGTTGAAGTGAATTTGAGGGGCCTATATTTTGGAAAGCCCCTAGAAGTGATACAATTTTAAAAACTGCACCCCCCCCCCCCAATTTTTTTTTACAAGGGATAAAAGGAAAAATGGATCCCAAAATTTATTGCACAATTTTTGCCAAGTTTGGCTGTATCCCATATGTGTTTAAAAACTGTTATTTGGGCACATGACAGAATTTGGAAGGGATGAAGTGCTATTTGCTTTTTGGAGCAGAAATTTGGCTGGAATAGAATGCAGACACCATGTTGCATTTACAGTGCAGAGCCAAAATAGCAAAAAAATACATAAGTGACCATATTTTGGAAACTAGAGCCCCCAAGGAATTCATCAAGGTACGTAGTGACCAATTTGAACCTATAGGTGCTTCACAAAATTTTTACATTTTAAAGGGAATCTGTCATCCTAAATTGGCGGGATATTTAAACGATGGCAGTCAGGTCAGATGGGCGGTGTTTTGGGTACTTGCCTTAACATGTTGTTCGCCGCTGTCTCCATTATTTCTGGGAATTGTAGTCGTTGCCCTCCATATAACGCGCCTGCGCATTGCAATCTTGAATTGCGCACGCGCAGTATGCTTTGCCCGCAGATTGCAATGTGCAGGCGCGTTATATGGAGGGCAACGACTACAATTCCCAGAAATAATGGAGACAGCGGCGAACAACATGTTAAGGCAAGTACCCAAAACACCGCCCATCTGACCTGACTGCCATCATTTAAATATCCCGCCGATTTAGGGTGACAGATTCCCTTTAAAGTCCTCAGTGGTTGATACCTTTTAAGGGGTAATTGAAAAGATGGTAACAAATTACAAGCTTTCAAGACTACTCAGGTCCCTTTATCAGGCATATACTAACCCAAAACATGAAGAATCACATGTTTATGCACAACAGGACACAGTAATAATGCAATAAATAAGACAAGTGGCGTGAAGCAGAACAATCAGTTTGGGAAGGGGAGAAACAGTTGTGGCCGGAAATATTTGAACAGTTCATAAATAAGAAATGTGAACCTTTTATTGTCCTCTGATTGAGGTCAAGTTGTGTTGTGGATGTGGATTTACCGCATCTTTAAAATGGTACAAAGATATATATTTTCCTGCTGTATCACAAAACTTTGTAATATTTAGAAGTTAAATTTAAAAAATATTTTTTTCCATTGAAATGTTTTTTTTAGCCCAAAATGTATCATTTTCAAAGGGGTAACAGTAAAAAATGGACCACATAATTTGTTATGCAATTTCTCCTGAATGTGTTGATTATATGTGGCCATAAGCTAATGTTTGGACCCATGGCAGGGCTCAGAAATGAAAGCATGCTCTCTGATTTTTGGCTGGAAAATACACTTTTGTTCCAATTGCTCAAACCCTGACATGTCAAAGCATGAGAAATCTCCCATAAATTATTTCATTTTAGAAATGAGATCCCTCAAGAAGTTCAACTAGGTTTTGTATTGAGCATTTTTAAGTCACAGGTTCCTCGCAGAAATTTACATTTAAAAAGAAAATTATGCTTCTCTTTCCAGTAAAATGTTTTTTTTAACACCAAATTTGTAATTTTCACAAGGGGTAATTTGAGAAAATGGACTCCAAATTTGTGATGCACTTTCTCTAGAACACAGATACTCCACATGAGGTAAAAACCTAATGTTTTGGCACCTGGCAAGGCTCAAGAAACAAATAACACTACTTGATTGTTTGATTTGAATTTGAAGAGCTCCTAAGGGCCCCGTCTCATGTAGAGAGATAGCTGCTGAGTCACAAGTTTTGTGACGCAACAGCAATCTCAGCAGCGATCTCGCTATGTCTGACACGTACCAGCGATCAGGCCCCTGCTGTAAATTGCTGGTCGTGTCAGAAATGCCTGGACTTTTTTTTTATCGCTGGTCTCCCGCTGGCCAGCACGCATCGCTGCGTGTGACAGGCAGGAGACCAGCGATCAGCTGGTAACCAAGGTACACTTCGGGTTTCCAGGCGCGGGGCTGTGCCTGGAAACCCGATGTGTACGTTGGATACCAGCGCGCTGCTGCAGGGGAGCTGGTAACCAAGGTACACATCGGGTTTTCCAGGCACCATTATCCGCAGTGTCGCTGTCCTGATCGCTGCCTGAGCTGCCTGTTTGGCAGCTCAGCAGTGATCATGTAGCGACACACCAGCGATCCTGACAAGTTCATATCGTTGTCGGGATCGCTGGTGCGTCGCTATGTGAGACGGGGCCCTAAGGTGTGTCAAAAAAGCAGAAACACTCACAAGTGACCTTATTTGGGAAAATAATCCCTTCAAGGAATTTAGGGCTGTGGTGAGCATTTTAATCCTCAAACTATTTGACAGAATTTTATAAGATTGTTCAGCAAAAAACAAAAAGTTTAAGTTTTTTTCCACAAAAAACAATATTCTAGCTTCAATGTTTAAATTCACACTAAAGGTAATAGGAGAAAATGGACACCACAATTTCTATGTAGTTTTTACTGACCTTGGCAATTCTCAATTTGTGGTTGTACACTTTTGTTTGAACAAACAGTGGGGATTGGAAGGGTAGCAGCACCACTTCTCTTTTGAAATGATGTTTTGTTTGAATATATTGTGGGTGCCATTAGTAGAGTCCCTGAGTAGCCAGAACAGACGAAACCCCCACAAGTGAGTACATTTTAGAAACTTTGCGGCTCAAGGAATTTTGAAGTCATATAGGGGTATAGTGAGTATTTTGAACAAAGAGGTGACGCACATAATTTTGTAACATTAGACCATGGATATATAATGTTTTAGTGATAAAAAATTCTATTTTTTATTAGCTGCAAATTTTTCATTTGCAAAAGATTAATAGGTTAAAGTGTACAGTATATATTGTTGCACAATTTCTCTCTAACATGGTAATGTAATTATAAATTACTGTTTGACCATAAGGCAAGGTTTTGAAGGTAGGAGCGTAATATGGCTTTAAGAGCATAGATTTTGTTAGAACAGTTTGCGGGCAAAATTTACAGAGCCCCTAGGTGCCAAAATAGCAGAATGGCCATCAATTATTACAAAGTGAACTTTTATATAAGTAATATATAATGTATGCTTTGAGCAGGGGGTTTGACCAGATGACACAGGAGGTCCCTTCCAACTCTGTCATTCTATGATTCTATGATAATATATTTAGAGGAAAAAGAGGGGGTCCCACAACACAATCCATGTGTCCCTCACAGACATTTTTGTTAGTCACATTCTAACAGTACAGCGCTGACTATGCATTTTGTCCTTACATTGATAAAATGCATTATTAGAAACATTTGGATACCAGTTATTTGTAAGCATTTTAGGATTACAACAAATTATTCTAAAAAATACAACTAAGAGATGTAAAATGTTTGCTATATTGAATACACATTTGCTTTTTAACTCAGTTACATTAGGTGTTGTGGCCTTTTTTACAGAAAGGCAAAGACATCTTGATAAAAAAGTAGTCGGCTGTAAGGGAAAGGTTACTGTAGTTTGACATGTTTGTAAGATTGTAGTTTGCTACAACCTTGCAGAAAAGGACTACAATTCTTTTAGAAGAATTAATTATTTTACTATTCAAGGTCATGCCACATACAGTATTGTAGTCACTCATTAATACACTGCAGGAAAGTTCACTGGCTAAATGAGCTCTGATTTTGCCTCTTGGCATTTTCTCACATCTTTATTTTGTATTTAGACTAATCTGTTAAATCCACAGAATATTAAAAATCAATGTCTTCTAAAATGAAAATGTGAACCTGTCACCAAGGAAATTTGATCTGTTCTGTCATACTGCTGATCATAAAAGGAGAATTGTGTGAGTAGCAGCAATAATAGCGGATGCTTTACATAATAAGGCTTGACCTGGTTAAGGTACACCCAGAATGCTATATATATAATATAGGCATAGGTATATAGGCATTCATTGTGTGCTAAATACACATCATTAGGTCATGGTTAAAGTCAATGCATGTTTTAGAGTGTAGCTAGCATTTCTTTGTGTAGCTGTTTTGTAATTTTATTTGTCTCTTTGTGTATTATTATTAAGTGCAAATAATTCTTATAAAACATCTTCATAAGGGCCAGATTTCTATTTTTCTAAAATGGTGCAACTCCTATACTTCCCGTCATGTAATCACATGTTGTTGGAACCTAAGGAAAGCTTAAGGGTATGCCACACTAAACAGCGTCGCTAACGAGATCGCTAAAAACGTCACTATTTAGCGATCTCGTTAGTGACGCCGGTGTGTGTGGCATGTACTAGCGACGTGGCCCCTGCTGTGATCCTGCTGTGATCTCGTTCATCGTTCTCATCGTTCCGGACCCTATTTTTATCGTTGGCGTCCCGTGGTGAGCATATATCGCTGAGTGTGGCACCTTTTTAATCCAAGAATCAGCCTGGTAGCACGGCGGCCGTCTGCTCCTGGGAGCGCTGGGTGTCAGCCGTGCATCTCCCTCAGACAGGCGCTGCGAGCCGGGAAGAGGAGGAGACCGACCACCCATCCCCCCGCAGGAGCGCCAGGCCCGGAGCAGGGGGACAGCACCGGAACCCTCCCAGCACAGCAGACCACAGCACGGAGCGGCCGCCGCCCGTAGCCGCTGTCACTGCTGTCTGCACACGGTGCATGTGATCTGTGGCTGACTGCAAGGAGGATCTGTTGACGTGGGTGAGCGATGTGCGGTGTCGTTAAGGAGATCGCTAACCGCGTTAGCGTCCTTAACGACATCGCTAAATTAGGCTGCTACTAGCAATATTGAAACGATCCCGCTAGCGATCGCATTAGTATGCTTCGTTATCGTGATCGCTAGCGGGAACGTTAAGTGTGGCAGTACCTTTACTGAAGATGGATTATACTAATCTCATTAATGGAGGTGTCTACCCCTTTGTTTTACACCACATAGCTCAGCAAGCAGGGACAGCTCAAGGCTTTCATGGGCCCCAGGCGAAAGAGTGGACCCCTTTAACACATACCACGATTCATGATGCACTGATACGGGGGAGAAATATAGGAGCACAACACAGGGCCCAGTCTTCCCCCTCGTCCTTCACATATGTAGATATGCACACATACAGTACACAGACATGCACACATACAGTCAGCAGACATGTACACATACAGCATGTACACATACACTATACAGCCATGCACAAATACAGTATGCAGACATACACACATACAGTAAGCAGACATGTATACATACAGCATGCACACATATGTACAGCATGTACACATACCTTACACAGATATGCACACATACAGTATGCAGACAGGCTCACAAACAGTACGCAGACATGTACACACACAGTACACAGACAAGCACATATACAATACGCAGACTTGCACACATACAGTACACATACATGTACACACACATTCACACATGCAGGATGCAGATACGCATGCATACAGTACACAGACATGCACACGCACAGTACGCAGACATGTACGCATACAGCATGTACATATACATTATACAGCCATGCACAAATACAGCACGCAGACATGCACACATACAGTAAGCAGATATGTACACATACAGCATGTACACATACAGTATACAGCCATGCACAAATACAGCATGCAGACATGCACACATACAGCGCTGATTGATGGCCGTTACTTTCACATGGCTCCGTACAGTACACTGTGTGGCTTTGTCTGCTAGTAGTGATGCTGCCGCTCAGCCACTGCACCTTTAATATTGCTTGTGTGCTGACCTGGCCGAGTCACTATTAGCAGACACGGCCACCTAGTGCACTGTGCTTAACCATGTCTGTTAAAGTGATTATGAAGAAATAGGTGGCCTTCACAGCTGCTGAGGAGTGGCCTGGGCCTCAAAGGTGAGTGGGCCTCCTGTTTGTCCAGGGCCCCGGCAGTTGCTAATGTCATGATGGGACAATAAACCATTGAACATTGGACTATGGAGTGCTTCCTTTTTCTCTTTTGGATATTTTGAGGTTTGGTTTTGCCTGAGAGGCTTTTTTGCACCCAATTTTGCATTTTTTGTCTACTCTGCTGTATATAAACTGCTCAAAAAATAAAGAGAACACTAAAATACCTTATCCTAGATATCATCGAATGAAATATTTCAGTTGCAAATCTTTACTCATTATATAGTGGAATGTGTTGACAACAATAAAACAAAAAAATGATCAATTTAAATCCAATTTAATATCCCATGAAGGTCTGGATTTGGAATAGTACTCAAAATCAAAGTGGAAAATCAAATTACAGGCTGAAACAACTTCAGTGGAAATGCCTCAAGACAAGGAAATGATGCTCAGTAGTGTATATGACCTCCACATGCCTGTATGACCTCCCAACAATGCTCCTGATGGGGCGGCAAATGTTCTCCTGAGTGATCTCCTTCCAGACCTGTATTAAAACATCAGTCAACTCCTGGGCAGTCTGTGGTGCAACGGGTGTTGGTGGATGGAACGAGACATGATGTCCCAGATGTGCTCGATTGGAGTCAGGTCTAGGGAACGGACAGGCCAGTCTATAGTATCCAAAAGCAGAAAAAAGTTGGCGCTCACCCTCCAAATTAAAAGCGTCCTTTATTCAGTCCATTAAAACGATTAAAGCGGGAGAGAAGTGGATAGCTTCTGTGAACAACGGCTGTTTCCCTCTAACTGCGCTTCAACGGGTTCTATGCACCTGAACTCCTTTAGTTGTCCAATGCCCAGCAAAACAGGTAGAAGTATGAACACAGCTGCAATTTTATAGAGGTAGGTGCCAGCAATCCACTCTTTGCCTATACAGTCCATAGCATCAATGTCTTTTTCATGCAGAAACTGACACACTTCAGCCACATGAGGCCTAGTATTGTCATGCATTATAAAGGACCCAGTGCACCTGCATATTGTCTCACAATGGGCCTGAGGATCTCAACCTGGTACCTAATGGCAATAAAGGTACCTCTGGCTAGCTTATGGAGGGCGGTGTGGCCCTCCAAAGAAATGTGTCCCCACACTATTACTGACCCACTGCCAAAGCGGTCATGGTGGAGGATGTTGCAGGAAGCAAAACATTCTCTACGGCATCTCCAGACCTTTTCACGTCTGTCACATGTGCTCAGTGTGAACCTGCTCTCACCTGTGAAGAGCACAGGGCATCAATGTCGAATCTGCCAATCTTGGTGTTCTCTGGCACACCTGCACGGTGTTGGGCTGTAAGCACAGCACCCACTTGTGGACATCGGGCCCTCATACCACCCTCATGTGTCTGTTTCTGACAGTTTAAGAAGACACATAGATGTTAGTGGCGTCTAAGATGTCATTTTGCAGAGTTCTCTCACTGCTCCTTCTGTTCCTCCTTGCACAAAGGGGGAGGTAGCAGTCCTGCTGCTGGGTTGCTGCCCTCCTATGGCCCCCTCTATGTCAACTGGTGTATTGGCCTGTCTCCTGGTATCTGCTCCATGCTCTGGACACTGTGCTGACAGCTACCCTTCTTGCCACAGCTTGCATTGATTTGCCATCCTAGACGAGCAGTACTACATGAGCAACTTCTGAGGGTTCTAGACACCACCTCATGCCACTGTAGAGTACCTCTAGGTGTGAGAGCAATTGCATAATGCAAAAGTGACCAAAACAACAGCCAAAAAGGATAAGAACAGAGAAATGGTCTGGGGTCACTCCCTGCAGAACAACTCCTTTATAGTGGTTGTCTTGCTAATTGTCTATCATTTCCACCTGTTGTCTGGTCTATTTGCACAACAGCAGGAGTAATGTATTCACAATCGCTTTTGCTTCATACCTGGACAGGTTGATTTCACAGAGGTGTGATTGACATGGAGTCACATTGTGTTGTTCAAGGGTTCTCTTTATTTTTTTGAGCAGTGCATAGTTGGCACTCCAGGAGTCCATTTGCCACAATGGCCTTGCCTACCTCCAGAGGGGAGTGATGTCATGCCTGGAAGCAAAGAAGGAATTCCCTTACCAGGTAGTTCCAGCATACAACACAGTGCCTGCTGCAGGCCAGCAAGGGGATCTCTAAACCCGACTTCAGGGGAGCTGCTCTCTCTGGTCAGGAGGAAGAAGTTAGTGAGTTAGTTAGAGCCTGAACAAGGTTGAGAAAGGATGTGTGGAGAGGACCTGGGAGCAGAGCTGTAGCTGAGCTCACCCCAGGCTTGAGCGCCAGTTGCCGGGAACCGGAACTCAAGGCTGTTTGGGTACTAAAGCCCTGGCAGCAGAATCCAGAGGGCATAAGACCACAGATCCTCTGTCCCCAACTGATACTCATCGACACAGCAGCCTGTTTGAGCCAGAGACGCCAGACAGGAGCGACCCCTGTAGCAGGCTCCAGCCTGTCATGCGAGTGGAGTTCTACCTAAGCATCAGACAGAAAGAGGGACTTGAATAGAGTTTACAGCAGCAAGTACCTCAGAGAATAGCACAAGAAAGGAGGCCTCTCAACCCACCTGACTAAGGAAATTCCCAAATTGCTTCCAGGCTTACCGGCTCCAGAACCAACTGTAACCTGAGCCTTGGACTGTACCTGCACTGCTCATAAAAAGGTAAAGGAAACTGCACTCTGCTATGTCCTCTACGTCATTCACACCTCACCTGCCCTGCACCACACTCACCACCAACATCACCTTTAATATCCTAACTGCCCTGGGACACAGCTCTACCCGTGGAGAGCTTAACCATCTTTGCTGCCCAATCATCATCCCAGAGGATCTTTATTGCAGCATCGGTCCCCTGACCAAATACCATGGGTGGCGTTAAGAACACTTTATTACAAACTTTATTATCCCTTTTTCATTATCCCTTTTATTGGACGCCCAGGACCACAGACCGGGTCACTGCTGGTGTGACACTTTCCCTTTAAGAAGCGGCCCGATACCGAGTATCCCCACTGCCCTGGCAGGCGATCCACATATATTTGTTTTTAGAAAGGCAATGAAATGTTTTACCTTACAGAAATGTGTTGCCTTAGAGAAAGCATCAACTGTGACACCATGCTGTCCTATCTGTGTACTCTTTCTCTACAAGGAGATGTAGTATGATGAGAACATGTCCCAGACACAGCCATTATATAGTACACAGTACTTAGCAGGGGCACATTTATTAGATTATCTCAGCATAGGAACATTTTTTTATTATTATTTGACACATCCAGTAGTGTAACTTATTTTTATTCAAATATCTATTTATTAAAATAGACTTTGTTTATGGGGCAACATCTTTAAGATCCAATTAAACAAGAAAACTACAGCACTTCAGCTTGATCCAAGGTGTTTTATTTGCCAGACATGCCATATTTCAACCACAATTGTCTTGTCTGACAAAGTCCATTGTGGTCAAAACTTTGCATGTCTGTTGAATAAAACAATTTCCCATTCAATTAGCTCAAATTGCCAAAAAAGAATTCTCCATTTTTATGCATTGCAGAAGATTGTCTCAGCCACAGAAGGCTAATCAAAGAAGGATTCTCCATAATGCCTTGTAGCTATCACATCACATGGTAACGACAATCAGAAGTGACTATCATTGCCGTTTGCTTCAGTGTTCTACAATGCATCCCATCACATGTCATTGTAAAGATTGCAGCATTTGCACAGTATTAAGTATTTATTCTGCCAAAGTACACTAATAAATACATAAAAAACATAATTTGCATTTTTTAAGTCACTTTCCTTCTTTGTCTTGTGGTATTAGTTGTTTTTTACATCAAATTCATCAAAATGGTGCATGCAATTCATAAATTTAGCATAAGGTAAAACATGTTTTTTTTTACTATTTTGAACTGCTTTTACGATTTTTAAAGCCAAAAGCCACAAACCACGCATCAAAATGTTGTCAAACTCAAAAATACACAAGGGTGAACTAGAGTGAAATTGTGGCAAATTTTTAAACTTTTCAAAAACTAGCAATTGATGAATCAGATGAAAGCATCTGGAAACCCTAAATGCCAACCATAAATGGAAAAAATAAACAGGCGAGCACATATAAAGTAGACTTCAAAAAGGCGCAAATAGAATCATGAAAAGGGTGCCAACAGAAAAAGTGCATAGGTTAATTCCTTAAATTAAACCTAAAATTTTGAGTTTAACATTTCTTGTCTGGGGCAAGGACTTTGCACACAGCAAAGAAGATACTTATAATTTTACTTCTCATTCATTGCTGATGCTGGAAACATAAATCCTCATCATTTCCTTTGCTTCTGAATGATATAATTTCCTACCTGTTACAATTTGGTTCTTTTGTAAAATAATTAAGCGCAAACCTCAGTGAACAGAAACAAGCCGGGAAATTAAAGCACAGTTTTAATGAATTATTTTGTATGCAGGACTTTTTTGAGCAATCCATCTTTATTAGCATTTCGCGTACTGCTGATCATTCTTCAATTTCTTTACCTTGGTTTATGGCTTTGTATATTAATTTAACATGAAAGGATAAAATGTTTCTTAAGAAAGTCTTTTTTTTCATGATATTATGGAAAAATATTACTATAAATAATAGAGAAGAATGCCTGAAGTCTCATTTTGTGTTTTCTCAATTACCGCTGTATCAGGAGTGAATTATTGTAGCGCACACTCGGAGGCAATATTATTGCAGTTATGTTGTATAAAACAGATGAGTTGCAAACTTCAAAAAACACATCAATATAAAAGTATGGACTCGGTCTTTTGAAAATGAAAACTATGCTGCTGTGAGGTGCGTATGCATCATATATCCTCTCATGTTATTGCAGATCAGACAGGGTATTTGAAATATTACCATGCTTATACTGCATAATTATTTTGTAAGACGTAGATGAGTATGCTATCTTAAACAGAATATAAGATAGCTGTGGCAAGTGTCCAGATTTCCAATTCTTCATTACATTCTTCCATTGTCAGTTAATGTTCAGGAAAGCAGAAGTTTGGTGTATTTTCTGAGAATAGCTTCAACCACTACCAGGTTTTCATTAAGGCCAGAGTCACACTTGCCGTATGAAAAATCGGTCCGATTCTCTCGGCCGAGAATCGCACCAATGTTCCCCGTATGGTTATCCGTATGTAATCCGTTTTCAATGCAATGATGCGATTTCCTCGCAACTAAGTATCCGTGTGACATCCGTATGGCTTTACATTTCTCACTGATTTTCCCCATTGAATTAAATGGCTCAGTGGGCTGAAATGAGAAAAATGCTTGGGTATTTCTCGCAAGTCACACTGATGGTCCGTGTGCTGTGCAATTTTTTTTCACGCACCCATAGACTAGCATTGGCGAGACTCGGCCGATATATGCTGCAAATCACAGCATGTTGCGATTTCATTCGCAAGCAGAATACGCCCGAGAAAAAAAAAACGGTGATGTGAGCTGCCCCATAGATTAACAGCGGTCCGAGTGCTATGCAATATTTTCTCACATAGCACTCGTCCGTATTCAACGCTAGTGTGACTCCGGCCTAACTCCTTCACCCTCGGCGATTTTTCCTTTTTTGTTTACATGTTTTCCTCCCCTTTTTCCAAGAGCCATATCTGTTTTATTTTTCCAGCCATATAGCCATATGGGGGCTTATATTTTGCAGGAAGAGTTGTACTTTTGAATGACTTGATACATTCTGCCACAGAGCATACTGAAAAATGGGAAAAAAATCCCAAGTGCGGTGAAATTGTAAAAAAAAAGAACCATTCCACAGTGGTTTTTGGGGCTTTTTAGTTACCATGTTCAATATATATTAAAACTGAAATACCAGTACGATTCCCCAGGTCATTATGAGTGTGCCAATCCCAAACATGTATAGTTTTTTTTTATTTTAGTGGTGAAACAAATTCGGAAATTTGTCAAAAAAAAGTTACTTTTGTCGCCATTTTCCAAAACCCATAAAGTTGAATTTTTGGGAGATTTGGGCCTCTATAAGGTTTTTTTTTTAAGCCCTGAGCTAACATTTTTACTGATACCATTTTGGGATATATGCGATGTTTTGATCGCCTTTTAATACATTTTATTGCAATGTTGCTGCAGTCAAAAAACATACTTCTGGCATTTTTATTTTTCTATAATTTTTTCTTTTCTTATTTAGAAGACTTTAAGCTGCTTCAGCATGCTATGTATAGCAAAAATCACGATCTCCTGTGTGCCCGCATCAAAGGCATGGACATGGCATCTGTCATGACAGAGGTTGACATGTTTCAACTCTTTTTTAGTCATCAGGCTTATAAAATAATAACTGAGCTGGAACCCTCTTTAGGCCGGAGTCACACACACCAACAAAAAATCAGACCGTTTTAGTCGGTCTATTATCGCAGCAAATGTCATGAACAGTCATCCATCTGGCATCCGATTTTCCTGGAAAGATGTGATTTAGTCGCATCTGACCATAGTTGTAACATCCGATTTACATCCGACTTGCAAGATTTTCTCGCAGGCTTGCAAAACCGACATATAATGCATCCAAATGAATAGTATTTAAATCACAAAAGAAAGAATAGATATATACACATAGAACACATATATTATATATATATATACATGTCATTGTGACATATATATATATATATATATATATACATATATTTATAGTTCATACACTTCTACATACTGTAATAGCCGCTAATTCAATTGCCGGCTTTTGTGAAACTACAGACCCGACATGAAATGACACATGGTTTACATACAGTTAACCATGTCATTTCATGTAGTTTGATATATGGTTTTAACTAACAATTACATGAGTGTATGTGTGCAAAATTGCAGACATGTAGGGGTTAATTAAAGGTGTAAATTCGTTGAAAAAAAATGCATGGGCTCCCGCTGTATTTTCTCCACCAGACAGACAGAGCAAGCGAGTGGGGGAAAATAATAATAGCCCAGGGAGGGTGCATTTATTTTGTGCCCCCCCCTGGCTACTAACATCTGCCCCCAGACACCCCAGAAAAGGCAAATCTATAATTAGATTCGCCCTTTCTGGCACTTTGCCGGTCTATTCCCATTGCCTGTAGTGGTGGCGAATGGGTTAATAAGGGGTTAAAGCCACCTTGCAATTGAAAGGTGACTTTAAGCCAGGTTAATAATTGAGAGCTGTCAATTAAACAACTATCAATTATTAATCCTATTGTATAAAGAAAAATCAAACACACACACTTTAATAAAAAATCATTTTAATGAAATAAGCAGTTTTTGACCATCTTTTATTTTCCTGCTAAAACCATTTCCTGTAATAAAAATAAAAAAGCAAAATGATTCTTGACCTATCCGATTTCACAGTCAGGTCCCATGCTGTAATCCATCAGAAAGGGTTAACAGGTTACAGCTAGCAGGCAGCTAAAGCTGCCTGCTGAGCTGTAATCCCCTGAATGAATAAGTTCCTCTCCCGGCGAAAGGAGAGGAAGTGATTAATGTGTGAAGCTTAATTGATTTCTTCCCACTTTCACTTCAGGTCAGGTCACCCTGACCTGACCTGAAGTGAAAGTGGGAAGCAATCAATTAAGCTTCACACACTAATAACTTCCTCTCCTGTCGCAGGGAGAGGAACTGATTCATTCAGGGGATTATAGCTGAGCAAGACAATATGGTCCAAAACTGTGTCTTTATTTCATTAAAAGGATTAATAATTAATGTGTGTGTTTTTTTTCCTTTCATACAATAGGATTAATAATTGAGAGTTGTCAAATTGACAACTCTCAATTATTAACCTGGCTTAAAGTCACCTTTCAATTGCAAGGTGGCTTTAACCCATTATTAACCCATTCACCACCGCTACAGGGCAATGGGAATAGACAAGCAAAGTGCCAGAAAGGGCAAATCTAATTATAGATTTGCCTTTTCTGGGGTGTCTGGGGGCAAATGTTAGTAGCCAGGGGGGGCACAAAATATATGCACCCTCCCTGGGCTATTATTATTTGCCCCCACTCGCTTGCTTTGTCTGTCTGGTGGAGAAAATACAGCAGGAGCCCACGCATTTTTTTCAATGAATTTACATCTTTAATTAACCCTTACATGTGTGAAATTTCACACACATACAGTAATGTAATTGTTAGTGAAAACCATATATCAAAATACATGAAATGACATGGTTAACTGTATGTAAACCATGTGTCATTTCATGTCGGGTTCTGTAATTTCACAAAAGCCGGCAATTGAAGTAGCGAAGTGTAATGAACTATAAATATATGTATATAATATATATATATATATATGTTACAATGACATATATATATATTCTATGTGTGTATATGTATTGATTCTATTCTTTATTAAAGCTGTCAGTGTGATTTTACAGTATAGCCGGGGATGAATTGCCGGCTTTTCTAAAGGACACCGGTGCGATTTAATCGCAAGTCACACGTGCGGTCCATTTGTAATCCGATTTTTCATCGCACCCATAGACTTGCATTGGCGATAGTCGACCCACAATCGGTGACAATCGCAGCATGCTGCGATTGCACTCACACGTTTAAAACGGACCACAAAAAATCGATACTGGGAGCTGCTCCATAGATTAACATTGGTCCGACTGCAGTGCGATATTTCATCGCATTGCAGTCGTCCGATTTTGTCGCCAGTGTGACTCCGGCCTTAGGTCCAGCAATGCCTCTCCGCTGCTGTTCATGTCTTTGTTGATCGTCTGCGGTGATGACATCCCTTTTACCACTCTTGGAACGGATGCAGCCAATCACTGGACTCAGAATCTCTACTGATGTAGAGGGAATAAGTCACTGAGCCCAGTGATTGGCTGCAGCAGTTCCAAGTGCTGCAGATATGAAATCACTGGTAGAGTCAATCAAAAAAAATGTGAGCATTAATAAGGATGCATCAACAGCAGCAAATTTTAAGCATTAACAATATGAAGACAGTTATACAGTTGAAACCAGAAGTTTACATACACTATATAAAAAGACACATATGCATGTTTTTCTCAATATCTGACATGAAATCAGAATAAACCTTTCCTGTTTTAGGTCACTTAGGATTACTATAATTATTAATATTTGCCAAATGCCAGAATAATGAGAAAGAGAGAATGTTTAAAGCCTTTTTATTACTTACTGCAAAGTCAGTACATTTCATTAGTACTATTCATTAGGCACCATTGCCCTTAAACTGAATGACTTGGGTCAAACAATTGAGATATCCTTCCACAAGCTTCTCACAATAGTTCATCGGCATTTGGGCCCATTCCTCCAAACAAAACTGGTGTAACTGATCCAGGTTTGTAGGTCACCTTGCTGGCACCAGCCTTTTCAATAGGATTGAGATCAGGGCTTTTTGATGGCCACTCCAGAACATTGATTTTGTTGTCCTTAACCCACTTTGTTTCCATTTTGGCAGTATGCTTTTGGGTCATTGTCTATTTGGAAGACCCATTTCTGCCCAAGCTTTAACTTCCTGGCTGATGTCTTGAGATGTTGCTTTAGTATGGCCACATAATCTTCTTTTCTCATGATGCCATCTAGTTTGTGAAATGCACCAGTCCCTCCTGCAGCAAAATAACACCACAACATGATGCTGCCACCCCAGTGTTTCACAGTTGGGATGGTGTTCTTAGGCTTGCAAGCTTCTCCCTTTTTCCTACAAACATAAACTTTGGTCATTATGCCCAAAAAGTTACATTTTAGTTTCGTCAGACCACAGGATATGTCTCCAAAAATTAAGGTCTTTGTTCCTGTGTGCATTTGCAAACATTAATCTTGCTTTTTTATGTTTCTTTTGAATTAATGGCTTCTTCCTGGCAGAGTGGCCTTTCAGCCCATGTTGATACAGTACTTGTTTCACTGTGGGTATTAACAAAATCTTACTAGCTTCCGCCATCATCTTCACAAGGTCTTTTGTTTTGTCCTTGGGTCAATATGCACATGTCGGACCAAAGCACGTTCATCTCTGGAACACAGAACCCATCTCATTCCTGAGCGGTATCATGGCTGGACATTCCCATCTTGTTTGTACTTGTATAATGTATCTTGAAATTGTACCCAAGGATGAGGCAGATTTGTGTAAGTCCACAATTCTCTTCCTGATATCTTGGCTGATTTTTTGAGACTTTACCATTATACAAAGAAGAGTGTGTTTCAGGTGTGCATTAAAAGACATCCACAGGTGTGTCTCTAATTAACTCAGATGTTGGCAAAAAAACTATCAGAGGCTTCCAAACACATGCCATCATAATATGGTAAGTCCAGAATTGTTTAAAGGCATAGTATCTTAGTGTATGTAAATTTTTGACTTTGCTGTGATAAAAATGCCTTAAAACATTCTCTTTCTCAATATTCTGGCATAGTGTATGTAAACTTCTGGTTTTAATTTTGTTTTGCACAATTCCACTATGAGTACATGGATTAAATCAAAGTATGTGTGATCTGAAAAGGTAAAAATGAAGTCAATATTGGTGTAAATATTTGTACTTTGCACATGTTTGGATGTTTGACATGTAATTATTTTAAGTAGAAAGATATACTAGTAGAGGCTGCCCTGAATGGAGTGTAGTGGCATGCCCCGATCTCTTTTTCTTAAAAGAGGTTCTGTCACTTACTCAAACTAATGGAGGTAAATATACCCTGTAAAAATTCCCTAAGCTCCCTGTCATGACCCAGGACGGGGTTTGGTCTTTGTCCCGTCTTGGCCAGTCTGGGGTTAATGGTTTCAGCCTCTCTCTGGCAGAGGGCGGCTATTTAGTTGCCAATTGACCTAGGTCTGGTGTCAGTTATACTCCTGCCCTCGGCTGAGTTAGTTGACCTCCTGTGTGCCTGCGCCTTGTGCCTGATCTTGTTGCTTGTTTGGTTTTGACCCGGTCCGTCTCTTCGTTGTGAGCTTGTCTACTGTCTTGGTACTGTGTATTTGCCCGTTCTGGTTTTCTGATCCCTTGGCTACGTTCTGGTTATTCTCTGCCTGCTCCTCTTGTACTGCGTTGCTCCCTCTGTGTATGACCTGGCTATCCTGACTTTCCGTTTTGTCTATGCCCCTTGGTAACTCTGTCCCGTAGTTACCCTTCTAGGAGTTTTCCTTCTGCTCATAGCTCTCTGGAGCTTAGGCCACGCCCATCAGCAGTCACGTGCTTAAGGTTCTCTGGCCTGAAACAATCTCTGTCTGTTACTGCCTTCTCTGAGAGACCTGTGGCCGGCGCCGCCCCTTGGCAGTCATGTGCTTCAGGTCCTGTTAGTCAGAAGCACGCATCTTCACCGCTGCTGCCCCGCTCCACAGGTATCTTTGAGTGCAGTCTGTATTATTCAGGACACGCGCACTGGCTCAGTGAGCAAGTGCAGTGCGGTGTACATGATATTATAACTGACCGCTACTTTTTTTTTTTTCCTGTGTGTGTTATGGATCCTATGTATGCCCTTTCTGAGCAGGTAAAGCACATGACTCAGATGTCTCAGACACTGAATGAGGAACAGCGAGTTCTGGCTCAGTCTCAGCAGCTGATGGCTGACACTGTGCAGGGGGCTTTATCATCTGGTGCTCATGGGACAGGGGTTCAAGATGTTATATTAGTTTCCCCAGAGCCCCCGGTTAAATTACCAGATACCTTTTCCGGAGATAGAAAGGAATTTAAAGTTTTCAAAGAGGGCTGTAAGCTTTTTTTTTCTTTAAGACCGCACTCTTCTGGGGATGAAAGTCAGAGGGTGGGGGTCATTATGTCTCTGTTAAGGGAGCCCCCCAGGCTTGGGCTTTTTCCCTTCCTACCACTGCCTCTGAGAGAATGACTGTGGATGCATTTTTTGAGGCCCTGGGGCATATTTATGATGAGCCTGATCGAGTGCTGATGGCTGAGGACATGGTGATGAGTGTATGTCAGGGGAAGCACTCAGCCGAGTGGTTTTGCTCAGAGTTCAGACGCTGGGCTGCTGAGGTCTGTTGGGATGATGCCGCCCTCCGGGGCTTGTTCCGTAGAGGCCTGTCTGAAAGATGCCTTGGCACTCCACCCTCCGCCTGATTCTCTGGAGGATGCCATGACGCAGGCCGTCCGAATGGATCGCAGGCTGCGGGCGAGAGGTGTGATGCAGGCTGAGACACCACTTTTCTCCAGTGGAAGGGGAGCCAGTCCTGTATTGGAGTCCATGGAGATGGGAGCCATCGACCTCAAAGAGAAAGAAAGGAGACGGAGGCGTTTGGAAAAGCTGTGTTTTTACTGCGGTGATCCTGGACATTGGAAAAAGAACTGTCCCTCCTGCCCACCGACTAACAAGCGACTGAGTCTGGGTGATCATCGTGGAGGTCACTCAGACTCTCAGTTACCCTTTCCTTCATTTTCTAAGATACTGTTAAAGGTGGAACTTGGTGTGAAGAACTGCTTTTTCCTTACTTCAGCTTTTGTGGACTGTGGGTCATCCTTGAACCTGATTGACTCTAAGCTGGTGGCCAGCTGTAGATTAGGGACAGTTAGGTTGGAGACTCCTATAAAAATAATGGCCATTGATTCTACACCTCTCACCAAGGACGGTGTCCATTTTGTCTCTGAAGAATTCACCCTCAGGGTGGGGGCCCTTCACCAGGAGCGTATGTCATGTTTTGTTTTGGATAACCTCTCTGCTGGCCTGGTGTTAGGGTTTCCCTGGTTGCAACGGCATAACCCGATTATTGACTGGGATTCCCGTGATATTGTTAAATGGGGATCTAATTGTTCTGAAAAATGTCTTGCTACTGTGTCTGTGTCGTCCGTTGGTCTGGAAGGTATTCCGGAGTACCTGAAGGACTATGCGGACGTTTTCTCTGAAAAAGAGGCTGAAGTTTTACCACCACACTGCCCATTTGATTGTGCCATTGACCTGGTTCCAGGTACTAAATTGCCCAAGGCCCGCTTGTATAACCTCTCGGGTCCCGAGCGGGCTGCTATGAAAGAATACATTTCCGAGAGCCTTCGTAAGGGACACATTCGTCCTTCTGTTTCCCCCATGGCGGCGGGGTTCTTTTTCGTTAAGAAAAAAGACGGTGGTTTGCGCCCATGCCTCGATTTTCGAGAGTTAAATAAGATAACTGTGAGAAATACTTACCCCCTCCCCCTTATTCCTGATTTGTACAACCAGATGTCTGGGGCTAAGTGGTTTTCGAAATTGGATCTGCGGGGGGCATATAACCTTATCCGGGTCCGGGAGGGGGATGAGTGGAAGACTGCTTTTCTCACTACTGAAGGGTTGTGTAATGTGTATAGTACAGTTCATATAGCGTCTTGTGCTTGGGTGCGATGAAAATACATGAGACACAGGTTTGATATAGAAAGTCTTGTATTACTTCATACAAGTTGGCAAAAATGGTCACACAGTTTGCAGACACAGAAGCAGGAGACACAGCAGGCCAGAGTAATCTAAGCTCAGCAATCACTTTCCACAACAGGTTCAGGATCTTCTTCTCTGTTACCGTAAGTCCATGCAAACGTGGGTCTTTCAAAGAGCAGGGTTCAGAGTCCACAAGTGCTTCAGAGTTCCTCAGTAGGAATAGCTGGAGTACAAGGTCCAAGGCTTCAGGAGTCAGGTCACAGGTTCACTGCAGGCTAGATTCTGAAGCACTGATTGCTCAGCTGTGGCTGCTTAAGAAGCAAAAGGAGAGAATCAGGGCGGGAACATGCAAGCTGGAAACTCCATATTGACTGAGGGCAAGATAGCTGCAGCAAGACAGAAAGTAAAATGGCTGACGAACAAACTGAGTTTCAGGAACATGTACACAAAACCTTACATTACTCCCCCCTTAGGGACAACCTCCGGATGACCTCAGACCAGGCTTGTGTGGGTACCTCTGATGAAACTGACGGAGCAAGCGAGGAGCATTAACGTTATTGACTGGTTCCCATGAGTTGTCCTCCACTGGGTAGCCCTGCCATTTAATCAGATATTGTAACTGATTTCTATACAACCTGGAATCTAAAATCCTTTCCACCACAAATTCTTCCTGACCATCGACTAGCACTGGGTCAGGGCAAGGAGAAGAACGTCCAGGAAACGTATTGGGTGTCGCAGCCTTTAGTAGGGATACATGAAAGACAGGGTGGATTCTCATAGTTCTGGGCAGTTGAAGACGACAAGCAACGGCACTTATAATTTTACTGATTTTATAGGGTCCAATGTACTTATGTCCCAACTTAGACGATGGAATCCTTAACTTAAGATTTCTGGTTGACAGCCAGACCAAGTCTCCTACCTTGAAATCTGGTGCAGGTTTACGAAATTTATCTGCTGCTTTCTTGTACCTTTCCTGAGCCGATTCCAGATTCTCCTTTAGAAGATCCATATTCTTCTGTAAAGACGTGATTCTTTCAGCCACTGCTGGTAAAGGCGTTTCTATGGGAAATCGTGGTAGAATGTTAGGATGATAACCTAGATTAGAGTAAAAAGGAGACTGCTTAGTGGACGCACTCTGAGAGTTGTTATAAGAGAACTCAGCTAATGGAAGTAGATCCACCCAATCATCCTGTAGGTGGCAGATAAAGCAGCGGAGATACTGCTCCTGGGTTTGATTGGTTCGTTCGGTCTGTCCATTAGTCTGGGGATGAAAAGCAGAAGAAAGGTTTACTTTAATGTCCAATGCTGCACAGAAATTTTGCCAAAACCTAGAAGTGAATTGCACCCCTCGATCCGAAATAACCTCATCCGGTACTCCATGTAAGCGAAACACATCTTTAATCATCAAATCTGATGTCTGTTTTGCAGTGGGTAAGCCGACACAAGGAATAAAATGAGCTGCTTTTGTTAGACGGTCAACCACCACTAGAATGGTGTTCTTCCCTTGAGAGGTTGGTAACTCCACAATGAAGTCCATAGAAATGGATCCCACGGGCGGGACGGGGTGGGAAGAGGCTGTAACAGACCAGTTGGTGAGGAGCGAGGTGTTTTGCATCTTGCACAGACTTCACATGAAGTGACATAGTTTAAAACATCCTTCCTGCAAGTGGGCCACCAAAAGAAACGAGAAAGGAATTCCTGTGTCTTTAGAATTCCTCTATGCCCAGCTATCTTGGAATCGTGAATGAGTTGCAATACTCTCAATCTGACTGTTTCAGGAATATACAGGCGTTGTCCCTGAATCCACACACCATTCTTAAAGACAAGACTTACGTCCCTTGGGGGTTGTGCCAAAAAGGAATCCGCATGGTATGCTTCCTTGATGTCCTTAAGTAGGTCTTGATTATGAATCACTCCTAGGAATCGAGAGTCAGGAAGAATAGTCTTAGGAGGAGTAATTGGACGTGTCTCTGCTGAGTAAATCCTAGAGAGTGCATCAGCCTTTCCATTGCGCGATCCTGGTCTATAAGAAATGATAAAATTAAATTGGTTTAAGAAAAGATTCCAGCGAGCCTGGCGAGGAGTCAGGCACTTAGCCGACCTGATAAATTCAAGGTTACGATGGTCTGTCAGGACGACTATTTGCTGTGCAGCTCCCTGAAGAAGGTGTCTCCATTCTTTGAAGGCGGCAATAATGGCCAACAACTCTCTATTGCCCACATCGTAGTTCCTCTCAGCCGAAGACAACTGCTGGGAAAAGAAGGCACAGGGATGCAAGACATTCTTCTCACCTGTTCTCTGAGAGAGTATAGCTCCAACGGCACAGTCTGAAGCATCCACCTCTATTATGAAGGCAAGCTCGGGGTTGGGATGTACTAGGATAGGTGCAGTGGTAAATTTATCTTTTAGACGGGAAAATGCTTCCTGGGCTTGGGGAGTCCAGGAGAACCTAGACTGTTTCCGGGTAAGTTGGGTGATAGGTGACACTACCTCAGAGAAATTCCTAATGAAACGTCTATAGAAGTTGGCAAACCCGATGAAGCGCTGTACCTCCTTCACATTTCTAGGACTTGGCCAATCCTTGATGGCTTGGGTTTTGCTTCCATCCATACTAATTCCTTGTGTAGACAGTACATACCCCAGAAATTGAATTTCGGTCCTATGGAATTCACACTTTTCAAGTTTGATGTAAAGATGATTTTGTCTTAGACGTTCCAAGACCATTCTCACATGTCCATGATGTTCCTCTGTGGAGTTAGAAAAAATTAGAATATCATCCAAATAAATCACCACGAATGTATCTAGGAGATCCCTGAAGATGTCATTCACCAAGTGTTGGAAAGTGGCTGGGGCGGTACTCAGACCAAAAGGCATAACTAGATATTCAAAGTGTCCATAGCGTGACCTGAATGCAGTCTTCCATTCATCCCCAGGTCTAATATGGACTAAGTTATAGGCCCCACGAAGATCTAGTTTAGAAAAAATTTTGGCATGTCGCACTCTCTCCAATAACTCAGGGATTAAAGGCAATGGATAACGGTTTCTAATAGTAACCTTATTGAGTTCCCTATAGTCTACGCAGGGTCTCAGAGATCCATCTTTCTTCTTTACAAAGAAGATGGGTGCACCTGCAGGAGATGAAGAGGGGCGTATGAAGCCCTTGGCTAGATTTTCGTCTATGTAATCCTTTAAAGCCTTTAGCTCGGGCCCCGCCAGGGGGTAGATCTTACCAAAAGGTATCTCTGCTCCAGGCAATAATTCAATTGGACAATCATATGGACGGTGAGGAGGAAGCTGGTCAGCATTCTTCTTGTCACATAAATCCACATAGTCCTGGTATACAGCTGGTAGTTCAGGGACTGACATGGTTCCTTTAGGAACAGAGCAAGCTGAAACTTTTGGACTCATCTGTTTCTCTGGAAAGTGTAATTCCTTGGTCTCCCAGTTAATGGTAGGATTCTGAGCCTGCAGCCATGGTAGCCCTAGAATAATGGGAAAGTGGGGAGAAGAGATAAGCATAAAGGACAGTTTCTCTTGATGATCTTTACCCATAAGAATCCTCAAAGGCTCTGTTTCCTGATCCACTGGTCCAGAGGTCAGCAGGGAGCCATCCACAGTTTCCATCTGTACTGGAGTAGCCTTCTTCACTGAACGTATCCCCTGTTTCAGAGCAAAGGAGACATCCATAAAATTTCCACTTGCCCCTGAGTCGATCATAGCAGAGCTAGACACCCAAGCTGAGTCAACCCAGAGTTTGATGGAAAGAAAGCAATGAGAATTGTTTTTCTTACAACTCAGTTGGGACACCGCTGAGGAAACTTGAAAAATGGCAGCGTTTACACAGTCAACGTCCTCAGAGGTAACGGAGTTTAAGTCCGAGAAATCAAGATCTGTTGCTGCAGATCTCTCTGGAGCCTGAGGCTCGGACCTGACAGATCCCCTCTCGCAACACTCACAGTGAATGAGTGCTGCAGTAGTCTTACGAGAACGGCTGGGGCAGTTTATAATGAAGTGCCCTGACTTACCACAATAGAAACATAGATTCTCCTTAAAACGATGTTCCTTGCGTGCATCACTAACCCGTCGTTGTAAAGAGTCTACCTGCATGGGTTCAGGTTCAGGTTCCCGTGTAATCCTACTCAAAGGTTCCTTAGCTGGAGAGGAAGGTAGGAAAAGGTTAGTGCGATTGCTTTCGAACCATCTCTCTTGCCTGCGTTCAGTCAGACGAGTATCAATACGGATGCAGTAGTTAATAAAGTCACCTAACGCAGTGGGAGGGTCGGCACGAGCAAGTTCATCCTTAATTAGTGGAGATAACCCCTTTCGAAAAATAGATTTTTTGGTGGAACTGTCCCAGGTGGTATCAAGGGCCCATCTCCTGAAATCCAAGGCATATTCAGCTACCGAGTGCTTACCTTGGCGCAAAGCTAACATGGCTGCTTCAGCTGTTGCACCTCGATTGGGGTCATCAAACACCTGCCCCATGGCTGAAATAAAAGCATCAAGGTGATTCAAACAATCATCCTCCGTCTCAATCAGAGGGTTTGCCCACATCAAAGCCTTGTTGGTAAGCAACATAATTATAGTAAGCACCTTAGATCGTTCAGTGGGAAATTGTGAAGCATGTGCAGAAAAAAAAAGATTGCATTGATTAATAAATCCCTGAATTTCTCACGTTCACCGCCAAAACGAAAAGGGGGCAACTTTTGAACCCCAGAACTCGGGGCTACGGCAGGAGCCTGGACTCGCTCCTCTAGAACCTCAATCCTGGCTCGCAAATCCTGGGCAGTCTGTCCAAACACTTGCAAATTGTGATTAGTGAGGTCCTGTAGGCTTGCAAAACGGGTCTTTATATTCTGCAAATCTGCAAGGATATTATCAGTCACTCCGCAAAGTTCCTTTATGCGGGCCTCCATTTTCCAGATCTTTTAAGACAGGAGTACTGGAAGGAGAGGAGAAGAAAAAAAAAAAACAATAGTGTTTACCTGTGGTAACACTGCAGAGAGAAAAAAAAATTAAGGGAACTGCTCACCTGGAATGGTTGTGAGAAGTCACAACCACTATCATCACAGTAAGTTCAACCGGACATCTGATATCCACAGTTACAGCAGACAAAAAAGAGAAAAGAAAAAAAAAAAAACAATAGTGTTTACCTGTGGTAACACTGCAGAAAAAAAAACTTAAGGGAATTGATCACCTGGAATGGTTGTGAGAAGTCACAACCACTGTCATCACAGAAAGTACAACCGGACATCCGATATCCACAGTTACAGCAGACACAGCCTTTCCAGACCCAGCAGACACTAACGTTTGGCTTCAGAATCTTGTAATGTGTATAGTACAGTTCATATAGCGTCTTGTGCTTGGGTGGGATGAAAATACATGAGACACAGGTTTGATATAGAAAGTCTTGTATTACTTCATACAAGTTGGCAAAAATGGTCACACAGTTTGCAGACACAGAAGCAGGAGACACAGCAGGCCAGAGTAATCTAAGCTCAGCAATCACTCTCCACAACAGGTTCAGGATCTTCTTCTCTGTTACCGTAAGTCCATGCAAACGTGGGTCTTTCAAAGAGCAGGGTTCAGAGTCCACAAGTGCTTCAGAGTTCCTCAGTAGGAATAGCTGGAGTACAAGGTCCAAGGCTTCAGGAGTCAGGTCACAGGTTCACTGCAGGCTAGATTCTGAAGCACTGATTGCTCAGCTGTGGCTGCTTAAGAAGCAAAAGGAGAGAATCAGGGCGGGAACATGCAAGCTGGAAACTCCATATTGACTGAGGGCAAGATAGCTGCAGCAAGACAGAAAGTAAAATGGCTGACGAACAAACTGAGTTTCAGGAACATGTACACAGAACCTTACAGGTTGTTTGAAAACTTGGTCATGCCTTTCGGTCTGACCAACGCACCAGCAGTCTTCCAAAATTTTATTAATCATGTGTTCTCTGACTTTATTGGGCGTTTTATGGTTGTGTATTTGGATGACATTCTTATCTACTCGCCTGATAAACAAACTCACATTGATCATCTTCGGGCAGTTCTCCAAAGGCTCCGGGAGAACTGTCTCTTTGCTAAGCTAGAGAAATGTTCATTCTTCGTTCAGGAACTGTCGTTTCTGGGGTTCATTGTGTCTGCTGAGGGGTATCGCATGGATCCTAATAAGGTGCAGGCCATTGTTGATTGGGTACAACCTCGTGATTTGAAGGCTCTGCAGCGTTTCTTAGGATTCGCAAATTACTATCGCAAGTTTATAAGGGGGTTCTCGCAGGTAGTTAAACCTCTCACAGATCTGACTCAAAAGGGGGCTGATGTCAAGAATTGGTCAGCCGCAGCGGTGGCGGCGTTTCAGTTCTTAAAAAAATGTTTCATGTCTGCTCCGGTTCTTATTCAACCGGACCCGTCTGAACCATTTATTGTTGAGGTGGACGCCTCGGAGGTGGGGGTGGGGGCAGTGTTGTCCCAGGGACCCGCCACTTTGACTAATTTGAGACCCTGTGCCTTTTTCTCTAAGAAATTCTCTCCTGCGGAGAGAAACTATGATGTTGGGAATCGAGAACTTCTGGCCGTGAAGTTGGCCTTTGAAGAATGGAGGCATTTTTTGGAGGGTGCTGTCCATCCTTTTACCGTGGTTACGGACCACAAGAACCTAGCTTACATTGAGTCTGCTAAAAGGTTGACTCCTAGACAGGCAAGATGGTCGCTTTTTTTTTCCCGATTCCAGTTCTCCATCACTTTTCGGCCAGGATCCAAAAATGTCAGGGCTGATGCCTTGTCACGCAGTCTGGATCCGGTGTCTCCCCCGAACCTCCATCCTCCATTCTTCAGCCTGGGGTGGTGGTGGCAGTTGTTTCTGCTGGGTTGGAGCAGAAGATTCGGGAAGCTCAGTCTCTTGCCCCTCCAGCTAAGCCAGTGGATAAACTTTTTGTACCAGTTCAATTTCGTCTCAGGATCCTTCGGGAATTCCATGACTCAGTTCTGGGTGGACATCCTGGGATCTCGGCTACCCGGAGGGCCATCGCTAGGATATTCTGGTGGTCCTCTTTAGCCTCTGATGTTGGGGAATTTGTGTCTGCTTGTGGGGTATTTGCCCGTGCGAAACCCCCCCATAACCGGCCGGCCGGGGAATTGGTGCCACTGCCAATTCCTGATAGACCATGGACCCATTTGTCCATGGATTTTATCACTAACCTTCCTCCTTCCAAGGGTAACACCGTCATTTGGGTAGTGGTGGACAGGTTTAGTAAACAGGCACATTTTGTACCCTTGGCGGCTTTACCTAATGCGGAAACGTTGTCCAGATTGTTTGTTGAGCATGTGGTGCGGTTGCATGGGGTACCCTTGAATGTGGTGTCTGATAGGAGTGTACAATTTGTTTCCAGATTTTGGAGGGCATTTTGTAAGAGGTTGGGTATTGGTCTGTCTTTTTCATCCGCTTATCATCCAGAGACTAATGGGCAGACTGAGCTGAACAATCAGTCTCTAGAGCAAATCCTGCGTTGCCTGACCTCAGCCCGACAGGATGATTGGTGTACTTCGTTACCTTTGGCTGAGTTTGCGTTTAACAACCGCATTAACCAGTCTACGGGCACATCTCCCTTTTTCTGCAATTATGGGTTTCATCCACATTTTGGGGAGTTCTCCCGTTTGGACTCTGGGTGTCCTGGGGCGGATGGGACAATCCAGCGGTTGGGGGCGTTATGGCAGGAGGTCCAAAGGAACATTACTAAGGCTCAGTCTAAATATAAGTTTTTTGCTGACAAAAAGAGGTCTGTGGGGCCGGTGTTCCAGGTTGGGGATAAGGTATGGTTATCTACTAGGAATATAAGGCTCAAGGTCCCCTCTGCGAAACTTGGACCTAAATTTATTGGTCCTTATGAAATTACGGAAGCAGTTAACCCGGTGGCATTTCGGTTGCGTCTCCCTCCGTCTCTACGGATTCCCAACGTTTTCCATAGGGCCCTTTTGAAACCTGTGGGGTCCTGTAGGGAAGGACCGTTGTCTTCCCACCACCGGTTTTGGTAGACGGGCAGTCTGAGTACGAGGTGGAACGAATTCTTGACTCTAGGTTTGTCCGTCGTGCTCTTCAGTATCTTATACATTGGAAAGGCTACGGTCCAGAGGACCGGTCGTGGGTTCCTGCCTGATCTGTTCATGCGGATCAGTTGGTCCGGGCCTTTCATGCCAGGTGTCCTGAGAAACCCGGGGGTCCGGTGGCCCCCCGTTGAGAGGGGGGTACTGTCATGACCCAGGACGGGGTTTGGTCTTTGTCCCGTCCTGGCCAGTCTGGGGTTAATGGTTTCAGCCTCTCTCTGGCAGAGGGCGGCTATTTAGTTGCCAATTGACCTAGGTCTGGTGTCAGTTATACTCCTGCCCTCGGCTGAGTTAGTTGACCTCCTGTGTGCCTGCGCCTTGTGCCTGATCTTGTTGCTTGTTTGATTTTGACCCGGTCCGTCTCTTCGTTGTGAGCTTGTCTACTGTCTTGGTACTGTGTATTTGCCCGTTCTGGTTTTCTGATCCCTTGGCTACGTTCTGGTTATTCTCTGCCTGCTCCTCTTGTACTGCGTTGCTCCCTCTGTGTATGACCTGGCTATCCTGACTTTCCGTTTTGTCTATGCCCCTTGGTAACTCTGTCCCGTAGTTACCCTTCTAGGAGTTTTCCTTCTGCTCATAGCTCTCTGGAGCTTAGGCCACGCCCATCAGCAGTCACGTGCTTAAGGTCCTCTGGCCTGAAACAATCTCTGTCTGTTACTGCCTTCTCTGAGAGACCTGTGGCCGGCGCCGCCCCTTGGCAGTCATGTGCTTCGGGTCCTGTTAGTCAGAAGCACGCATCTTCACCGCTGCTGCCCCGCTCCACAGGTATCTTTGAGTGCAGTCTGTATTATTCAGGACACGCGCACTGGCTCAGTGAGCAAGTGCAGTGCGGTGTACATGTGTCACGCTGTATAGCAGATATATATATGTGATGTCAGTAATCTATATCAAAAGGGCAACATACTATATAACATGCGCATAGATATATGATAACATAGAATTACCTGACAATGTCCAGTGGGTCAATACGGAATCCGTTATACACTGTCTCCGGCTAGAGGGTGACCGGGGTCTATGCTGACCCTAAACTGGGGTCCTGACTAATCCCTCTACCTGGAGGTACTGTTAAAGGTACAGAGGTCCAGGCCACCAGCGTAAACCCTGTCTCCTATCAATCCCTGCCAACTGTAATCTAGTCCTAAGAAGGACCCTGATTACCACCAAAGGGAATGAACAGGTAACGGTTAATGAACAGAAAGACATACAAGAAAGACAAGAAATAAAGTAAATAAAGTCTTACATACAACACTCACACACAGTAGGAACACCTAAGCTCTCAGAGATAAACTATAAGCTATAAGAGTAAAAACAACTAAGGAGCTCTTAGCTTAAGTATTCTCAGAACCGCTCCAGTCTGCTAGACTACATGAATGCTTTCACCGGCGTCTAACACCCAGACTGGCAGGAATATAAAGGAAACTAATTAGAACATAATCAAAAGCAGCCGGGCGAGGCTGGACCTAGTCTTAGCAAGAGCTAGGTAAAATTAACTCTCTCATTACCAAACACAAAGAAACAGCAGCTCAGCTGTGAGAAGTCAGAATGTGCAATCGCGACGATCTTCGTGGCGATGCACCCATGACAACATGATACTCCCTGTTTCTGCTGCTTTTTTCCTTTTTTTTGCTGCATCACCCTATTACAGAAATATTCTCATTTTTGTTTTTAGAGGACAGTATTTGAAATCTCTGCTGGCAGTCCAACTATGCATTACTTCAGAGTGGCCTAGGTAGCTTTCATAATAACCTCCCAGACGTTGCCAATCTCAGCTCATCAGCTAATCTAGAAGTCTAACAGTTTCAGACACTGGCGAGCTGTGATTGGCAGTGTCTGGCAGGGATGGGTGAAAGTGAAGACTCTGAAGAAACACCCAATTGGCCTGCAAGCAGAGATTTGACAATGAGCATTCCAAAAGCAACAAATGAAAATATCTATGCAATGGAGTGATGCATTTCAAAATGGAAAAAAGTGCAGAATCAGCAGAGACTGGGGATTTTTACAAAATATAAACTAATTTTTTTTAGCACTGAAAGATCCTCTTAAGGTGTTGCATGAAATTAGAAATGGGTCACACTGTGATTTTTTTTTTACAGAAGTGTGCCACTGTTGTCCACCATGTGTATCTGGTACAGCAACTTTGTGCCAAATTTAGGTTAATGGAGCTGAGTTGCAATACCAGATGCAGCCATTGGACTACCTTTTGTGAAAGTGCATGCAATCACTCTAGTCATTTACCATTAAAATACCGCTAGTTTCCTTCTGTGAGAAACTGTTATTATTCTATAGGATTCTAAACAACTCTACGAATCATTTGTGCCAGTGCTAGACTATAGCAGTGATCATTAGGATTGGGTCCCCTCTTTCACTGAATCCTGAGCTATACGTATATACGTGAATATAGACTAGGATCTAGTGAAGAGAGGACTTAACCCACTGAAACTTAAAGGTGGTACTGTGGCCTGGAAAGAGATAAACTGGGTTCTGGGAAAGAAGTGTCCAAAACAGATGTAATGATGATCTCACTGTTTTATTGCAGCGACTTGACATTTGATACTTGTTATGCATAAAAAGAGTAAGTCTAATTAGTTATTAAGGAGAAATACTCCAGTGATTGATTATAAAGCAAATAGAGTGGGGGTCTATATGTTAAGCATTGCCTTTTATGTTTACTGCAGGTCTAGATATAAATTTTGATATGTATGGAATTGTGAACAGAGTATAGTTAGAATTTTTTAAACTTGTATATTAAACCTTGTAAAACTGAGCTATTTAAACTCATGGAGAGCTCAAGCATCGTAGCCTTCATGTAATGGAAATTGTATTTTGTAATCATGTAAATAGAAATACATTAATATGAATTAATACATATAATTACCAAGTGAATTCAATGGGTATATTAACAACAGTCAATCACTTGACATTTATTTGCAAGTATTACAAGGACCCTTTTATATCACTAAGAAAAGATGCTTAAAAAGGTAAGGCTGATCCAGTATAGAATTCCTCTTAGAATATTTTTGTGTTTATAAGATGCTTTGCTTAACCCCTTAACTTCTGAGCAATTTTTCCTTTATGCGCTTTCGTATTTTCCTCCCCTTCTTCAGGGAGGCATTTTTTGTGTCAACATAGCTAACTGAGGGCTTTTTTTTATTGTGGGACAAGGAGTATTATTGAATGACACCACTCATTTTTTTTAGAAGTCTTGTAGTTTGTTCAGATGTATCCATTAAAACTTTAGTGTGATGAGCGAGCGAGTGAGCTCAAATAAGGTGTTATCAAAGCACACTTGTGTCCTAAACGAGTATTTTCATTGTGTTTGAAAAATATGCTTGATTAGCCGAGGCTGTATGTCTAGCGGCTGTTCAACAGCTGCAACACATGCAGGGATTGCCTGTTTTTTAGGTTATCCCTACACATGTTGCGGTTATCGAATAGCTGTGAGACCAGCAGCGATGGCGTCTCAAGCATATTTTCAAGCATGCCGAAAATACTCTAGCATGCTCAGATGATACCTTAGAAGAAGCTTTCTCCTGGCAACTCTCCCAAACAAAGCTCACTTGTTAAGTCTATTACTAATTTGATAATCATGAATTTGAACATTTAACATGCTATCTGAGGCCTTTAGAATCTGAGCTGCTCTTTGTTTTATTATTTTGCAATTTCTCTGAGGCATCCACTCCTGGAAAAACTGTCGTCTTTCTTGAATCTTTTCCACTTATAATCTCTCTCATTGTAGAATGAAGGACAAATTTTTGAACAGTTACATTTGCTTCTCCAAGATTATTGCTAATGTATTTCCTCCTCGAGACCAGCAAACTTCTGATTTTATAGCAGTGGTCCCACTTGCTGATGAACAAATAACCTCCTGGTTTCTACTTACATCATCAGCTTATCAGATATGTGTGCAGAGTTCACACAGCTGCTTAAAGGATAGTACTACCATAGGCAGGGGATGCATAGTACACACAGCGGCTTAAATGACTGTACTCCCACAGCCAGGGGGTGCAGAGTACACACAGCGGCTTAAAGGATAGTACTCCCACAGGCAGGGAATGCAGAATACACACAGCGTCTTAAGGGACAGTGCTCCTACAGGCAGGGTGTGCAGAGTACACACAACGGCTTAAAGGACAGTACCCCCATAGGCAGGGGAGTGCAGAGTACACACAGTGGCTTAAAGGACAATAGTTTCACAGGCAGGGGGGTGCTGAGTACACACAGCTGCTTAAAGCACCCATACTCTCACAAATATGGGTGCAGAGTACACACAGCAGCTTATAGCACAGTACTAGCACAGAACTACCACAGATATGGGCTACAGAGTATACACAGCGTTGTGTTTCCAGAGTGTGTAGTCACTATCTGTCCCTCACTCCAACTGCGTCCTATCCCTACACTAACAAGAGGATAATGGTGGCAGCAGTCATGATTCGGCCTTTAAACAGGCCAGGTCATGTGCTGCGCCAGTCAATCACAGCCATGCCAATATTTGGCATGGCTGTGATGGCTTTGGAAGTGCCCACAGTCTAAAAGCTTGTTGATTGGCAGCTCTGCAGCCTTTCAACAAGCTTTATTAGACTAGGGAACCTGAACATGAAACCGGACACACAGTAAAAAGTCTTCGTTTGGGCACTAGGTGTCCAATATGAACCCTGATCGTTCTAGTTCTGGATCTCTCATTCCTTATCCTTACAAAAAATGACATACACATAGATCACAAATTAAATATTTATCAATGCAGCTGGATATATTTTTAGTCACCACATATACACTCCAAACACAGAAAATGAAGAGCTCATTAATAATCTTATCACTGGGTTGAAAATTTTGTTAGCTAATTGACTTATAATTATAGCTCCCATTTGTACTTTACATATGAGTACAGTAGAGTTACTATAATATCACAGGACAATTAAAGGTCTGCATAAGAAGGAGCTTTCAGGTTTTACAATTCCATTTACATACATCATTGCTTTAAGTTCAGTATCATAATAATATTCTGTGCTGTGGCAGTCATCAGGAGATAATTAAATGTATCAGGATTGATTGTAAAATGAATCAATGGACCAAATTATAATATAGTTGTTGTTTCATCTTATATAGTGGAGTGAATAAAAAAACTAATTACCCTACAGATAATAGATGGCTTCTTTACATAGGCTTACTGTAAATTCAAGCACATTTAGCTTTACTGTTTTATTTTTTTAATGGTTATTGATGAATTTAATAGCTTTTTAACTATTATTGGCTTTGTAAATGAATTAGTCTTTACACAGAACACTGTAATAAGTGAACTCTAATATATACAATGAGCCATTGCCAGAATATAACCAACTCTAAGTCTTTCAGTTAGATGGGGTATCAGTGGCACAAACGGGGTTTATGCAATATAGAGATTGGTGATGCCACTAAGATATGCCAACAATGTATCATCATAGAGAGATCAACAAATATGTCTCCTGCTGATTGATAGAAAGCAGTGCCATCAGCTTTTCTTAATTTTGCTTTAGAGTTTTTGTGTAGTTTATTAGGTAGCGTATTATAGTCCACCACTAATTATGCATTATTATGCCAGAATTGTGCCGCCAACGTCTATGTCTAATGCAATATGTTACCATCTGTCAGTGATTATTTAAGAATCAGTAGCAATTATTTCCAGAAGCACAGACCGCTCTCAGTTACTTTGCCTATGTACTTATGTACTTAGCCTTCCAAAGGGTATATCACTGTAAGGCCTCTTTCACATTTCCGGCGGGCGCATGGCGACGCCCCCGGCATTTTGCCGCAGCGCCACATCTGAAAATCTGATGCGCCGCATGCGGCTTTTTTCGCATTGACATGCATTAGCGCCGCATGGCGCCGCATGTCAATGCGTTGCATGCGGTTTTGTCCGGATGCGGCGTAAATGTACATTGCGGCGTCCGGAAAAAACGCTGCATGTAACGTTTTTTTTTTTGCCGGATGGTTTACTTATCTCTTCAAGCATCAGAACCATCCGGCAAAAAAAGACATTTTGGCCGCGGAAGTGTGAAAGGTTTTCACATGCAGCGCTGCGGCAAAATGCGGGGGCGCCGCAGGCGCCGCCGGAAATGTGAAAGAGGCCTTAGACTACGTTTACACTCAATGGTCATCCCCCTGCAATCAGTTTTTCTTACAGGATGAAATACAGTTTTCTATGTTAAAGAATTGCAATGTATTCATAAAGTTTGATGCTATATGGTGGCTCCATATGGAAATGAAAAATTTTCGCCATTCCATAGGCATAAATTGCTGCATCTCATCCAACACATGGAAGAAACAAATGCATGCTGCAATTTTTTTCACTCACAGATTTGGTCAGAGAAAAAAAAAATAGTTAATCTGCACTGTCCCATTGAATTACACTGGTCTGAGTGCTGTCCGTGTCCTGTCCATTTTTTCATGGTCAGCACTTGTACCGAAAATACAATCGTATGAACTTGGCCCAATACTAATATTGCAATACATATAAATGAAGAAATTCCTTTTGTCTTTTGATAAATACATTAAGTCCCTGTTGCACTTAATATGTAATCATGGTATGATTTTGTTCCTCCATGTGAAGAGCTTGAGTTCCACTGCTGAATATGGCACACAACTGGAAAATTTACTTTAAAGAAAACCTATAAATATTGCTTTTATTAGATAGGAAACGTGTCTGAGCCCTGTGGTTGTCTGCAGCTGTCACGTGATGTCAACATGACATCACCACTAACAACAAAGACCAGGAACAGAAGTGGAAATCCAGCACCGGAGCTGTTGCAGGTATGTACATTTGACTTTCTCATTTTCACATACAGAAAGCCTGGGAATTAAAAAAATTAAACATGGACAACTCTTTAAGGTTAAGATTCCACTTGTATTCTATCCTCAGCTGCAGTCCTTAAAAGATTCCTTGTTGCAATTCAATATTTTTCATGCATCCACCATTTCAGAAAGGAGATATTCTTAAAAGGTCCAGAGTGAGATGAGTGGATCGCTTTCCACAGTCCTGGTCCACGGTCCAGGGCCGCACACTTTGGCTGTGAACTGGAGAGATGTAAATTTCTTGAGCTTCAGGATTTCGTGGTGTGGCGCTTTTGATTCATCGGCCCTACATGACATAATCTGTGCAATGTCTGGTGGACAGATTATATTTTGCCAAAACCAAAGACTAGGATTCTGGAGCTTAAGGAAATTCGAGAAGCTCCTGTTCATGGCCAGAGAGCACTGACCTGGACCATAGATTGAAGTTGAGCTGAGTGATCCCCTCTTCTCTACTTCAAAGCACAAAGAGAAATGTTCATCTGTATCTGGTGGCTCTTCAAAGACTTTTCTCAATGTGGTTTGGTTTTCTAACAGGTTACTCTCTATAGGCGAGCCATAACATGAAGAGTGGCTGCCCAGAGGACCCTTCTCCCTGTGACAGGTTCTTTTCAAAACTGTTTTAGAGTTAAATTTAATTAATTGTACAACAACAAAAACTTATGGTTGACAATGGATATGGGAAGTTTATTCCAACGTGTTGATCTGCGCTGATAATAAAGTATGTAGGACTTCAGTAAATTTTTCAAGTATCTGGGGCAAAGCGCTGAGCTTTTTCTTAAATAAAGGAATCATTTACACAACCATATGTTTGGCCTGAGCGTTGTATGTAAAAAGACCAGACAGCATTCATACAAACGTTATTCAATGGGGCAGTGGAGATGAGTGATTTTCTTCGCTGACCGAATCTGTCTGAAAAAGATAGTTTCTTCCTTAAATTGAATGAGACTCGCCCATTCAAGTGAATGAGTGTGCAAAGAAAATCACGGTATAGCATCTGTTTTTTACTGATGCATTGTAGTTCTTTAACATAGGAAACCCTTAATGGTTTTGTAAGTAATTTATTTCTTGCTGTAAAGCAATGGATTGCACAGATGATACGTGAAAAAAATATCAGAATTTTCTGGATTCCTTCTGCAAATGGTACTGTCTAAGCAGCCAATCAGAATCCATCTGTAGTTTTCCAATTTTCCTCTGAAAAATGACTGGTGTAAATGGGCTTCTATGGGCAAAATCATAATTTTCCTTCTAGACACCTCCACATTTTGTGTGTGTGTTAGTTATTATATGTAAGCCCTGTTAATTTCTATGGTCACATTTTGAGCTATCACCTTAGCGAGCCACGCATTCAAAATAAATGAGAATATGTGCACTGTGCATAAAACAAAGAGTGTCATGGCTTACTCCACTATTAGCATATCACAGCAGTCATCATATTTGCAGTTTCTAATAAGTACTTCTAAGAATGAGCAACTTGAAGATAATAAATATTGCAAGGAGGATCATGCTTCTAGAGCAGTTGTATTTCTCTTGCAGCCCAGTTCTCAGCACTTTTCAGTCTAGGTGATTTCTGGTTTACATAATTTGGTGCGTGGGAGTTAGATAATTATTAATTTAGACTACTTTTAAAGCTTAATTGAAAAATGTAACATGTATTCATGTTTAAGGCAAAAAGCAGGAGCATAATTAGATATGACACAATGTCAGTAAATCAGAAGGGGAAGTTGTGCTGCTGCTAGCGATGTGTGAAGCATTAGCACTCTCTGTAACAAACAGACTGATTAATACACCCACCTAACATTGGTGATTCAGTAGCAAGTCTCAGCTATTAATATAAGTCTATTGAGCTGAGCCTTCTGTGCAAATCAGAATGTTTGATTACAATGCACCAGGAACAATCTAGCACGAATCACAACTTTCACCTTACAAGAATCAGCATGACCACATAAATGGTGTCAAGGAATTTTAAATATAGATAATATATGTAAGGGTCCATTTATATGGACTGACCATCACACTAAACGACCACTGACCAGTAAAACTTTACCAATTGTCAGTCCGTTAATAGCCTATGTAGGCTTGCAGCTGGGAAGGATGTTGTATCACCAAGTTGCCTAGCCTTGAAGATGTGAAACCCGGAGAAGAAGGCTCCCGCACAATAGATGCTGAGAGGTTTTTTACTGGGCCCAGATTTTTGGGTTCAGATTTTTTGGAACAACTTGTAGACTAGGGCGGTACTGGTAGTTCACATCCTCTAATAAAGGAGATGCAGTGGAGTTAAAAGGGCATAAGATAATGAACCATGAAGAACTATGATCTTTTGCGCTGTGCAAACCATCATTTTACCCAATGAATGAGCGTTTTGCGATTATCTTTCAATATAAATATGGCTTAATGCTGGTGTCTGGTATGTATTGGGTTTAAATATTTTTTTGTGCTTTTTTTTTTTTTGTCTTGTGTTTGCTGCTACTATTTACAATTAGGATCTGGATATTGGTGAGGTAGCTCATTCATTGATAAACAGTGTCCCATGACAACACTGGAATTTTAACCCCTTAACGACCGCCGATACGCCTTTTAATGGCAGTAGTTAAGGGTACTTAAACCACAGCGCCGTTAATTAACGGTGCTGTGGAAAAAGCCTATAGCGCCCCCCAGAGTCAGATTTTCTCTGGGGTCTCGGCTACTCGGGGTAGCCGAGACCCCAGAGAACATGATTCGGGTTGGTTTTTACCGACCCTGCTTTTGCGATCGCCGTTATTAAAACTATAACAGCGATCGCAAAAAAAACGATTTTCCTTTAATTTCTCTCTCCTCTGATGTGATCGCACATCCGAGGGGAGAGAAATGGGGTCCCCCGATCAGCCTCCCGGTGTCCCCCAGGCCTTCCATGTCTCCCTGAGTTTCTGGCGTCTTTTTCCGGCAAAGAAGATGGCGGGCACCTGCGAAGTGCGCCCGCCGTGCCGGATTTTCTCCGGGGTCTCGGCTACCAAAGGTAGCTGAGACCCCAGAGAACATAATTATGGTCCCCTCAGTCCCCTCCGCTTTTGCGATCGCCGTTATTAACCATATAGCGGCAATCGCAAAAGAAAAAAAAGACGCCATCCTGTAAGTAATTTTTCTCCCCTCTGTGATCGCACATCAGATGGGAGAGAAATAGGTACTCCGGGTCCCTCGATCCTCCCCAGCACCTCAAGGTGTTCCCCATGTCCCCTGTCTTCCGGCAGCTCCTCTGTCCTCCGATCCTCCCGGCCTCTTCATCCTGTAAAAAAAAAAGGCGGGCGCGGCAGATTCAAGAAATGAATGAAAGTACATTTTGATCACTGTGATAAACTATCACAGTGATCAAAATAAAAAAACAGTACATAACCCCCCCTTTATCACCCCCTTTGTTAGGACATATAATAAAATAAAGAAATTTTATTTATTTTAATTTTTCCGTTAGGGTTGGGTTATAATTAGGGTTATGTAACGGTTAGGCTGGGTTCATACTGCGTTATGGCAGTGCGTTAGACAGACTGCATTACACCGCGGTGTAACGCAGTCCGTTAACGCTACAATTCACCCCATTTGACGCTGCATCGCGATGCATGCTGTATAGCGGCATGCGTTCGCGACGTGCCGTCATTCAGTGATGGAGCCTTGGACGCGGCCTGCAGCATCTGGGCTCCGTCACCTCTAGCGCAGATGAATCATCTGCTTATTCCTCTGCGCTATCGGGTATAGCATAACGCGATCGCGTTATGCTATAACGTTACCAGCCCGTCAACACTATGTGTTGAACGGGCTAGTAAAGCGCAATATGAACCTAGCCTTAGGGTTATAATTAGGGTTACGGTTGGAATTAGGGTTAGGGTTACAATTAGGGTTAGGGTTACAATTAGGGTCAGGGTTACAATTAGGGTTGGAATTAGGGTTGGGATTAGGGTTAGGGTTAGGATTAGGGTTAAGGTTGGGATTAGGGTTAGGGGTGTGTTGGGGTTAGGGTTGGAGCTAGAATTGAGGGGTTTCCACTATTTAGGCACATCAAGGGGTCTCCAAACATGACGTGGCGTTCAAAAAGTCAAATGGCGCTCCCTCCCTTCCGAGCCCTGCCGTGCGCCCAAGCAGTGGTTTACCCCAACATATGGGGTATCAGCGTACTCAGGACAAATTGCACACCAATTTTGGGGTTCTAATTTCTCCTGTTACCCTTGGGAAAATAAAAAATAGCTGGCTAAAAAAAATCATTTTTGAGGAAAAAAATGATTTTTTATTTTCACGGCTCTTCGTTTATAAATTTCTGTGAAGCACTAGGGGGTTCAAAGTGCTCACCACACATCTAGATAAGCTCCTTGGGGGGTATAGCTTCCAAAATGGTGTCACTTGCAGGGGGTTTCTACTGTTCAGGCATATCAAGGGCTCTGCAAACACAACATGACGCCAGCAGAACATTCCTTCAAAGTCTGCATTACAAAATGGCGCTCCTTCCCTTCCAAGCTCTCCCACATGCCCAAACAGTGGTTCCACCCCACATATGGGGTATTAGCGTACTCAGGAGAAATTTCACACCAATTTTGGGGTTCTAATTTCTCCTGTTACCCTTGGGAAAATAAAAAATAGCTGGCTAAAAAAAATCATTTTTGAGGAAAAAAATGATTTTTTATTTTCACGGCTCTTCGTTTATAAATTTCTGTGAAGCACTTGGGGGTTCAAAGTGCTCACCACACATCTAGATAAGCTCCTGGGGGGTATTTTCCAAAATGGTGTCACTTTGGGAGTTTCCATGTTAGACACATCAGGCCTTACAAAGTTAGTTTCCAAAATGGTGTCACTTGCAGGGGGTTTCTACTGTTCAGGCATATCAAGGGCTCTGCAAACACAACATGACCCAGCAGAACATTCCTTCAAAGTCTGCATTACGAAATGGTGCTCCTTCCCTTCAAAGCTCTCCCACATGCCCAAACAGTGGTTCCACCCCACATATGGGGTATCAGCGTACTCAGGAGAAATTTCACAACTTGTGGTCCAATTTCTCCTGTTACCCTTGGGAAAATAAAAAAATAGCGGGCTAAAGAATCATTTTTGAGGAAAAAAGGATTTTTTATTTTCGCAGCTCTACATTTATAAACTTCTGTGAAGCACTTGGAGGGTCAAAGTGCTCACCACACATCTAGATAAGTTCCTTAAGGGGTCTAGTTTCCAAAATGGTGTCACTTTTGGGGAGTTTCCACTGTTTAGACACATCAGGGCCTCTACAAACGCGACATGGCGTCCAACCAATTCTGCGTTGAAAAAGTCAAACGGTGCTCCTTCCCTTCCAAGCTCTGCCATGCACCCAAACAGTGGTTTACCCCCCATGTTGACGCATGTCAGGAAGAGGCACCCTGTGGAGTGGCAGCATCACACCCAAGATGATTCGCCACCTGCAGCTGGTCCCCAACCTTCCATCTCTTCAGCCACCTCTTCCTCCAGCTCTCAAACAGCTGCTCCCGCTTCCTTGCCAGAATGCCAGGGTGCATCTGCAGGCAGTGTTGTACGGCGGCACACTGTCTGTACTTCGTCAGCATCCCAATCGCTGACATCCTCACACTCCCAATCCAGTGTGCAGCCATCTGTCACACAGGTGTGGGAGAAAAGGCGCCCGTACTCAGCAAACCACCCACAAGCACAGGACATGAATTCTTGCATTGCCAAACTGCTTGCAGTGGAAATGCTACCATTCAGGCTGGTGAGCAAGCCAGCCTTTATCGATATGTTGGGGTTTGCAATCCCACAATACAGCGTTCCCAGCTGCTTCTACTTCAGCAGGCAAGCCGTCCCCGCCCTGCAACAGCATGTGGAGCGTAAAATTAAGCATGCGCTACAAAATGCAGTTAGTAGCAAGGTCCACCTGACCACCGACGCGTGGACCAGTCTGCATGGCCAGGGACGCTATATTTCCATCACCGCCATTGGGTAAATAAAGTTGAGCCTGGAACTGAAGTAGACAGTGCAAGTGCGTGGGTCCTGCCAACTCCACGGATTGCAGGCCTCTCCTCCGTAAAAATTGACTCCTCCTCATACTCCTCGTCAGACTCACCTGCACCCAGACGTACCACAACAACCGATTTCAGCACTGCACCGGCCAAACATCAACAGGCCGTGTTGAAATTGGTTTATCTGGGTAATGTTAGCCACAACGCAACCGAGCTGTGGAACACGCTCAAGGAGCAGAGCGACATGTGGCTTGTGCCGTTCAACCTCCAGCCAAGTATGGTGGTGTGTGACAATGGCCGAAACCTGGTCGCGGCTCTGGGCCTAGGTGGTCTGACTCACATTCCATGCCTTGCCCATGTCCTAAACTTGGTGGTGCAGAGTTTCCTTAGGAACTATCCTGACCTTGAGGAGCTGTTGCACAAAGTCAGATACGAGTGCTCTCATTTGCGGCGTTCAAGCATGGCTGCATCACGCCTTTCAGCCATGCAGCGCAGATTGGGCCTGCCCGAGCACCGCATCATTGTTGACCTCCCCACCAGGTGGAATTCGACTTTGCATATGCTGCGGAGGTTGTATGAGAAGCAACCTGCAATTATGGAGTTGTAGCTGCAGCAGGTGCAAAGTAGGTGACACACATCTCAGCCCTCCAACTTTACAACCACAGAGTGGGCAACCATGAAGGACATATGCACCATTTTGAAGTGCTTTGAGGACTCCACTCTGATGGTGAGTGCGGATGCTGCCCTACTCAGCCTGACTATTCCCCTTATATGCCTTATAGAATCTTCACTTAAAGGACTAAGGGATGAGGTTTCTCAGGAGGAGGAGGAGTATGATGAAACACTTGCACCAACCAGGCAATCTTCATCGGCCTGGTTGGTACAAAGCTCTGTGGGTGCCTCACAAAGGTCCAGGCAGGACACAGCAAGCGAGGAGGATGAGGAGGACTATGAGGATGAGCTAGAGGAGGAAAGTACACAGCGCTCTACAAGTAGTCACCAGATAGAGCGTGGATGGGGTGATGCAGATCAGCCAGAGCACATTCCTCCAGCTGGTGACAGCGATGCATGGCCAGTTGGCAGCCTTCAGCACATGAGTGACTTCATGCTGTAGTCTGAGAAAAGGCTCGTATTTTCCACACAAATGACTACTGGGTGGCCACCCTCTTAGATCCACATTACCGGGACAGAGTTGAAAGCCTAATTACACCGTTGAACCGGGCGCATAAAATGCAGGAGTACCAAGAAGCACTGGTTAATTCACTCATGTACTCTTTTCCACCGCATAGCAGTGATGCGCGTGCACTAGCAGGTACCTCAGTGTGTCCTGGGCCCAGCGGAATCCGTTCAGAAGCCGGTAGCAGAAGCAGTACATCTGCCACTGACAGGTTCAGTATACCCAACCTGTTCCAACGGTTTCTGAACCTGCAAACAGTTTGGGCACAATACGCACAGACAGTGCAATGCACTAGGAGGCAACGTTACCGTGACATGGTGGCACAATGCCTCTTCACCCCTGTCAGTGGGCTTCAGGATGGATCTTCCTCCTTTAAGTTTTGGGTCTCCAAGTTGGATACATGGCCTGAGCTTAGCCAGTATGCCTTGGAAGTCCTGGCTTGTCCTGGTGCCAGTGTGATTTCTGAATGCGTCTTTAGTGCAGCTGGCAATGTACTAACAGACCAACATACCAGACTATCCGCTGCAAATCTGGACCGGCTTACATTCCTAAAAATGAACCAGGCCTGGATTTCTGGTGACTTTTGCTGCCCTGGGCCACAGTACACAGGTTACATGCATGGTTGGTAGCAGTATGCATGCTCTGTCATGTGCCTATGTTGCACACAGCGTAATTTGTTATGCTCGTGCTCTGGCCTCTACTTGGTAGCACCTGGTTCTGTGACTGACTCTTTCACCTCATACTGTTTTCCATTGGCTCTAGTACCGCCAGTTAGAGCCCATTTCTGTGACTGCCACTTTCACAGCATGCCGTGTTTCTGGATTCTAGTACCTCCAGCTAGTGCCCATTTCCTGACTGCCACTTTCACAGCATGCTGTGTTTCTGGGCAACAGTACCGCCAGCTGTACCTCGTTAGACCAAAGTGGACAAAAAGGACGACAGATGCCAAACACCTATAGGCACAGGAACAAGAGGCGGGATCCAGCCACACAGGCTGTTTAGTGGCAGTGTAGTGTGGACACAGGTGCCTCCCCCAAAGGGTAAACTGAGTTCCAGCATTGCCAGCTGGTTCTCGGGAGTGCCCAAGGGCACAGGTACCTCCTGCTCCAAACCGTGTTTCAACAACTCTCGTTCTAACCCTAACCCTTACCCTACTAACCATAAACCCTAACCCTACCCCAACTAATCCTAGCCCAAAGAAAAAACACCGCTGTTAAGAAGATGGCGAACAGTTTTCCTGCTACAGTTTTCGCTCTGTGATTTTTCTAGCAATTTTTTTGCTCCTCTGCCTCTGCATACTCCTTCCTCATTATCCTGAGGTGTTTCCCCTCCATTTTATCCATTATATAGCACTGTAGTGGTCATTTTGTAATTCTTATTTTTTTCTCCCATTGACTTGCATTGATATCGGAAATCGGAAATTCCGATATCCGATATTTTTCCAATATTGGAAATCGGAATTCCGATACGATTTCGGGCAATATCGCTCATCCCTATTGATGACTCATAGCAACCATAAAAGAAGATGCTCTTGTCGTTTATTTGGGAACAGAGTTGGAAGAGAGGACTTCAGAGTTCAGTCAGGGATCCCATCATAAGGATTAGTGTGTTAGGAAAGAGAGTGGATAGATTTAGATAAATTAATTAAAAAAAAATGAAAAAGAGAGACATCAGATCTCAGATATCAAGGTATCATTTTATTGAACATTCTATGACTTACCTGCCCAAATAAATGGCTTAGGAGGGTTGATCCTAGTGACACATGCCCTTTAAAGTGCTTGATAACAGTCTTAAGAGACCAGACCTCTGAATATGATAGACATCTTTTCAGGGCAATTGGAGCCTTTGGAGCACTTTCAATTTGTACTGAAATGATTCAATCAATCCAGACTGAAATGAAATTCGGGAAACCTCTACTATGTAGGAAATGATTGACAGTACAGAAGCAGCAAAGGATCTTACCTTTTGCATGTTACTGACAGCTGAGCCTCAGAGTCTTGATACCACTTTTATTCATGTGAAATCTCAGATGAGTACAACTTAACCTAGTTCAAGTGATTGGGGAATCTTGAGCGCACATTGTGGTCCTATTCACATCAAATTTTAATTAACAATTCATCAAATTTGATGCAAAAACTTTATATGTACATGATAAACGTGTTCAATTGCACTTTATTAGTCAGATGGAGACAATCTTTTGGTGTCAGTCTGGCTGCTAAACGTCACTATACCACAAAAAAAAATACTAAATATCATAGCAGACTGCACTATTTCATCACATAAAGTCGAGTAATAAATATATACAATATATACAATATACATGTCTTTTTTTACATTAGAGGACAAAGGAGACAGAGGACACTATATGGCATTCATCGCAAACATTTGTTAAACTTACATCACGAGATTTCCAATAGCTCTTCATAACGTTCCCATGAAAATGATGCTAGTTTAATCTGTGGATGCCTGTGATCAATGCAACTACTAAACAGATACATCATAACATAACTGAAGACATATTCTAGACCTATTCACATAGCATTATAACCTATGAATTATGGATTCCACTGTTAGGAATCCATCATAACCTCTTTTAAAACTTATATGTCAAGCTTCTTTGTTAACTGTAGGCCAAAAATGCAAAATGAACAAAGCCCAATTGTATCACCACCAATCATTTTTTTCGAAATATTGAACGTGTTTTGATGAACAGATCCTTTCGACTCAGTAATATTACATCTAAAAAGTTTTGCCTGTATATGTTGATCATGAAAGATGTAATCTGACTGATTTTACTTTTCAAGACATGCATGCTTGTGGATCTGCAAGTTCTGAACACATGTGTATGAAGGAGGAAAGGGAGCAATCAGGTGAGTTTAGTAAAATGCATCTTTTTATGCATCTACTTCCAATAGGTGGCGCTGTAGAGTACAAGTCCTCTCTTTTTTTGAAGAGGCAATTTGCATCTTTTTATGAGAAAATTCATTAAAAAGGTCATGCAAAATTACAATAAAAAAAGCATTAATAGACTATGGCAGGATAACCAAAGACACCACACGGAGACCAAAGCATTCCCTAGCACATCAGAGATGTAAGGAAATATATATAAATCTAAAGTGCCAGTGCGCAATAAGTAGCGTGCGTTGATGCCTGACATCCTCTTTGCATCTGCCAGGACCTGCGACATGCGGCTTGCATGCGCCGCTACAACCATCGCTATTGGCCCAGGGTGTACATAGAGTATGTAGTTGGAAGTCCAACAATAACCTGTGCTGATGAGATGCTTGCCAAGATGGGAGATGCTAAGGAGAGAACCCTGGGCCGGGTGGAATGGACCCTGACACGCGTTTCGCGTGCTAAATGCACCGCTTCCTCAACGGGAGTATACCCTGAGTGCATTGAAGGACCTTATGAGGACATGTGACGCGTCACATAGTATGCCCTGGGCCAATGGTGTCTTTGGTTATCCTGCCATAGTCTATTACTGTTTTTGTTATTGTAATTTTGCATGACCTTTTTAATGAATTTTCTAATAAAAAGGAAAGATGTGTATCTTCGTACCGTGTTAGCCAGTAGACTACTGTCTAATAAAAAGGTGCATTTTACTATACTCACCTGATTGCTCACTTTCCTTCTTCATACACATGTTTCCTTGGAGCGGGTGTCTCCCTTCTTTTTTGTGGGACATAAATTATCCCACAAATTGGCATCATGGATGCCTTTTGGGGTTTTTGTGCTTACTAAGTTCTGAACACTGTGGGCATTCCCTGTGTATCATGCTTCCTCAAGAGTAGGTTCGGAAGAAGCAGGAAATATAAGAAATGAAGGACTGCATGGTTACTGAACCAATCTTCAGAGTTTGTGTTTTCTAATTGTGTATTAACTCCAGTAGCCAGTAAGTCAAAAATATATGCTTTTTTACTTTAATGACAATTGGGGATAATAGTTTCTATATGATTACTTACTATCCAGACACATAGGTCTGCTTGGGAGCTATATACACAAAACAATTAGATATTTTGCAGAATTGCTTCACTTTTTATTTCAGTTCATTGGCAATAAAACATGTTTACAAAGGTACATACCGCCTTTTATTTAGAGGACTTTAAAACGATGCCTCTGAGATAAATAGGGTGAAAATTATTTTATTTTAAATGATTTAAACCTGTCCTGTTATTTGAAGTCTAGTTTCAATTTAATGAAGTGTGAAAAATGAAATATGAAATGTCACACATAAATGGCTTGGCTTCTTTCTCTTGAAACACTGTGCGACTTGCATTAATTGTGTCACAACCCCTGGATTACTTTTAATCAACCTTAGCACAGGTCCTTTGGTTATAACAGCTCCACTTACGATTTTCTACAGGATACCTTAAAGGCGACATGGAAGCATGGAGATTGCAATATAAAGATAGTGAATGTAAATGCTAAACTCATTGGTATAAACAGTTTTTTGTCACGTTTTCTTTGAACAATCTTTTATTCTTAAGATTTTTAAATGGATAAACTGTATTATTCACAGAAATTGACAGAATAAATTTGCGAATCCTTCCTTTGCCTGCACTACAAAGCATGACTCTTTAATCCGCATAAATATGCCAAATGTAATTATAAGGTTAAAATCCAATAAAAGTAAAATAAACTATGAAGTTATAGCAAATTGAATTTGCATTATGCTTTTTTATCCAAATAAATTCCACTGAGCTTTCTACTTCAGGCGTTGATGTGCATCCATTACTACAAGGCTTCATTCTGCCACTTTGAAGTTGGCTTCACATATTTTACAACATATGAATCCTTATGATTTATTCAAATTGAGGTTGCCAAAGAGGAACTGACTAGGGATCAGTGAATCAGTGAATTTAAAAAGAAGCATGTTTCACTACAAACACAAATTGTAAACCTACTTAAATATGATTTTTTAATTGCTTGAAGACTTCACAGTGACAGACTTGGGAAAAGTATCAGTCTTAAAACTAATCTGCATTGTTGCATTTGTTGCAATTTCTTTGTAGTAACTATATTATTGTAAAAAAATCCTTTAACTACATTATTGTAAAATATTTCTTTCATTGGAAAAATAATTTACATTTAAATATTATTGTCAAATATTTTACCTATTTGTTGTCTTGAATAATTGTATACATATCTGTAGAGATGCTAAAGTATTGTCTGAGCATTAATGGGGTACTCCAGTTATATAAAAAATGTATTTTAATCTACATTCTGTCTAAAACTATAAAGGCTCATATCCATCTACCGCTTCTTATATTTAACCTAATGTGACTTCATTGCTTCTCATTGTGATCTGATGTAAACCCACCGCTGCCGCTGCTGGTTGCTCCTCCCTTCTGGGATGTTTCTCAAAGATAAGGGAACATGGCTTGTATCTTGCTGATTACCATGAAAGCCAGCCTCTGATCAAGACTTATAACAGTCTGTGTGCGAGTTTGATGCTCCAAATCCCCTCAATCTTTTTCTCTACTGCCTGCCTGCACCTTTACAGCTTGTATATGACCTGTCAAGGAGCAAGAGGTGAGAGTTGGAGAAGTAGGTAAAGGAAAATGGCAAGTCCTAGTCAAGAAAAAAATATTTTTCATGTAATTCTTACTCCAACTTGCAGGCTGTGGTCATATCTGGACCACCTTCTGCATTTTAGGCTTAAAGAGAATCTGTCAACCCTGTTGAAATTTAAGCTATTACTGTGGGCATACAGGTAATAGAATGGTTAAACTAGTCTAATATAGCTGCGGAGTAGATGTTGAGAAAAGCATTTTTAATGTTATATTTTAATGATTTCTTCCAGGCTCTTTATTATAATGACACCCCCTCCCATGCACGTCATACTGACCTGTGACATGCACTTGTGGCACTGTAATCCCTTGGCATCTTTTAGATGCCTCTCCATTACTAACTTCTGGGCTTGATGTCACCTGACAATACAAAGGTGACATCAACCCCCAACCATAACCGCACTTGACACCACACCAGGGCAAGTTGGAAGAGTGAGGCTTAGCACCAGATTTGGTGCATCTTATAGTTGCGCCTTTTCTGGGATGGCTGAGAGCTGATGTTTTTAGTCAGGGAGGGACCAATATCCATGGCTCCTTCCTAGGCAATCAGCTCGCAGCTGTCTGCCTAGCCTCTGACAATTTTTTTCTGCCCCCCCTGTAAACTAATATTCCCAAAATATCAACATTAGCCCTCAACCGTCGGCTTTCCCTCTGCTGGTTGTAAAAATTACATGGGAGCCCACGCAATTCTATATTTTTTTTTTTTTTAAATAACAGTTGCTGTTTGATTACAGCCTATGTAGGTTCATTCTGTTAATGCTCCTACATAGACTGGTGACTGTGTGTGTTTGCTTACAGGTTTAGTAATGAGGGTGTCTGGCTGACACCTCTTTATTACTAAACCTAGGACTAGGTGTCAATGACAGCTGCTGACACCAAGCCCTAATCCCATTACCCTGATGCCACTGCATCAGAATGAAAAAGAAGGTGTTAAACCAAGAAATTACATCACAAAACATTTTTTAAAATACAGTGGGAAAAAATTATTTAGTCAGCCACCAATTGTGCAAGTTCTCTCACTTAAAAAGATGAGAGAGGCCTGTAATTGATATCATAAGTAGATCACAACTATGAGAGTCAAAATGAGAAAACAAATCCAGAAAATCACCTTGCCTAATTTGGCAAAATTTATTTTGCAAAGTATGGTGGAAATAAATATTTGGTCATTAACAAAAGTTCATCTCAATATTTTGTTGAATATTTTTTGTTGGCAATGACAGAGGTCAAACGTTTTCTGTAAGTCTTTACAAGGTTGGCACACACTGTTGGTGGTATGTTGGCCCATTCCTCCATGCAGATCTCTAGAGCAGTGATGTTTTGGACCTGTCGCTGGGCAACACAGACTTTCAAATCCCTCCAAAGTTTTTCTATGGGGTTGAGATCTGGAGACTGGTAAGGCCACTCCAGGATCTTCATATGCTTTTTACAAAGCCACTCCTTCATTGCTCTGTGTTTGGGATCATTATCATGCTGAAAGACCCATCCACGTTTCATCTTCAATGCTCTTGCTGATGGAAGGAGGTTTGCACTCAAAATCTCACGATACATGGACCCATTCATTCTTTCATGTACACGGATAAGTTGTCGTGGTCCCTTTGCAGAGAAACAGACCCAAATCATGATGTTTCCACCCCCTTGCTTCACAGTATGGTGCTCTTTGAATGCAATTCAGCATTCTGTCTCCTCCAAACATGATGAGTTTTGTTTATACCAAAAAGTTCTTCTTTGGTTTCATTAGACCATATGACATTCTCCCAGTACACTTCTGGATAATCCAAATGTTCTCTAGCAAACTTCAGACGGGCCCGGACATGTACTGGCTTAAGCAGGGGGACACGTCTGGCACTGCAGGACCTGAGTCCCTGGCGGCGTAGTGTGTTACTGATGGAAGCCTTTGTTACCGTGGTCCCAGCTCTATGCAGGTCATTCACTAGGTCCTCCATGTGGTTCTGGGATTTTTGCTCACTGTTTTTGTGATCATTTTGACCCCACAGAGTGAGATCTTGCATGGAGCCCCAGATCGAGGGAGATTATCAGTGGTCTTGTATGCCTTCCATTTTCTTATTATTGCTCTCACAGTTGATTTCATTACACCAAGCTGCTTGCCTATTACAGATTCTGTCTTCCCAGCCTGATGCAGGGCTACAATTTTGTTTCTGGTGTCCTTCAACAGCTCTTTGGTCTTCACCATAGCGAAGTTTGGAGTGTGACTGTTTGAGGTTGTGGACAGGTGTCTTTTATACTGATAACAAGTTAAAACAGGTGCCATTACTACAGGTAATGAGTGGAGGACAGAAGAGCCTCTTAAAGAAGAAGTTACAGGTTTGTGACAGCCAGAAATCTTGCATGTTTTTAGGTGACAAAATACTTATTTTCCAGCATAATTTGCAAAATAAATCTTGCCAAATCAGACAAAGTTATTTTCTGGAGTTTTCTCACTTTGACTCTCATAGTTGTTGTCTACCTATGATGTCAATTACATGTCTCTCTCATCTTTTTAAATGGGAGAACTTGCACAATTGGTGGCTGACTAAATACTTTTTCCCCACTGTATCTTTATTTAACTCAAAAAAGCAATCATTGCTGTACAAAAATGCATGCAAATAAACACATCCAAAGCCATGGAAAAAAAAGGAACAAAAAAGTGACAAAATACATGTTTTTTCCACAGCATTTTCACTGCCAATAGATGCAGAAACCTTGCAGAAATTTCTGCAAGCAAATACTCAGTGCAGCACATAGCCTAAGTCTGACTAAGACTATGTTGAATATATCTATTCATATATACATTATCTTAAAAATTATGTAATAAATTAAATATATGGTGCAGTACTACCTATGGCGATGGGATAAAGGTCAAGCGCAAACTCAGAATGATAGACATTAGTAGTTAGTATTCAGGTTTACACTGATTCTCATGTTGATACTACATGCTTGTAAACATGGTAAATTGACTATTAGATACTAAAATGTGCTGCTTAAAGATAGCTGCAGTGTGGAAGGTTAATGTGGCTTCCTGCCATGCTTTACTTATTCAGTACACCTTCCAAACATGTTGCAAAAATCCACATGGAACAAAACTTGTTCATGAAAAACTCAACAGTGCAATTTCTAATGAAGATGGAAAGCATAAAAATACCACTGTAATTAGAAGCTGATATAATTTTCCTGCTATATTCATCTTTTTATGTTGCTTATTAGAACACTTTTTCTTTCAGAGCAGTTAATGTTATAGCAAAATGTATATAATCAATGACCTGTGAAGACTGACATTGCCCCTGACAAGAGCCCCTATGGCTTCAATGCCTGAAATGTCTTTCCAGTATTCTGTTAGGCTTCATCTCACTGATGATTTTTTCGCTTTACTTTTAGCACTGACCCATGCAAGCTCTTTTTCATGCCTCAAAAAGTCTCATTTTTCAGAAAACTCAATTAATTCTAAATTGCTGTAAATTAGTTTCATAGAATTGTTGGCAAATTAGAATATTTTGCATTGCTTACTTTAATTATTTTAATCACTATATTTAAGAATTGCAATGGTTTTCAAAAAGCAGAGTTCACACAAATAATTTTTGTAATGGATAATAAAAATTGAATGTTAGCGTCCTTAAGGTTCACCTTGTTTTTTTTTTACGCATCTATGAGTTAAATCTAATGAGTCCACGAAGTCCATATGGACCATGAGTTGATTTGCACTGTTCATTGTGTTTTCTATGGGCAGTATGTGGTGCAACAAGAAACCACGCAGAAAGAAAATAAGGTTGTCAGAACTTAGCCCAAATGCTCATGCAGGTATCTGTGCAAATTGGTCAAATCTCAGACTGCAAAGCTAGGACTCAAACCCAAAGAAAAAAGAAGAAAAGCGGACTAAATAAATATCATCAAATACAAATCCATAGAGAATAGGAGGATTTTATGAAATATAATCATTTATTACAATTAATAAATATAGACAGACAAAGGTATAAACATGAGGTAGATAATATAAACAGCTAGAGATATGGCAATTTTTTAAAAGATGTCAAATATCAAGCCAGACAGAAAAATATCCCATGGGTATACTGCACCTAGTCGTTATTATGTAGCCAATCAATAATCAATAAAGTATAATTAGGAAATGGGGTAGAGTGAACAGCAAAATCATAGCATTCCCCCTATATCCATATAATATTGAGCAGCAAAGAATATTAGTCTAAACCTATAATATAACAAGATAAATAATCTGAGTAGATATCCTAATGTTTTGACTGCATTGCAGGCTACAAAGTAAAGGTAATACACATGTGTCGTATGTGCCGAACATCCATGATAAATCAGTTACTATTTACCTTGTGACATGGTATAGACAGGTGCAGTGATGCCGATGGGATAGAGAAAAGCCCCAACGCACGTTTCACCGTCCTCAGTTTCTTGAGGAGGCAACAATGCAATGCTAGGACTGACTGTGCTCTCCCAACTCGACTATGAGGCTATCATCCTTAGGTCGGAAGACAAGTGGCCACTTCGCACATTAGCAGTCCATAATTGGACCAATTTGCATGGACATTTGCATGAGCCATAAGAATGTTCTTTACACATACACACATGGTCAAAATTGTTGGTACCCCTCTTTTAATGTCAGAAAAATCCACAATGGTGACAGAAATAACTTGAATCTGACAAAAGTTATAATGAATGAAAAATAGATGAAAATGAGCAAATGAAAGTCAGACATTGCTTATCCACCATGCTTCCACAGAATTTTTAAAAAATTAAAACTCATGAAATAGGCCTGGACAGAAATGATGGTACCCTTAACTTAATATTTTGTTGCACAACCTTTTGAGGCAATCACTGCAATCAAACAATTCCTGTAACTGTTAATGAGACTTCTGCACCTCTCGACAGGTATTTTGGCCCACTCCTCAAGAGCAAACTGCTCCAGTTGTCTCGTGTTTGAAGGTTGCCTTTTTTCAAATGGCATGTTTCAGCTCTTTCTAAAGATGCTCAATAGGATTTAGATCAGGGCTCATAGAAGGCCACTTCAGAATAGTCCAATGTTTTCCTCTTAGTCATTCTTGGGTGTTGTTAGCTGTGTGTTTTGGGTCATTATCCTGTTGCAAGACCCATGACTTGCGACTGTGACCTAGTTTTCTGACACTGGGCATCACATTTCTCTCTAGAATCCCTTGATAGTCTTGAGATTTTGTTGTACCCTGAACAGATTCTAGACACCCTGTGACAGATACAGAAAAGCATCACCAGAACATAACAGAGCCTCCTCCATGTTTCACAGTAGGGACAGTGTTCTTTTCTTGATATGCTTCATTTTTCCATCTGTGAACATAGAGCTGATGTGCCTTGCCAAACAGTTCCATTTTTGTCTCAAATGTGAATAGGACATTCTCCCAGAAGCTTTGTGGCTTGTCAACATGCAGTTTGGCAAATTCCAATCTGGCTTTTTTATGATTTTTTTTCAATAATGGTGTCCTCCTTTATCGTTCCCATGAAGTCCACTTTGGCTCATACAACGACAGATGGTACGATCTGACACTGAAATTCCTTAAGCTTGAGGTTCACCTTTAATCTTTTTAGACATTTTTCTGGGCTCTTTTGTTACCATTCGTATTATCTGTCTCTTTGATTTGTTATCAATTTTGCTCCTGCGACCACGTCCAGGGAGGTTGGCTACAGTACGATGGAGCTTAAATTTCTCAATAATATGTGCAACTCTAGTCACAGGAACATCAAGATGCTTGAAGATGGTCTTATGACTTTTACCTTTAACATGTTTGTCTATAATTTTCTTTCCATTCTCCTGAGACAACTTTTTCCTTCGCTTCCTTTGGTCCATGTCAAGTGTGATACACACTATGTCACCAAACAGCACAGTGAGTATCTGTAGTAGCCCTCTATACAGGCCCACTTGCTGATTCCAAGATTGTAGACACCTGATATGCTAATTAGTGGACACACCTTGATTTAACATTTCCCTTTAGTCACATTATTTTCAGGGGTACCATCATTTCTGTCCAGGCCTATTTCATGAGTTTTATTTTTTTTTTAATTCTGTGGAAGCATGGTTGAAAAGCAATGTCTGACTTTCATTTGTTCATTTTCATAGATTTTTGATTTATTATTACCTTTGTCAGATTCAAGTTATTTCTGTGACCATTGTGGGTTTTTCTGTCATTAAATGAAGGGTACCAACAATTTTGACCATGTGTGTATTTCGCGAGCAGCTTAACTGATTTCCAATTACCGTATATACTTGTGTATAGGCTGAGTTTTTCAGCACATTTTTTGTGTTGAAAACGCCCCCCTCGGCTAATACACGAGTCAATTGTCCCAGAAAGCCAGCAGGAGAGGGGGAGCGGCGGGTGACAGAGCCTGTACTGTGGCTAAAGAGAAATGAATATTAATTTCTCTTACAGCATGCACAGTGACACCTGCAACCCCCGGCTTCTAGAAGGCATCCTACTCACCCTCCTGCAGCATCTTGTTGGTCCCGGCACCCTCTCAGCATCTCGTTGGTCCCAGCGCCCTCGCAGCATCTTGCTGGTCCCGGCGCCGGCAGCTCTTCCTGTGCCGAGCGATCACATGGCCCAGCTCATTAAGGTAATGAATATGCATGCCTATCCACTCCCATAGGCATGAAGGGAATATTCATTACCTTAATGAGTGGGGCCACATGATCACTCGGCACAGGAAGAGTTGCTGGCACTGGGTCCAACGAGATGCTGCGAGGGCGCGTGGAACTTAAGTAGGATGTTTCCATTCATACAAGGATAGGGGATAAGGAACCATGCATACCAGGACAGTGATGGAGGAGCCATGCATACCAGGACAGGACGGGGGAGCCATGCATACCAGGAGAGGACAGGGGAGCTGTCACAATCCATTTTTGGATCTGTGGCAGATCTGGCTTGTCTTATTAAAACTTTTTTCTTTCAAGCCATTGGGGTTTAATATCTGTTTTTCCCCCTGGAGGCCTGCTGGTGTAATAGCATTACTGCAGTGTTCTCCATTCCCTGTGGTGTCTGTCTTTCCTTTCCTTGTATTATTAGTGTAGTGATGTGACTAGTTCTCTCAACGGTCTGCTCCCTACCTGGGGATTAGCGCAGGGCTTGTGGGGGTTTAAGGTATCTTGCTCAGCTACGCAGTGAAAGAACCTGTATAGGGACGATAGGGAGATCAAGGCACAGACTTAGGTGAGTGCAAGAGGTGTCCATTTCCCACATTCGTCAATCGCAGGGCCCACCGTTGTTTAAGTTTCCCCGATGTTCTCTTGTTTGTTTTGCCATCTGGTGACCTACCAACCATTGGGTTGCGTCACACCAGAACAGTCACTTTGTGACGGGAGCCATGAATCCTAGGACAGGATGGGGGAGCCATACATACCAGGACAGGATGGGGGGAGCCATGAATACCAGGACAGGATGGGAGAGCCATGCATACCAGGACAGGGATGAGGGGCAATGCATACCAGGCTTATACTCCAGTCAATAAGCTTACCCAGTTTTCAGTGGAAAACTTAGGTGCCTCGGCATACACTCGGGTCGGCTTATACTTGAGTATGTACAGTACTTCTAATTATCATCTTGCACCTTTTTTTGAGGTTTTAAGATGCACTACAAGTCTTCGCACCACAAATCAGTTGGAAGTACAATAGCAACATAAGTAATGAAAAATAATTTTCATATAGAAGATGATAAACATAACTTTTTTACCTAATGACTATCAAATATGATCATTTGAGAAGTCTGATGTGGTGACATATTTTCCCTAAAATGGCTTGAATGACTGTTCAAAAAAGATTTTTCAGCCTGGTTCTTGATCCCAGGTGGCATACATAGGGGAAATATACAGTTAAATTACATTTAAATGAGTCCATCAGAAAGAGAAATAAATAGATAAATAACTAAAGAAAATGTTTTTTTTAAAGAAAATGCTAAACACATTTAATTAGAAAATCAAAATCAAGCTTGTGCAGTAGGAAACTCTTCAAGTGTAACTTAACAATAACCTATACCAAGCAGTGTCATTCAAAATGCCAGAGTAGAAAGCATTCGGAGCAGCTTATTTTGCCCTCACCACCCCTGGTATCTGCAGTATTAGAGCAGACAGAGTAGAAAATTGTGTGCACAGCTTTTCCTTACCTCAGCACCCCTGGTATCATCAGTGTTAGATCAGACACAGTGGAGAGTGGTGTAAGCAGCTTCTTCTTACTTCAACACCCCTAGTATCATGAGTGTTGGATCAGACACAGTTGACAGTGGTGTGAGCAGCTTCTTCTTACCTCAGCACCCCTGGTATCTTTAGTATTATATCAGACACAGTGGACAGTGGTGTCAGCGCTTCTTTAACTCAGCAACCTTGGTATCTTAGTAATTAGATCATACAGAGTGACAGTGGGTGTTAAACAGCTTCTCTTACCTCAGCACCCCTGGTATCACAGTGTTAGATCAGACACAGTGGACATGGTTGAGCAGCTTTTCTTACCTCAGCACCCCTGGTATCATCAGTGTTAGATCAGACACAGTGGAGAGTGGTGTAAGCAGCTTCTTCTTACTTCAACACCCCTAGTATCATGAGTGTTGGATCAGACACAGTTGACAGTGGTGTGAGCAGCTTCTTCTTACCTCAGCACCCCTGGTATCATCAGTGTTAGATTAGACACAGTGGAGAGTGGTGTAAGCAGCTTCTTCTTACTTCAACACCCTAGTATCATGAGTGTTGGATCAGACACAGTTGACAGTGGTGTGAGCAGCTTCTTCTTACCTCAGCACCCCTGGTATCTTTAGTATTATATCAGACACAGTGGACAGTGGTGTCAGCGGCTTCTTCTTACCTCAGCACCCCTGGTATCTTTAGTATTAGATCAGACAGAGTGGACAGTGGTGTAAGCAGCTTCCTCTTACCTCAGCACCCCTGGTATCATCAGTGTTAGATCAGACACAGTGGACAGTGGTTTGAGCAGCTTCTTCTTACCTCAACACCCCTGGTATCACCAGTGTTAGATCAGACACAGTCGACAGTGGTGGGAGCAGCTTCTTCTTACCTCAGCACCCCTGGTATCATCAGTGTTAGATCAGATACAGTGGACAGTGGAGTGAGCAGCTTCTTCTTACCTCAGCACCCCTGGTATCATCAGTGTTAGATCAGTTACAGTGGACAGTGGTGTGAGCAGCTTTTTCTTACCTCAGCACCCATGGTATCATAAGTGTTAAATAAGAAAATCTACAATGAGCATATCTTCCTGCACATAAAGAGAGCAGAGCTTTCTACTGCATATTCTCGCATGCACTTGTAGTAAAACTCTAGGACAGGTTTCTGTCAGTGTAACAAGGCAGCGGCCATTTTAATTCTATAACAATTATCTCTGTAAGCAAAACAATTGTTTTTTCTAATTAAAAATATTAGGAATGTATTTATAATGACTGTTAGTTATTTTTTTTCTATTCTTGGAGAACTACTTTAATGACTTTTAAAAGAATTCTTCTACTGTTCTGGTTCATGCTGTGTAAGAATTCCTAACTTATCCTACTCTAAACCATATTTTTATGCATTTTATAATGTTGTTTTGTAAAATGACTATAAAAATTTCACAGCATCGGCAAAATACATACTGTAGTTACATCAATTTTTAAGGTTCAAATAAAGATAAAGGTTGGTAGTGAGCATGACAATTTTCAAGCAGGTCATTTTGTAAATGATCTACAGCTAAATCTATGTGATGGTTACATTTTTTGCTTAGTCCAGTGATTTGCCATTATCATTCTCATTACCGTTCTTGTTATTGATTGCAGTCATTTAATTAAATATGTATTTTAAAAACAATTTATTTTACTGGACCATTAATTCCTAGATTTATAGCAGGTATCAGTAATCATTATCTGCAGCATTACAGTATCAATAAAGGCATGCATCCAATCTACTTCACTAGCATAATGGCTGAATTGTTAAGTGCATTCAAAGATGGAAATACTTGCGTTTAATAGTCGGCAGAAATCTAGTGTTCTTCTCTTTGTATAGGCTTTAGGTGATACCATATTTAATCAGATGTATTTATATGAGAATTCATCATTTCACACTTTCACTGTTAATCTTAAGTGCTCAGAAAATTAGGGCATTCACCTTGAATTATATAAAATGTCACTTTACAGCTATTATTGTGAATTTAATATATGCCCTTAGAATTAATGTATATGAAATTGAGACCATTTCTACCCATTTCTATGTAAATGCATACAAACTAGCCAAGCCAAAAGGCTCCCATAGCTTTTTGTTTCATTTCTCCTACAATCACAATTTCTTATACAGTAGCACTCTGCTATCTAAAAGGGATGTCTAGCAGTCTTTATTCTGACCTCTGGGGCTCATGAATACAATTCTTTGGAACTAGAGTAAAGAATTCTACAACTACTGTGATACTTGAAACATTGTCAGGCTTACTATTGAAAATGTGCAACAGGACAGCTTGCAATGGCTCTACTAAACTCACAGTAGGACATATCCAACTATATGGCAATTTTTATTTTGAATTCAAAACGTTCTTAAAAGTATGTAAAAGTATATATATATTATATATATATATATATATATACATATATAAGTAATATATAAATATAAGCAGTATTGTGCAAATACTTAAGGCAAGTGTAGAATAATGGTTGAAAAGTAAGAGTGCTTTCAAAAATATATTTTTAATAATTTCATTTTTGAATAAACAAAATGCAAATTGAATGGACATTAGACAAATCAAAATCAAACCAATATTTTGCCAGAAAACTCTTTGTCTACAAGACATCACCAATTCAACAGCATCAGTTCTTGTAGGTACACTTACACAAAATCAGGGATTTTATAAGATTATAGTCAGGTGCATAAGCAACCAATTATATCATATAGGTGATAATAATCACCATTTTTATATGGAGTTTGAAACCCAGTCATTAACTGAAACTGAAACAGCTGTATGGGAGACTTAAAACTGGGTAAGGAACAGCCAAACATTTCTACAAAAGGTGAGGCTGTGAAAGAGAGTTTCATGTCATAGGTCATACACCATAGCAAGACTATGCACAGCAAGAAGGCACAAGGTTATATCAGAAAGGTCTCTCCAAGGCACAGATGTCAAAATAGACTGGGGTTCAAAGATGTGCAGTTTAAGCTCTTTTGAAGAAACTTCAAAAAATATTGAGGACCACTGGAAAGATTTTAGATAGATGAGTGAAAAGAGGTATCAGAAAAGTTTCCAAGAGCCAAGGACCACATGAAAGACCTGGAATCAGCAGGTACAATTGTTTCAAACAAAACATTAAGTAATGCAAGTTCACATTGCTATATCATAAGACGACTGAAATATATTAAGAGGATAACATTTTTGATAGGAGTGCTTCTTTAATTAACTTTCAGTAAGCGTGTTTAATACTTTTTCCCTGTATCATTTCTCATTATTACACATAACTTAGTTTATGGACATCAATAGTTTGATTTCTTTGCCTGTGTGGATTGGGTGGGTTGTTATGGACATCTGGTGAGAATTTAATGGTGAAAGCACCTTTAGAAATATATTTACTTTGGTGACATGTTCAATACTTATTCAATAGGTAGATAGATAGATAGATAGATAATAGATAGATAGATAGATAGATAGATAGATAATAGATAAGATAGATAGATAGATAGATAGATAGAAGGTTTACATGTTCAGTGGCACTTATTTTATGAGTGGTAAATGTAATCCACTACTAGTGGCCATTTTTATATTTCTGGCTAACTTACTTTCATGGGCTACATCTCTTCAGGATTCTACAGGGTGGGCCATTTATATGGATACACCAAAATTAAGTGGGAATGGTTGTGATATCAACTTCCTGTTTGTGGCACATTAGAATATGGGAGGGGGAAAACTTTTCATGATGGGTGGTGACCATGGTGGCCATTTTGAAGTTGCCCATTTTGAATCCAACTTTATTTTTTCCAATGGGAAGAGGGTCATCTGACACATCAAACTTATTGAGAATTTCACAAGAAAAACAATGGTGTGCTTGGTTTTAACACAACTTTATTCTTTCATGAGTTATTTACAAGTTTATGACCACTTATAAAATGTGTTCAAAGTGCTGCCCATTGTGTTGGATTGTCAATGCAACCCTCTTCTCCCACTCTTGACACACTGATAGCAACACCGCAGAAGAAATGCTAGCACAGGCTTCCAGTATCCATTGTTTCAGATGCTGCACATCTCGTATCTGAAAGCAATTGTCTATGCTGTGGCCTATATTTTGGCCAGCTTGTATGTGATACCAAGACACTGGAATGTTCATGAGCTTGGAGAAACGGTTTGTATTGTAAAAATATGAAAACACAATTATCTAAAAAAAAAGAAATATACAAGGAAATGGGTTATTTTAGACCAGTCACTTTATTATCCAGTTAATTGTTATTATATGAGGGTGTGCTATAAATGGTTTACTATCATCTCTTTTTATATAGTGTCACAAATCTCCCGTCGATATTCAAGAAGTGTGGTTCATGTTCATTTAATTTGTGGGTCTTACATTGATATGAATAAAGAAGTAATCTTGCGCATTTCTCTTCTCATGACTTTCAGTCATGAAATATTCACAGTGTCCATATAAATATGAATTATCTTCTCCAGCAGTGTGATTGGTAATGATACCAACTATTGTAATGTTAAGCCTTCTCTTCTTTCTCTTCAAATTTAACTATAAATATATCATTTTAATGAAATGCATGACACTCATATTTAAAGAAAAATACCCATTATGTGACCTATCTTGATTATGAGTCATTAGCATAAGAGGTCCTAATGGATAACATAGCCGGCATAAATGAATATGATATATTTCACAGTTACATCACATCTATGATATTTAGACCTTAAGATTTCATGGCATTGTTGCTGCTTTATTCCATTAGTCCAGAAAAAAATGCATCTAAATTCCCAATACATTGAAAGAAGATTATGTTTAGTTAAGTTGAGCAGTCACTATCAGTTCTTAACAGTTACAGGAATATTGTCCCAAATGCTTATAGTCCTGTATGCTCTATTAAAGGGATTTACGGTATATCATTTTGCTAGGAAATGCCACCAATGATTAATCCAACAAAACCTCCCTTCAGCTGTCACTTGTTTGGCCACTGTCAGCTACTCTGGACTTATTACAATAACTACTGTATATTGGGCCAACCATGTTGACTAAAAAGTAGCGGACAAGTGGAAAAAATTTACTAAAGGAACCTCAAAGATGCGGGTTAGTTCCTAATCAATATCATGAATAGTGCTGCAAGAATCTGAAATGATTATTAAAAAGAGTAAAACTGGCTATCAAAGACAAGGATGACACCATGTAAATGTAGAAAAACCATAAAAAACCTCTTTAGTATAAAACCGCTTTTTTAAACCTTTGTATTCAGCTCTGGAAAATTCTTGCCTATAGACTCTATAATGTTGATTCTTCATTTACCTGAATTTTGCTGAGTTGCCAAATGGACAGTCCATAAACAAGATAATGTTATTTATGGGGGAAAAAAACGGACCGTATATTATTTTTCTGGCCATCTCCTCTAACATAGACAATGTCATAACCCAGTTGATTTGGACTAGTTTCAAAGAAGCAGAAATTGTAAAATTTTGCTCAGCCTCATTGATTCCAATGTTTGCTTACATACAGATCCTGACAAGTTGGGGTCTTTTGGGCCATTTGAATGCTCCCAGGTTTCTCTTCTTGTGTGTAATAGGATTATAAAGGTACTTTATTATTTTACTTAAGTTTAATACTGATGCTGTAGTACCAATGAACAATAAAATCTGCTCTCATTTTTTATGCATGACTATGTCAAATTTGGGATATGATCTTACAACTTGCTCACTCTGTCAGGCAACTCACCCCACAGTCTCTCACCACAGCACAGAAAACTGTGAAATTCACAGCAATTTGCTAGAGTATGTGTTCTGGGACAATACGTTTCTTTTTTTCAGATTGAAAGTGATGGCAGGCACTTTTTCTAGAATGAGAAGGAAAGAAAAGAAGACAGAAAGAGCAATTGGATTTTCTCTCAAATCAACATCCCCCAGATAACAACTGTAACTCTGTGATCTATTGCCAATGCATTTGTAGAATTTAGTGATTTTTTATATAATGTATATTATTCTTTAATTTAGTCTTGCTCACCATGATAGATATTTACATGATTCTATTTGTTTAGTCTTTTAAAAATTGGAGGAAAAATTGTAATTGTACAGTAAGCTGTCAAATTATTAATAAGTTTAGCCTCTAGATAATGCTTGAAAAGTTTGACAGGCATTGTTAAGTGCCTAGTCAGATGATGAGTATGACACTGAGACATTATTTTCTTCTGATGAAAAAAATCTGTCTATAAATACATGTGATTTCTGTCTTCTTTTCCCACGGCTTGTACAGTGCGGATGTTCTTGTTTCTCTGTATTGTAATGATAGTGAATATATAGACTGCTTTTATTAACGAGACTGGTCTATGTAATTTCAAATAAAGTAGTTATGTAAAAATGTAAAACAAATAAGACCATCCCCAGTTGGAAAATTCAAATCCAGCTTAAAAAATGTTTCCATGCACCTTCAATTAATCATCCTGCAAACATCCTGCAAAACATAGATGTATTTTGCATGGATTTTAATGGCTTCTATGACAATGGGCAGCACGGTGGCTCAGTGGATAGCACTGCAGCCCTGGAGTCCTAGGTTCAAATCCCACCAAGTACAACATCTGCAAGGAGTTTGTATGTTCTCCCCGTGTTTGCGTGGGTTTCCTCCGGGTACTCCGGTTTCCTCCCACATTCCAAAAACATACAGATAGGGAATCTAGATTGTGAGTCCCACTGGGGACAGTGATGATAATGTGTGCAAACTGTAAAGCGCTGCGGAATATGTTAGCGCTATATAAAAATAAAGATTATTATTATTAATGCACCTGAAAAGACCCAAATGAACTAAAATATTCCTTGGTCTATTTTTTTAACTTTTTACACTGCTCTATTAGACTTATGCAAAAGCTTTCTGCAGATAGGAGTATTCATTACAAATTGTACATATATTATTTGTGAGAAATAGAAATGAATGACAGGAGAGGAGTAGGATCATTCTCTCTTTTCTGACAAAACACATACTGATGAAACAATACCAAGAATACAACCATGTGAATATAGCCAACGGATACTTATAGACCGCTAGGTATCAGTCTATAAAACAATGGAGGCAGAGTTGCATTGACAGCATTTTCAGTCATTTTCTGAAGTTGTGGTTGCAGTGTAACGTTGCTCGTGCTCGGAGTGGTAGCCGTAGGCAAGGTACTTGAGTTTTACACCCCGGCACCTTACATGAGGGTGGGGGTCCTGTTTGGGTGTGTGGTTTCATGCTATGGGGTGCTGCGTTTGCAGGCCACATGTTTCCAATGACTTTGATTTGCCATGACTAGTGTCCATATAAATATGAATTATCTTCTCCAGCAGTGTGACTGGTAATGATACGAATGTTCAATGAGGGATACCACCAGTCAAAAATAAACTTTTTTCTCAACGATAACTTGGAAAGGATTATATACAGTAGATAGCGGGCACACAACTTGATAAACATTTCCTTTACAATACACAGCATCTCCTACACATTTTAAATTCCTTCCTCTTTACTCACTTGTTCTCTATCTTTATCATTCCTTTCTACTTCACCACAGCTCAGCTCAGTACTGCAATCCAGCTAGCACAAGACCTATTCTCAACCCATGGTCCCATGTCTTCTTTCCCCTCTAGGGAATTATATTGCAAGTATGGCTGGTACTTATCTTCTCTGTCCCTGATGTTCTGGAACTCGCGCCCGAGGTACTCTCTTCACACTGTCTCACGTAATCCGTCCCGTTGCCTCTGAAAGTATTAAACTTTGGGCCACACTGCTATGCGCCCTGACCCAGGATTCATCTCCGATCGATCAGTCTGTTCTTTGGGTACCTTCTCCCTCTTGTTCTCCTGTAGGACCTTGCTATCCTTTGTCTCTGTCTCCTCTCTCATTAGGGACACCCAAGTCATGTGTATCTGCTCACATCAAACCTTAAGTCTTCTTTCTAAACACTCTAGGCCCTTTCTGACCTTCTGACAGGAAACTACCTCTGTCCCTTCAACTCGGGGCTAATCCCAAACATTAACTCTCACTTTCCCGACTGTCAGGCAGCGACCCCATTCACTTGTACTGTGATGTGGTGTAGCAGCTACAACTAGCAAACTTTGGTCGTGCGACAGGTGTCGCAGCCAAAATTGCCGAGTTGCCCTAGCCTAAGCCATGATTCCTTCATTATCCAGAGCTGATGATAACATGCTGCAAATCTTCTGTGTATTGAATGATAATGCCCAATATTTCAGTTTAATAAACATGGAGAACTGCAATATATAAAATTCGTCCTTACATATTTGCATTAGGTAATGCAGCATTGCCAAAGAAATGAAACCATGGTAAAGTTCAATATGATTATTTTAATTACTATCTCATTGTTTCTGAACCTTAATTCAAGCCATAATTCTCATTTTCTTCAGTTAGCTGGATGGAAAATTGAATTTCATTTCCTTCATCCTTGAGAGTTTGTTCTTATTCTTATAAGCGTGCTGCACTGTTCTGGCCTCCTGACTGCTTGCTTCAAGAGAAAATGAGCACTAATTGGAAGCAGTGGGATGTATGTGGAACTAATAGAAGTAGCACAGTTCCAAATTATCTTGCTGGACCCAGAGTAGCAGCAGTCAGACCTTGGAAGGAAGGTTTATGGAGCCATATCTATTCAGCTGAGAAGGATGCCCTTTTCAGTCTGCATCTCTTTCTTACCATGACACGATGAAGACTGTAATGCTGTGTGATTAAAGATCTGCGGCAGAGGCAACATTATGTACTTGTTATGTCTATATTTATTCCCTTGATCTGTGTATTAATGACTTGCAAATTGATTTTTGATCCTTCAGGCATTAGGATACTTTAGGTGGATTGACTTGATATGTTTGCTGCTGCTTTCCGGAAATCACAGTAACTTATAGGCAAAGCAATTTATCAGTTGTATTCCATAGATTGGCAAAATTTGGATTGACTGGAACTTTTAAAGTCATGACAGGTAAAGTTAGAGTAGAAGTAAAAAAGAGACTTCGAATTTTTGAAAAGCTGTTTAAGAAAACAGTTTTCCGAACATGAAGATCACTTGCTGAATTGAATTCTGAGCCGATGACCAGGTACAAAACATTTTACTGATTTTAAGAGATATGGCATGCTACATGATGATTGCAGTCATTTATCTTTCTAAAGGGTACCTTACACATAGTGAGATCGTTAGCGAGATCGCTGAAACATCACAGGTTTTGTGACCCAACAGCGACCTCGCCAGCGATCTTGCTACGTATATCGCTGATCATGCTGGATGTCCTAAGCCATATTTTGATTGTTGATGTCCCGCTGGCCAGCATGCATCGCTGTGTTTGACGCCATAAAAACGACGAGCAACCTCGTTGGCGACTCAAAACTCAGCGAAGCAAGCGTGATTTTGCTTTATCTTTGTCAGAATCGCTGCTGTGACAAGGTCCCCACGACCGCCGAGGTCATTATACAGATAGCCGTATCATTGCTGCGTCGTTGAGTAGATCTGCCTGTTTGACAACTTACAAGCGACTATGTAGCGACGTACCAGCGATCCTTACAAGGCCGTATCATTATTGGGATCGCTGGAGCGTAGCTATGTGTAACGGGGCCCTAATGCCAACTTGTCTCTAGATAATGTCTCCATATTAGAATGTGTCAATTAAATTACATTAAGCTTGACCTAAGTGTTAAGTCTTGTAACATCTTGGCTCTCTGCCTTTTTTATGTGCTTCCTAAAGTGTAATTACATCCCTCTAGGGGTACTTGAACTATACCTACAATGTCTTTTTAGTAGGTAGCACAGTAAATGATCATTACCTTTGGATAACCTTATAAAAATTGTTTGGTGGGGGTGCACGGCTTAGGAGCATTCAGATATTGTACACTACTTTCCACAATAAATAAAATTTGGGCCTGAAAAGGAACTGCAAGGAAACTTGAACTAGAATAGATTATGTAAACTGCTGGAGAACATATGCTTAAACTAGGGAAAAAAATGATCAAAAACATGGTGGTAATGCATGCACTGTAACTTGCAATTTAATATTGCATTAAAGTTTTTGTTTTTTAAATTAACTTCTAAGTGAAGGCTCAAATGGTACATCATTTCATGTCTTTGATCAAGGGTTTAACCTTTTCATGACATGGCGATTTTCCGTATTTTTTTTTCATTTGTGAAAAAAAAATGTTTTTACTTCTGTAGCCATTTTCCGAGATCCGTAAATTTTCATTTTTCTGGGGCTGTGTGAGGGTTGATTTTTTGCACCTTTTTGGGGTAGATATGATGTTTTGATCGCCTCTTATTGCATTTGTAATGAAATTCGGACATTTTGATTTTTTTTGTCATTACGCTGTTTACCAATCAGATTAGTTTACTTTTCCGAATGTAGCGATACCAAATATGTGTATTTTTTTTATTATTATAAATGGGGCAGAGGGGGTGATTTGACCTTTTATGGTTTTTTTTCATATTTTGGAAAACTTTTTTTCACTTTTTACTGTATTCAATAGGAGACTTGAAGCTGCGGTAATCTGCTGTGTATAGCTAAAATTGTGATCTCCTATGAACGCTAGTCAAGGGCTGGCTTTCACAGGAGGATCGTAATGACAGGCATGTGAGTAATCAGCAGATGACATCACTGGCGGGCCGATTGGAGCATGGAACGAAGCCCCTCTAGCCGCCGCACGTTAAAAGCCACAGGCAGAGCTCCGATCCACCCGAAGCTGTTAGAGGCACGTAATGGCTGTCATGTGAGTGCATTGACATCATGTTTGTGGCATTACATGCAGTAGAAGAATGGAAGTTGGTGTGCGAGACTGCACCAAAGTCAGGGACACGACATATAACATAAATTTACATAATCAAAATCCACATACAGCATGTATAAGACACTGCTGCTGCTGTGATAAAAACATACTTTTAAAAGTCATCGGGGACCAACCCACATGGAAGAATAGTCAGAAAGTTATGTTCTCGTTGGTTTCTCTTTACCTGCTTTCAGTGACTGACAAATCTCTTCCTATAGATGCAAATAAGGAAAGATCTTTCACTCCAGAGAAACAGGTGGGAAGAAGTCGCTGGATACTTGACTTTATGACTACTTTTCCTTGCAGCTTGGTTTCCAGCTGGCTTTTCAAGTATGTTTAAAACATACATGGCTGAAATCATACTGCCAGTGTATGATTCATGCTGCATGGGGATCAGGAGGCATGAATCAGCTGTCAGATTCCCATTACTTACCCATGCCAAGCTTGAATGGGTCTAACCTGTTCATAGATCCCCCAAATCAGAAAAAAGACCCCTAAATCACAGCTGCAGAACCTCAGGGCTCAATCATAACTGCAACTGCTGCAGTCCACCACTGATGTCAGAAGATTGCACTTTTGGAGGTTTATGACTTCACTTAAAAAAAAAATACTATTATATCTTTACCAACTTCATGTAGCTCTTCAGTTTTCCATAAGAATTAAAGTGTGGCATTAGACCCAAGTTATATAACTGTTCTGAAACACAAACTTTTATGGTACTATATTTATTTTTAATTCAGCCTTAATTTACTGGTTATCTTAGATAATATGGTGATATGTTCTAGTAATGATAAATGGCGTAAGCTAACTGCATTCATAGGACATTGATTTACAAATTTTGTTAAATCAAGTAAGTAAATATGAATATAATTATATTAATATTAAATTATACATAGAAACATATAAGTGTGACAATAAGTCACTTTTTCATCAAAGATTTGATTACGCTCCGTTTTCCGTGTTAGATAAAAATTTATTACAAACAAAAGGAAACTTACGGTAATATATAAAAGTCAATCAGAAAAAAAAGGAGTAGAACAAAGGGAACAAATAAATGTGATGAGAATACATCATTATTTAACAATGTGACTCAGACTAGCATGGAGATTATAGTGATAATGACTGTTTTATGTATGCATTGTGCTTATCTCAGCAAATGTTCATTATGCTAACATTAAAGCTTGAGATAAATAGCCCTTAGATGTTAAATCTTTAATAATAGTTGCAGTGTTATAGTCTTATAAAATAAAGGCTAATATGAAGAGCTTTCTTTAAAGTGTGGCCCGTTCTACTTCAAAGACAATTATATTATTATCTAAAGATCACAGCTCGGATGGTGCTTACTTTGTAGTTATCAAATGTATGTTAAGCAAATAACTTTTACATTAATCTTGACTTATCTCTGCCCAAATAATAAAGCTTATTCTTACCCAGAGGCATAGTGTGTATTTCCCCAATGAAGATATGTAACTGGCCCCCCTACCTACTATGCATCAGTTATAAGTTTGATGTCTTCATATGTAGTTTTTGACAAAATAACAAAGTAACTTCATCTCACCTGTGCCGCCATATTTTATAACTTAAGGGCAGCTGACAAAAAAAGTAGGACGAGTGTTTGACTAGGTTGGCAATGGCCCACCATTAACATTGATTCTTGGTGCCCACTGTTAAGCTACATGCTAAAACAACCTGACCCTAGTACACAAATTAACTTTTTCTTCTATGTAATATTAACTTGGCTAACTTTTATACCTTTTACTGCAAATTGTGAGTCAAGTGTAATAGCACAGCTCATTAGCACTCCTAGACACAGGCGCCTACCGGAGGATTCTCCTGTTTTCCTTTCGGCCGGTCCAAGTCTGGGCAGGACTATTCAAGTAGCATTTCTGAAACTGCTAGGTGAGTACAAATTATTTTGCTCTTTTATAATTTTTTAAAGCCCTGGAACATATCCACTCTTAAAGCTATATATACATTTTGGTGTGAAGAACAAACCATAAATCTAGTTTTCTGATGTCTTTATTTAATTACAGAATGGATGTTGTATGCTGCGCACAAAATATTTTAGAAAGAATTATTGAAACTTAATCAAATGCCTATTGTGAAGTACAAATACTACTAATAAACCACAATAATATATAGTGTAGAAAGAGGACAATTTTTTTCACTGTTTCTTTCATTGAATCAGCCTCTCGATTCCCTATTGAGTATTTCTAACATAAGTGCAAAGATAACAAACACAAGGAATAGTGATAATTCAAGAATCTTGGGCCACAATTCTCAGCACTTAAAGGGGACTTATCATGTCCAGAAATGCTATTTAGAGTGAGTACAAAGGAGGGCAAGAAAATTAGTAAAGGGGATGGGAGAACTACAATACCCAGAGAGATTAGCAAAATTAGGATTATTTAGTCTAGAAAAAAGACGATTGAGGGGCGATCTAATAACCTTGTATAAGTATATAAAGGGACAATACAAATATCTCTCCGAGGATCTGCTTATACCAAGGAAGGTGACAGTCACAAGGGAGCAGTCTCTGCGTCTGGATGAGAGAAGGTTTTTCCACCAACATAGAAGAGGAGTCTTTACTGTTAGGGCAGTGAGAATCTGGAATTCCTTGCCTGAGGAGGTGGTGATGGCGAACTCAGTCGAGGGGTTCAAGAGAGGCCTGGATGTCTTCCTGGAGCGTAACAACATTGTATCTTACAGTTATTAGGTTTTTTAGAAGGACGTAGATCTGGGGATTTATTCTGACGGAATATAGGCTGAACTGGATGGACAAATGTCTTTTTTCGGCCTTGCTAACTATGTTACTATGTTACTATTTGCCTTTATATGTAGGGTTAATCTGTAGGAAAACAGCATTGCAATCATGTTAGGCTTCCTTAGTGGAAGAGCGGCTACATGGAGAAAGTTATGTCCGCCCAACAGCCACTTACTCCCGGTCATTGGGGCGATGGAAAGAGCAGTTGCAGTCTATACAATGAGCACACTGTAACCACTCTCCAGCACTTTCATTGCCAGCCTACTTTGTTGCGTATCTGTGCAGAGGAGGCTGGCAGTCAATGTGCCGAGGAATGATTACAGCTCTTTGTATAGTAGGCGATTATTGAAACTGCTCTCTGCATCGCCCCAATGCCTTAAAGGGAATCTGTCACCCCATTTTTGCCCTATGAGATAGGGCCACCGCCATCAGTTTTACAGAATGCTGTAGATAAGCCCCGATGTTACCTGAAAGTGAAGAAAAACGAGTTATAAAATACTCACCCAGGGGCGTTCCGCCATCAGGTCTGGTCCGGAGGGAGTCGCGGTCCGGTTCGGCGCCTCCCATCTTGTAGCGAAGCCAGCCTCTTCTTTCCGTCCCATCACGGCTCCTGCGCAGGCGCACTGCTCTGCCCTGGTGAAGGCAGAGCAGAGTACTGTAGTGCGCAGGCGCGGGACCTCTCTGACCTTTCCCGGCGCCTGTGCACTGCAGTACTCTGCTCTGCCCTCACCAGGGCAGAGCAGTGCGCCTGCGCAGGAGCCGCAATGGGACGGAAAGAAGAGGCCGGCTTCGCTACAAGATGGGAGGCGCCGAACCGGACCCCGACTCCCTCCGGACTGGACCTGACCTGACGGCGGAACGCCCCTGGGTGAGTATTTTATAACTCGTTTTTCTTCATTTCCAGGTAACATCGGAGGCTTATCTACAGCATTACAGAATGCTGTAGATAAGCCCCTGATGGCGGTGGCCCTATCACATAGGGCAAAAATGGGGTGATAGATTCCCTTTAAAGTGAGAGGCTACAAGGAGAATATAGCTCAATTTTCTCCTTAAGTAGTGAGAGGTGCACCACCCCTATGATTGGAAGCAAGCAACTTCAGGCAAGACAGAAGTTCATTATCTACCTATCGCCACTTCTCCAGTAAACTAGGATAAAATGATTTTAATGCTATTTACCTCCAGATTAAGCTCATGGGCAGCAAGGTGGCTCAGTGGTTAGTACTGCAGCCTTGCAGCGCTGAGGTCCTGGATTCAAGAAACGAGTGCAACATCTGCAAGGGGTTTGTATGTTTTCCTCGTGCTTATGTTGTTTTTTTCTGGGTTTTTAGGTTTCCTCCCACACGCCAAAGACATAGTGATAGGTAATCTAGATTATGAGCCTGAATGGGGAAAGTGCTGATAATGTCTGTAAAGCGCTGTGGAATTAATGGCACTACGTAACTGAGTAAAATAAAAATAAATAAATATCTGAAGGTAAATAGTGTTTTTGGACATGACATATTCCCTTTAATCAGTGATTACTTCACATTCCACCAAAATACATGATATAATACTGTATGTGATCTACATACAATGAAAAAAATCAACTATTCACTTGTGATGATAGATAGTTTAGCCATTGGACAGTCACCTTAAAAATAAGTCATTATGCTTCTGCATCACATACCGTACATAGAATACCACTGTTCCATAACGTTAAGTTAGTGCAGGGATTCAGTCCCCAAGGGACACCAGCAGTGCTTTTTTTCAGGATTTCTTTAGTATTGCACAAGTGATAATTTAGTAGTAAGAAAATCATGCACTGTTGGTGGCCCTTGAGGACTGGAGTTGTGAATCCCTTTTGTTAGTGGCTTAAGAACCTCCTAAAAGTAAAAAGGTAACTGTCATTTCTACACTCCTAGTAGTAATACTACTGATTCTAATTATTTGACGATTGAATTACAATCTCTCCCTCCAAAAAAATAAATTTCTTTTTCATTCACACAACTATATATTAAATTACATGAGTAGTATTGCACTACAAGCATCATTTTAAATTTTTAATTTATCGATTGTGGTGACAAACTCATCTAATAACTGAAGGGTCCATAATATCCACACTAACATATCGTAACAATCGTAAAACTCTATTTAATCCTCATTTTTCATTCAGCTTCACAACATCTTGATTGTGGTGTCTCTAATTTTTGGTCCCCTTGAGACAAAGCTTGATCCTAGATTAAAAGTGAAGAGATCGCACCTAGGCGAACTAATCGAAATGTGCCGCATTTGTAGACTGTAGCATCATTATATCTCGTTACGTGACGTGCGGTTGTTAGTGTGCCAGTACCTAAGGCTACAAGTCTGCAGTCACACTATGTGACTGTAGACTTGTGAATCTTTACATTGCGTGAACTGCGTACTGTGAAGATTTCTCGGCTCCGGAAGCCGGCAGTCATGTGACCACAAGTATGCGATTTGCATACCTTCAGCCACATGCTGACTAGACTTGTTAGGCCTTGCATAATGCACTAGCGTTGAGCGAGCCCATGCATGGCTAGTTGTCACGTGACACATGTATGCAAATCTCATACTTACGGTAACACGCCAACTGCTCCCGACATCGGAGAATCCTCACAGCGTGCACAGCGCGCATTGTGAGGATTTCCAAGTCTGTTGTCACATAGGGTGACTGCTGACTTGTAACCTAAACAACCCATTTAAAGGTACATTACACCTACAAATGAAGATGAAAGAAGTAGTGAGGAATTATTGATTCCGTGGGTAACTACAAAGAAGTGTTGTTTATAGGTTAAGGGGGACCTTAGGAAATACATTTCTTAGGTCTTATTTATTTTTTTCTGTGTACTTGCTATGGTTATTGTTTCTTTAAAAGCTTTATATAGGTTTTCTCCATTCAGCTGTATTTGAAGTTTCTTTTATGTTTGGGAATAATCTATTTAGTAGTGACCATAATAACCAGCCACTTCTGTGTTGAGACCTGCTCTACGTTCCGGAACATATTCTCATTTTATATTGCACTGTCAAAACAGATGAAATGTTTAGTTGTATTAAAAACCCAATGACTCACAGTCTATATAGTATATAATATATATCATTTTTCATACCTTTCTTCTCAGTGTTACCTAATATATCCACAACAAAACAGTATTAGATGATATACCCCCTCTCATTTGTAATATTTCACATATACGGTTAGTAATTATTTGCAGGTATACACTTTTGTTTTATTTGAGTATTTCTGAAAAGGGGCAGAAGGGGTATATGTAATAACAAGTGAAGTCGGGTGGCTTATTGCATTGATTTCAGAAGTTAGTTTCTTCATCATTTTTAGGCTATGTGCACACGTTGCGGAATTGCCATGGAAATTTCCGCGGCAATTCCGCACCTCCCTGCCGCGGGAAATCCGCATATTATAGGTATGCGTATTCCCGCTAAACACTAGCGTTTTGCAAGCGGAATTAGCTTGAAGAATGCTAGCGTTTTACAAGCGATCTGACAGGTTCGTCACACGAGTCAAACAAGTGTTTGACTCGTGTGACCAACTTTTTACTATTGATGCCGCCTATGTCGCATCAATAGTAAAAAGATCTAATGTAAAAATAGTAAAAAAAATAATAAATAATGATATTCTCACCTTCCGGCGGCCCCTGCAGCTTTCCCGCCTCTCAGCGACGCTCCCGGCAAGTTCCGTTCCCAGGAGTCCTTTGCGACAATCATCCCGATGACGTAGCATCTCGCGAGACCGCTACGTCATCTGGGTGATCTCGCAATGCATTACTGGGAACGGGATTGGCCGGGAGCGTCGCTGAGAGGCGGGAAAGCTGCGTGGAAAGCCGGAAGGTGAGAATATCATTATTTTTTATTTTAATTATTGTTTTTACATGGATATGGTACCCAGGGCTTGGAGGAGAGTCTCCTCACCTCCAGACCCGGGTACCGTCCGCACTTGAACCGCTTACTTTCCGCATAGTGGGCACAGCCACATGCGGAAAGTAATTGGTTCAATGCATTCCTATGGCGGTGGAATCGCCGCGGTTCCACAAAAAAGAATGAGCATGCTGCGGATTCTCCCGCTATGCGATTCCGCCGCGGAAAAACCTGCAGCATGTGCACAGCATTGCGGAATCTCATAGGCCTTAATGAGTTGTATTGTGTAAGCGGTTTTGCCGCGGTTTCGCGGCTTTCCCCGCCGCGCAAAACCGCTAAGAAACCGCAACGTGTGCACATAGCCTTAATATCATTCCTCTACTCTAGAGAAATGCTATTTTTTTCCTACTCTTCTGACTATATTTATCAAACAGACTTTTAAAAACCTCTCAGAATTATTAGTGTTTTACCTTGGCAAGTAAGTGTAGTACTGAAATGTGTTGACTTTCTCAGTTATGGATCTGAGGCATTCGCAATCATACCTTGGATGCGTAGTGATGGAGGTTGCAGCTCTCCTTTTCAGTTCTTACTTGTCAGCAGTGCCTTCCCTGCAGAGTGCGCACCTTTTATCCTCGTTATCTTGACGACTGTGCTTGGATGTTAGAATTGTCTTATAATGATATTCATGGACTTATCTCCCCAGTAGATAGTAGAAATTCAGTTTTTAATTAAATAATTTGCATGAGATTTAGAGATGCAATCACCAAGGCGCTTAAGTGGGGTCAAGACTCTGTGGCTAGTTAGATTGGGTCATTTATGATATTACGATGTATGGATTATTACTGGACCATGCAGGAAACACATTTCAAAATCATGTACTATGAAGGCATTTTCCACAATGGAAACAGGTTAAAATGTCACTCATAACAATATATATATTAATAAATAAATAATAGTATAACAAAAGTAATATGTTACCATTTGTACCATTTGCCCAATTTTTGGAAATTTATAGGAAGTGTTGCATCTTGATGAAATTAGAGGAGTTTATTTCCTGCCTCATCAAATGTGTTTTTATTAGGCTGCTTTGGAACATGATGACGCTATATATTTTAATAATTAAAAACAAAATTGTATTTAGTTACCTGACAACCTATAGCGTAAATTTTTGTCACAGGTCGGAAAGCAAAGTATTAAGCTGGCTCGGGAGCTGAGCCTGCTTTATACAAGGCAGAAGCCAACTATGTTACGCATCCAGCATCTTCCTGTAACTGCAGAAATTTGAGTGCATTCCAGTTGTTCTGGTGTAACCATTTAAATTCCTAAAGTATCATGAGAAAACAAAGGCTGGATTACATAAAAGAACAGTGATTATGGTATAAACTGCAATATAAAGAGAACAGGAGAACAAGACAGCAGTTAACAGCAATGCCCTGTTATGTTTCGGTAACTGAGGAGAAATAGCAAAAGCGGTAATACACCAGAGAGGCTGGAACCGATTGGATTGCAGTAACCTGAACTAACCACACAACTAGAAGTAGCCGTGGAGCGTTCCTACGTTGATCCTAGACACCTCATCACAGCCTGAGAGATAACTACACCTAAAGGCACAAAGATGAAAGCTATCTGCCCCGGAGCAGATCCCCAAAGAAAAAAGGAAGCCCCCAAACATGTAATGGCGGTTAGACAAGAAGAAAGCACGGACACAGACAGAGAATAGAATGAGCAAACGCTGGGGCCCAATCTGTCTAGACAGAAAAGTACAGGAAAGAATTCTGACTGCAATCCAACAAAAACCCTAACAAAAATACCAACACTTCTGATTGCCAAAAAACCTGAGATCACACGATCTCAGCCACCTAAATCAGATCTCTGGTGTAACAAAACGCTATTCAGCAAATAAAAAGTAACAAAGGAGCAAAGCAAAAGTGCAGACAAAAACGGAGCACAATTGCAGCGCCAGACCCCCAAAAGAGGACAGGCTGCAGTCCACTGCAAGCAGCAAACCAGCAATGAAAATCAAACAGAGGAAAAAAAAAACAGCAAACAGCAAAAACTTTATTTTTCCCAATAGGAAGAGGGTCATGTGACACATCAAACGTATTGAGAATTTCACAAGAAAACAATGGTGTGCTTGGCTTTAACGTAACTTTATTCTTTCATGAGTCATTTACAAGTTTATAACCACTTATAAAATGTGTTCAAAGTGCTGCCCATTGTGTTGGATTGTCAATACAACCCTCTTATCCCACTCTTGACACAATGGAAGCAACTCCGCAGAAGAAATTCTAGCACAGGCTTCCAGCATCCATTGTTTTAGATGCTGCACATCTCATACCTTCACAGCATAGACAATTGCCTTCAGATGACCCAAAGATAAAAGACTAATAGGGTCAGATCGTGAGACCTTGGTGGCCGTTCAACTGGCCCACGATGACCAATCCACTTTCCAGGAAACTGTTCATGTAGAAATGCTCAGACCTGACACCCATAATCCGGTGGTGCACCATCTTGCTGGAAAAACTCAGGGAACATGCCATTTTCAGTGCATAAAGAGGGCAACACATCATCATGTAGCAATTTCAGATATCCAGTGGCAATCTCATTGAGATGCTGCAGCAGCTGGATTTTTTAAGGGCGCCATTTGTGAGTAGCTAATATCTGCCGAAGGGATGTTCGACTGATACCACTCTCCAGTGACATGTAGCAAGTGCTACACTTTGGACTCTTGCTGAATGAAGCTAGGACAGCCACTGATGTTTCTTCATTAGTGACAGTTTTCTTGTGTCCACATTTTGGCAAATCCAACACTGAACCTGTTTCACAAAATTTGTCATGCAGTTTGCTAACTGTAGCATGGGAGATGGGTGGTCTCTTAAGGTGTCTTGCATTGAAATCTGCTGCAATGACTCGGGTACTGCATTCACCAGACATCAACACAATTTCTATCGGCTCCTCAAGTGTTAACCTCTGCGACATGTCAATGGCTATAAACAGAGAGAAACTTGTAAATAACTCATGAAAGAATAAAGTTACATTAAAACTAAGCACACTATAGTTTTCCTTGTGAAATTCTCAATACGTTTGATGTGTCACATGACCCTCTTTCCATTGAAAAAATAAAGTTGGATCCAAAATGGTCGACTTCAAAATGGCCACCATGGTCACCACCCATCTTGAAAAGTTTTCCACCTCCCGTATACTAATGTGCCACAAACAGGAAGTTGATATCACCAACCATTCCCGTTTTATTTAGGTGCTTCCATATAAATGGCCCACCCTGTATATTCTAACTATATGGGACTTTAGTGGCATCTCTACTTACCATCAATATGTGTACTAGTTAGTAACCAAATATGCTGCTCCTGTGGGTTCCGCAAGTCCTTTGCTAGAGATTTTATGTATGATTTTTCGTGTGTCTCATAATGTTGTGTCTCCCCCATGCCTCTTAAATAATAAAGATGTTACTTTTTGCACTATAAACATTGGACTTTTTGATCGTCTTGTTCTCCTCCTGTTCTCTTCATATAAGATGACGATTTGTCCTTACTCAGTCCTATTTTTTGATTGGTATTACTTACATTATACTAAAAATATGTGTACATATCTGATGTATTTACCAATGACATTCATAAACTATATCTATAAACTGCAATATAGTTGTATAGCAGTATACAGGTCCTTCTCAAAAAATTAGCATATAGTGCTAAATTTCATTATTTTCCATAATATAATGATTAAAATTAAACTTTCATATATTTTAGATTCATTACACACCAACTGAAATTTTTCAGGTCTTTTATTGTTTTAATACTGATGATTTTGGCATACAGCTCATGAAAACCCAAAAATCCTGTCTCAAAAAATTAGCATATCAAGAAAATGTTCTCTAAACGAGCTATTACCCTAATCTTCTGAATCAACTAATTAACTCTAAACACATGCAAAAGATTCCTGAGGCTTTTAAAAACTCCCTGCCTGGTTCATTACTCAAAACTGCCATCATGGGTAAGACTGCCGACCTGAATGATGTCCAGAAGGCCATCATTGACACCCTCAAGCAAGAGGGTAAGACCCAGAAAGAAATTTCTGAACAATTAGGCTGTTCCCAGAGTGCTGTATCAAGGCACCTCAATGGGAAGTCTGTTGGAAGGAAACAATGTGGCAGAAAACGCTGTACAACGAGAAGAGGTGACCGGACCCTGAGGAAGATTGTGGAGAAGGACCGATTACAGACCTTGGGGGACCTGAGGAAGCAGTGGACTGAGTCTGGTGTAGAAACATCCAGAGCCACCGTGCACAGGCGTGTGCAGGAAATGGGCTACAGGTGCCGCATTCCCCAGGTAAAGCCACTTTTGAACCAGAAACAGAGAAGCAGCACTGGGCTACAGAGAAGCAGCACTGGACTGTTGCTAAGTGGTCCCAAGTACTTTTTCCTGATGAAAGCAAATTTTGCATGTCATTCGGAAATCAAGGTGCCAGAGTCTGGAGGAAGACTGGGGAGAAGGAAATGCCAAAATGCCTGAAGTCCAGTGTCAAGTACCCACAGTCAGTGATGGTGTGGGGTGCCATGTCAGCTGCTGGTGTTGGTCCACTGTGTTTCATCAAGGGCAGGGTCAATGCAGCTAGCTATCAGGAGATTTTGGAGAACTTCATGCTTCCATCGGCTGAAATGCTTTATGGAGATGAAGATTTCATTTTTCAGCACGACCTGGCACCTGCTCACAGTGCCAAAACCACTGGTAAATGGTTTACTGACCATGGTATTACTGTGCTCAATTGGCCTGCCAACTCTCCTGACCTGAACCCCATAGAGAATCTGTGGGATATTGTGAAGAGAAAGTTGAGAGACGCAAGACCCAACACTCTGGATGAGCTTAAGGCCGCTATCGAAGCATCCTGGGCCTCCATAACACCTCAGCAGTGCCACAGGCTGATTGCCTCCATGCCACGCCGCATTGAAGCAGTCATTTCTGCAAAAGGATTCCCGACCAAGTATTGAGTGCATAACTGAACATTATTATTTGATGGGTTTTTTTTTATTTTGTTTTAAACACTTTTATTTTATTGGACGGATGAAATATGCTAATTTTTTGAGACAGGATTTTTGGGTTTTCATGAGCTGTATGCCAAAATCATCAGTATTAAAACAATAAAAGACCTGAAAAATTTCAGTTGGTGTGTAATGAATCTAAAATATATGAAAGTTTAATTTTAATCATTACATTATGGAAAATAATGAAATTTAGCACTATATGCTAATTTTTTGAGAAGGACCTGTATTGTATTAGCGATCGAATGATCACAGGTTAAAGCACCCTAGGGGAGCTAAAAAAAGCAAAATAATAATAAAAAATATAAAAAATATGAAAAACTGTAAAAGTTTAAGTCACTTCCCTTTTTTCTCTTCAAAATTAAAATAAAAATGTAGAAAATCAAACAGTTAGCATTGTAGTGTCCAAAAACGTATAATCTATCGACAGCTAAAATTATTTAAATTGTAAATTAAACGCTGTAAAGAAGAAAAATCAGAATGACAGAATTGTTATTTTTCTAGTCGTGGCACTTCTCCCAAAAAATGCTATAAGAGATCAAAATGTGCTCTAAAATGGTATCAATAATTACACCAGCTCAGGGTGCAAAAAACAAGCTGCCTCGCAGCCCTATCAATGGAAAAATAAAAAAGTTACAGTTACGTGTCCCAGAAAATAGTGTCACTAGCAAAACATTTGCTTTATTCATGCTGACCTGCAGAACCATGTTGTCAGGTTGCTTTATTCACAATACATGTTGCAAAAACAAAATGCAAAAAACTATAACAAAATTGTATAGGTAAGAGGGGAAAAGGAAAATAGTCAGCTCACCAGTCTTCTGCAGGTTTCTCTGATTGAGCACGCATGGAGCCGCCGTGATCAGAGGCGTGGTTCACAATGAAAAATGGAAGAGAAAAATACCTCCAACGTGTAATCCAATAATATCAATTATTTTATTCAAGACATATTAAAATGTATGTATCAAAAATACAAATGAACAAAGGAAAGGAAGGATGGGGTCCCCATACCATGACTAAGACCGCAAGAGGTTGAAACGCGTTGGTTGTTATGGGGACCCCATCCTTTCTTTCCTTTGTTCATTTGTATTTTTGATACATACATTTTAATATGTCTTGAATAAAATAATTGATTTTATTGGATTACACGCTGGAGATATTTTTCCTCTTCCATAACAGAATTGTGGATTTTCTTTACAATTTCACCACATTTGAATTTTTTTCCGATTTTATGATAGAATGAATGGTGTCGTTCAAAACTGCAATTCGTCCTGCAAATAACAAGCCTTCACGTGGCAACGTCAATATAAAAAATAAAAAGTTATGGCTCTTAGAAAAAGGGAAAAAAAACACAAAAGTGTAAATTAAATGATTAAGAAGGAAATAGATGTTAGTGTGTATGGATCCTTATGTTACTGTGACAAAGCTTTGAGTCATTCAGGCATACATTTAGTTCTTGCATATTACCTGCTGGCATGTCCTATGTGAATGTTCTCCATTTCCACCAGATCATGTTTACATTGTGTAAGGAGGCTAATGGCCACGTAATCAATGGGAGGTATGTGTCACAGGAATGGCTGCTCCCTGTGATGTAACCTGGAGTATTTTTCTTTAGTGCACGTAAGCACTAAGATATCATTTAGTGCACCTGTGTCCGGGTTGTTGGTAGCTATGAGAGATGGGAGGGTTTGGCTACCCACATACCTAACATGTGGGTGTGGTTACAGCCTACATAATTGAGGCTGTTGTTTGGCACATGGTCTGTGTGCAAAGAGGGAGAAGCCTTCCTGTGGGGCTCCAAACCGAGCCTGCATGCTGGACATTGCATGACCTGTGTGCCCACAGGCCTGGGGGAGCAGAATCCAGCTAAGGACATTTGTTTTGCTTTGCCTGCTCTAAAGGCCATGAACCTTTTGTTGTTGCTTAGGGGTTTATGGAGCAAATAAACCCGCATGGACTTTTTTTAAAGAAACGAGCCTCCTGCTTTCCTCCTGCAGCACCTGAGTACGATCCCTATAATTGTCATCAATATAACTGATTCATGGTACTGTGTACATGGAAACGGTACATAATTAAAAAAATTCTATTTTGTCCGGTTTACAAACTAAAAATGTTAAATGTTGAGATTTTAATATTGCATCAATACAGCATAACAAATTGCCCCCTATAACTACAGCAACCTGACACTCATTACTACAAAACCTAAAAGGAACTGTCTGAACAAAGCCTATGTACTGTGTTATACAATTACCTAGGTTTTGGTGACACAGAGATGCAAAGAACACCTAGGAGAAAATGACTCACTGATTAAATAACAGCGTAATAAGAAAATCTACTATCATGCCCAATTCCGTCAGTTAAAACAAAAAATAAGTAGCACTTGACTACTTATATATAGTATAAGGGAAACAACCAAACAAGTAAAAAATTGTATATAAAAGTCACATGAGCCATGGTAAAGATCAAACATACATTTTATAATGAGAAATGACACTTCATGCTGTGCAGTCCGAATATAATGCTCTTAAATTAAAACATGAAACATAAGACAGTGATATTTTAATTGCTTTTATTGGAATAAACAAATTTGGAGTAGACTCTTTGTAGTGTCATTTAAAACATTCATGAATAATACTTGTAGTTTGGCAGGACCACTACCACTATGGTTACTATTGCTATAAACAGTTGTATCAGGATGATAGCATCAGATGTGTTACCTAGGGATGAGCGAGTATTCTAGCAAGTATTCGGTACTCGGTGAGTAATGTGGTACTCGCGAAACATAGGGAGTATTTCACTACTCGCCTCGCAATATTCGGATCTCCGGCCCAGCATGTTAGTCAATCACAGTAATGCCGCAGCCTTCATACGACTAATGAGTTGAATACTAAAAAAAAACATACATACTCACCATACTGCTAATCCACGAAGCCCTCGTTCACCTGGGAAAAAAAATTAAATAATAAGCACAACCGTATACTCCCCATTCGGACGAGTAAAGATTGTCCCACAACGGTCTGCATGGAGAGCTTTCACATCTGCAGATGTGACCGCTCTCCAGGGGCTCCGGTGTACAGTGACCGGAGATAATGATCCCTCTGTGGATCACTCCACTGCCGAGGTCACCCGAGTCCATTCTCACTTTACTGCACCATTGCTGTGTGAGAAATTTCTCATGCAGCTGTGCCGCAAGTGAAAAGATTAACTCAGGTGACCTTGGCGGCGGAGTGATCCACAGCAGGAGCATTATCTCCGGTCACTACACCGGAGCCCTGGAGAGCAGTCACAGCTGCTGATGTGACAGCTCTCCACGGGAGATCGTAGTGGAACAATCGTTATTATATGGACTACATTGGAACAGGGAGTATACGGTTTTGTTTATTTTTTTTTCCAGGTGATTGAGGGCTTCGGGGATTAGCTGTATATGGTGAGTATGTACTCTATGTCTGTAGGTGTTTTTTTTTTACTATTCAACACATTAGCCAGATGATTGGACTACTACTGTCCCATCATCCGCTAATGCTGTCACTGTAGCAGGCATAGCCGGATGGGACTTGTAGTCCCATCGGACAATGACTGCCTTCACACAGACCTTCACACACACACACAGCCACGCACACACACACATACAGCCCCGCAGACCCTACACACACACAGATACACACAGACCCCCGCACACAGACATGCAAATTTTCTTCGCACACACATAGCCTCCGCCCACACATATTGTCCACCCACACACTCTTCCTCCTCCCGGTTACTGCCTCCATTTAAACAATCATGCACCCAATACTCGCATTTCCCATTGGACTATCTATACTCGTAATGAATACTCGAGTATTAGGACCTACTCGTAACGAGTATAGCGAGTCTGAATATCTCACTACTCGCTCATCCCTAGCGTTAACTACTTCCAGACCATATATACATTATAAATGTCTGGATGGTCTACATTCAATTCTGTAGTGATGTTCTCCCTACATAGTAGAGCAGCTGAATGACATCATGCAGCTGAGAAGTAGCGAGAAGGCAGAGAGGGTTTATTACTATCTCTGCCTTCTTTATTGCTGTACATACAACACTTAAAGGGAACATGTCATCAGTTTTGGCAGATATAGCTACAGCCACCACCTTTCAGGGCTGATATACAGCATTCTATAATGCTGTAATTCTATAATGCTGTATATCGGCCCTCAACCCAACCTGTAAGAGTAGAAAAATAACTTTTATTATACTCATCTGCGGGGCGGTCCGGTCCGATGGGTGTCGCTGGTCCTGGTCTGGTGCCTCCCATCTTCATTTGATTGCCGTCCTCCTGCTTGCTTCACGTCACACTCCTGTGCAGGCTCACTTCTCTGCTCTGTTGAGGGCAGAGCAAAGTACTGTAGTGCGCAGGTGCCAGAAAGGTCAAAGAGCCCCAATACCTGAGCACAGCAGTACATTGCTCTGTCCTCAACAGGGCAGAGAAGTATGCCTTCACTGGAGTGCGATGCTGAGGAGACTTTGTGGATGATGTAGAGACGCGTCATCCACACAAAGCAAGAAGGAGCATGGCGATCGTATAAAGATGGGAGGTGCCGGGCCAGGACCAGCAACACCCCTCGGACTGGACTGCCCCACAGGTGAGTGTAATAAAAGTTATTTTTCTTCTCTTACAGGTCAGGTAGGGGGCAGATATACAGCATTATAGAATGCTGTATATCAGCCCTGAAAGGTGATAGCCGTAACTTATATCTGCAAAAACTGATGACAGGTTCCCTTTAACATATATTGTGTATACAGAATAGGAAATGCTAGCAGTATTGCCTCTTTTTCACCCAGTGATCATGTGATTAGTTGGTGTAGAGCAGGAGCAGAAATTCCTGGGTTTTAGGAAACCCAGTAAGTTCTGCCATGCAGCCAGGAGGCTGAATTTCCCCATGTAACTGTTCTAATATACCAGTCTCAGTTACTAGGGAAATAAGATTAAATGAATATTTAAGTGGTGAAAAGGTCTTTTTATGGCCTTATTGCTGGGCACAAAGTTCAATGTGTGAAATAAATGAAAAATAAATAATAGTAATAAAAAAATAAGTACAAAACAGAAAAAAAAAGCCAAAAGCCAATACAAATTACTGTTACTATCTCTGCCCTGTCATAAAAAAAAAAAACAAAACATGTCAAGTATTTAAAAATAATAATTCAGAAAGTAGAACAAATTTAAAATGTATTTTAGTGGTCCTTTATGAGCATAACAATTAAAGAAAGTATAGTTATTCTACGTATGGTGTGAGATTGAACAGCAATGGGCTAGACTTGTTTTTTTGTGTATAGCCCACACATGATCGAGCATGTTGAGATCTGAATACTTGGAATGCCAAATCAACACCTTCAATTCTTTGGTTTGTTTCCCACACCATTCCTGAACAATATTTGCAGTATGACAGAGCCCGTTATTCCGCTGAAGGAGGCCACTGCTATAACATAATTTTATGATGAAGTGGTGAGCTTAGCTTGCAATGCTTAGATAGGTAATATGTGTCAAGGTACAATCCTCATGAAAGCAGGACCTACTGTTTCCTAGAAGAACACTGCCCAGACCATCACACAGCCTTCACCTTCTTATCTTCTCTTCTTAGTGCATCCTGTTGCCGTATTCTCTTGGTATACAGTGAATGAACATGAATAAGATCTAAAATAATGGGTTCTTTCGACAAAATTGAGTGTATATAATATGAACTTAAATGTGAGTTTTAAATGAGAAATGCAATTTTAGGAAAAGAATGTGGGTTTAACACTTGGGAAGTAGGAAACTACTATTACCTCTCCATGCTTCTATTGTGAGAGAGTGCGGATTTAATCTTAAGTGCAAGATAATTTCTGGGCTAGAGGTTTCATACAACTTTATATATCACCCAAAGTAATATTAATGTCATTGCTGGGTACAAATGCGTAAAGATTGTGATTTTCCCTACCGCAGAACTTCTCAACTGCCATAATCTTCCAATAGAACCATTAAAATTGTCCGCTTTGTTGTAGAAAGTACATTTTATGACAAAACCCGTCTTTATTTTCCATTTTCTGAGTGCTCAAATAAAATGAGACATCGAAGTAAAGTATAATGATAATCATAACCTTAAAATAAGAATCAATTGCATTTCAGTAAAAGATCCCTGACAAAATGGATATATGAAGAGATTGTCAGTAATTCACTTACACTTTTCAGTAATTCTCCTACACTTTGCCTTGCCACTGATTTAAAATATTGGACATTTGCTCATTGAGAAGCAGAGGATCTCTCAGAATACTCTGACAATTTATTTTCATAGCTGTTGACGTATTTCCTCACAATTCATCGGAATTGTAATATCTTTCCACATTAGAGAAAGGAATAATAGTTGTAGTTTAGAGTCTAAAGAACTTACAGTCAATAGATATATGGGATACAATATTTTGAAAAGTCTAGGATAGTAAATTGGACCGTTTTTTGTTCCTGTACAGCTGCTGCACCAAACAGTAGCTTAGCTTGAAAGCAACACAGGAAAGAGTAGATTGGCACTGCTCTACTGCTCTCAGCACTTTTCAGCCTTTTCAGCTTCTGTTAGTACAGTTTTTTTTATATGGATTTTGCTCGAAAATCCACATTAAAAAATACTCTTTAAATGATTCTATTAATTTCAGTTGGAAAATATGCCTATAATGCACATGGTACTGTTTGATAACAAGTGGAAAAAATAATTATTTGGGCATGTGCACACGTTAAGTATTTGGTGCAGAAAATTTTGCACCATTCCTCTGCACCAAATCTCTGCACCATTCCTGCATCTTTTGATAGGAAAAATGCAATGTAAAATAGACACGTTTTTGCCACATTTTTGCCCCGTTTTGCTATACTTTATAATTTTACATGCGTTTTTGGTGCAGATCTTTCACCACTCACTAGTATGAGTGAAATCTGGACACCCTACAGGTTTTGTGACAAATCTGTGCAGAAATGTGTGCTCAGGCCCATAATGTACAGTACTAACTATGCAGTAAAATGTCCTTATAAAATCCACAATAAGATATCAGATAACAACATGATGGAGTGACAACTTAACTCATCAGTATATAATCCTAGGTTCAAAATGTAGCAAAGAGAAATTATCTAGACCAACTTGTTGCTAAGACAATCTAAGATCTGGTGTTAGGGTCTGCGGAACGCAACAAATATAAGATGTAGAGAGGTGCGTTCGCAGCCCGGGGTCCACCGTGCAGGCAGAGCCTGCTGCTAGTAAAATGGCGTAAGTAGTGAACTCTGTTAATCCACAGAGCCGCTAGCGGGAATGCCGCAGTGCTATATGGCGATATAAGCGAACTCTGTTACACCACAGAGTCGCTGAGGTAAAGACGCAGAGATAGATACTGTGTCCTGTTAACCCCACAGGGATACACAGATAACTGCTGTGTGGATAGCAGTCCGTGATCATGCAGACAGCAACGCAATCAAGCAATCTCCTCACCGGAGAAGCCGGTATTCTAGGGGCTTATTTCGGCCGAGCCCTGACCACGTGCATACGAGTCTCCTCACCAGAGGTGCCGGTATTCTAGGGGCTTATTTCAGCCGAGCCCTAACCACATGCGTACATGATCACACTGGCGCAAAGCACATAATGCAATTGATCCTAGCGCACGGCCTTGTGGTAAGGACAGCCTTTTATAGTAGCCACGAGAAAAAGACCTTCTTGGAAGGACCAATGGGAAGCTGCTTTAGAACATCAACAGCCAGAGGACCTTCCTGAAGGACCAATAGGAGTGGCAGCTGTGTCTGAGCATGTTACCCCTGATCTCCAATGGGAGATCTCACCCTGGGCATGCTCAGACGAAGCAACAAAGGACTTAGACCTAAAGACGTCTGCTCGCCGCTGACCAGTACTGGCTATAATAGCAGAACCTGAAGAGGCCTCAAGTCTCTGCACAGCATTAGACCGGGTGAGATGCTGAGACTGATGTCTTTGCTGAGCAGGTTCCACTGTGGCCGGAGATGAATGGGAGACCGCAGCGGGACTGGTTCAAGACTCCCCTTGTGCAGCAGCGGGAACTCGAACCCTAACATCTGGTAATGTGCATTTCATTTTAGGCATCTGTTGTACTTGTAAATATAATCAAATGGTTATATGGTTAATTACCCATTGTGTAGCTGTTCCTGCCAAGACTGCAACCACGTACCCCGATGCGCGTTTCACGTGGATGTCGCTTCTTCATGTTATCTGATAAGTTATGCATATAATAGATTTAATTGGTATTTTGTTTTAATATCATTATCCTAACCATAGCCTTCAGCCACTGTTCTCGTTTGCAACTTTATGGATCATAAACTTTATGTACCCATATATACAAAAAACTTTTATTAAAATTGTGCTTATTGTAAATGCAAAAAATTTTTCTATGTATAAATAAAATTGCATATTGTTATATTCAATGACTCAGATCCTCCTTTTATAACAAATTCAGTATTAGAGTCAATAACTTGTTGGGTACAGTGATTATTTATTTGAAACTGGTATTTTGTATCTCATTCTGACTTTATTCTTCAGGTCGGTGCAATTGCAGCGATACCAGATTTACATCGTGATTTTATGTTTGACTGCTGTTAGACACTAAAAGACGCTTTTTATTGCAAAAATTAGTTTTTGCATCACCATTCACCACATTTTGAGAGCTTTAAGTTTTCCATATTTCCATCCCCATGCTTTGCAAACTGACAGCTATGCACTGACAGAGAAAGTTGCTGATCATGCACTACTCATGATCAGCAACTTTCCTAGCTCTGGTGACCCGGATGTTGTCATGACAGCTCTCAGGACCCCTTGTCATGCCGCAGGGTCTCCGATCCAAGGATAGAGGGACTGTCAACCCTCTGCCGGCTCCCAGAATTCTGCGATCGCTTTTGATCACAGTATTTATGGGGTTAAAGTGCAGGGAGCTGACTTCCGACGGCGATCGTCCGCGCACAGCACGTGTGCGTGAAAGATCACCATGCAATAATAATACGTCCCTGGTCAGATCGGCCCAGGGCACAGGGATGTATTATTTCATCAGATTTCAGAAAGGGGTTAACCGAATAAAGTGCTAGTTTATAAAATAAAATTAAATTGCAAAAAAAAGCAAGCAACTTAAGTAAATATTCTACTTTTTGTACCGTTCTTTATTTTTTTTCATTATGAATACTTTCTCAATATCTCACTATAACAGTAGGTGTTCTGTTTATCTCAATCTATATATATAAAATTGAATGTGTGTGTATCACCAACCAATCACGAAGCATCTTTCATGTCACCAGAGCTGTCTAAAAGAATCTGAGCTGTGATTGGTTACTATGAGCAACAGTTTTCCTTTCAACCAATCACGAAGCATCTTTCATTTCACCAGAGCTGTTTAAAAGAAGCTGAGCTGTGATTGGTTGCTATGAGCAACAGTTTTCTCACTCCAGGACAACAACACCTCAGCAGACAGTGACTGGGTGGGAGAAATCTAGTGTCCATGGGAACATAAGCTCCCAGCCATTGTTTGCCCCTCCCGTTCCCATATCCCCATCACACATCCTCCATCCCATAGGCACATCTGCCCTCTTAAAGGGATCCCCGGTATGGAAGTTAGGACCGTTCCACTCAGCTCTGTGGTTCTGACCCCAGGCTCTCTTAAAGGGATCATTGGTATGGAAGTTAGGGCAATTCCACTCCGCGCTCTGATTCTGATCCCAGGCCTCTCTAAAAGGGATTCCCAGTACGGAAGTGAGGGCAAATCCACTCTGCGCTTTGGTACTGACCCCAGGCCTCTCTTAAAGGGATCTCCGGTATGGAAGTTAGGACAATTCCACTAAGTATTCTGGTTTTGACCCCAGGCCTCTCTTAAAGGGATCCCCAGTTTGGAAGTTAGAACCGTTCCACTCAGCGCTGTGGTTCTGACCCCAGGGCCTCTTAAAGGGATCATTGGTATGGAAGTTAGGGCAATTCCGCTCAGCGCTCTTGTTCTGACCCCAGGTCTCTCTCAAAGGGATCCCATATATGGAAGTGAGGGCACATCCACTCTACGCTTTGGTACTGACCCCAGGCCTCTCTTAAAGGGATCTCCAGTATGGAAGTTAGGGTAAATCCCTCAGCGCTCTGATTCTCACCCCAGGCTTCTATTAAAGGGATCATTGGTATGGAAGTCTGGGCAAATCCACTTATCGCTCTGGTTCTAACGCCAGGCCTCTCTTAAAGGCATCCCCCGGTATGGAAGTTAGGGCAATTCCGCTCAGCGCTCTTGTTCTGACCCCAGGCCCCTCTCAAAGGGATCCCATATATGGAAGTGAGGGCACATCCACTCTACGCTTTGGTACTGACCCCAGACCTCTCTTAAAGGGATCTCCAGTATGGAAGTTAGGGTAAATCCCTCAGCGCTCTGATTCTCACCCCAGGCTTCTATTAAAGGGATCATTGGTATGGAAGTCTGGGCAAATCCACTTATCGCTCTGGTTCTAACGCCAGGCCTCTCTTAAAGGCATCCCGCGGTATGGAAGTTAGTGCCATTCCACTCCGCGCTTTGGTTCTGCCCCAGGCTGACGGAATGATGTGGGATATTAGGGATAGTAGTCCGGTGTCTCTGGCTGACGGGATGATGTGGGATATTAGGGGTAGTAATCCAGTAGCTCTTCCTGATGGGATGATGTGGGATATTAGGGGTTGTAGTCCGGTGGCTCTAGCTGACAGGATGATGTGGGATATTAGGGGTAGTAGTCCAGTAGATCTGGCTGACGGGATGATGTTAGTTAGTTACTATGCCTGGGCAGCGCCAGGCTCTTCAGCTAGTTTAAAATATAGCTTGCCTCCACATGGTCACCACTAGAGGGAGCTTATTACTAGTTACTATTGAGCTCAGTATATAAACAATAGCCCCCACTAGTGGTGGCTGCAGGTGGCAACTATTTAATAATTTAATTTTACGTTTCTACTGCCCATACAGTCCATATAAATAAGTTACGATATATCAGCATAGAATAATTGATTTGAAAAGACAATAAAAGAAAATCTATAAGAATTTAACAAAGGGGTCTTTTTTCTTCATAAAATAGGGTAACTTTTTCCCTTTGGCTGTGTATAGTATTGTAGCTTATCCCCTTTCAGTTGAATAAAAGCAATGCTTATAGAAGCAACTAGCCATGTTATAGCAGATGTGATGAAATAAGGCACACATTTTTATCTCACAGATTCAGTATAAATTCATGTTAGAAAAAAAGGTTTGTTGGGCTCCATATGAAATCAGAGGTGGATGGGAGAGATAGCATGGGCCCATAAATCTTTAGTACATAATGATAGGGGAAGTGAAAGAATTTATGAGACTAATATGAGAAACACATATTTGTCATGAAGTGTTAATATTGTATACTAAAGCATATTTAATAGAAGGCATTTGGTTTAAAAATGAAATTATCTTTCAATGTCTAACAAACAAAACGACGAGCATTACCACAATCGGTTAAAGCATGGCGCAGAATTCCATTTCTCTTTATGACTTGTTACAAGCTGAGTCCCTGAATTTGCATGTTTACTGAAAACCATAAGACGTTGATTTCTTTTATTTCTTGATACATTTTATGAGTTGCACTTCATTGCTGAGTTGGATTGGAATCAACTCATTAAGACAATTTTGGCTGCATAGCGGTTGTTTGATTAATTAGACTAAATGTAGGCACAAGTGGTAAAATTATATTACATATTCATTAACATTAATCATCTATTTAAATTTCTGACTTATTTCTGTGTTAGGTTGTGGCAACAAATTGTTTTTCAGAATTCGGAACAATTTAGACTTTTTTTTCAGCAAAAAATGCAGTCAATTATAACTCGTGTCTTGTTTGTGTATGTCAATGTCTTCAATAGGTAATTGTAATCCTACTTTGCTCTTTTTGATTAATGAGAATTTCTGCCTTCAATAAAATTGTCCTTGAATTGTCTTCTTATATATCATAAGACAGCCGTTTAATTATAGAATCTCCCCCCCTGATTTCTAGCCTCATTTTTATATATCTCAGAGAAGTTTTCCCAGGCTCCTGAACAGTGACACAGTTTTGTTAAGGTCCACATGAATTAAGAACCATTATAGAGGTGTGCTCCATAGAAAAAAATGAATTGGGAATGCTTTTTGATGATGGCTAACAACATCAAACCAACGTCCACCTTAAAGATGAGCATCCTACAGAGATGATCTCTTCTGCTGAGATTGGAATTTTACAAGAAAACTAGATTCACATAGTAAATATAGTAAATTATACAATGTGAATTGAATGCTCCTTAGATTTCCCCAGAGCATAAATAACAGCTACTGTCTCAGCCCACTGCCTGGTCCTCCACTGCTTTTAGCCTCTCATTTCCTTTGTCCTCTGATGCAATGTCCTCTTCAGTAGAGATGAGCGATTCTAAACTGTAAAGTGCTGAATTCTAAATACAGACTTCTCTTGGAAATCTGCTTTATTGCGTGGGGGAGAAATAGAGAGAGAGATTTACAGCACCAAAGTTCAGGTTCCCATTGACTTATATGGAGTTTGGGTTCAAGCTAACTGTTAGGCATTGGGATTCACCCCCTTCACAGTGTGGATCCCAAGCCTTGTCTTCTCCTGCAGTCTCCCATTCGGTCCTGACTGCAGCAGATGCTGCTCAGCAGAGACATCAGTCTCAGCGTCTTGCTCAGACTCGGGCTGTGCGTATTGTTATGGCTGCCACTCCAGATTCAGCTATGGTAACTAGCAATAGACAGCGGCGAGCAGCCTTTCCTGAGACTAAAAGTACTGTCACACTAAGCGAGATCGCTAGAGAGATCGCTAAAGAGTCACCGATTTTATGACGCAGTAGCGATCTCGTTAGCGATGCAGCTGTGTGTGACATGTAGCAGCGATGTGGCCCCTGCTGAGATGTCGCTGATTGCTTATGAACGTTCTGAGCCATTTTTTGGTCGTTGGTGTCCCGCTGGTGAGCCTGAATCGTTGAGTGTGACACCTTTTATGAACGACTTTACCAGCGTCGCAGGTGGGATTAAGTTTTCCCAACGACCGCAGAGGTCGTTATACAGATCACTGATCTCTGATGAGATCTTTGTGTTTGGAAGCTAACTAGCGACTACATAGCGATCGCACTAGCAATCTAGCCAGGTCGTGTCGTTGTCATGATCGCTAGTGCGATCGCTAAGTGTGACAGTGCCTAAAGTCCAGGATTCACGCTTGTGAGCATGCTCGTGAGGTGACCTTTCATTTGTGGTCGGCCGTCAGGTGTTCAGGCTCTGTGCCGGCTCCGGATTGGCCAGCAAGCAAGGTCCTGTCTGACTGGACTTAGGCGCAGTCTATAAAAGGATCTTTGGTGTGCCCGTCGGCGCGCTAAGATCATTTGTGTTTGTGTGTGAGTGGATATCTTAGCACTCTGTTTACACGTGTGTGTGGGCCCAGACTCTGCCGCTCTGTCGGTGTGTGTGAATGCCTAGCTTTACCTAGAGAGGCAGGTTTTTACTCGGCTTGACCTAGCGCTTGTCTCAGCCATGTGTACTGCTTAGCACGGGCTGTTTACAGGGCACAGACAACTCACGTGATCTGGCACCCACCTTTTGGTACTGCTCTGTGGTCAGTTGAGCTTGTGCTCTTGTTTTGAGCCTCCCAGGGGTGCTCTTAGTTAGCTTTGTTTTTGCTGCCACTCAGCAGTGTGCAGAGTTGGTTCTCCTGGCCGGTGCTCTCCTGTCTGAGAAGTTATCAGAACAGGCAGACCCGTGCTTACTCCACACAGGGTGACATTTAACCCCGTTTGTTCTAGGGGATCACTACCTTAGTTCGCACATTAGCTGCAGTTTCTCATCTCTGCATGGTGGATCCCGGGTTGCGAATGCCCTTTACTAAATATTCTATTTAGTGCGTTCCGCAACCCTAACACTAACGTTCTGTTGAACCCAACAAACCCAAACATCCACAGGTCCGCTCATCCCTACCCTTCAGCCATCTTCACTAGTCATCAGTGCGGGGTCAGCACTTGAAGCCCCAGAAAAGAGGGGAGAGAATGTCACACTAAAGGAAAAAGTTAAAAAGAGGCAGAACAAACAGAAGACAGGGCTATGGGCTGAGGCAAGGATGGAACAACTAAGTGGCAAGGAGATTTTTTTTAACCTCTTTCCTTGAACACTACAATTTAGAAATTCAGGAGAATTCAAATTGTTTTGTAACATTCAAGGGATTTCAATTCAACAAATTTGCTCATCTCTAGTGTCCTCCTTTTCTATCATACCATGATCTTTGTTGTATAACAAAAGGAATTGAATATAGGGAATGTAGTCATTCAAGTAAGGGCTGCTGTAATACTGAACTACTGTAGATTCTCCATACCCCATAACAACTGCACAGTCATCCTCTAAAAGAGCTCACTCAGACTAGCTTATTGTACAGACAAGTGATCTCTGAGAAAAGATTGGACAGCGCATTGATCAATTTAATTCATTTGAGCTGCTCAAATGACAGTTTTTTCACACTGAGTATCTGTATAAAAAATCACAGCATTATTCTCTTCTGAATATCAGATGAGCATCGCCTATTTATGTCTATGGGTGCACAAAAAAAATCGTATCCCATACTGATCATCTATATAGCATCTGATTTTTACAGATACATTGGTTTGTCATTATTAACATAGGAAACTGTATTTGATCATGTACTTGTACATTTTAAAATGTTGATGTACAATTATGGATGCCTCACCTATGGCATATGGACGTAACATACAAATACATGGATAACACAAAGACGTATAATACAGACACAGGGAATGCACACAGACATATTATACGGACACACGGATGGCACATGGACATATAATACGGATACATAGATGGCACGCAGGCGTATAATACGGGCACGCGGATGGCACACCGACATATAATACAGAAACTACAACCGTACAATTAGATGAGACATATTATCCCAGCAACAGATGGAGTGGAACAATTTTCACCAATATTATAAGTATAACTTTTCTATTTGATACTTGACGTGTTCCACCCAATGATAAATGTAATTTTTACTCTCAGAAAGAAAATGCCACGCTTCCAATGTAAAATGGCTGTGCCATTCACACATTTTAAGCATAATTGAGTTACCATAGGAACAGCTAAAGCCAATGAAATCTACAGCATATGAAAACCTACCAAACTTGGAGAGGAAGGGATTTAATAGCTTATCCTGTCACATGGGATTGGAAAATTACACTGTTTCATTTTTAATTCTATTATTTTTTAATATGGCTATATATTGCACACTATTTATGAAGTATATTCTTTCATCTTGTTGTAATTAAGGGAAATATATTGATTGTCTTGAATTCACAGTTTTGAGAACATGTTATCATACATATTTGGTTTGATTAAATCACACTTTCTACTACACATTTCTTACTGCATTACTATACTAAATTTATATTTTTCTGCATTATATTTGATTTGGAAAAAGGCAAGCTATTATTTGCTTCTGATAAAGAAGGATAAGCTTAGCATGTGTAACCCTACAATTTACTAGTTGATTAGGTGCAGTATATACACACATTTGGTTATGTGAGACACCCAAGATATCTATAAATTGATTAAAAGACATAATATTATAAGCTATGGGTGCCCAACCTATGTCTTGGGAACCACATTTGGCTCAAAGACCTGTGATGTGTGGCTCGCGGCTGTCTACCACCTTGTTGTATTAGCTCAAGGTTTAGAAGAGTGAAGAGTAAGTCTCCAAATGTTGACTTTTGTGAGTTGTCTTGAACAGAAGACCAGATCTGGATGTGCATATACTGGTGGGAGCGATAAATATGGTAAGCTGAAAACAGTTTCATCCAATTAGTTGGGGGGATGTTGAGGGCCTGTGCACACGTTGCGGATTCCTAGCGGTTTTGCCGCGTTTTTTTGCAAAACCGCTTACACAATACAACTCATTAAGGCCTATGAGATTCCGCAATGCTGTGCACATGCTGCGGGTTTTTTCCGCGGCGGAATCGCATCACGGGAGAATCCGCAGCATGCTCATTCTTTTCTGCGGAACCGCGGCGATTCCGCCGCCATAGGAATGCATTGAACCAATTACTTTCCGCATGTGGCTGTGCCCACAATGCGCAAAGTAAGCGGTTCATGTGCGGATGGTACCCAGGGTCTGGAGGAGAGGAGACTCTCCTCCAGGCCCTGGGTACCATATCCATGTAAAAACAATAATTAAAATAAAAAATAATGATATTCTCACCTTCCGGCGGCCCACGCAGCTTTCCCACCTCTCAGCGACGCTCCCGGTCCCTTTAATGCATTGCGAGATCACCCCAGATGACGTAGCGGTCTCGCGTGATGCTACGTCATCGGGGTGATTGTCGCAAAGGACGCCTGGGCACGGGATTGGCCGGGAGCGTCGCTGAGAGGCGGGAAAGCTGCGGGGGCCGCCGGAAGGTAAGAATATCATTATTTATTATTTTTTTTATTATTTTTACATTAGATCTTTTTACTATTGATGCGGCATAGGCGGCATCAATAGTAACAAGTTGGTCACACTTGTCAAACACTATGAGACTCGTGTGACCAACCTGTCAGATCGCTTGTAAAACGCTAGCATTCTGCAAGCTAATTACGCTTGCAAAACGCTAGTTTTTAGCGGGAATACGCATACCTATAATATGCGTATTTCCCGCGGCAGGGAGGAAATTTCCATGGCAATTCCGCAACGTGTGCACATAGCCTGAAGCTGGAAGAAATAGTTTGGTAGGAGTGCGTCATACGAGAGTTCTGAATGGGGTAAAGTGGGAATCCCTGGATGTAAGTATACTGCTGATATAGAAGGGTTAATGTTTTTCCCCTCTGTTCTACATTTTGTTTTGAATTAACGAGCCTTATAGTCTCGAAGTCAAGAATTTCATACTTCTTATCTCATATGCAATGTTATGGGTACACGATAACTAAAGTCATCATGACCTGGGTAACAGGGGGTGCTACATGAGTTAGATTGTTTCTAAGTGGTATAAGTAGCAGTATTCTCAATGTGAATAAAGAGAATCGTTATGCTCACAACAAGTGTGTATTTTTTTCACCGAGGACTTGTTACTTGAGGGCCAAATCTCTATAAGGGAAGTTGGCACAAGGTGCTTTCTTTGGGGAAGCTTTTGCTGTCATTATGCCAGTTATTGGTGCTCGGGATAACACTTCGGTTGGGCAGGGTGGGCATGCTGAATATGGCTCTCAAGATAAGAAAAGGTTGGTTACTACTGTTCTAGGCAAACATATAGTTGCTACTGGTACACATTTCCACTGGCACCTTAAAGAGGACCTGTTACCAGGTAAAAACTGACCAATTTTTGCTCTTATTTTGTTCCTGCTTAGTATTTTTGTTTTCTGTTTATTTTTTGAGAATGGGGAAAATCTACTAAACTGTTCGAAAGATATAGACTTCTTTTTTTAGTGCAAATGTTCTTTGCCAAGTTCTTTCTTCTGTTTGTGTTGACAAGTTCTCTTTAAAACATTATTAATAATGATGGATTGTTAAAGTGGTTGTATCATATCCTTTTTAGGAGAACACCACATGGCAGCCTCATGTCTTCCTGCCTGTCAGTGGCTGACATGCTCCTGAATGATTTACACTTTGAACTAGCATCAGGGTTGTTCCACTGGTCCAAACTGTGCATTCTCCATTAGTGCAAGGAAAGAGAGATTTGCTTCTACAGCAAGGGAAAACCTCAGGGGTATTGAGGCTGACTGAATCCAATGATCCAACCAGCTTCAGGTGTTTGCAGCCTCTAAAATATTTAGGCGGGATATCAACGGTAGTCAGTAACATAGACATAACACAATAGAATTAAAAATACTTTCATTCTTGCGAACGGAGACAATTGTTAATATGAGGTAAATTGCAAATCTGCTTGTTTTTACAAGCACTTTGCTATTTTACCCATTTAACGGGATGAGACAATCTCTTTAAAGTGAACCTGTCAGCAGTATTTTGCAAAGTAAACTACAGGCACTGTCAGGCTGGTGCTGTTATACTGATTAAAATTATGCCTGGAGTGAAGAAATCCCTTTTGTAGTTCTTGCTCAATCAGTGTGAGAATTTTTCAGCTAATGAGATGCCCGTGCTCCAGGGTGGAATTGTAGGCAGAGTCTTACTTTGGTGCTCGAGGCCAGAGAAACAAAGGCAAGATCTGTCCACAGGCCACCCCGAAGCACAGTCTGTCTCTCTCTGTCTCAGTAATGAGGAAAATGTTTGGACTTTGGGGCGGGCCTTTGGGCAGGTCTTTCTCTGGCTTAGAGCATCAGGATTAGATTCTGCCTACAGTCCCTCCCCAGAGCATGGGCATCTTATTGACTGAAAACTTCTAACACTGATTACACAAGAACTACAAGACTAAATTATTCACCCTAGGTATCATTTTAATCAGTATAACAGTGGCAACATGACAATGCCTGTAGTTTACATAGCACAATCCTGCTGACAGTTTCACCTAAAGAGACTCAAGATGCTCATGAAGTGCACTCTGTTGTTTTTTACACAGGCCTTTTTTTGTCTAATGTGGGTAGAATAACAAGTGTCCTATACAAATATTAAGTGGAAATAATCCTCCACATCAATCAAGGACACATGTTTCACATAGCATCAAAGGAAGATCAGGGGCACTGGTGACATAGCCTTCTGTCTTTGTCATTGTTTTATGTCTTGTTTAATGACAACTTTAGGCAGGGATTTACTGTTGAGCCATGTGTATGCATGGAGTTTTTAAAAGAGCCCATTGGCTCTGTTAACTGTTGGATCATTACACTTTTCCTGACTACCTTACCAAATGGCTCCCCGCTGGAGCAATGCCATCAGTGAGCTAGAACAGCAATGTCTATGTGCACTCATTTCCACATGGTAGATAGACTTAGATATATACCTGGCATCCTGAACTGCACTTTGTCTCATTTAGCCTGACTATGAATATGCTTTACTTGTAGCCTAGATAGATTAGTGCAATTTTAGCGATGAAAAAAATGCAAATGAGAGTTAGCAATATAAATGTATTAAAAACAATACAATATTATACAGTATAGATTTTCTTCAATAATTGACAGATTTGCTGCTAGGTATAGTTTTAAACTGGAATTCCATTGAGTCTAGTAAATGAGAGAACCATTATTATGAATGTATTTTGCATTTGTATTTTGACACTTCTGTATCCCAAATTGTAATCATCCAAGAAATGCTGTTACTATATAAATGAGCATCCTCTAACGCTAGAGGAAAGAAAGTTTCTACATCAACATGCTTGTTGCTTTGCAGCACTGGGGTCCTGGGTTCAAATCCCACCAAGGACAACATCTGCAAGGAGTTTGTATGTTCTCCACGTGTTTGTGTGGGTTTCCTCTGGGCACTCCAAAAGCATGCTGATAGGGAATTTAGATTGTGAGTTCCACTGGGGACAGTGATGATGATGATGTCTGTATAGCGCTGTGGAATTAATGGCGCTATGTAAGTAGGTAAAACAAATAAATTAACATAGAAGGCGATTCTTTACATTAATATCAATGAGGCCAAGAAATGTTCTGCTAGGGGAAGTTGTCATAATAAATTCATATAAAAAGTTAAAAAGGGCCTAGATGCCTTTCTTAAAGGGAATCTGCCAGCAGGTTTTTCCTATATAATTTGAAAGCAGCATAATATAGGAACAGAAATCCTGACTCCAGGGATGTATCACTTATTAGACTGTGTGCTGTAGTTTGAATACAATCAGTGTTTTATCAGCAGGAGATTATTACTGTCGGACAAGGTGTTGTGTGCTAATCTGTGAATTCCCACCCCTATCACTTGCTGACAATTTATTATGTACATGGGAAGCTAGCAATCAGGGGTGTGGGCGAGGTTTTACGGAGCTCAGCATTCTGACCACTGCAACATCTGCAGCAGAGATAACAGGGAGTCTATCAAAACTACACAAAGTAGTCCATTAAGTGACACATCACTGGAATCAGGGTCTCCACCCTACATCATTCTACTCTCAGATTCCTGCTGTCCAGATTACCCCTTTAAGGGTAATAATTTCACAAGGTAAAAAGTCTAGATTACTGGAATGGGGTCGTTGATCTTTTTATGTATATTTCATTTGTTTATAATTTGGGAGGAATTTTATTCCTAAGATGAGGAACACTAAATCCCTTCTGATGGGAGTTTTTTCCTCTTTCTGAATCAATATGCTGGGAGAATAGGTTAATACAGATGGAATTATGTGTTCTTTTATCCTTACAAACAATGATGCTATGTAAATTATCTTCACAGTAGAATATATGCATGCTTGAGCTTGTCTCATCTTACAGACTGTAGCAGTATAATGTAATATGAGTTACTTATGCAGTAGGTTTTAAAGTGTCTCTAAAGTTAAACTGTGCTTCCTTTTATCTGACCAATAAAAGACATAAAAAAGAAATTTACAACAGAGGCATATAAACATAAAGATTCATTCAAATACAAAGAATCCATTCAGCATGTAGGCGAGTGGAATGCCAGCAGGCCTGTGAAAGAATTTTCCTTTGGCATCAATTGGCACACTCGAGTGAGAGAGAAAAAAGCCAAAACTGTGCCTCTTTTCATTGTGCTATGGCGTATACTGTATGTTAACCCTTTTGTTGCCATTTGGATTTGAATATTGCTGAAGCTTCATACTTTTTTTTACACTTGTCTCCTGCTGTGTCTCTGCGAAAAAAGTTAAAAACAAGAGTTTGCCCTTCCGCGTTCTCTATGAGGTCACCGCTCCATCCTACACATGGGGATGTGATCTGAATGTTGGCACAAAACAAAGTATCATTTGTCTCTAATATCAGATCTTGCTTTGGGAAACGTTTTTGAGAACATTATGTAACAAGAGCTGGTACTTCAGCCCCATCACTTCAGCATTGCCTTGCGATTGCCTCCGCGTACAACCGATGTTACCGTCTTCAAAGCATGTTGCATAGGAGGAAATATAATGTGAAGGTTAGAACAGATTCAGACGAGTCGTCTTTACTAACACATTGTGGGAGCAAATTTGTAATAACGCTGCTTGTGCTCCAACTATTTTATAGTGTGCAAAATATATCATTTATTTAATATATTTTGGGGAGGCAGTACTGTAGTTAGGAGTCATACATAGAGCTTTCGAAAACTGAATTTTTAATTAAAAAATTTGCATTATTATGATTACTATTTATCATTATTTTAATGCAATTCAATAACCATTAACCAACTTTAAACTTTCGAAAATTGAGTTTTTAAATAAAAAAGTTGCATTCTTATTATTATCCTGAAATTCAATAGCCATTAACCAACTTTAAACTTTTGAAAGTTGACTTTTTAAATAAAAAAGTTGCATTATTATTATTACTATTATTATTATTTGTATTATTTGTATTATTATTATTATTATTATCCTGTAATTCAATAACCAACTTTCAACTTTTTCCTCCAAATATTGTTTAGTTTGGACAGGGACTGTGGATCAGATCTATCAGTATACACACATGTGATATTATTAGATAGTGTAATCATTTTATCCTGATGGTATAATTCTGCATAAAGCACACATAAGCGTTCATCTTTAATTTTATTCTAATACCAATAAAAGAGTGAGTACGGTACCTTTCCACAGTGTTTTCCTTCCTCCTCACGTTGAATACAATTATGGTTGAATATGTCACTTTCAATAATTGCATAAATCCTAATCTTGAATTCTAATTAATGATGTCTCAGTAAATAACTGTAAGTTACAAGTTCAGTAATGGATTGCATGTTCTCTCATCAAATTCAGCGAAAAACATTTTATTAGCACTGGCGTTTTATTTAATGTACATATATTATTTCCTGGTTTTCATTATTTTATGTGATTGATCAATCAAGAGATTCTGAGAATATTTAGTTGATGTATTAGTTGTCTTACACTGGCGATTCCTGTGCTGTACGGCCTTTCTGACTTTCTTTGGCTTACACAAAGTAATCATTCATGTCTCATTTTGCACCTTTACATTTGCACTCTGACTTTTATCTATAAGTTTTATATAATAATATTTCATTTTTCTGTACTAGGAATTACAATCAGACATTGATGACCACACGGAGGTATTCCATTCTTTGGATGAAAATGGACAGAAAATCCTCAAATCTTTGGAAGGGTCTGAAGATGGTTCTCTCTTGCACAGAAGACTTGATAATATGAACATCAGATGGAATGATCTCAGGAAAAAGTCCCTTAACATCAGGTATTGGACAGGGACAAAAATACTAAACAAGGTTAAACGTATTAATTTCCTTATTATGCTAACGTATCGTGAAAGAAGAACACATTGCTTTACATCCCATGGCTATTATATAATCAGATTGTGTTCAAGTCACAGTACATATGCTTTCTTGTAGTTATTATTCATCAAGTGTATAACTAAAAAAACAAAAATATTGTAAAGTGATTCTATTTAATTGGAAACCTCTCCAAAATATGAATATTAATCTAAGATGTTCAAGAATCATATGGGAAATGTATCTTTTCCAGGAAAGCATTTAGTTATCTAAATATTAATATCATAAGTGCTTATAAATTAGGAATTATTATTTGGAGATGTTTCCTTCTGTATTTGCACTTGATATCAATTATAACTATTTATTTTTTCATAGGGAAAGCTTGATGTCACCTGGGACTTAATTCCCATGGACGGAATAGTATGTCATGTGTGATTCTCACAGCTGACACCTGGAACTTTAACCCCTGGAACACTGAGATCAAACATGATTGCAGCATTCCAGAGCCAGCACAGGAGCCTTTGGATTAGACACCCCGTGTCATGACAACATCCGGTTCTCCAGAGCTGTGAAACTTCCTGTTATGCGCAGTGCATGTCAGGAAGTCTCACAGGTTAGTGTACAGAAGCTACAGCGCTTACAGCTTCTGTAGCATGTAGATGCTGCTTTGTCTGCATGCTATAGAAGTGATCAGCCTACACAAAATCATTGTCCCATAGTCGGACAAAGTGTAAAAGAATTAAAAAAAAAATTTTTAATAATTGTAAAAATATTTTAAAAAATAATAAAAAAAAACAATATTTATTCTATCACTAAATAAATATTTGAATAAAAAAATCGAAACAATAAAAGTACACATATTTGGTATCGCTGCGTCTGCAGCGACCCGACCTATAAAACTGTCCCACTAGTTAACCCCTTTAGTGAACACCATAAAAAAAAACAAGTAAAAAAACAATGCTTTATCATCATACTGCTGAACAAAAAATGAAATAGCACGCGATCAAAAAGACGGAAATAAACAAGCATGAAACCACTGAAAACGTCATCTTGTCCCGCAAAAAATGAGACACCATACAGTGTCATCAGTGAAAAAATAAAAAAGTTATAGCTGTCAGAATAAAGTGATGCAAAAACAATTATTTTTTCTATAAAATAGTTTTTATTATCTAAAAGCGTCAAAACAAAAAATATATAAATGAGGTATCACTGTCATCGTACTGACCCGAAGAATAAAACTGCCTTACCACACGCAGAACGGTGTAAACGCCCCTCTCAAAAGAAATTCATGAATTGCTGTTTTTTGCTCATTCTGTCTCCCAAAAATTGGAATAGAAAATGAATACCAATAAAAACATCAACTCGTCCTTCAAAAAAAAAGACCTCACGTGATTCTGTGGGCCAAAATCTGGAAAAATTTTAGCTTTCAAAATGTGGTGATGCAAAAACTATTTTTTTGCAATGAGAAGCATCTTTTAGTGTGTGACAGCTGCCAAACATAAAAACCCGCTATAAATAGTAAGTCAAACCCCTCTTTATCACCCACTTAGTTAGGGAAAAATAATAAAATAAAAAAAGTATTTATTTCCATTTTCCCATTAGGGTTAGGGCTAAAGTTAGGGTTAGGGCTAAAGTTAGGGTTAGGGTTAAGGCTAAAGTTAGGGCTAGGGTTAGGGTTGGGACTAAAGTTAGGGTTAGGGTTGGGGCTAAAGTTAGGGTTAAGGATAGGGTTAGGGCTAAAGTTAGAGTTGGGGCTAGAGTTGGGGTTAGGTTTTGGATTACAGTTACAGTTGGGATTAGAGTTAGGGTTGGGATTAGGGTAATAGTTGGGATTAGATTTAAGGGTGTGTTAAGGTTAGGTTTGTGGTTAGGGTTATAGTTAGGTTTGGGATTAGGGTTGGAGTCAGAATTGGGGGTTTCCACTGTTTAGGCACATCAAGGGCTCTCCAAACGCGACATGGCATCTGATCTCAATTCCAGCTAATTCTGCATTGAAAAAGTCAAACGGTGCTCCTTCCCTTCCATGCGCCCAAACAGTGGTTTACCCCCACATATGGGGTATCGGCATACTCAGGACAAATTGCACAACAACTTTTTGGGCCCAATTTTTCCTGTTTCCCTTAGAAAAGTAAAAAATTGGGGATGAAAATATCATTTATGTGAAAAAAATATGATTTTTTCTTTTTACGGCTCTACGTTATAAACTTCTGTGAAGCAATTGGGGGTTCAAAGTGCTCACTACACATCTAGATAATTTCCTTAGGGGGTCTACTTTCCAAAATGGTGTCACTTGTGGGGGGTTTCTACTGTTTAGACATATCAGGGGCTCTCCAAACGCGACATGGCATCCGATTTCAATTCCATTCAGTTTTGCATTGAAAAGTCAAACGACGCTCCTTCCCTTCTGAGCTCTGCCATGTGCCTAAACAATGGTTTACCTGCATTAATGGGTATCAAGCATACTGAGGTCACAAATTTTGTGGTCCAATTTCTCCTGTTACCCTGGGTAAAATAAAACAAATTGGATCTGAAGTAAATTTTGTTGTGAAAAAAAGTTAAATGTTCATTTTTTTTAAACATCAGAAAAATGCCTGTGAAGCACCAGAAGTTGATAAACTTCTTCAATGTGGTTTTGAGCACGTTCAGGGGTGCAGTTTTTATAATGATGTCACTTTTGGGTATTTTCTATCATATAGACCCCTCAAAGTGACTTCAAATGTGATGTGGTCCCTAAAAAAAATGGTGTAAAAATGAGAAATCGCTGGTCAACTTTTAACCCTTATAACTTCCTAACAAAAATAATTTTTGTCCCAAAATTGTGCTGATGTAAAGTAGACATGTGGGAAATGTTATTTATTAACTGTTTTGTGTGATATAACTCTCTGATTTAAAGGCATAAAAATTAAAAGTTTGAAAATTGCAAAATTTTTGCCAAATTTCCGCTTTTTTCACAAATAAACGCAAGTTATATTGAAGAAATTTTACCAACGTGAAGTACAATATGTCCTGAAAAAACAGTCTCAGAATCGCCAAGATCCATTAAAGTGTTCCAGAGTTATAACCTCATAAAGGGACAGTGGGCAGAATTGTAAAAATGGCCTAGTCATTAACTTGCAAACCACCCTTGGGGTTAAGGGGTTAACTATAGGTAAAAAAGACAAAACAAATTTAAAAGCAGCCAAACAGTCACAGCAGAAATTTGAGTAAATAGTAGAAATGCTAAGATTCTAAATCATCAAGACTAGCATTCTTCACATCGGTTTTAATGAGGGGGTGTTGTAGTCAGAGGCACCTTTTAACTCCTTCCTTACCGATGACTGGATAGTACATCAACGGTTAGGATCCCCTGCTTTCAGGTGGGCTCCAGCGGTGAGCCCACCTCAAAGCCGCAACATGTCAGCTGCTATAAACAGCTGACATGTGCCCGCAATAAGCGCGAGCGAAATCGCCATCCGCCCGCGCCTATTAACTAGTTAAATCCCGCTGTCAAAGCTGATAGCGGGCATTTAACTAGCGCTTCTGGCCGCCGGGCTGGAAATAAGTGCATCGCCGACCCCCGTCACGTGATCGGGGTCGGCGACGTGTAGCTTTGACAACCAGAGGTCTCATAGAGACCTCTATGGTTGTTGCCGGCACATTGCTGTGAGCGCCGCCCGCTGGTCGGCGCTCAAAGCAATGCAGTATATCTGCTACATATGGGCGATCTGCTCATCGCCCATATGTAGCAGAGCCGATCGAGTTGTACATGCTTCTAGCCTCCCATAGAGGGTATTGAAGCATGCCAAAAGTTAAAAAAAGTGTTTAAAAATTTTAAAAAATGAAAAAAATCTAAAAGTTCAAATCATCCCCATTTCGCCCCAATCAAAATAAAACAATAAAAGAAAAATCAAGCCTACACACATTAGATATCACTGCATTCAGAATCGCCCGATCTATCAATAAAAAAAAGGATTAACCCAATTGCTACACGGCGTAGTGAGAAAAAAATTAAAAATGCCAGAATTACGTTTATTTTGTCGCTGCTACATTGCATTAAAACGCAATAATGGGCGATCAAAAGAACGTATTTGCACAAATGTGGTATCATTTAAAACCTCAGCTTGGTGCGCAAAAAATAAGCCCTCACCCGACCCCAGATCACGAAAAATGGAGACGCTACTGGTTTCGGAAAATGGCGCAATTTTTTTTTTTTAGCAAACTTTGGAATTTTTTTCACCTCTTAGATAAAAGAGAACCTAGACATGTTTGGTGTCTATGAACTCGCAATGATCTGGAGAATCATAATGGCAGGTCAGTTTTTGCATTTAGTGAACCTGGCAAAAAAGCCAAGGAAAAAAACAAGTGTGGGATTGCACTTTTTTTTGCAATTTCACTGCACTAGGAATTTTTTTCCCGTTTTTGAGTACACGACATGGTAAAACCAATGATGTCGTTCAAAATTACAACTTGTCCTGCAAAAAATAAGCCCTCACATGGCCATATTGATGGAAAAATAAAAAAGTTATGGCTCTGGAAAGAAGGGGAGCGAAAAACGAAAGCGAAAAATCGAATAAAAGAGTGAAGGTGTTAATGAACCAGGTGCATCTGAAAAGTGGTGTGCACCTCCATGCTCCTTGCTTCAAAAATTACTCCAGTCAGATTTTTGGTATAAGGAAAGCAACAATTCATCATGAATAAAACAAGCTGTAGCATCACACCCCTGTTCTGCCACCATACCACCCCAATTTTGCCCAACCTCAAGTTGTGCAAGTATTTTGTGACTTATCAAAGTGTTTTACACCAGAAATATGGTGAAAATACTTTGCTGAATCAGGGCCACAGTGTTAAAACCTAAAAAAAATACTATGGTTTCTTGAGTGTCATAGTAGACAATCACTGCCTTCATAAAAATAACTCTATAAGTATGTCATTCCTTTGAAAATCAAGACACAATGAGCCCTTTGTGTACTGTGGGTTGATAATTTTTTTCCCAGATTATCATGAAACCTGTCATATGCCTAGATTTGTACGGTGCTACTAATGCCAGCAATGTAATTTTAATTTTAAGTGGTTAGATAAATAGCATAAAAAATGATGTACAGATACTGTAGGTGTACAAGAACGAGCATTGTTAGAGCAATATACGGTAATAACGACAACTGAAGCACCCACCAGGGCCATAGGGCACTCGGAACCGGGACGGGCAGTTCTTTAAGGGGAAGTCACAGCAACATTGACCCGGTCTGTGGCCCTGGGCATCCAATGAAAATGTCAAAGATGATGATAGGGATAGTTTGTAAGGGAGTTAGTTTGTGACGCCACCCGTGGTGTTCGTCTATATATGGCCGATGCTGCGATTCAGGTCCACTGGGGCAGATGGTGACACAGCAGAGATGTTACTGCTCTCCACGGTTAGAGCTAGGCCCCAGGGCAGATGTAACAGGCGGTTCAGGTGGTGGTAAACGTTGGGGTGCAGAGAAGAAGCAATGAGCACAGAAGAGTGCAGTTTTCTTTACCTTTTACTTCTTGGTAGATGAAAATGCATTCCCGGGCAATAGTTACAGATGTTAGGAGTCTGGCTAGCCAGGAAGCATTCAGGGGATACACCCTGCCAGGTGGGTTTGAGGCCTTCCTGCTGCGCTCTCTGTTCGAGTCCCTGCTACTTGTAGCTACGCTGCGAATCTCTCCTGCGTGTTGGCTTTGACCTGTATGGCAGACAGCGTGAGCCTATCACACTGCCTGTTCACTGGCAGCCCTGGGCTCTTGGCCTGATGCGGTGCCTCCAGATGTTCAGGGTGGCAAGATAGCTTGCAGTCCCCTGCCCTCCAGATTAGGCTGTCAGGGCGTGCAGCATCCACACAGCCAAGGACTCTGGCGTACTTTTCCTCAGCGCTCACCTCTGGGATCAGCTCTGTTGCAGCTGCAATTCCCCAGAGCCCTTGTCTCCGCTCCTCTCTCTTCCCTCTCCTCAGACCGCCTTACCTCCTCCTCCTGACCAGAGAGAGTAGCTCCCCTGAAGTCGGGTTCAGAGCATTCCCTGCAGGCCTGAAGCAGTAATTGTGTTGCATGATGTGTATTACCTGGCATGGGGACCTCTTCCTGCTTCCAGGCATGACATCACCACCCTGTAGAGGGAGGCAATGTCACCGTGGCAACCGGACTCTGGGGTGCCACACAACCCTAAACTATGATGTCTATTTTAGGTCAACAGGAAAGTCAGTTTCTTGCCATGGCGATGTCTAATGATGTACTATACAGGTTCCAGAGGCCACATCTCTGCTCCCCTGCTGCACTTAGCAGTTGCTAAAGGGGTGAGCTATTGCTTGCAGCCAGTGAGACGAAGTTGTCTAGTTACTGATATAAGTAAAGCTGAGGAGTTTGTACTACATTTACCCACTTTTGTTTGGCCACCTCGCAAGATTACAATGCCCTGTCTAGAGAGAGAGGGGTCAAGGTAACAGGAGTAGAACCTGCCTTGTCTTCCTCCTTCTTGCCATCTTACCTCTGACCTTTAATAAACAACGTGTAAATTGCTTCTTTTACCTTCTTTATAGTTCTTTAATATTTTAGGCCTTATTGAAATAGAAAAGTTATTAGCTCAATCCCAATACTGTAGACACTATGTCCAGAATCCTCCAAATTCAATACAGCCATAGTAGTATGGCACTAAAGATGAAGAGGTCAAACATGCAGTCTATTCTGCTCAATCTGACATCAACCATAGAAAGACGTTGGTATACACCAAGCAGAACAGTTGCCTATTAATGAGCATAGGTATCATAAATTATATTCTTTGGACAGCCGGTGGTCCTGTCTGGAGGATACTAGTGTTTTTCCACAGCCAATGCCTATACTTCCTTTATGAATATCCCAGTAGCAAAGGCAAGCTCTACGTCAAAATCCTCTATGACCCCATAAATAAATATAATAACTCCTGGGTGGCAGTGATTGTCTGCGGTGTTCACTGGTAGGATACATTATCACTATTCTTGCTGAGGGACACAGGAGCATTCGCACTGAAGTGGTGGATCCGTAACAGGTGAGAAAGGTCTCATGTTATTTTAACAATATCAGCTGCCAGAAAAGTTTTTTTTTCTACATCATGACAACCCTTTATAAGTGGGAGTTAGCAAGTAAAGAATGGTGGAGAAGCTGAACTCTTGATCCTGGACCCATGAACATTTAGCTATGCTCCTGTTGTTATCAGTTTATTAGTCTTTAATTTATTATTCTGTATACATTATATAGAAACAATAATTTAATAGATGGTAATTTACCAAATGTTCTTACATTTTTGGATACTGTATATACCAATGTGTAACCAAAAGAGTTGACCCTGTTGTTGTTTTGTACAATGTATTTAAACTATGGAATTCATTTAGTGAATAAGACTGCAATAATATGCTTTAATTTCTGAACCACTTCTGGCTTTCATACAGATCTGACACTACAGTTCAAGTCATCTTCCTCTCTGAAGTAGCTATTTACATATTTCAGTTCCCAGAGAAGCATTGCATGGCCTATAAGTCTCCTTACACCAGCTTGGCACGTTCCATAAAGAGAAACGTTTTCCCATAAACTTCAAGTCAGAGGCCTCTCACCTAGCCAAATCAAATCAAATCTCTTGGTTTGCACTGAGGAAAGGCAAACATCCTGAAATAAGTGTCTGCAAATGGAGGTTCTTATCCAAAATCATGTCGCAAGGCTCGATAAAGAGTCAGGATTGACTTTTAAATTGCTATATCCAATAAGTTATGCTAGATTTCCTCTCTGAAGAGGCTATTTGCATAGGCTAATTCAAAGATGCTTTCTCTCTTCATATTCAATTGCAATGTAATGGCACAGTTAGTGGCACAGAGAGTTCCTCAATGTTGTCCCACATAACCATAATTCTCTTATAGTGACATTCCATTCCTATAGAGGTATTTCAGTTGTCTTATTTTAGGATTCCTATTTTGTTTACTTTAGTAACCTGCAAAATTGAAAGAATTTCATGAATTTGCCTAAAATTGTGATTGATAATATGAACCTTTATGTATGACCCTTGTATTAATAATATTCCTCAATATAAGAAGAAATTTTGATATTAGCAAATATTAGGTTATTGTAATTCATGTATTTAATGCCTCATGCATTTATACAGCATCATACAAGTTCTGAGCTGTGTATTATAGAACCTTTAGGAGTTTATGAACCTAATTTTTGCCTCTAGTTTAATTTGGAAGCATACAGACATTTTTTCTCTTAGATTCAAATGAAATCCAGTAGAGCATAATCATGACATATTCAGACACCATATTACAGAGAAACACTTTAAAAGGGGGAAGATAGAAGAAAATAGCTTTACAACCTTACTATGTTATAGGTGTTGATATTATGACCAAAATACGGAAGCTCTTAACCCACGTCACGGATCCTCACACTTGCGAGTCCTACTCTAACAGCAAAACCACAAAAAGAGGACTTGAAAATCCTCCAAAAATCTGTAAAAAACACCAGGAAAAAGGCAGAGATGCTTACCTGCCTAGGCTTCAAAGCTAATGCACTATCAGAGCAGCGGACCAAATAAAGATGGCGGCTACACAGGTGCAGCAATGCCGATGAGACAGCCAGCCTACAATCAGGGATTGGCCATTTGGAACACCAGTGCACAAAAGAGACAATCTGTATGCGGCATTGTTCACACACACTCATCTGTATTGTTGCACTTGTGTAGCCGCCATCTTTATTTGGGTCCGCTGCATCCTGATAGTGCATTAGCTTTGAGGCCTAGGCAGGTGAGCATCTCTGCCTTTTTCCTGGTGTTTTTTATAGATTTTTGGAGGATTTTCAAGTCCTCTTTTTATGTTTTTTATGTTATATGTGTGCAGGCACTATATGGCTAATCACAGAGTGCTAACGACTATGTAGTATAATATAGTATATACTGTTTCAGAAAAAAAATGTTAATGAATACTTTGTCAATAGGTCCCTTTAATGTCAAACTAATACCAAAGTACATCAGATTTTATTTATTATAATAAGTTTCACCATTATATTTTTTTAACCATTGAGATCAATAAGTGTGAATTTAAGAATGTTTACAGGTATTGTAAACCAATGAATTTGCAGTTTTTCAATTAGTTTAGATAAAAAACTGCAAAAATCACATTTTTTAGACAAACTTTATCTGTGTGATACAATACTTTCTGACAAGTACAAGAAACTTTGCACATATCAATTGATTTTATGTTATCAGCCATCAGCATGTAAATCATTTCTATTCCCAAATACCAAATATCCTGAACAAGGTCATTACTGATCTATTTGGTCACATTTAGTTGTTTCTATAGTATTCTCAGCCATTGAATTTCAGTATGTCTGCTAATTGCGGTAAAATATAGCTCATCTTGGTAGCTCTGCATGTGAGTCTGCCTCTTTTTCCCTGCAATAAATTCTCATCAAAGAGCAGCTCATACATTAATTATTATTCCTCGTCTAAAAAAGACTGGTATCAGTATGAAATGAGCTGTACATCTGCCATGATCTTTCTCCCCCTGACAATAATGTGATGCATAATGTCTTGTAGGTCTCATTTAGAAGCCAGCACGGAGCACTGGAAGCGATTACATATCTCTCTGCAGGAGCTTCTTGCATGGCTGCAGCTGAAGAACGAGGAGCTAAAGCAGCAGGAGCCCATTGGTGGGGATGTTCCCAAAGTGCAAAGCCAGATTGACACGCATCGGGTAGGAGGTTTAGCACGATTTCTTATAATATAAAAAGGCATTTTTCAGCAAATGTATATTGAAATGCCTTCATCACCATTCTCAGAAGATGTGATAGTAAATAAATGTGTAAAAGGCTATTTTACTCAGTTTGGTTTAAAGTTAAGTTGACCCAATGTTAGTAATAGATTTTAAAAGTTAGAGTACAACATTCTCTGCTTCTCTCACAGTTAGGGTATGTTTCCACGGTCAGGATTGGCTCAGTATTTGCTCAGGATTTGACGCAGGTAAAATCTGCAACAAATCTGCATCAGAGGTCACTGGCAGGTCACCTGCGTATTTGATGCGTTTTTTGCATGCGTTTTTGATGCGTTGTTTTCATGCGGATTTGCATTTTTTGTAAGCTAAATAAAGATATATTATGTAACAAAAAAAAGGTTTGTGATGTCAATTCTGGTCCAACCTCCTTTTTAACATTTGTCAAACCCACACTCTATTACACACACAGATAGACACATAGATGGATACATTAGATAGATAGATAGATAGATAGATAGATAGATAGATAGATAGATAGTAGATTAGATAGATAGATAGATAGATAGATAGATAGATGAATAGATAGTAGGATAGATAGTTATGGATAGATAGATACATGGATAGATAGATAGATAGATAGATAGATAGATAGATAGATAGATAGATAGATAGATATGGGATAGATAGATAGATAGATAGATAGATAGATAGATAGTAGATATGGGATAGATAGATGGATAGATAGATATGGGATAGATAGATAGATAGATAGATAGATAGATAGATAGATAGATAGAGATAGATATGGGATAGATAGATGGATAGATAGATATGGGATAGATAGATAGATAGATCTGAAGATCTATCTATCTGCATAGAAATACATGTAGCCGCACACTCCGGTCCCGAGTGGTGGCGGCAGTGTCGGATATTGAGGTGTGAGACTCGTTCGAGTTTCTCACAAATGTGACCCCGGCCTTAAAGGCAATATCTGCTTAATTTTTTAAAAAATGAAAAAAAATTGCGTGGGCTCCCGCACAATTTTCAAATCCAGAGTGGGAAAGCCGGAGACTGGGTGCCAGTGTTTATATCCTGTGAAGCAGGTAATACTCATGGATCTTCCCAGGCTGTGAATATCAGCCCACAGCTGTCTGCGTAGCCTTTACTGGCTATTAAAATAGGGGGCCCCAAAAAAAATGATATGGGGCCCCCTTATAATTAATAGCCAGAAAGGCTACACAGACAGCTACGGGCTGACATTCATAGCCTAGACAGAATCCATGGACCCCACTGGCTACAAATACTAGCTCTCAGCCACCCCAGAAATGACATATCTCTAAGATGCGCCAATTTCCGGTGCTTAGCCTCTCTCTTCCCACTGCTGTGTAGTGGTGGCATATGGGGTAATAAGGGGTTAATGTCACCTTTTATTGTAAGGTGACATTAAGTTCGGTTAATAATGAAGAGGCGTCAATAAGACACCAATCCATTATTAATCCTATAGTTAAAGGGTTAAAAAAAGACAGCCAGAAAAAAGTATTTTAATGAAATAAAACACTACACAGTTTTCCATATTTTTATTGCACGCCCAAAACCAAGTGAAGCCATCGATCTCCTGAAAAAAAAAAAAATAGCAAAGCAACACAAATACTTCCTGTTCCAACGTAGTCCATTTAATCACAAGTGTCCCACAACGAGTCCAGCTCTGCTACATCTGGATGCATTACATCCGGATATAGCAGAGCTTGTAGATGACCAACGGAGATCCCCGGCAATCACCTACACTTTAGCCTAGTGACTGGATATAACCCCCGATCACGTGCATGGCAGTTCTCGTGAGAACTGCAGTGGACGCGGACTTCCGGCGGTGGGACAGGTAAGAACTTTATTTCAAATAGTAGACATGTATTGTAAGCTGCGTTTACGCAGTTATTACACATGTTACTAATCATTAGATGCGGTTATACCGCATCTAATGATAGTCTATGGTAAATTTACAGTGCGGCGACAGAGTGTCACCACATTGTAAACAGACATGCTGCGTTCAGTTAAAACGCGCCCCATGTCCATTTATGCGGGTCTGCCGCCTGAGTCTTATAACGCATAGTGGAGACGGGATTTCATGAAATCCCCTCCATTATGCTGTAACATCTAAACACTGCGTGTTTGACGCTGCCGCTGTACGCAACATCAAAAACGCACCGTTTCCTGACCGTGGAAACATACCCTTATGGAGTTCAATGGTAAAAATTTGACTGCCTGCAGCCACCACTAGGTGGAGCTAAGAATGGTTGGTTTTTGCAGATATATAATCTTGTTGTCACATCATTCCTGGATCATGCTGAGCAAAACAACATTTGAGTCATTCAAATATACTACAAATTAATTTTAGTCCTGTTTAGATTAAATGAAATAAGCACTCATTTCACTTCGTCAAACTTTTACAAGATGCAAGGTCTTATTTAACAAAATGTAAAAGTGGTCAGCAAAATCAAATTGGTGAGAACTGCATGGAACCTTAAAAACATATCAATTATCACAACAGTGTGATATTTAAACCATTTTTAGCAAATCTTTCAACTTCACCATGACAGACATGACAGACAATTTAATTTCCTGAAATTCACAGGCATTCATTTTTATTATAGCTGGAATTTACCTAAAAAGGTTTAGTTAATAGATAACTTGGATGTATTCCTCAAATTTAAATTGGAACACCAAGAAAGAAAAGTCATGGCATCATGAAAATCATAGGATTGATAGAAATTAGTGACATGCAGATGATTAGGAAATCAAAATAAAATGTTTAAATCTTGATTTATTCAATATCGCGTATGAGCACTACATGCAGAAATACACTCACTTACACATCTCGGCTGCTATCAAAGAGGTTAATGGTTGTCTGAAGAATGCTCTGTAATGCTTAATGAGATTCAGCACACAAATCATCAAGATCCGCTGCTGGCAGCTCCCTTTGTAACTGCTGACCAAAGATGTCTGAAATGTGCTCAATGAAAGACAAGTCCAGAGACGCTGCAGGCCATGGCAGCATGTTTATGCTATGCAGACTGCTCACAGTAGCAATAGCATGCATTCTGGCATTGTCATGTTGAAAAACAGCTACTGGGACACTGAGACATGGCCAGACCACTGGTTCCATGACCAAATAATGTAATACTGAACTATTATTGCACATAGAATTAAGTCTTGAGGGTTCCAGTTACTGTACATTATGCAACCCCATACACCACAAGATGTTGCTCACATGGTCTCCACACCAAATCTCTGGATATCATCGTATCCAAGACAATAGTGGGACTCATTTCCAAAGAGAGTAGACCCCAATTCCAGCCTCCGTTGCACCATTCCAGGCTTTTGGTCCTCATGTGGAGACCATGCTAGTAATGCCAGAAAGAGGTCTTTATGTGGGAATCTCACACTGGTCCTTCTTTTGTGATAGTGGTGTGGGTTGGCATAATGTGTGTTAGCTGGAACCCTGTAATTTTTAATTCCAGGTACTCCAACTGCCTGTCATTACATATATTTTGTTGTGGAGCCAATAGTACTTCCATGCTTCCATGTTGCTCATGCTTCTATGAGCAGCCTAAGTGGCCTAAACGTACTATCATGGCCTACGGTCTCCAGACTTGTCTCCTGTCGAGTACATCTGGGATGTCTTTGATCAGCGATTGGAGAGGGTGTTGCTAGCAGTGGATCTTGATGATTTGCATGTCCAAGTGCATTCAGTGTGGTACAACATTCTTCACATATCCATTAATAGCTTCATTGTTAGTGTTCCAAGGTATGTGAGAGTATTTCTGCCCATGGCAGTTATACTATTTTGAAAATTTGGTTCATATTTTTTCTCTTGAATTGCATAAAATTAACATGTCATTTGATCTTGTAATTTCCATAACTTCACAATGTTTCCTTCTCAGGGCTGCAATTTCAATGTTGAGTATATAAAAAATGGGTGCAGATGAAAACAGAGAAATCCACCAGTTGTCTACTGGAATAATTAAAATATATTAATCTTTTACATTTTCATTTTAATAAATATCTCCTGAATGGGGATTTTGAACTATAGGGATGTGGGCAAATTGTGATCCACTGTAACTTAAGCCCAAAGGTACAGCGCACCAAAAGGAACTGTCCTTGTAAAGTTAACTTGTATATTAGGAAATGTATTCCCCTAAATATAAAGCCCAAAGCCTCCACTCCAAAAGAAACAATAATTTAATATTATAATTAGGGTTTTCTTAACAGGAAAAATAGATTTGTACATATACTAGTATGTGAGTAGTTTTTCAAGTTCCTTAGTCCCTTCTGTCCATTAAGTAGTGGCTGTAAATGAGTTTATCCAATCGTCTTGGATCCATTGACATATCCAATTATTCTCTAATTAGTGTATCAATTTATTGTTCCATCATAATCATTTTCTTATTAGTGACAACAAAAAGTGATGCTCAAACTCCACTGGTTTTCTGCCAAGTCTTGGAGTGCTATAGATCCCCAAAAAGCCATGTAAGGAAAATATTGTGTGAATGCTTATATGCCATGAGTGATTTTCGTTCTTATAGGAAAATCTGGCCATTTTTAACCTTTATGCTGTGTTTATTTATAATATAAGCCCTAACCTTTAGATTTCCGGAACTTTAAATGTTATGGGCTAATACATTTATTTGTAAGCTGGATCACTAGTGAAGCTGTGCCAAACCAGCCTATGTTTTCCTAAGTCCAACATGCAGCAGTAAAAATCGAATAAATAAATCTTTGAAAACTTACCCTGAATATTCCTCCATCTCCCAACATATTATGTCATATTGATGTCTGTCTGACCCAGGACCCAAGTAGACCTATATTTATGTCCATGCTGATAGCATGTGATGAGCATTTTGTAAAGTCGTAGATTAAAACAACATGAATAAACATACTTTTCAATTGCCCTTACTGTTTTCTACCACTACGCAATGATCAATGCGAAGATTATAATCTCTTGGCTTCTTCATCTCATGAACTGAGAGAAGTTACTACATGAACAGATCTGCAAAACAATGGATGTTTTTGTGTGAAATCCCTGCTGCTAACTAGTAGGGGAAAAAAAGAAACAAAAAAAGAAATACTCTCAGGATATTGGCGTTTTGATCCAATCTTCAGAATTAGGCATCACAGTGTGTGCAGAACAGAGGCTCAGAGCTCTGTATATCTTTCTGGACCATTATCGCAGGTTATTTCCTTTGTTGGGAGTAAAGGCCAGAACAAAATGATTGGCACTTTTCTTACTTGACACTCCTGTAGCTGAAATAGATTTTGGATAGGATTTATACTGATTATAGGTTCAGTAGAAATTGCTTGTAACTCCAAGAAGGGGAATTGAAGGGATTTGAAATGCATTTTGCTCACAAAATGATACTGAAACACCTGTTATGGGTCATTTTGTAAGTTTCTTCTCTGGCCTCTGCCCAATTGAAGCTTGTTTGTACAAATTAACTACTCTTCCAGACAATTACTGGATCAGCTTATAAACCACAATTCCAGAAATTACCGGCCACAATTCTGTCTGGAAAAGAATGTAAGAATTGAGAGAAATACTTGCCGGCGTTGTTTCATCTCAATGACGTGGCATGATAATGGCAGATATACCATTGGTGAAACCTATACAGCCTCCCATAGGCCCAAGTGGTGAGGGGGCCCATTGCCACCTCTGAAATAGGGAGAATTGTTCATTATGATGAGCTTTCGAACTGGAAAGGACCCATATACTATTTTTGCACAATGTCCTTTTTCTGTCTGTGTCTGCTAGTGACGCATGAGGTGCAGTGATTGGTTACATGCAGTTATCTGTATTATCACATGGATGGACATCTGTGTAACCAAGGTGCCTACATAGCAGCAAATATGGAGACAAGGGTAATTCCAGTAACATACTTCCTACAGTAGACATTTTCCAAAGGTATTCCAATTTGTTTAACCCCTACTTGCTACAGTCACTTTTCCTTTTTGCACTTTTTTTCACCTTTTTCCAAGTCAGTACTTTTTAATGATTCCATGTCCTATAAAAGTGTAAAAAAATATGTAATTCTGCCATTGTTTTTAGGGTTTTAATTTTATGACATTTATTGTGCAGTAAAAATGATTCTTCAGGCTAGTATTATTATTACAATATCAAACCTGTATAGTTTTTTTTATATAAGTACGTTGTTAAAAAATTCTGAAATGAAAAAAAACAATTGATTTGTGTTGTCATTTTTTTCCGAGACCCGTAATTTTTAAAAATTTTCCACAGATGACGCATACATTTTCCAAAGAAGTTTTTTTTTTTCATTTTATGGCACATGTGATACTTTGATTGCTTTTAGTGTAGAATTGGCACTACAGCACATACATATATATTGTACATTGCTACTCACTTGGGAGCGATCTGAGGTATCACAGGAGCCTATTTCAGTCCTCATAAATCACATCACAGGAAACGCAAATGCAGCCCTTGTCTAGCATGAGATAAAACAAAAAGCAACAAGTTCATACAATAGTGCTGGTCAGCCCGCCTGGCTTAGGCTACTTTCACACATCAGTTTTTTGCCGTCCGGCGGGATCCGTCCAATATGTAAAAAGACGGATCCGGCGCAGATGGTGAAAAAACTGATAGAACAAATCGGCTTTTTAGTCGGATCGGGCATGAAGTTTTTTACCTGAAAATGCCGTCTGTGCATGCCTGGAACGAGAGAGAGAGAGAGAGAGAAAGACACTCTGGGCATCTTCAGAGCTGATAAACGGAATGCGGTGGCCGGATCAGGCGAAAGACTGATCCGGTGGCCGGATTCTCCCATTGACTTTCATTGTAACCCAGAGACGGTTGCGCCGCATCTGCAGCTGTCCGTTTTTTTCGCCGGACACAAAAAACGTTACAGCATGCGTTGTGTCCGGCAGCCGGAAACAAAATTTTTGACGGATCCGGAAAAAAACGGACAAAACGCAAGCACATGCGGCGCGATCCAGCGCTAATGCAATTCAATTAGGAAAAAAACGATCCGGCGGAAAAAAAAACTGATCCATTTTTTGCAAAACATGCCGGATCCCGCCGGACAGCAAAAGCCTGATGTGTGAAAGAGGCCTTAGAGTCCAGCATCTTAGTGTTTTAGTAAAGGCACTCAGTACAAGAGATCTGCACACCTCCTTACACATAGCCATTTGTGAGACAAACAGGTCTCAACTTACAAAGTGAAAAACACTCAGGGGTGGAGATATGGTGAGCATTCATCTCTCCCAATGCTTCAACTGCTCACAATTAAACTGTCATGGCCGATTAACCCCTTTTAGCCCTATATGTGCTAAAGCATTATTCCAGGATTATCTCTCATCTACTAGGAGTCCTACTGCCACGTTACAGTATATACTTAATTGTTTAACTGAGGAAGGGGAATTTTTGCTTTATTTTTATTTCATACTATTTTTCAAATATTTTTTAACTTTCCCTTTCTGTTTTTTTTATTCCCCATAGGGGTCTTGAAACTGTGTTCATTTGAACACATGTAATATATACTGAAATACTTGATTATGGGCAGCACGGTGGCTCAGTGGATAGCACTGCAGCGCTGGAGTCCTGGGTTTGCATCCCACCAAGGACAACATCTGCAAGGAGTTTGTATGTTCTCCCCGTTTTGTGTGGGTTTCCTCCGGGTACTCCGGTTTCCTCCCACATTCCTAAAAAAACATACTGATAGGGAATCTAGAGTGTGAGCTCCATCGGGGACAGCGATGATAATGTGTGTAAACTGTAAAGCGCTGCGGAATATGTTAGCGCTATATAAAAATAAAGATTATTATTATTATATAAAAATAAAGATTATTGAAGTATGTAGATATTTAGAAGCACAAAGCTGGCATCAATGAGGGCTTTCTGTAGGACCTCATCCATCATGGCAGCCTACTGACCACCTGTGTCGGGGGCAGATAAGAGCTTGAACGTATGCACCACTCAAATTCTGATGTTAGTGATTGACAGTGGTATTTATATACATGTTCCCTATGAATTGTAAAATTAAATTCATGGGGTAAAACAGCCTCAATCAGAGCTGTTGTTGGCTGCAGGGACTGGCTGTACAACATAGCCAGCACCTGCCAAGGATGCAGTTCCTGAACCCACTCCATACACCTGTACCCAATATGCATTGCACAATTTATTTTATAATCCAAATGTATTTTATGCTGTGTCCTCTAAAGTTTGTATGAATGACATAAAAAGAAATACTGTGAAAATAAACACATTACAGTTCTGCTTGGATAAATATATTGTGATGCAGAGAAACAATTGTGCAGGATTAAGCACATTTGCCATATGCTGAGTGGTTTTTAATAAAGAGAAAAAAAAATCTAATTCTGCAAACATATGAAGATGATGTGAAAAATGGATGTCTGAACCCTTTCAAAAATGACAGTGTAACCTCAAGTTTCCATTTGAAAGATCAGAACAATTTTGAGCTGTAAATGGAAAAATTAAACAATGAGCAAACTACTCTACATTAGTTATTATGTTTACGGTAATTAAATCCAAAATTTTAGAATTACATTTCCGTCTTGTTTAGAACCCACAAACAACAATAAATAATGAAGGTCTGTAGAGTTGGCTGAGCGCCGTAGAAACATTGAGGCAACTGCAGGAGACTCATGCATAAAACAATGACAAGACAAATGGGACAAACAAGAAGAAACTTAAGATGTACAGGAATAGTATGGAAATGACGAGCAAATTAGCAGTCATGAAACTCATTCTTTCTAACATTTGGTAAAATATAACAATGAACCAGCCAAGCTTTAGAAATATAGAAAGCATTATTATGAGAAAGTGAGAAATAAAGTACACCCCATTATATTATAGGTTTGTGAAAAATGGTGTCGATAACATAAACAACCTCATTCTTCAAATGATAGTAACTCTGGAGAGTCCTTTTACAAAACACTGATGTATGTGAAATTTAATAGCTATACTAAGGGTCTGTAATATGGTGTAAGCTTAATAGTCATAGGTATTGTCACGGTTTCATAACTGCCAGTGGTCTAGGGATGCAGTGAGTGACAGTTCAGTCGCCCTATAGAATCTGTAGTGTGCTGGACTGTCAGTTTTGTGAGTGACAGTCCAGTCATCCAATCTGATCCTGGGCATGCTGGGCTGTGTGCAGGCATTTCCCCAGGTGACTTTTATCCTCAAATGATTTGTTAGGTATTTAGCTGCCTTGTTGTGAGCAGCAGATTGTCAGTTGCAGCTTTGCTTTTGTAGTGTGTACTTGCTCTGTGTCTGACTACTGATTTTGTTTATGACTTTGAATCTGTTGTGGCAATGCTCATGGATTATCCCTTCTGCTTTTGATGCTCTATGACTTCAGGTATCTGACCCCGGACTTGGCTTCTTACTCTCCATTTTTGTACTCCCTGGTTTTGATGTACTCCTCCAGCATTTGACCCCGGACTGTTTCCTGACAATGCCTTTGACATATTCCCTGTACTACGAGACCTTTTGGTGTCTGACCTCGGACCTCGAGACTACCCTGTCTGACAGCTTGCCTGTGAGTAGTGACTCAGCATCACATTGACCTCTGATCTCCTGACTACCCTCTCTCACGACTTTCCTGTGAGTAGCGACTCATCATCACAGTTGTTGCATTACTATTGAGATTAATGGAATCCTGAAAAGAAAATAATTCTGATTGCATTGTCCATTATAGTTTGTGTTTAGATTTACATTGATTTTTGTAATTATATAATCTAGAGCATCCTCAGAAGTGTCAGTCTCATGGAGCCCCCAAATGGGCCTTTGTCTCCATCAAAGAACAGCACATCACACTTGAGTATTGTATGGCAGGAAAAAAATAACGTAAACATATTCATTTCATTAGGGCTCTTAAGAAGTATATAATTTAGAACTCTTAAATTTTGCTATTTCACATTCTCAATATTTTTTTTTTACAAATAACAGTGTTCTCCTAATGGAGTTCTTTCTGTAGTGGGTAGAGCTTCTCAGTGTACATGAGTTTGTTTGCCAGACCATATCATGTAAAAATTTGCTACTGTATATGTTTGCCTTTCTCTTAATCCCATGTCATACAATAGACACAAGTGGGCTACACAATCATAAAAAGGAAAATAAAAATTATTAGCTCTCTCTCCATATTAGCCAGCAATCACAGGAAACATGAAGGAGCACTAGAAAGAGTCAATATCACACAGAAATTTCCAAGGTAGTGATCCAGCACCTGAAAAGATAAAATCAATGTTTCAAAAGTGGTAAAACATCTTCATCAGTGTATATTCCATAAAAAGATTATGCAAAAAGACTATAAGACATGCAAGTTATTACACATTATTCATTTTTATGAATTCCCTGGTTCTTGATAACTAGTCAGCTGGTACTTGTTCTAAGAGAGTTCAAAGTTTTGCAACATGTACTAATGGCCATGTCTTATAAACTTTTTCCCTAATCTTTTTAATGATCATACACTGATGAAGATGTTTTTAACAATTTTGGAATAAACATTGATTTAATCTAATCATATCTTTTGTATTCTCTGCTACAAGTGGACTACATGTAGCAGCTGGCTGCCAGTTGGGCATTAATATATTTCTGTAGCCTGTTGACTAAGATGACTGAACATGAACATACTCCAAAAGCATAGAAACATAAATTAGTAATTAATGAAAAGGGTCACAATGTCCACGTAATTAGCTGTTTTATTTACTTATATTTTATTATTTTCTTGTTTGGGCTATGTGTTTTGCATTTTTTTTTCCTCCTCAAACTAGAAATTTTGAAAATTGTAGCCTTTTTTAATACTACACGTGAAAATAAGACACATTGTAATACGGCTTGTAAGAGAAATATGCTTCTTTCTCCTTCTGGACTGGTCATCACTCATTCTTAAAATTCTCAATTTAAGGTAAAATTTGTCTTTGGTGAACATAAATTTTCCCATTACTGAGATAGGAGATTAAAATTGGTGCTCACTGCTTACCAGATTATATGAAGAACTGCAGCTGTCACTTCAGGAGAGCTTGCAGTAGAAAGTCAGAGTCTGCTCTAGATCCTACTGATCCCCTCTCCATAAAATTTTATATCCACCGATTGTCATCTTCTATCTCAGTAATGTGAGAATCTTTTTTTACTGAATACAGATTTTATAGATTTTCCCCCTGAATTGAGAGTAAAGTTCTGTCCAGGAATTGAAAGTAAAAGATCTGTCCAGGGGGAGAAAGAAGCAGATTTCTCTAAAAACATATATTGCACAGTTGCTTATTTTACTGTGTACTATTAAAATAAATGCTTGTCACAATGTAAGCGTAGCCACACTCTTTTCTTAATTGTCAAAATACTTACATAACAACCTCTAGGAATATTTTCCAAGCAGCTCCACAGTTAAAGTTAATTAAGTTAATAGACCATTTTATTTCCACCCTGTCCCCACTAGAGATGAACGAACATTGTCGGCTCCCTCCTTATTCGGCAAGCTATAGCGCTTACCGAAAAAGCTGCATCGGGAACCCGGATACCTGGAGCGCTCCCAATAATCAGCTGTTCGGCGTGACAGTCACAACACACAGGCTCTCCATGCATGTTGTGACTGTCACACAGCCGTGACACATGCAGCTGCGGCGCCGGACAGTTGATCATCGGCAGCGCTCCAGGTATTCGGGTTTCCGATGCAGCTTCTTCGGTAAGCACTATAACTTGCCGAATAAGGAGAGAGCCGATGATGTTCGCTCATCTCTAGTCCCCACTCCACTTGTGCCTTGGTCCTCACCACGTCCTGAACAGCAGATCATCATACTGAGGATGTCAAGGAAGTGTAATGGAAGAAATGTTGTCATGTAGGAACTACAAAGGCTGGTAGAAATCTTTAGGAATATCAAGAGAAATTAGAAAAATGGCACTGTCCCAGAAACATTTGAAAAAAACAACAAAAAAGCGGGTTAGTATTAGACTTATAAAGCCAAAACCTTTATTATCTTTCAATAGGCTAAACAGTTTGCCATTAATTGAAAATCGTGTGCAAAGATAACAATTATAAATTGAGTTTTATGTCCTGTCAATATGATTTAAACACTAGTTATGATATAAAGAGATCAATACCAAGCTTCACATTTCCATTTCTGAAAAGATTTTTGGCGCCGCCGTCAGAATTATTTTACACTTGGGCTGACTTTATGAAGGAAGATGAGGATTTCGTCGGGGAGAGTTGAAAGAAAATGATAAATTATATCAATATAATATATGGGAGAGGCAGCATTTTCATGCTGTTTTGCTCATCTGTTGGCTCCCTGCCGATAGGATAGCGATATCTCTGAATCATTTTGCCGTAGGCAAGACTGGAGTGCTGCAAATAAACTGCAGAACACAGTAACACACAGCTCCCACCATTTGGCTGCCCTGAAGCCTCCAGCTAGTCCATGGAGTAATTATAAATGTTACATGTTAGATGATATGCATCTGTACAGTCAACAAATCTAAGGGCTGTACATTGTAACTGTTGGCTTCTACTTGCAGCTCTGTCGGATGTATTTGTCAATGTTCATGTTCATTTATGAGATGTATAACGCACTGGTCTATAACATGTTAAAAGTAACATACATGGCAATAGCAATATGTATTAGTAGCAATTGCACGTTAATAAGGTAAGTTACTAAATTTCTATATTATTTGCCAGTACTGAATTGAGGAGTACTTATATAATGCATTTATTACATACCAGCGTCATTTCCTATGTCATGATTTCATATGGTTCAAGAGCACTATATTTTGCTTTAATAAATACATAAATATAAATTTAGTGGAATAGTCTGTTCGTCACCCAGTAGAATTTGCGTTGAAATATACATTTTTTACTCCAATATACAGTAAATGACAACTAACAAACCTACCAAAAGAATAAGGGTAAGACTACATTCACACATCCCATGACCAAATTTGTGCAATGACCACTTTTTAAATGGACAGCACACAAACCCATAGTATTTTGTTGATCCATACTAAGTTCTCAGGCTCAGCTCTGTGTCTCCTGGAGTCACAGCTGAGAGGTCGCATCATGTCAATACTCAGCCATGCAATCCAGATGTAGCAGAGTTGGTGCGCACCATGGGACTTGTGGATTATCATGAGACAGGTGAGGAATATGGTGTTTTTTTATTTTTAATTTTTGGAAATAAAGGGGTAAAAGAGGGTCTGGAAGTTTTGATTTCAAACAATGGACTTTTTTCTGGGTGTGTCTTTATTACAATATGACTATGGGGTTAGTAATGGGGGTGTCTTATAGATGCCTCTCCATTACTAACCCCTGGGCTTGATGTCAACTGACATTTAAAATCTGAAGTCAACCCCACAAATATTACCCCACTTGCCACCACACCAGGGCACGTTTGAAAAGCTGAGGCTAAATGGCTGACTTTTCTGGGGCAGCTGAGGTTTGATGTTATTAGGGGCCAATATCCATAATCCTTTTCTTGGCTATTAATATTAGGCTATCGGTTTAGCCTTTGCTGATTTATTGTAGGGGTGAGCCCATGTCAATTTTTTATGAGGTCTCCCCTATAATAACCAGTAAAAGCTAAGCAAACAGCTGTGAGCTGATATTAATAGCCTAGGAACCATTAAGGATATTAGCCCGGCTTTCCCTCAGAAGGTTATTAAAAATAGAGAAGACCCAAGTATATTTTTCCATTTATTTATTTATAATAGTAATAAATTAATATTTATTTATATCAATAATAAATAAATGAAAAAAATGTGGGTTTTCCCAGCTGTCTGCTTTCCCTTGGCTGGTTATCAAAAATGGGTCAGTGCATCCCTCCCTCATCCATTCATCCCTCATCCATGCATACATCCCTCCCTCATCC
>JARQOD010000002.1:268546164-268565290 GCA_033576555.1 Oophaga sylvatica
GCATTCACCTCCTCTACAGCTTGTATTACTATGGATTCAAGACATCTTCAGAGGACAGCGCTAAAAGAAACTGTAGTAACGAACTGTTATGCTGCCAGTGCCACCTGATGATGTTCTTTTCTATCAGAATTGACAGACACTGTAGGGAAGTGAGTGCAGCCCCAGCCTCCTGTGAAGTCCTATTCGAGTCTCTTCTCAAACTAAATTTCACAATAAATGAAGTAAAAAAATTAATACAATTAGGGATATACATGATAGGGAGAACTGTAGGGTATTGTGTAATAAAGCTCATTACAATAGTGGTTAGGGTGTAAAATAGATATTTAGACAAGACATTTTAAGTACTGGACAACCCCTTTAATGTGAAAAAGTAAACACAATATACTGTATTTTTTGGACCATAAGACGCACTTTTTTCCCAAAAAATTTTGGGGGAAAATGGGGATGCGTCTTATGGTCGCAACATACCGGAATGTCCAGTGGCGGCGGCGCTCCCAATGCAGCTTCGCTGCGACGCGGTGCCTGGCTGAAGGCCGCCAGGGGCCTCCGGTGGCGGTCCCGATGCAGAGTGTGGTGCGGTGGTGGTGTCCGGGCAGCAGCGGCCTCTAGGCTGCATGGGAGCTCGGCCGGCATCTCGTCCCAGCCGGAAAGCCCCCCGCAGCTCCGACGCGGTGCCGGCATGAGGAATGGCCGCCTGGGGCCTCCGGAAAGATGGCCGCCGCATACTCTCGTTCAAATCTCGGCAACGAGATCTCTTCCCGAGATCTCGTCTCCCGAGGTCTCAGGACAAGATCTCGTTGCCGAGATTTGAACGGGAGTATGCGGCGGCCATCTTGCCGGAGGCCCCAGGCGGCCATTCCTCATGCCGGCACCGCGTCGCAGCTGCGGGGGGCTTTCTGGCTGGGACAAGATGCCAGCGGAGCCCCCCACGCAGCCCAGAGGCCCGCTGCTGCCCGGACACCACCACCGCACCACACTCTGCATCGGGACCGCCACCGGAGGCCCCTGGCGACCTTCAGCCCGACACCACGTCGCAGCTGCGGGGGGGCTTTCCGGCTGGGACGAGATGCCGGCGGAGCCCCCCACGCAGTCCAGAGGCCCGCTGCTGCCTGGACACCACCACCGCACCACAGGGAAGCTGCATTGGGAGCACCGCCGCCACCGGATTTGTGAGTATATGGCCACCCTGGCCACCCCACAGTGCCCAACCACACCACAGAACACAGCCACCCCACAAACACAGACACCCCACATAACACAGACACCCCACAGAGCACCACTACTGCACCAGCCTGGACCACCAAACGACCCCAGTGACCACTCCTCTACCTGTGCTGATCCTTTCGCTGGTAAGCTAAATTCGGACTGTAAGACGGACCCCCATTTGACACATTATTTTTTTTTCCCAATTTTCCTTCTGAAAATTTAGGGTGCGTCTTATGGTCCGGTGCATCTTATAGTCCGAAAAATACGGTAAGTGCATTTTTATGGATTAGGGTACGCTATTATCCATTATGGCTGCTTAGTATGTGCACTTAAACTATTGACTATAATAAACATTGTTGATGGCCACTAGGTTGATAAAAGGTTTATATTGTTCATGCTACATTTTTAATACATTTTAGAAAATTAGTTATTGATAGCATATCATTTATGCTGAATCTGTAACTGGATTTTTGTATTTTTCTGCATTTCTGTTGTAGTTTTTTAAGGTAAATATAAAGGAGAATCCTGCACTCCAAAATCAAAGAAAATCTTGAATTTATTGTTTACAGACAATCCAATGCTGTGCATATAAATGGGACATTTCGGTCAATTAAACCCTTCTCAAACATGCACAGGGTGGCTGGAGTAAGAAAACGTTAATGCTGGTGAGTAGCGTGTCAGAAATGCGACCATGTTGACACAGGAATGGCACCATACCTGTAGCGACGTGGTCGCATTTCTGACTCGCTACTCACCAGCACTTTCTCATTCCAGCCACCCTGTGCTTGTTTGAGAAGGGTCTAATTGACTGAAACATCCCATTTTTATGCACAGCACTGGATTGTCTGTAAACAATAAATTCAAGATTTTCTTTGATTTTGGACTGCCAGGTTCTTCTCTATTTATACTACGGGGATGAATTCTATCTGAGCACCTTCTGGATTTTGGCATTCCGTACTTTCCTACACTATATGTACCGAAGTTTTTAATGGTGTTTTTACTTAAATTAAATCCACTGCACCTATATGTTACTTTAAAATGAACCTGTCAGGTTGTAAATAAAGTCCGAGCTGTGGACTGCATAGTATAAAGAAAGAGAAACTGAGCAGAATGATATATACATTTGTTGGAAAAGATTCAGTATATCTGGTGTTTTAGTCATTGAAAGAGAGAGCGAGAAACAGAGAGAAAGAGAGAGTCCAATGGGTGGTGTCTAATTGGTGAGTGACAGCTATCTCCATATGCACAGTTAAACTGAGAAGCTTGTCAATCCCTGAATAGAAACGCCCACTGGACTCGTATGTATACAAACACTAGGGATATCAATGTATAAAATGCAAATTTTACTGAAATTTTTCCCCAGAAATTGCATAGCAATCTAATCAGTTCCTCCTGCTCTATAACATTCTGCCTGCACACCAGATTCATTTTCAACATGACAGGTTCCCTTTATTGAAAAGTCCTAGCTGCGGCCGACACTGTGGGAGCGTAGCTCATCTTTGGACTGGAATCGTTTGCTTTCAGATATACCACGATAAGAGCTGCACAAAATCTTTCCAGCTGTTTTATATTACTGTGAATAGGGGAGAAGTGATGTAAGTAAATTTACATTACACAGATATTGGCCATGCATAATCATTATCTACTGGGCATAACAGAGCTAAGTGCAGATCAGTACATTTTTTTCTGAGGTGGGGATTACAGCTTAACCTGTACTACAGCATAAAATTGTTCAAAGCATAAATAGACTCTTTTAAAAGGATTAGCATGCTTGAACCACGGATTAGTAAACATTTCAACTCTATAAGCAGTATATCGTCAGTAAAAAAGATGATATATTATTGATTAAATTTACTCAAGATTAATTGTTTTTTCATGTACCTGGGGTTCTTACCCTGAATTACATACTCAGATTGATTTTTTTTTCATGTACCTGGGGTTCTTACCCTGAACTACATACACACTGTTAAGTGAATTACAGTTATCTACTAGAATTATAAATATTGTTCCTGTGAAAAAAAAGTATAAAAAAGCAATATATTTCATATAGCAATAATGCACTCTATATCATGCACTGATTCGTATATCACTATTCTCTTCTTTAATTACTATTTCATGACCTAGAGAAATGAGACTACGAAAATTGCATGTTCAGAGTTTACTACAGTACAACTAGCCAATCACAAGTTGGATAAGGAAATTCATATAAGTCAATCTACCAAGAAAGGTAATTTTTGAACAAACCCCATACTAAATGGTTAAGGGGGTTGTCCACTATTGGACATTCACTTTTCAATGTCTCTAATATACTGAGAAAAATTAAAAAAAGCATACTTACCTTCCATCACAGCGCTGCTCCTCCACTCTGAGTTCTGTGTCCTGTGGTGATCTTGTGACATTGTTTATGTCATGTGATCACCATTGCCAATCAATTCACAGGGTTAGAATCATACTTACGGTAATACATCTGACTACTACAAAATCATCCGAAAATTTTTGAAGGTGGCAAAAGTCAGATTTATACGGAAAATCTGCTGTATACATCGGGAATAAAAAAGGCGAAAGCACCGTTCCCTGAGGGGCACCTATGCTGCTCAATAGACTGCCAGACACAACTGCTCCCATCTGTACAAACTGTGGTCTGTCTGAGAGCAGCATGATTTAGAGAAAGAGATCGTAAATCCAACAATGTATCACTTAGTTTACTGGATGCAGTAATTGTAATACAATCAAAGTTTTTAGACTTAAGGCCCGTCTCACATAGCGATATCACTACCGAGATCGGTGCTGAGTCACTAGTTTTGTGACGCAGCAGCGATCTCACCAGCGATATCGCTGTGTGTGACATTCAGCGACGATCAGCCCCCCTGCCCGGTATCGCTGATCGTCGCTGAAATGTCAGGACATTTTTTTGATCGCTGGTCTCCCGCTGACAGGCACACATCGCTGCGTGTGACAGGCGGGAGACCAGCGATCCGCTGGTAACCAAGGTACACAGCGGGTTTCCAGGCGCGGGGCTGTGCCTAGAAACCCGCTGTGTACCTTGGATACCAGCGCCCTGATGCAGGGAGCTGGTATCCAAGGTACACAACGGGTTTCCAGGCACCGGCAGCGCTTGGAAACCCGACGTGTACCTTGGTTACCAGCTCCCTGCATCAGGGCGCTGGTATCCAAGGTACACTGCGGGTAACTAAGCGATGTTACCCGCAGTGTCGCTGTCCCAGATCGCTGCCTGAGCTGCCTGTTTGGCAGCTCAGCAGCGATCATGCAGCGATACACCAGCGATCCTGACAAGTGCATATCGTTGTCGGGATCGCTGGTGTATTCGTTATGTGAGACCCAACCCTTAGCAATACAGTAGAGCTCAGAGCGTTATCTCATCCCACACCAGGCTCTCTGTGTACATTGTCTATAGACAATGGGCTGCTTATCACAGGAGGAGGCAGAGTTGTACTTGCAAGCACACGTCAGCTAGTCCCAGTAATGATAATGTACTAGTATTAGAACCTTGAATGTGAGTAAACAACATCACTCAGTCTGACATGTGACACATTGTAGAATTCTGTGTGATTTAACCCCTATTTCATGTGGTCCTCAGATTACATAGTAAAAACTTGCTGACAGATTCCCTTTAAGATAAAGGGGTTGGACGATGAATAATATTTGTCACCTACTTACAGGACAGGCAATAAATGTATGATCACTGCAGGACTTCCAAGAAAATTAACAGTGGAAGTCCTTTGCTCCCTTCATGAATTTTGCTATGATCACATATGAGCACTTCCACTTCATTCACTATATATGTGAAGGGTTGGCATTAGGGGCAGGCAGGCATCTGCCAAGGGCTCCCACTACCCAAGGGGCCCCAACCAGTAGGCTGCATTATACTCCTATGGGGGGTCTGCATTATACTCCTATGGGGGGCTGCATTATACTCCTTTGAGAGGGCTGCATTATACTCCTATGAGTGGTTGCATTTAACGCCAATGAGTGGGCTGCATTATACTCCTATGAGGGGGCTGCATTATACTCTGATGGGGGGCTATATTATACTCCTATGGGGGGCTGCATTATATTTTATAGGGTGGCTTCATTATACTCCTAGGGTGCTGCATTATACTCCTGTGGGGACTGTATTATTGCCTATGGGGCTGCATTGTATTCCTATGTGGGGCTGCATAATACTCATGTGTTGGGGCTTCATTGTACTATATGGAGGATTGTGGGGCTCCATTGTACCATATGGAGGACTGTGGAGCTCCATTGTACTATACGAAGGACTGTTGGACTGCATTGCACTATACGGAGGACTATGGGGTGTGCATTGTACTATATGAAGGACTATGGGGTGTGAATTGTACTATATGGAGAACTATAGGATGTGCATTGTACTATATGGATGACCATGGAGTGTGCATTGTACTCTATGGAGGGCTATGTGGTGTGAATTATGCTAAACAAGCAAAATGCTGCCTATTCATTGAGAGATTGAATTGTTTATGCCGAAACAAAAATCGTTGTTCTCAGCAGCACATCGCCCGATGAAAACTGAAGATGTGCTGCTGATAACATGATAGGCTAGGGTGCCTCTACCGTTAGGGACAGGGAAGGAGCCCCTGGTTCTGGGAAGAAGGGAGTGGTAGTATAATGTAGTACACCAACCAGAGTAACGAGGTAATACGAAGGAGTAATGAAAAATACCAAACATACAAATATACTCACAACTGTAACAGAGGAATGCACCAGGGAGTGGAGGATGGGGTTAAACCAAAGTAGGAGAAGGAAGGAAATTATCACACACTCAAAACCTAACAACAGTCACAGATAAACCCACCAAATGCCTTCTCCAATAACAACCACCAACAACCTCCAGCTATGCAGCATAAGCTGGCTCTGACAATGAGTGCTAGCCAGGGCCCCAATTATATAGGAAATAGGAGTGGTTAACAGTGCACAGCTGAGCCCTAATGCAGGAAAGCTTCCAGGAGCTCTCAATTTAGCAAATTAACCCCTACACCGCTAAAAGAAATTTACACTGTTTAATATGAAAGTGAAGTGCTTGTAATCAGTGCAGGAGTAGGAGAAATCAGATCCTGCGGTCTTCTGGCTCCACTCTGTCATGGAAACCCGTGACAGCATATAAATACTGCCAAAATGTTTGTGTGATGGTGCAATATGTTAGCATTTGGGGCCCCACTTTAAAATTTTGCCTAGGTCCCCACTTTGTCTAAAACTGGCCCTGTATATGTGACTAATGAATATAGATGAGTACAACTCTCAGCTACCTTTTTCAGCAAGTGAGATATTGAATGAAGGAGTGTTCATGTGTTACCACTGCTTCATTAAAATGAGGGATATGAAACCCCTGCTTTCATGACCATCATCCTACTCCTTTAATTGACCAATCTTTTTTTTTAGAAGGTTCCACCAACATAAGCAATTCATATTGTATCCCAACAGCTAATAAAATATTTCACTTACAGTATACAGTATAGGAAAGATGTATACAGTATGATATTTTAGAATAGGTTTTTTAAGGCTAAGTTCACACTATGAGTTTTTGCAGCGTTTTTTAATGTGTTTTTTAATGCAAATTTTCAGTTGCGTTTTACAGCACCAGCAAAGTTATGATATTTCAGAAATCTCATGCACACAGTTTGTTTTTTTGTCATCAGTATTTTGTTCTTTGCATGTTTTTTTGCACAATGGAGCATGTCATTTCTTTCAGCATTTTTTGAGCATTTTTCACCCATTGAAATGAATCGGTGGTGAAAAAACGCTGAAAAAAACACACCAAAAAGATACAAATCTAGCATGCCAAAATCGCAGCAAAAAATGCAAGGAAAAACCAGGAAAACATGCTTTTTTCTGCAGCTTCTTTCTTGCCAAGAGATCAAGTTTTGCTGAAAAAAAAAAAACGCTGAAAAAATGCATAGTGTGAACTTACCCTAAACCTTGACATGGCAGATTTACATATCACTGCCATCCAAATAAGCTTCTGTAAGAGACACCCCCAAAGAGAATAGTCACCGCAGCCATAAGTGGGATTTTTTTTTCTTTAGAATACCAACAACTTTTATAGTTAAAAAAACTCCTATATGGAGAATTTGAAGACTTCACACGTGGAAACTCAGCAAGCAAGTCCTTAGGATGAAATATTCTTTCATAAAGAGGTAGAATTGATCTTTAATCACTATTTTCCAAGTACTGTAGAGTGTAAACAACATGAAACTTTTTCTGGAAAACAGAAAGCTATTTTTATCTATATAGATGACAACAGCAAGTAACACAAGGAAGACTTTTCTTTCTCCGCATACAAGAAAACATCTGCTAGTATAAACGCAGGACTGGGTTTGCCTACCCTTCATTCCCACAGTGATTTAGTCTTTGTAGAAGGTATCAGAATATAATTGTTCCAGACAACTGCTTAGCATGCTTTGAAGACTAAGAGGAACTTTTTTTTGTTTTATCTGAACTCCAGCTGTCTGCATCAAACTGTACAATCAATATGAATTAAGCTGCCCCATTTCTATTTATATGTTCTTTATTACATTCTGTTGGCCTACTCATGATTTGAAATAGCTAAATTGGGTAGAATTTCAGTTTCCTTTTACTTGACTGAGTGTCTAAGCTATAACATATGCCTTAACCCCTTATGGAAGCAGCCGATTTTCATGTTTCATTTGCATATTTTCCTCCCCTTTTTCCATCAACATAGCTATATGAGGGCTTGTTTTTTGAGGGATGAGTTGTTGATTTGAATGATATTCATAAAGGTTCCCAAGCTATTAATATCAGCTCACAGCTATTTGTTTAGCATTTACTAGTTATTATAGGGAGACCCCCAAAAAATGACATGGGGTCCTCCATATATTCAATAACAAGTAAAGGCTAAACAGATAGCCACAGGCAGAAATTAACAGCCTAAGACGGGACCATGGTTATTAACCCCCTCCCAGACGAAAAAAATCAGCTCTTAGCCGTCACAAAAATGGCGCATCCATTAGATGTGCCAATTTTAGTGCATAACCTTGTTCTTCCTACTTGCCCTGGTGCGGTGGCAAGTGGGGTTCATATTTGTGGGGTTGATGTCACATTTGTATTGTCCAGTGACATCAAGCCTTAGTAATGGAGAAGCATCTATAAGACACCTATCCATTACTAATCCTATAGTTATATTGTAAATAAACACACTGTTACGGTTGGCGGATCGCACTAAATATAAAATAATAATAAGGTGCGATCGCAACTAGGGGTCCACCGTGCAGAGATTTAAACTGTTGCTAGTATGTACAATGATGGACCTAAACAGTGTGCGTACCCTAGTACGACTGCATTAACTCCACGCAGTATAACTGTACACACTATACACTGCTCTGTTAGCTTCACAGAGAGATAGAGCTAAAAGATTGAGCTCACTCTGTAAGTGACCCATGTCAATCGCACACGTGGCCAAAACAGATGCTGAGTCAAAGGAAAAAAACAAAAATGCTAGAAACCCTATTGACTTCACATGGGAGCACAGCCCAGTTGGTTGGATCTTGCTCTGTAACACCACTGTGCTAACAGCACACTTGTAGGAAACAAATGCTAAGCCAAGCAGGCCAAAAAAAACCTAAGTGGCTGACGCCACACACACGCACACACACACGTGCAGTCAGAGTGGTAGTGTATCCACTCACACACAGCAACAAAGAATGATACTAGTACATCCATGGGTGTCGCTGAGAGCCTTTTAAATCCAAATCTCCACGCCAAACACTCACGTTTACATCGCCCTCTGGCCAATCCGGAGCTGTCTCATCACCTGAGCAGATGATGTCTGAGCACCAATAGGAAGACACCACATCATGGACATGCTCAGTACGATGATCTCTGGACTTAAACTCCAGAGTGCCAGGCTGCACCTTAATATTACTGGTTACTAAGGACTTGTCTGGAGAGCCAGCAGTAATCAACCACATAGCACAAGCCTGAGCAAGATGCTCACACCGACATCTATGCTGAGCAGTACTCGCAGCGGCTGAACCAGAATGGGAAACCGCAGAGGCAGATAAGGCTTGGGATCTGTCAACTGCAGTGGAAGAATCCCGACACTTAACATTGTCCCTCGCCATGCTCAAATACCGCAATAAGCCAAGGGGCACGAATGTGCTCAACAGGCTCCTATGTTATATCCTCCGGTCCATGACCATTCCAGTCGACCAGAAAAGTTTTTTTGCCGCGCACTACCTTGGACCCAACAATCGCATTCACCTCGAAATAATTCGAAAACATATCTGAAGCCCTAACAGGAGACTCAGAAAACCGAGACATATGCACAGGTTTTAAGAGAGAGAAGTGAAGAGTGTCAGTAATATTTAAGTGCGGCAGAAGGCTCAGGCGATACACTACAGGGTTCACCTGCTCAAGGACTTTGAAAGGATCCAAGTAGTGAGGGCCAATTTAGTGGACTCTACGTGCAGCTTGATATTACGAGCTGACAGCCAAACTAAGTTCTCTGGGGAAAAGATTGGTGTAGGACGATGATGCACATCGACGGAAGCCCTTATCCTCTCCTTAAAAAGCCTAATTGCATCCTGTGTGTGATCCCAGAAATCACGAGCCTCCACTGTCCAATCTTCCACTCTCGGACCGGAAGACGAGATGGGCATGGGCACAGGCACATGCAGATGTTGACCATAATTTAGGAGAAAAGGGGTCTGCCCTGTGGAATCGGCGATGGCATTATTCAAAGCATATTCCACCAATGGTAGTAGAGACGCCCAGTTGTCATGACTAGCAGACACAAAATGCTGCAAATACGTGACCAGAGTTTGGGGCTAGCCGAATCCTTTGTTTACATTGTGCTCGCGCCAATCTTCGCTCAGAGTGCCGAAGATCAATGCAAGAGGAAACTGATATCAAGTGCTCCAGTGTAGTTGGAATCTCCTTAGTAGGCACAGCATCCTTTACATGGTCGACAAGGCCCCTCCAAAATATGGGAATTAGGAACTTATCAGACCATTCCAATTCAGAGGCTAAGGTCTGGAATTGGATGGCAAACTGGCTGACTGGGGATGAACCCTGGGTTAATGCCAAAAGTTGGAGTGCAGCATCATGGGTAATCTGAGGTTCAAGAAAGACCTGTTTCAGAGCGCCCAGTAAGAGAGAGGCGTTCTGGACAACCTGATCATTCCACTCCCATAGCAGCGTAGCCCACCCCAATGCTCTATCCGTCAACAAGGATAGCACAAACCCCACCTTAGCTCATTCAGATGGAAAACGTGAGGCCAGTAGCTCCAGCTGGATCAAGCACTGGTTAACGAATCTTCTGAAAGCCTTGCCATTCCCAGAGAACTTATCAGGAAGTGGGAAATGTCAAAAAGGCGGAACTGGAGTCGTAGCAGAAACCCTAGTAGCGGCTTCGCTGGCTGCCTCTGCCAATACAGTGGATAGATCCATAGCTGAGGTTGTCTGTTCAAGTGAGGACAACCTGCCCTCCAGCTGCTGGATGTATCGCTGGAGATGCTGTTCGTCTGCCATTATTAGCCAGACCCTAGCGCTAGTATACTGTTAGGGTTGGCGGATTGCGCTAAATATAAAATAATAATAAGGTGCAATCGCAACCTGAGGTCCACCGTGCAGAGATGTAAACTGCTACTAGTATGTACAATGACGGACCTAAACAGGGGGCGTACCTTAGTATGTCTGCGTTAACTCCACGCAGTATAACTGTACGTACTATACACTGCTCTGTTAGCTTCACAGAGAGATAGAGCTAAAGGATTGAGCTCGCTCTGTAACTGACCTGTGCCAATCACACACATGGCCGAAATAGATGCTGAGTAGTGTTGAGCGATACTGCTCGATATCTAAAAATATCGGATCGGAATGTTATCGCCGATATCACTAAAATATCGGCGATACCCGATACTGATACTGGAAGTCCCATGTAAGTCTATGGGAACCAAATATCGACATTAAAAAAAAAACATTCTTGCCTTGTTGGTTAATTGAAGATCGAGAAAACTGATAAATAGCAGCGCAAATATATATACCAACATCATATTCAATTTTAGCTATAAAATTTTAACTGCCATATAGGACGAGTAAAGGATCTATCGTGGAGTAGACAAGAGAAAAGGAAGTGGTAAAACACCACGAAACCACGACCACAGATCCAATATAGTGTAAAAATACAAAAACTTTATTCAATTATAAAAAGGACACAAGAAAAATGCAAATGACAAACACAAGGTATTGCAGGAAACAGTGCCACATGGAAAGGCACACAAAGGGAGTGTGCCTTTCCATGTGGCACTGTTTCCTGCAATACCTTGTGTTTGTCATTTGCATTTTTCTTGTGTCCTTTTTATAAATGAATAAAGTTTTTGTATTTTTACACTATATTGGATCTGTGGTCGTGGTTTCGTGGTGTTTTACCACTTCCTTTTCTCTTGTTGGTTAATTGTACATGAATTGTTCGACTAACCTCTGCACTAATCCGTACCTCCCACTCCCGACTCCAAGACTTCTCCCGTGCTGCGCCAATCCTCTGGAATGCTCTACCCCAAGAAATTAGGACTATCCACAATTTGCATGGTTTCAGGCGCTCCCTCAAAACACATTTGTTCAGAGCGGCCTATCACATTCACTAACCAAAGTCATTCTATGTGTAAGTGTGTGTATGTAGCCCATTCACTATCTCCATCCATCCCCCACTCCCTCAAGATGGCTGGACCATCATTGTAAATGCACCACTGTATATATACACCTGTACTTTGTATCTCCCCCACCTCATTGTAGATTGTAAGCTCTCACGAGCAGGGTCGCCTTATTTTGCTTTAATTATTGTATTGTTAACGTTGTTACCTATGACTTGTGTTTTGAAATTGTTAAACTGTAAAGCGCTGCGGAATATGTTGGCGCTATATAAATAAAGATTATTATTATTATTATTATTATTATTACATGAAGGAAAACAACAAAGAGTAATGTAGAATGTATTGGGGGAGGTTGAGGAGACAATAAAGGCATACGTGTTTAACCCAATGCATTGGAATAGCATTAATATATATTTTTTTTGGAAATACGTTTGGATTGACAAACAAATTGACAATGTTGTTAACCTTTTTTCTATTTTGGCAAATATGTATGTTTCACAACTTCCATACTCTTCACCTTTTTAACTTTTGCCAGTGCCACACTTTCTCCTTCATAATCTTCAGCAGCATCATCTTTCTCATCAAATTATTCTTCATCTTCACCTTCTTAATCTTCTTCTTAAACTTCTTGCTATTCATGTTTTTGTTTACATTACTCATATTGTTATTATTAAACTATTAATCTTCTTCATATTCAAATTTTTCATCTTCTTCCTCTTCATCTTCTTCATCATATTCTTATTTGTGACAGAGATTCCTGTACTTGTAATCTGTAAAAGTATGAATTGTTCATCCTTCCGTTCTTGCTGTCACAAAAGATTTAAATTACAACAGTATTTGTCCGTGTTCAGTTTAGCCTGCAGCAGCAGGCATTTTCCAGGGGCACCACGAGGAGGAACGGACTCACCCCCATACACTGCTTAGTCTTCTTCTGCTTAGAATTTAGAGCATATATTTTGCTCTTCATTTTGGTCTTAACTTCATGTTCTTCTGCTTTTTGATCTTCTGCTTATTGTTCTTCTGTGTAACGGGTCTGGGAGGCGGAACCTCTGAGCTTTATTATACAAGGAGGCTTTCCTTGTAAAGGAGCGGGTGGCGCCCGGGGAGACGGACAGGAAGTCACTGCAAGTGACGGGGGCAGTCTCTGGACAGACAGGTGGGAGGTCACGGCAAGTGACCGGGGCAGTCTCTGGATAGACAGGCGGGTAGTCACGGCAAGTGACCGGGCAGTCTCTGGGTAGACAGGCAGGTAGTCACGGCAAGTGACCGGGGCAGTCTCTGGATAGACAGGCGGGTAGTCACGGCAAGTGACCGGGGCAGTCTCTGGGTAGACAGGCAGGTAGTCACGGCAAGTGACCGGGGCAGTCTCTGGATAAACAGGCTGGTAGTCACGGCAAGTGACCGGGGCAGTCTCTGGGTAGACAGGCAGGTAGTCACGGCAAGTGACCGGGGCAGTCTCTGGATAAACAGGCAGGCAAGGGGCCGGGGCAGTCTCTGAATGGACAGGTATATACGACCTGAGATGGTGGAGCCTCCCGGTAGGCTAGCAGGCAGATGACAGATGAGCGCCCCCAAGTGAGCAGGCGAGAGTCTCTGGAATAGCCGCTGGACACCGCAGGTGGTGGCCGAACCTCCAGGTAGGCTTGCAGGCAGATGGCAGATGAGCGCCCCCAAGTGAGCAGGCGAGAGTCTCTGGAATAGCCGATGGACACCGCAGGTGATGGCCGAACCTCCAGGTAGGCTTGCAGGCAGATGGCAGATGAGCGCCCCCAAGTGAGCAGGCGAGAGTCTCTGGAATTGCCGATGGTCACCGCATGTGACGGCCGAACCTCCAGGCAGGCTTGCGGGCAGGTAGCAGACAGCAAACTGGCAGGAAACAGGCAGGTAACTGGTAACGGACCCTGAGGGCTAAAGCAGAGTAGTGAACAGTGCAATAACAACATTGCTCGGGCACCTCCATTAAGGAGGAAGTACTTTATATAGGGTGGAGTCCTCCGGCATTGGCCGGGGACCTTTTTGAAAGATGCGCGCGGCCCCTTTAAGAGCGGGGAGCGCGCGGGCGCGCGCCCTAAGTCCAGAAGCAGGGAAGGAGCGCACGGCCCCAGCAGGGCGGAAGGAGGACGCTGAGCGCGGGTAAGGGGGGCGACGTCCCTGCCTGGCAGAGGACGCTGTCACAGGGGAACAGCGTCCCTGCCTGGCAGAAGGCAGGGACGCCGGCGCTACAGTACCCCCCACTTTAGGCCCCCCCTTTTTTAGGCCAGAAAGAAATTTAGCTAAGATGAGAGGGGCATGGATGTTCTCCCGAGGCTCCCACGTTCTCTCCTCAGGACCAAACCCCTTCCAATCCACCAGAAAATAGGTCTTTCTTCCTACCCTTTTGGTGGCCAGAATGTTCTCTACCTCAAATTCGTCTTCAGCAGACACTGGAGCAGGAGGTGTACCTGTAGACTTGACAAAAGAGTTAAGTACCACCGGTTTGAGGAGAGATACATGGAAGGAGTTAGGAATCCGCAAATTGGCCGGGAGTTTCAATTTATAGGACACTGGGTTGATCTGACTGATGATCTCAAAAGGACCGATGAACCGAGGGCCTAACTTGTAGGAAGGAATCTTGAGCCGGACATACTTGGACGAAAGCCAGACCTTATCCCCAGGACGGAATTGAGGAGGATCCAGACGTTTTTTGTCAGCATGTTTCTTCATGCGCTCGGATGACAGAATGAGTGCGGACCGGGTACTCTCCCATATGGAGGAAAATTCGTTAACCAGAGATTCCGCAGCTGGATTGTCCACAGAGATGGAGACAGGAACAGGGATCCGAGGGTGTTGACCGAAGACTACAAAAAACTGAGATTTGGAGGAAGATTCGCTCTCGTGATTGTTGTAAGAGAATTCGGCCCAAGGCAGAAGATCCACCCAGTCAGAATGGTGGGCATTAACGAAGTGCCGGAGATAACTGGTCAGATTCTGATTGATTCGCTCGACTTGTCCATTGGACTGCGGGTGGTAAGCGGAGGAGAAATCCAAGGTGACGTCTAGCAACTTACAAGTGGCTCTCCAGAAACGTGAGGTGAACTGTACCCCACGATCCGACACAATGTGACGAGGCAGACCATGAAGACGGAAGATGTGGCGGATAAAGTCTTTAGCCAACTCGGGTGCAGACGGAAGCCCTGGCAGGGGAATGAAGTGAGCCATCTTGGAAAATCGGTCAACGACCACCCAAATGACCGTACAACCGGCAGAGACGGGCAGATCTGTTATAAAGTCCATGGCTATATGCTGCCAGGGGCAGCGGGTACAGGAAGCGGAAGAAGACGGCCGGCAGGCAGGTATCTTGGAACTTTGTTGCGGGCACAGGAGACACAGGCAGAAACAAAGTCTATTACGTCCTTGTGCAGGGTAGGCCACCAGTAATGCCGAGAAATGAGCTGGAGGGTCTTTTTCTGACCAGCGTGGCCAGCTAGTCTAGACGAATGACCCAGTGTAGGATTCTCTGCCGATCGGTTTACCGATACGAACGTCTTACCAGGAGGGAGACGATTTAGACTCACGGGAGCCACCTGCATCACTCTGGCGGGATCGATGATATGTTTAGGTTCCTCCTCGAGATCTGACACCAGGAAGGACCGGGACAAGGCGTCCGCCTTGATGTTCTTGTCGGCTGGGCGAAAATGTAAGAGAAAATCAAAGCGGGCAAAAAACAAGGACCACCGGGCTTGGCGAGGGTTAAGTCTCTGAGCATGCTGGAGGTAAGCCAGATTTTTGTGGTCAGTGTAAATGATTACCGGATGGAGAGCCCCCTCGAGTAGGTAACGCCACTCCTCTAATGCCAGCTTGATGGCCAATAACTCTCGGTCTCCTATGGAGTAATTGCGCTCAGAAGAGGAGAAGAGTTTGGAGAAGAAGCCGCAAGATACCATCCTCCCGGATGAAGATTTTTGAGTAAGTACCGCTCCGGCTCCAGAAGAGGAAGTGTCCACCTACAGGAAGAACTGCTTGTTGCCGTCCGGGCGATGCAGCACAGGAGCGGAAGAGAAGGCCTGTTTTAAAGAAAGAAAGGCCTCCTCTGCTTCGGGCGTCCACTGTTTGGGATTAGCATCCTTGCGGGTGAGCGCGGAGATTGGAGCAGTCCGGGAAGAGAAGTGCGGTATGAAAAGGCGGTAATAATTGGCGAATCCCAGGAACCGCTGAATGGCCTTCAACCCCTCCGGTCGGGGCCATTTCTCGATGGCAGACAGTTTCTCCGGATCCATTCGTAGGCCTGTCTGAGAAATGATGTAGCCCAAAAACGGAAGCGAGGTCTGCTCAAAGAGGCACTTCTCATATTTGGCGAAGAGGTGATTCTGCCTGAGCCTGAGCAGAACCTGACGAACATCCCTCCGGTGAGACTGGAGATCCGGAGAGAAGACCAAGATGTCGTCTAGGTACACCACAACGCAGGAGTAGAGAAGGTCCCGGAAGATGTCATTGACCAACTCCTGAAAGACTGCTGGAGCATTACAGAGACCAAAGGGCATTACCAAATACTCGTAGTGGCCGTCCCGGGTGTTGAATGCCGTCTTCCATTCATCTCCCCGACGGATACGGACTAGGTTATATGCCTCACGAAGATCCAGTTTGGTGAAGATTCTAGCCCCCTCAGACTATCAAACAATTCTGGAATGAGCGGAAAAGGGTACTTATTCTTCACCGTGATCAAATTTAGGCCTCTGTAGTCAATACAGGGACGGAGAGAGCCGTCTTTCTTTTTTACGAAGAAGAAACCTGCTCCCGCTGGGGAGGTGGATTTCCGGATGAATCCCTTGGCCAAATTCTCCTCGATATATTCGGACATCGACCTGGTCTCAGCAGCGGACAATGGGTAAATACGCCCACGGGGAGGCGTAGTACCGGGTAGCAGGTCGATCGGGCAATCATACGGTCTATGAGGGGGTAATGTCTCTGCTTCCTTTTTATTAAAGACATCAGCGAATGACCAATATGGAATCGGGAGCCCAGGTAGATTAGTTGGTGTAGGAGAAGGACGGACGGGATGAACAGGAACCAAACACGTTTTATGACAGTCCTGTCCCCAGCGAAGGATCTCTCCAGTCTGCCAGTCGAGCACGGGTGCATGCTTTTGGAGCCAAGGCAGACCTAGTAAGAAAGCGTGAGAGAGTCCAGGCAGAACATGAAACGAGATGCTCTCAGAATGCAACATTCCCACCTGCAGGGTTATGGCTTCAGTGATAAGTTGGATGGGACGTGGTAGGAGACCCCCATCCACAGCAGCAACAGATACTGGTTCAACCAAAGGTTTGGTAGGAATGCGATATTTTTCTACTAGAGCCTGTGAAACAAGATTCCCGGCTGCTCCAGAATCAAGTTGGGCTAGTTCGAAATAACGGTTCTCACCGAGGAGAATTGAGACTGACAGCAGCAGAGATGAAGAGGATTTATTTTTGTCTAGGTGGACCTCTCCAAGCGAACCTAGACACAGGCGTTTCCCGACCTCTCTGGGCAGGTACGGATCCGGTGCTCCTTACTGCCACAGTAGAAGCAACTCCCCTCGGCACGGCGTAAGTCCTGACGGGCTTTGACCATCTTGGCCTGGTCGACTTGCATAGGCTCAGAAGAGTGCACCTGAGGAGAAACGGAAGGAGTTACAGGTCTCTGAAAAGAAGGAGCTAGACGAGGAAACCTTCTCTCACGGGTGACCTCTTTAGCGCGCTCCTGGAACCGTAGATCAATTCGATTGGCAAGAGTTATTAGATCATCGAGAGAGGTTGGAATGTCCCGACCGGCAAGTTCATCTTTAATACGGCCGGACAGACCCTCCCAGAAGACAGATATCAGAGCGTCATTATCCCAAGCCAGCTCCGAGGCAAGGGTACGGAACCGTATGGCATATTGACCCACGGTGAGACTTCCCTGACGGAGACGCAGCAGAGATGATGCAGAGGAGGTCTTCCGTCCGGGTTCGTCGAATACCTTCCGGAAGGCTGAGAGAAAAGCAGACAGGTCAGACACCAGAGGATCTTCTCTCTCCCAAAGAGGATTTAGCCAGGCCAGGGCCTCTCCGGTGAGATGGGACATGATGAAGGCAATTTTGGCCCGGTCGGAGTTAAACTGGTGTGCCAGGAGTTCAAAATGCAGGGTGCACTGGTTAATGAAACCTCGAGCCAGAGCAGGGTCGCCTCCAAACCGAGGAGGAGCTGAAAGTCGAGGTCCAGGAACGGAAACCACGGAATTGGTAAGCAGCGGAACTGCCGGATTGCGAGTCATGGCGCCCGCGGTGGTTGCTGGTGAAGTAGTCAGGGTGTCCAGGCGGGAATTAACATTCCGCAGGTGACCCAGGATGGACTCCTGTTGAGACCTCTGACGAGACAGTTCATGACACAGGTCAGAGAGCGAGGGAGTTTGGGTGCCACCGGGTTCCATGGCCCGAGCAAACTGTAACGGGTCTGGGAGGCGGAACCTCTGAGCTTTATTATACAAGGAGGCTTTCCTTGTAAAGGAGCGGGTGGCGCCCGGGGAGACGGACAGGAAGTCACTGCAAGTGACGGGGGCAGTCTCTGGACAGACAGGTGGGAGGTCACGGCAAGTGACCGGGGCAGTCTCTGGATAGACAGGCGGGTAGTCACGGCAAGTGACCGGGGCAGTCTCTGGATAGACAGGCGGGTAGTCACGGCAAGTGACCGGGGCAGTCTCTGGGTAGACAGGCAGGTAGTCACGGCAAGTGACCGGGCAGTCTCTGGATAAACAGGCGGGTAGTCACGGCAAGTGACCGGGGCAGTCTCTGGGTAGACAGGCAGGTGGTCAAGGCAAGTGACCGGGGCAGTCTCTGGATAAACAGGCAGGCAAGGGGCCGGGCAGTCTCTGAATGGACAGGTATATACAACCTGAGATGGTGGAGCCTCCCGGTAGGCTAGCAGGCAGATGACAGATGAGCGCCCCCAAGTGAGCAGGCGAGAGTCTCTGGAATAGCCGCTGGACACCGCAGGTGGTGGCCGAACCTCCAGGTAGGTTTGCAGGCAGATGGCAGATGAGCGCCCCCAAGTGAGCAGGCGAGAGTCTCTGGAATAGCCGATGGACACCGCAGGTGATGGCCGAACCTCCAGGTAGGCTTGCAGGCAGATGGCAGATGAGCGCCCCCAAGTGAGCAGGCGAGAGTCTCTGGAATTGCCGATGGTCACCGCATGTGACGGCCGAACCTCCAGGCAGGCTTGCGGGCAGGTAGCAGACAGCAAACTGGCAGGAAACAGGCAGATAACTGGTAACGGACCCTGAGG
>JARQOD010000002.1:268565390-268598909 GCA_033576555.1 Oophaga sylvatica
TTGCTGACAACTTTATCTTTCAAAAAGTAGAGGAGAAAACAAGGGGATCTGCTACCTTGGATCTAATCCTTATAAACAGGGAGGAAATGGTTGAGAGGTAAGAGTGGCTGGGACCCTAGGAGGTAGTGACCATGCTATTTTAGAATTTTGGATAACAAGAGGAGGAAGACCTGTGAAGACTCAGACGTCAAGGTTAGATTTCAGAAAGGCAGATTTTAAGGGACTCAGAAAGAGAATTGGAGAGATCCAATGGCAGGATATCCTTAAGGACAAAAATGTCCAGGAAGGATGGGACATCTTGAAAAATGAGATTCTCAAAGCACAATCGTTAACAATTCCAAAAAGAGGGAAGAATGGGAAGCATTTAAGGAAACCAGGATGGATGAACACAGAACTTAAACACATGCTAAAAAGGAAGAAAGAAATGTTTATCAAATGGAAAGAGGGAGGCATATCTAAAGAAGAATATAATGCCATCTGCAGAACCTGCAGGGCACAAATCAGATTATCTAAAGCTGACAATGAATTAAGGCTTGCAAGAGATGTCAAAAGCAACAAAAAAGGATTTTGGGGATACGTCAAAAGTAAAAAAAATGTCAAAGATGCTATAGGATTTTTACAGGATGAAAATGATGAAATGGTAAGACAGGATGTTGAGAAGGCTGAACTTTTAAATTCCTATTTTGCATCTGTTTTCTCTCAGAAAGGAAATGTAGCATCAACTGATCTTCACTGGAATAAAGGAATAAAAGAATCCAGGATATCTATAAACAGAAAGACAGTGAGGAAACACTTAGCTAACCTAAATGAATTCAAGTCTCCAGGTCCAGATGAATTACACCCCAGAATACTGAAGGAGATAGCAGAAGAAATTCTAGAACCACTGTCCATAATCTTTGAAAATTCTTGGAGAACAGGAGAAGTCCCAGAAGACTGGAGAAGAGCAAATGTTGTTCCTATCTTCAAAAAGGGGAAGAAGGTGGACCCAGGGAACTACAGGCCGGTGAGTCTGACTTCTATACCAGGAAAAATCTTTGAACAAATTATTAAAGAACATGTATGTAAGTACCTGCATAAGAATGAAGTGATTAAACAGAGTCAGCATGGGTTTGTAACTAATAAGTCAGACTAACTTAATTTCCTTCTATGACAGAATCACTGACTGGGTGGATCAGGGAAATGCTGTAGATATAGTATATCTTGACTTCAGCAAAGCATTTGACAAAGTATCTCACACAATCCTTATTGAAAAAATGACTAAGTATGGAATGGACAAGGCAACTGTTATGTGGATTCATAACTGGCTTAGTGATCGGACTCAAAGAGTGGTCGTAAATGGCTGCACATCCAGTTGGAAGAATGTCTCAAGTGGGGTACCACAAGGCTCTGTTTTGGGCACTGTATTGTTCAACATCTTTATCAATGATTTAGATGAAGGAATTGAGGGTAAACTGATCAAATTTGCTGATGACACAAAGCTAGGAGGGGTAGCTAATACTAGAGAAGAGAGAGGATTCAAAAGATATAAATAAACTGGAGCAGTGGGCAGCAACTAACAGAATGGTTTTTAACAGGGAAAAATGCAAAGTACTACATCTGGGCAATAAAAATGAAAAAAGCATATACAAAATGGGAAGAATAGGGCTAAGTAACAGCACATGTGAAAAAGACTTGGGTATACTAATTGATCACAGACTGAACATGAGTCAACAGTGTGATGCAGCAGCAAAAAAGGCAAATACAATTCTAGGATGTATCAACAGAAGCATAAAGTCTAGATCATGTGAAGTCATTATTGCCCTCTACTCCTCTTTGGTCAGACCTCATCTGGAATACTGTGTCCAGTTTTGGGCACCACATTTTAAAAAAGACATCAACAAACTGGAGCAAGTTCAAAGGAGAGCCACCAGAATGGTGACCGGTCTGCAAACCATGTCCTATGAGGAACGGTTGCAGGATTTGGGAATGTTTAGCTTACAAAAAAGAAGACTGAGAGGAGACTTAATAGCTGTCTACAAATATCTCAAGGGCTGTCACATTGTAGAAGGATCATCTTTATTCTCATTTGCACAAGGAAAGACTAGAAGCAATGGGATGAAACTAAATGGGAGGAGTCACAGATTAGATATTAGAAAAAACTTTTTGACAGTTAGGGTGATCAAGGAGTGGAACAGGCTGCCACGAGAGGTGGTAAGTTCTCCTTCAATGGAAGTCTTCAAACAGAGGCTGGACAGACATCTGTCTGGGATGATTTAGAGAATCCTGCTTTGAGCAGGGGGTTGGACCAGATGGCCCAGGAGGTCCCTTCCAACTCTACCATTCTATGATTCAACCCTAAGCCTTTGTTTTTTCAAACTAAATAACCCCAAGTGTAATAACCTGTCTTGGTATTGCAGACCCCCCAGTTCTCTAATAACCTTGGTCGCTCTTCTCTGCACCGGCTCCAGTTCAGCTATGTCTTTCTTATACACCGGAGACCAGAACTGTACACAGCATTCTAAGTGTGGTCGCACCAGTGACTTGTGTAGAGGTAAAATTATGTTCTCCTCATGAGCATCTATGCCTCTTTTAATGCATCCCATTATTTTATTTGCCTTTGCAGCAGCTGCCTGACATTGGCCACTAAATGTGAGTTTGTTGTCCACCCATACACCCAGGTCTTTTTCAGTGACAGTTTTGCCCAGTGTTTTACAATTAAGCACATAATTATACATCTTGTTTGTTCTACCCAAGTGCATGACCTTACATTTATCCCCATTAAAGCTCATTTGCCATTTATCAGCCCAAGCTTCTAGTTTACATAAATCCTCCTGTAATATAACATTTTTCTTCTCTGTATTTATTACCCTGCAGAGTTTAGTGTCATCTGCAAATATTGAAATACTACTCTGTATGACCCCTACAAGGTCATTAATAAATATGTTAAAGAGAAGCGGCCCCAATACTGACCCCTGTGGTACCCCACTGCTAACCGTGACCCAGTCCGAGTGTTCTCCACTGTGTTCCCTTGGTCCAGTCCGGAACTTATCCCTTCATAAAAGCTGATCAGATTAGTCTGACAGGAACGGTCCCTCGTAAACCCATGCTGATACTGTGTCATGAGGTTATTCAGCTTCAGATACTCCAATATAGTATCCCTTAAAAAACCCTCCAGGATTTTACCCACAGTAGATGTTAAGCTCACTAGTCTATTATTTCCAGGTTCAGTTTTTTGCCCCCTTTTTGAATATTGGCACCACATTTCTTATACGCCAGTCCTGTGGTACAGACCCCGTTATTATGGAATCTTTAAAGAATAAAAATAATGGTCTATCTATGACTGTACTTAATTCCTGCAGTAAATTGATTAGTAATGAAAAATGTAGTAATCTACGTTACATTAAATCTGTCAAAATATTATTTAAAAAGCACATATACTAAAAATGTGTGCCAGTGTCAGCTTCACTTCTGGGTCATTGGCTCTCTCAGGTCAGAACGAAGTGTGCCAACAGAAGTATGTGCTTCAACTGGACAGGGTCAAGATTTGCAGCAGTGGATGGATGACGTAGGTGATGTTATCCATTTCCATCAAAGAAGGAAGGCAGGCTATTACACCTGGCACAGACAAGGAGTGCCCATCAGACCATACTGCGGCAATTAGCAAACAGCATAGGAGAAATACTGTACAGGTATAACTTAATCAGATTTTTAATGACAGAAGTTGTGTTTCAGAAAACACCTATCCCCAGGCAAAGCTATGGTTTTTAAAAACCCTTTCCGATTCCAGTGCTGAGTTTCTGCTGTTATCGATTGGTATCTGCTATTGTAGACAGTGCTGCAGCCAATAGGTGTGCTCAGCGGCTCTGCTTTGATCTCCTGAGCTGTCACTGATTGGCTGCAGCACTGTTGACGTGACGTCAGCACTGCAAATAATAACAGACAATGTGCGCAGCAGTAGAACTAAGCACAGCAGCAAAGGCTCAGCGCTGCTTCCAGGAAGCATAGTTTTTTGAAACCAGAAAACCCACTTAAGGCATATGAATGTCATAGGCTAAGTTCACATTTGCGTATATGTGCGCAGTGTATCATCTACTTATGCAAACGCATGCAAAAATGCATGCAAATGCATGTTTACGCAGAAGTTATTATCCGCATCATTTTACACATGATGTAAAAAAAATCTGTGTATGCGTTTGCATGCGTTTTTGAATGCGTTTGCGTTGTTTATGCGCATGCGTTCAATATTTTCAGGTGCTGTAATCAGTTCCTGGACATGCGCAGTCTGAAGTCCTCATGCGCATCGAACGCATCCATGCTCATATTCTTGCATACTAATGCGTTCCCATGGACAGTAATGCGTTTATTTGCCACACGCATGCGCATGACTGCGCATATTTTACAGATTTTTGACGCTTCAAAAAATGAAACGTGTTGCGTTCGCCGGACACCGCAAAACAATGCATGCGTACGCAAATGCATGCGAATGCATGCAAAAGCATGTCTTTGCGTACACCATGTTAAAGATATGTACGCATCATGCATGCGAATCTATGCAGATCAAATGCTGCACGTACAGACACAAATGTGAAACCAGCCATAGAGGAGTGTAAGCCAACCAAGGACCTCCAGTCAGTGGCCCACAGTGGAAAGTCACTAATGTTCTTCTGTAGTACAAAGGCAACTTAATAAAGGGCACAAGGCAAGTTACACATAAAAAATAGATGATTGCCTGGGGTTTGGGAGATGGATTCAATGATTGTAGCAAGGGCTCTGAGAATAAAAGGATGATATGTGATGTCACTGCCTCTTAAGTAACACTACTGTATATTCTGCTAGGAGCCTCAGTAGTAACATTTGAACATTTGCACTGTGCATTGCTCATGTGTAATGCTAACACAATTTGCTATATATCCAACTACTCTTAATATAAATATTAATTCACCTTAAGATCATTTACATTTTCCTCCATGCATCAACTTAAAAGGAGAAAAGGATGACTGGGTTAAAACAAGTCAGAAACTGCACAAGCCAGAAACTGCACCTACATATGTTAGGTAGGTGATTTTATCATTAGAATTTGTGAAAAAACAATGCAAAAACGCTGGAAGAATTTGTATACTGCAAATTTGAAACTGTTTCAAATCTGCAAAGAAAAAATAAGCAATATGTGCAAGAGACTTCAGAAATCTCAGTTTTTGTGACAGAACTGCAAGGAAAAAACACAACAAAAATACAGTAAATACTTAATGAGTGCAAATACCCTAATTAAGAAAGCATCAACTGTATGGCCCTCCCTGGCCCAGCCTTAGGGCCCCGTCACACATAGCGACACACCAGCGATCCCGACAACGATATGAACTTGTCAGGATCGCTGGTGTGTCGCTACATGATCGCTGCTGAGCTGCTAAACAGGCAGCTCTCAGCAGCGATCAGGACAGCGACTATGCGGGTAACAAGCGACGCACGTCGCTTAGTTACCCGCAGTGTACGTTAGATACCAGCGCTCTGGTGCAGGGAGCTGGTAACCAAGGTACACATCGGGTTTCTAGGCACCGCGCGGCGCTTAGAAACCCGCTGTGTAACTTGGTTACCAGCTCCCCTGCACCAGCGAGCTGGTATCTAACGTACACATCGGGTTTCTAGGCACCGCCCGGCGCCTAGAAACCTGATGTGTACATTGGTTACCAGCTGATCGCTGGTCTCCGCCTGCCACACGCAGTGATGCGCGCTGGCTAGCGAGAGACCAAAGATCAAAAAATGTCCAGGACATTCAGCGACGATCAGCGATACCCAGCAGGGGGGCTGATTGTCGCTGAATGTCACACACAGCGATATCGCTGGGAGATCGCTGTTGCGTCACAAAACTTGTGACTCAGCAGCGATCTCGCTATGTGAGACGGGGGCTTTACAGACACAATGACTCTCCTATCTGTCACTGTCTCCCAACTAAATCTCTATTCTTCTGGATTTCTCACACAGTCGTCTTCCTCACTTTTGTGTTGCCGCATCTGTACAAATTTATTCAGTGTTTTATGGCTCTCTATGTGGCTAAGCTATGAGCTGTGAAGTGTTTTAACTATCCAGATTCACCACAAACTGGCCATTGCATTTTCTGCTTCAGCTTTTACACAGGCTATGATAGTCCCTCCTGTTGTGAATGGACTTGAAATGAGTTCTGAGCAGAGGCTCCCTCTGGTGGTTACAAGCGGTACTGGACTGTCCAGTGAAGATTGTGAGGAGTGGGAATCAGGTGTTACTGACTGGTCTTATATAAGGGAGTCGCCTTCCCATCAGGGTTGCCGGTGATCAATTGTTCTGGTCTCACTCCATGATTCCTGTTTCCCTTGTAGCCTGCTGTGTCGTGTCTGCATCTCCTGCTAACAGATAAGACATTTTCTTCTTTTTGTTTTTGTGCTTTGTTTTTGCATTTTGTCCTGCACTTTGTGGGGACCTTCAGGGTCCCCTCCGGGGGCTTTTGCCCTCTCAGTTTAGTTCAGCCACTGATGTTTGTACTTTTGCTTTTTCCAGTTTCTTCAGTGGCTGCTGTTTTGATTTTGTTACACCAGAGAACTAATTTAGGTGGTAGAGGTCGTGTGATCTCAGGTGTTTTTGAAATTAGTAGAGTTGGTGCTTTGCAGGGTTTTTTGGGATTGCAGTAAGTACCCTTCCTATCCTTTTCTATTTAGTTAGTTTGGGCCCCAACGTTTGCTCATACAATTTTCTGTCTGTGTCAGTATTTCTTCTTGTCTAACAGCCATTACATGTTTGGGGGCTTTCTATGTTCTTTGGGGATCTGCTCCGGGGCAGATAGCTTTCCTATTTCTATCTTTAGGTGTAGTTAGTTTCTCAGGCTGTGACGAGGCGTCTAGGACCAACGTAGGAACGCTCCACGGCTGCCTCTAGTTGTGGTGGTTAGTCAGGGTACTGCAATCTCATAGATTCCAACTGCTCTGGTGTATTGCCTTTTTTACCTGCACTCCTCAGTTACCGAAACATAACAGTATCACCGGCCTAAAATTTAAGTTGTATGGTACTCACAGAAGGGAAAAATATTGTGAAAGAAAAAACGGTTGTCAGAGTTGTCAGAGATATTTTTCTGTTTGTTGCATTTTTTTTTTTCCCTCTGTATCTCTGGGTGCTGGGGAGGATTTTTTCTCTCAATGGAGTTTGCACAGTTGTCTGGCCATGTGGATCAGCTTGCCACTGAGGTTCAGAGTATTGCTGCATATCTTGCTAGGTTGCCTGTTGTAGAACCTAGGATTCCCATGCCAGATTTGTTTTTGGGGGATCGAGCTAAGTTTCAGAATTTCAAAAATAATTGTAAATTGTTTTTTGCCTTAAAATCTAAGTCCTCAGGGAACGCAGTGCAGCAGGTTCAAATTGTCATCTCTCTCCTGCGCGGCGATCCTCAGGATTGGGCTTTTTCCCTGACACCTGGGGATCCTGTTTTGAGTGATGTTGATGCATTTTTTCAGGCTTTGGGGTTATTGTACGATGAGCCTAATGTCACTGATCAAGCTGAAAAAGCCTTGTTGGCATTAAATCAGTGGCTTGATGACACTGAGTTATACTGTCAGAGATTCCGTAGGTGGGCAGTCCTGACCAAGTGGAATGACGACGCTTTGGCGGCCCTTTTTCGGAAGGGTCTGTCAGATAATGTAAAGGATGTTATGGTGGGATTCCCTGTCCCCTCTGGTCTCAATGATTCTATGTCATTAGCGATTCAAGTTGACAGACGTTTGCGTGAGCGGAGAAGTATGCGTGGAATGGTGTTGCCTTGTGAACCTGCTTCTGAATCCATGCAGTGTGATAGAGTGGTGTCTGGGGCACAGCGTCATGAGTTTCGAAAGCGCAATGGGTTATGTTTCTACTGTGGTAATGCCTCTCATGCTATTTCAGTCTGTCCTAAGCGGGGAAGACGTTTTGCACGCTCAGTTGTCTTGGGTAGTGTTCAGACTAAGTTATTATTAACTGTCACTCTGATATGCTCTCTGTCCTCGTTTTCTGCTCAGGCTTTCGTTGATTCTGGAGCAGCTATTAACCTGATGGATTATGATTTTGCTAAACGTTGTGGGTTTCCCTTGATACCCCTACAGAAGTCTATTCCCCTACTGGGGATCGATTCTACCCCTTTGGCTGAGAATAAACCTCAGTTCTCTACTCAGGTGATAATGAGGGTTGAACCTGATCATCAGGAGTGCTGCAAATTTTTGGTTCTGTATAATCTGCATGATATTATCGTACTGGGTTTCCCTTGGTTGCAGTCTCATAATCCTGTTTTGGATTGGAAAACTGTGTCTGTAACCAGTTGGGGCTGCCAATGTGTTAATACCAACACTCCTGTTTTTTCTGCCTCCCCTCAGGCTCAGGATGTTCCTGACTTTTTGATTGATTTTTCTGATGTGTTTAGCGAAAATAAATCTGCATCCTTGCCTCCCCATAGGAGCTATGACTGCGCTATTGAATTAGTGCCTGGTAGTAAATTACCTAAAGGTCGCCTTTTTAACTTGTCTGTACCTGAACATGACGCTATGCGGTCTTATATCAAGGAGTCATTGGAGAAGGGTCATATCAGACCATCCTCTTCACCCTTAGGTGCCGTTTTTTTCTTTGTGGCCAAAAAGGATGGTTCATTAAGGCCGTGTATTGATTATCGTCTTTTGAACAATATTACTGTGAAATATCAATATCCATTACCCTTGATTTCTGACCTGTTTTCCAGGGTGAAAAATGCTACTTGGTTTACCAAGCTTGACCTCAGGGGGGCATATAACCTTATTCGCATTAAGCACGGGGATGAATAGAAGACGGACATTTAATACCCCTGAGGGGCATTTTGAGTACCTTGTGATGCCCTTTGGGCTCACTAATGCCCCTTTCTGTCTTCCAGTCCTTCATGAATGACATTTTCAGGGATTTTGTGGATAAATTTCTGATTGTTTATTTGGATGATATCTTGATTTTTTCCAATGACTGGGACTCTCATGTGAAACATGTTCGAACTGTATTCCAGATTTTGAGAGAGAATGCTCTGTATGTGAAGGGATCAAAGTGTCTTTTTGGCGTACAGAGGATCTCATTTTTGGGATTCATTTTGTCCCCATCTGTTATTGAAATGGACCCGGTCAAGGTTCAGGCCATCTGTGATTGGGTCCAACCTACTTCATTAAAGGCTCTTCAAAGATTTTTGGGTTTTGCCAATTTTTATCGTAAATTTATTGGTAATTTCTCGGTTATTGTTAAACCTTTAACTGATTTGACCAAAAAGGGTTCTGATGTGGTGAATTGGCCTCCTGAGGCAGTCTCTGCATTTCAGGAACTTAAGCAGAGATTCACTTCTGCTCCTGTTCTAACGGCAGCCTGATGTTTCTCTACCATTTCAGGTGGAGGTTGATGCCTCTGAAATTGGGGCAGGTGCCGTTTTGTCCCTAAGAGATCCAGAGACCTCTAAAAGTAACCCTTGTGCCTTTTTCTCTCAAAATTTTCTCCTACTGAACGTAATTATGACGTGGGTAATCGGGAGTTATTGGCCATGAAGTGGGCTTTTGAAGAGTGGAGACATTGGCTGGAGGGAGCCAAACATCAGGTGGTGGTCCTTACGGACCATAAGAATCTGGTTTATCTGGAATCTGCCAAGCGACTTAATCCTAGACAGGCCAGGTCGGCCTTGTTTTTCACACGTTTTAATTTTGTGGTTTCATTTCTTCCTGGCACTAAGAATGTTAAGGCGGATGCCCTCTCGAGGAGTTTCCTGGCGGACTCTCCTGAGTTATCTGATCCTTCTGTTATTTTGAAAGAGGGTATAGTTCTTTCCGCCATCTCGCCCAATTTGAGACTGGCTCTGGAGGGGTGTCAGGAGGATAAGCCCGAGCGCTGCCCTGTTGGGAAATTGTTTGTCCCGGACCAGTGGAAAAAGAGTGTGATGTCTGAGATTCATTGTTCCGCGCTGGCCGGTCATCCCGGAATTTTTGGTACCAGAGACTTGGTTAGTCGGTCCTTTTGGTGGCCTACCTTGTCTCGTGATGTCAGGGAATTTGTGCAGTCCTGCGGGACTTGCTCTCGCTCCAAGCCTTGATCTCGCTCTAGTGGTTTGTTGATGCCATTGCCTGTGCCCAAGAGACCATGGACCCATATCTCTATGGATTTAATTTCCGACCTCCCTGTTTCTCAGAGAATGACCGTCATCTCGGTGATTTGTGATAGGTTTTCGAAGATGATACATCTTGTGCCATTACCTAAGTTGCCTTCCTCCTCTGAATTGGTGCCTTTGTTCCTTCAGCACGTGGTTCGTTTACACGGCATTCCTGAGAACATTGTGTCTGACAGAGGAGTCCAGTTTGTTTCAAGATTTTGGAGGACCTTTTGTTCTAAACTTGGTGTTCAATTGTCTTTCTCCTCTACGTTTCATCCTCAGACCAATGGTCAAACTGAGAGAACAAACCAGACATTGGAGACTTATCTAAGATGCTTTGTGTCTGCTGATCAGGATGACTGGGTCTCTTTTTTGCCTTTGGCTGAGTTTGCTTTTAATAATAGGGCTAGCTCTGCCACTTTGATGTCTCCATTTTTCTGTAATTCTGGGTTTCACCCTCGATTTTCTTCAGGACAGACAGAGGCTTCTGTCTGTCCAGGTGTTGACTCTGTTGTGGAGCGTATGCAACAGATTTGGGACCAGGTAGTGGAGAGGTTGTCCCTCTCTCAGGAGAGGGCCCAGCGGTTTGCTAACCGGCATAGGACTGATGGTCCTCGGTTTAAAGTGGGGGACTTGGTCTGGTTATCCTCAAAAAATATTCCTATGAGAGTGGCATCTCCTAAATTTCAGCCAGGTTCATTGGACCTTATAAGATCATGGAGATTCTTAATCCTGTTTCTTTTCGTTTGCTTCTTCCAGGGACATTTAAGATCCATAACGTGTTCCACAAGTCCTTGTTGAAGAGGTTTGTTGAGCCAGTGGTTCCTACTACTGTGCCTCCTGACCCTGTTTTGGTTGAGGGCAATCTGGAGTATGTGGTTGAGAAAATATTGAATTCTCGTTTTTCTAGACGGAAACTCCAGTATTTGGTTAAGTGGAGAGGTTATGGTCAGGAAGACAATTCTTGGGTGTTTGCTTCGGACATCCATGCTAGGAGACTCATCCGTGCGTATCATAGAACTCATCCTGACCGACCTGGTTGCTCAAGTGAGGGTTCGGTGACCCCTCCTCAAGGGGGGGGTACTGTTGTGAATGGACTTGAAATGAGTTCTGAGCAGAGGCTCCCTCTGGTGGTTACAAGCGGTACTGGACTGTCCAGTGAAGATTGTGAGGAGTGGGAATCAGGTGTTACTGACTGGTCTTATATAAGGGAGTCGCCTTCCCATCAGGGTTGCCGGTGATCAATTGTTCTGGTCTCACTCCATGATTCCTGTTTCCCTTGTAGCCTGCTGTGTCGTGTCTGCATCTCCTGCTAACAGATAAGACATTTTCTTCTTTTTGTTTTTGTGCTTTGTTTTTGCATTTTGTCCTGCACTTCTGTGGGGGCCTTCAGGGTCCCCTCCGGGGGCTTTTGCCCTCTCAGTTTAGTTCAGCCACTGATGTTTGTACTTTTGCTTTTTCCAGTTTCTTCAGTGGCTGCTGTTTTGATTTTGTTACACCAGAGAACTAATTTAGGTGGTAGAGGTCGTGTGATCTCAGGTGTTTTTGAAATTAGTAGAGTTGGTGCTTTGCAGGGTTTTTTGGGATTGCAGTAAGTACCCTTCCTATCCTTTTCTATTTAGTTAGTTTGGGCCCCAACGTTTGCTCATACAATTTTCTGTCTGTGTCAGTATTTCTTCTTGTCTAACAGCCATTACATGTTTGGGGGCTTTCTATGTTCTTTGGGGATCTGCTCCGGGGCAGATAGCTTTCCTATTTCTATCTTTAGGTGTAGTTAGTTTCTCAGGCTGTGACGAGGCGTCTAGGACCAACGTAGGAACGCTCCACGGCTGCCTCTAGTTGTGGTGGTTAGTCAGGGTACTGCAATCTCATAGATTCCAACTGCTCTGGTGTATTGCCTTTTTTACCTGCACTCCTCAGTTACCGAAACATAACACCCTCCTAATGTAAAGATGGCAGGAATAGGTGCAGCTTTATGGAAACCCCATGACTACGGTTGGCCAGGGGGTTTTCAAACTGGGTGAAGAGGAGGATGGGATTGGTTGGAGGGGGTTAGGAGAGGAGTGTTGGGGTGGGCTCTGTGAGCATGGTGGAAAAGTGCGGGAAAATCTCCACTTTAGCGCAGGAATCCAGAGAGTGAAGACCACCAACAGCATCACTTACCTCATGGAGTCGGTGGTGTCCTTAATGGATGGGCTGCGGGACTTCGCTCGCTCCAGGAAGGGAGGATGGCTGGAGGAGCAGCTTTCCTCTCTTCTGGGGGCCATTGAGAGATTAACGGCAGGAGCAGGAGGACAAGGCCCTCGGAGAGACTTTCACCGGAGGTGACCACGCGCAGCAGGCGCAGGCTCTGGGACCCTGTGGAGGCCGGGTACAGTGGCGCGGCTTCTCCCCGTTGCGCTCCCTCTGGCAGGAATTCACACAGCCAGCCTGTGGGCGCAGGACGGTGCCGAGTATTGGAAGCTAGGGCCACATCGGAAGTGCATGGGCGGCATTGAGAGCCCGCGGTGAGGCTGGGAGGTTCACGGACTCCCGGGGGATGCTTGGCAAGCCAGCGGTGCAGAAGCGGAGGCCGGTGGTGATAGCAGACACTGCAGAACACATAGACCCTGAGGACGATCACACTGCAGGTACCCCGGGAGAGGTTCCTGTTGGGGGGCCTGCTAGACCGAGCGCATGACAGAGGATTCCGGCAGGCAGGCAGCTGCAGTGGGACTTACAAGCCAGACAAGCCAGACAGTGGGGAGCGGTAGGGTCCAAGGAGGATAAGACATTGGCGGTGTTGTTTTTGGTGGGTAAGGCAGCTAAAATGGGTTGCTTTATTTCTAAAGTTAATAAACTTATGGCTGGTCTTGCTTTTGGTTTTAAGTTGGAGAGCTCGGTTGACATTACAAGGATTTTCTTGGTTAAATAGGCAATAAAGGGTTTTCGGAAAGGTAGCGCGTGGTACTAGTGAGAGTGGATGGGCGTTGATGTGCCCGCAAAGGTGTTTGGAATCGTACTGGCGCGTGTGGTCGGGAAGGGTGAGCCCACTGTTGTGTCCCGAAGGGGGGGAATTTATGTCTCATTTCCAGTTTATTGCAATTTTGAACAGGGGGTTGTAAGAGTTGGGCCTTACCCCGGGTATATATGGGTCACATTCTTTTAGGATTTGGGCTGCTTCGAAGGCTGATAGCCTTGGCTTAGGAGCTGATGTGATCAGGTGGATTAGGAGGTGGAGCTCGGACCGTTACTTAACGTATGTGGGTCATTAATTAAATTGAGGAATGTAAAGGGGGTCTTAATGATGCTTGTTGTTATGTTTTTTCAGGTCAGGATCCCTTCTTAGCCTGGTTTTTTGTACATTCATTTGTGTATTGGGGGGGCGCTACGGGCCGACGTAAGGCCAGACGGTAGGCAATTAGGTTTTAGTAGGGATCAAGTGGTTATTCGATGGTTAGGATTTCGAGGGATGGTTTGGAGCAGGGTTCTATCTGAATTTGCTCGAACTGCCCGTTTGGATAAATCACACGACATTTTGGTTATGCATTTGGGTGGGAATGATTTGGGCATCAAGCCAGTAAGGCAATTGATCAGGGATATTCATTTCGACTTCCTAAGGTTGTGGACTTCATTTCCAGGGGTGTTGACTGTATGGTCGGATATTGTTCCCAGGAAAAAACGGAGGGCGGCCCGATCTTTGAAAGGGATTAAGAGGGCCAGGGTGAAGTTGAATAGGGTTGTGTCGAGTTTTGTATCCAGGAATGGGGGTATCAGTGTGAGGCATTTTGAATTGGTATCTGGGGTTGGTAATTTTTGGAGGGAGGAGGGGGTTCATTTAAACGAGATAGGGATTGATTTGTGGGCACTCGCAATACAATAAGGGGTTGAGAGAGCTTTGGCGGTGTTGGTGCACTTATGAACCTGAGGTGGTCAGGGCTGTTTGTGGTTGGCTGGGGGTGAGGTTCTTGGAGTTGACACTGATTCATCGGGGAAGGAATTGTAAGTAATATTCCAGACAGTTAAAATTGTGTGGGGTTGATCTGGCATTTGGTTAAAGGCTCTGGACGGGGTTTTACCCGGGAGCTTTTTGGTGGTTAGTCTTCCCGGAACGGGTTGTATGGTGCCCTCGAGCTGGTGGTGTATGGCTGAGAGTAACATGGTGGTTGAAGTTTGTGTTTTGCTGAATATTATGCCAGTTCTTTTAGCTCCAAGAACCTTCCCCTCTTGTTTTGCAAAAAAATTCTATAATAATATTTATTGTTATAGATGTTATATGTTATTGTTTGTTAATAAACTGGCTGCTGTGGGCAAAATTATCCAAAGAATATAATGAGTAGTGTTTTATTTTAAAAGGGGTGGTGTTTTTTTTCGTACGGGTTGGTTGCGGAAGGGAGTTTGCAGGTAAAAAACCCATATTGGCCATACGCGGTCGTGTGCTATGCCATGTGATGTGATAGCCACAAAGCATTACAGGGATGCCCGCTAAACCACGCATGAGGTAATATGATCCTTCTCTGGTTGATTCATTCTTCTGCAATGTGTAAAATTATGACAACCATGTTAGGCATTTTTCATGAAGTCAATCACATAGTATTTCAATTTGCTTTGCGCAGCAACTTTCTAAAAATTTTACATTTTCAATAAATCAATGTGCTCATCTCTCATCAGTACAAAAATTAATCGCAAAAGTTTAGAATAACCATTCTACAATTTACATTAGACATGATGATTAGTATTTCGAAGAGTAGAGTAAGAAAACCATGTTGCTGCGTGTTTGTCAGCTTGGAAACACTGAAAAATATAATTTGCTAAATGCATTTCTTTAACTCCTTAGTGACAGAGCCAATTTGCACCTTAATGACGGGGCCAATTTTTACAATTCTGACCACTGTCACTTTGTGAGGTTATAACTCTGGAACGCATTAACGAATCCCACTGATTCTGAGACTGTTTTTGCATGACATATTATACTTCACGTTAGTGGTAATTTTGCATTTCTTTATGAAAAAAACAGAAATATGGAGAAAATTTTGAAAATTTAGCAATTTTTAAACTTTAAATTTTTATGCCCTTTTTTGTTACAAAGTTATAAGGGTTAAAAGTTGACAAGCAATTTCTCATTTTTACAACACCATTTTTTTTTTTAGGGAACAGATCACATTTGAAGTCACTTTAAGGGGTCTATATGATAGAAAATACCCAAAAGTGACACCATTCTAAAAACTGCACCCTTCAAGGTGCTCAAAACCACATTCAAGAAGTTTATTAACCCTTTACGTGCTTCACAGGAACTGAAGCAATGTGGAAGGAAAAAATTAACATTTAACTTTTTTTGCAAAAAATTTACTTCAGAACCAATTTTTTTTTTCACAAGTGTTAAAAGAGAAAATGAACCACAAAATTTGTTGTGCAATTTCTCCTGAATACGCCGATACCCCATATGTGGGGGTAAACCACTTTTTTGTCACACGGCACAGGTCGCAAGGAAGGAGCGCAGTTTGAATTTTTCAATGCAGAATTGGCTGGCACCATGTTGCATTTGGAGAGCACCTGATGTGCATAAACAGTGGAAACCCCCAACAAGTGACCCCATTTTGGAAACTAGACCCCTTAAGGAACTTATCTAGATGTGTGGTGAGCACTTTGAACCTCCAAGTGCTTCACAAAAGTTTATAATGTAGAGCCATAAAAATAAAAAAATCTATTTTTTAGCCCGTTATTTTTTATTTTACCAAGGGTAACAGGAGAAATTGGACCACATAAGTTGTCAATTTCTCCTGAGTACGCTGATACCCCATATGTGGGGGGGAACCACTGTTTGGGCGCATGGGAGAGCATGTAAGGGGAGGAGCGCCACTTTGTAATGCAGACTTTGATGGAAAGTTCTACGGGCGTCATGTTGTGTTTGCAGAGCCCTTGATGTGCCTAAACAGTAGAAACCCCCCACAAGTAACACCATTTTGGAAACTAGACCCCCAAGGAGCTTATCTAGATGTGTGGTGAGCACTTTGAACCCCCAAGTGCTTCACAGAAGTTTATAAAGCAGAGCCGTGAAAAAAAAAATCATTTTTTTCCTCAAAAATGATATTTTTAGCCAGTTATTTTTTATTTTCCCAAGGGTATAGGAGAAATTAGAACCCCAAAATTGGTGTGCAATTTGTCCTGAGTACGCTGATACCCCATCTGTTGGGGTAAACCACTGTTTTGGCGCACAACAGGGCTCAGAAGGGAGGGAGCACCAATTGACTTTTTGAACACCATGTCGTGTTTGGAGACCCCCTGATGTGCCTAAAAGTGGAAACCCCTGTTATGATTTGGTAGCTGAGGAGAGCAGGCAAAAAAGGCAATACACCAGAGAGGTTGGAATCTACTGGATTGCAGTACCCTGACTAACCACCACAACTAAAGGCAGCCGTGGAGCGTACCTACGTTGGTCCTAGACGCCTGAGAAGCTAACTGTCATGTATAGTGTACAGTTCCTATAGCGTCTTGTGCTTGGGTGCGAGGAAAACACAGGAGACATAGGTTGAAATGAAATGACTTGTATTACTTCATACAAGCATGCTGAAAAGTTCACACAGATTGCAGGAACAGCAACAGGAGACACAGCAGGCCAGAGTAACTTCAAGCTCTACAATAACTCTCCAAAGCAGGTTCAGGATCTCTTCTCTGTACTGTAATTCCTCTGCAAACATGGATTCACCAAACAGCAGGTTTCCAGAGTCCAAAAGTGTTCCAAGGTTCCTCAGTAGGGAATAGCTGGAGTACAAGTCCAAGGCTTCCAGGAGTCAGGTCACAGACTGACTGAGGCTTGATTCAGGAGCACTGATTGTTCAGCTGAGGCTGCTTAAGAAGCAAGAGGGAAGAATCAGGGCGGGAACATGAAAACTGGAAACTCCATATTAACTGAGGGCAAGAGCTGCAGAAAGACAGAAAGCAAAATGGCCGACGGAAAACTGAGTTTCAAGGAACATGTCAACAGAGACAAAGAACCTTACATTACTCCCCCCTTAGGGACAACCTCCGATGACCTCAGACCAGGCTTGTCAGGGTACCTCTGATGAAACTGGCGGAGCAGGCGAGGAGCATTTACATTATTGACTGGTTCCCATGAGTTGTCCTCCACTGGGTAGCCCTGCCATTTAATCAAATATTGCAACTGATTTCTGTACAACCTGGAATCTAGAATCCTTTCCACCATAAATTCTTCCTGACCATCGACCAGCACTGGGTCAGGGCAAGAGAAGAACGTCCAGGAAACGTATTGGGTGTTGCAGCCTTTAGTAGGGATACATGAAAGACAGGGTGGATTCTCATAGTTCTGGGCAGTTGAAGACGACAAGCAACAGCACTTATAATCTTATTGATCTTATAAGGTCCAATGTACTTATGTCCCAATTTAGACGATGGAATCTTTAATTTAAGATTTCTGGTTGACAGCCAGACCAAATCTCCTACCTTGAAAGCTGGTGCAGGTTTACGAAATTTATCTGCTGCTTTCTTGTACCTTTCCTGAGCCAATTCTAGATTTTCCTTTAGAAGATCCATATTCTTTTGTAAAGAAGTGATTCTTTCAGCCACTGCCGGCAAGGGCGTATCTATGGGAAATCGAGGAAGAATGTTAGGATGATAACCTAGATTGGAGTAAAAAGGAGACTGCTTAGTGGAGGCGCTCTGAGAGTTGTTATAAGAGAACTCAGCCAGTGGAAGTAGATCCACCCAATCATCCTGTAGGTGGCAGATAAAACAGCAGAGATACTGCTCCAGGGTCTGATTGGTTCGTTCTGTCTGTCCATTAGTCTGGGGATGAAAAGCAGAAGAAAGGTTTACTTTAATGTCCAATGCTGCACAGAAATTTTGCCAAAACCTTGAAGTGAATTGCACCCTCGATCCGAAATGACCTCATCCGGTACTCCATGTAAGCGAAACACATTCTTAATCATCAAGTCTGATGTCTGTTTTGCAGTGGGTAAGCCGACACAAGGGATAAAATGAGCTGCCTTTGTTAGACGGTCAACCACCACTAGAATGGTGTTCTTCCCTTGAGAGGTTGGTAACTCCACAATGAAGTCCATAGAAATGGATCCCCACGGGCGGGACGGGGTGGGAAGAGGTTGCAACAGACCAGTTGGTGAGGAGCGAGGTGTTTTGCATCTTGCACAGACTTCACATGAAGTGACATAGTTTAAGACATCTTTCCTGTAAGTGGGCCACCAAAAGAAACGAGAAAGAAATTCTTGTGTCTTTAGAATTCCCCTATGCCCGGCTATCTTGGAATCGTGGATGAGTTGCAATACTCTCAATCTGACTGTTTCAGGTATATACAGACGTTGTCCCTGAATCCACACACCATTCTTAAAGACAAGACTTACGTCCCTTGGGGGTTGAGCCAACAAAGAATCCGCATGGTATGCTTCCTTGATGTCCTTAAGTAGGTCTTGATTATGAATCACTCCCAGGAATCTAGAGTCAGGAAGAATAGTCTTAGGAGGAGTAAGTGGACGTGTCTCTGCTGAATGAATCCTAGAGAGTGCATCAGCCTTTCCATTGCGCGATCCTGGTCTATAAGAAATGACAAAATTAAATTGGTTTAGGAAAAGATTCCAGCGAGCCTGGCGAGGAGTCAGGCACTTAGCCGACCTGATAAATTCAAGGTTACGATGGTCTGTCAGGACGACTATTTGCTGTGCAGCTCCCTGAAGAAGGTGTCTCCATTCCTTGAAGGCGGCAATAATGGCCAACAATTCTCTATTGCCCACATCGTAGTTCCTCTCAGCCGAAGACAACTGCTGGGAAAAGAAGGCACAGGGATGCAAGACATTCTTCTCACCTGTTCTCTGAGAGAGTATAGCTCCAACGGCACAGTTGAAGCATCCACCTCTATTATGAAGGCAAGCTCGGGGTTGGGATGTACTAAGATAGGTGCGGTGGTAAATTTATCCTTTAAACAGGAAAATGCTTCCTGAGCTTGCGGGGTCCAGGAGAACCTAGACTGTTTCCGGGTAAGTTGGGTGATAGGTGACACTACCTCAGAAAAATTCTTAATGAAACGTCTATAGAAGTTGGCAAACCCGATGAAACGCTGCACCTCCTTCACATTTCTAGGAATTGGCCAATCCTTGATGGCTTGGGTCTTGCTTCCATCCATACTAATCCCTTGCGTAGATAGTACATACCCCAGAAATTGAATTTCGGTCCTATGGAATTCACATTTTTCAAGTTTGATGTAGAGATGGTTTTGTCTTAGGCGTTCTAAGACCATTCTCACATGTCCATGATGTTCCTCTGTGGAGTTAGAAAAAATTAGAATATCATCCAGATAAATCACCACAAATGTATCTAGGAGATCCCTGAAGATATCATTCACGAAGTGTTGGAAAGTGGCTGGGGCGGTACTCAGACCAAAAGGCATAACTAGATATTCAAAGTGTCCATAGCGTGACCTGAAAGCAGTCTTCCATTCATCCCCAGGTCTAATAGGACCAAGTTATAGGCCCCACGAGATCCAGTTTAGAGAAAATTTTGGCATGCCGCACTCTCTCCAACAACTCAGGGATTAAAGGCAATGGATAACGGTTTCTAATAGTAACCTTATTGAGTTCCCTATAGTCTATGCAGGGTCTCAGAGATCCATCTTTCTTCTTCACAAAGAAGATGGGTGCACCTGCGGGAGATGAAGAGGGGCGTATGAAGCCCTTGGCTAAATTTTCGTCTATATAATCCTTCAAAGCTTTTAGCTCGGGCCCCGCTAGGGGGTAGATCTTACCAAAAGGTATCTCGGCTCCGGGCAATAATTCAATTGGACAATCATATGGACGGTGAGGAGGAAGCTGATCAGCGTTCTTCTTGTCACATAAATCCACATAGTCCTGGTATACAGCTGGTAGTTCAGGGACTGACATGGTTCCTTTAGGAACAGAGCAAGCTGAAACTCCTTGACTCATCTGTTTCTCCGGAAAGTGTAATTCCTTGGTCTCCCAGTTAATCGTAGGATTCTGCGCCTGCAGCCATGGTAGCCCTAGAATGATGGGAAAGTGGGGAGAAGAGATAAGCAAAAAAGACATTTTCTCCTGATGATCTTTACCCATAAGGACCCTCAAAGGCTCTGTTTCTTGATCCACTGGTCCAGAAGTCAGTAGAGAGCCATCCACAGTCTCCATCTGTACTGGAGTAGCCTTCTTCACTGAACGTATCCCCTGTTTCAGAGCAAAGGAGATATCCATAAAATTTCCACTTGCTCCTGAGTCGATCATAGCAGAGCTAGACACCCAGACTGAGTCAACCCAGAGTTTGATGGAAAGGAAGCAATGAGAATTGTTTCTTTTACAACTCAGCTGGGACACCGCTGAGGAAACTTGAAAAATTGCAGCGTTTATACCGTCATCGTCCCCAGAACTAACAGAGTTTAAGTCCGAGAAATCAAGATCTCTTGCAGCAGATCTCTCTGGAGCCTGAGGCTCGGACATGACAGAGCTCCTCTCGCAACACTCACAGTGAATGACTGCTGCAGTAGTCTTACGAGAACGGCTGGGGCAGTTTATAATGAAGTGCCCTGACTTACCACAGTAGAAACATAGATTTTCCTTTATACGATGTTCTTTGCGTGCATCACTAACCCGTCTTTGTAAAGAGTCCACCTGCATGGGTTCAGGTTCTGGTTCCCTTGTGATCCTACTCAAAGGTTCCTTAGCTGAGGAGGGAGGTAGTAAAAGGTTAGTGCGATTATTTTCGAACCATCTCTCTTGTCTGCGTTCAGTCAGACGAGCATCAATACGGATACAATAGTTAATAAAGTCACCTAACGCAGTGGGAGGGTCGGCACGAGCAAGTTCATCCTTAATCAGTGGAGACAACCCTTTCCGAAAAATAGATTTTTTAGCGGAAGTGTCCCAAGTGGTATCAAGAGCCCATCTCCTGAAATCCAGGGCATATTCGGCTACTGAACGCTTACCTTGGCGCAAAGTTAACATGGCTGCTTCAGCTGTTGCACCTCGATTGGGGTCATCAAACACCTGCCCCATGGCTGAAATAAAAGCATCAAGGTGATTCAAACAATCATCCTCAGTCTCAATCAGAGGGTTTGCCCACATCAAAGCCTTATTGGTAAGCAACATGATTATAGTAAGCACTTTGGATCGTTCAGTGGGAAATTGTGAAGCATGTGCAGAGAAAAATAAATTGCATTGATTAATAAATCCCTGAATTTCTCACGTTCACCGCCAAAGACGGGTATGGCAGGAGCCTGGGCTCGTTCTCTAGAGCCTCAATCTGGCTCGCAATTCCTGGGTAGTCTGTCCAAACACTTGCAAATTATGATTAGTGAGGTCCTGTAGGCTTGCAAAACGGGTTTTTAAAGTCTGTACATCTGAAAGGATTGTATCAGTCACTCCGCAAAGTTCCTTTATGCGGGCCTCCATCTTCCAGATCTTTTAAGGCAGAAGTGCTGGAAGGAGAAGAGGAAAGGAAAAAAAAAAAAAACAATAGTGTTTACCTGTGGTAACACTCCAGAGTAAAATTTTAAGGGAATGCGCTCACCTGGAATGGTTGTGAGAAGTCACAACCACTGTCATCACATAAGGTATTAAACGGACATCTGATATCCACAGTCACAGCAGACACGGCTTTCCCAGACCCAGCAGACACTAAACATTGGCTCCTGAATCTTGTCATGTATAGTGTACAGTTCCTATAGCGTCTTGTGCTTGGGTGCGAGGAAAACACAGGAGACATAGGTTGAAATGAAATGACTTGTATTACTTCATACAAGCATGCTGAAAAGTTCACACAGTTTGCAGGAACAGCGACAGGAGACACAGCAGGCCAGAGTAACTTCAAGCACTACAATAAATCTCCAAAGCAGGTTCAGGATCTCTTCTCTGTACCGTAATTCCTCTGCAAACATGGATTCACCAAACAGCAGGTTTCCAGAGTCCAAAAGTGTTCCAAGGTTCCTCAGTAGGGAATAGCTGGAGTACAAGTCCAAGGCTTCCAGGAGTCAGGTCACAGACTGACTGAGGCTTGATTCAGGAGCACTGATTGTTCAGCTGAGGCTGCTTAAGAAGCAAGAGGGAAGAATCAGGGCGGGAACATGAAAACTGGAAACTCCATATTAACTGAGGGCAAGAGCTGCAGAAAGACAGAAAGCAAAATGGCCGACGGAAAACTGAGTTTCAAGGAACATGTCAACAGAGACAAAGAACCTTAATTACTAGTAGAAGAGGAAAACTATCTGCCCCGGAGCAGATCCCCAAAGAACATAGGAAGCCCCCAAACATGTAATGGCGGTTAGACAAGAGGAAATACGACACAGACAGAAAATAGTATGAGCAAACTTTGGGCCCAATCTTCCTAGAAAAAAAGGATAGGAAGGACTTACTGCAATCCAAAAAACCCTAAAAAATACAACTCACTAATTGCAAAAACACCTGAGATCACACGACCTCTACCACCTAAATTAGTTCTCTGGTGTAACAAAACTAAGCAGCAGCCACTGAAAAAACTGGAAAAGGCAAATGAACAAATAACAGTGGCTCAGATAAACTGAGAGGAGCACAAGCCCCGGAGGGGACCTGGCTGACCTCCACAGAAGTGCAGGACAAATGCAAAAAGCAAGCACAAAAATAAAAGCAGAAAATATCTTATCTGTTAGCAGAAGATGCAGGCAAGACACAGCAAGCTTCCAAGTGAACCAGGAACCAAAGTTGAGACAAGAACAATTGATCACGGCAACCCTGATGGGAGGGAACCTCCCTTATATAAGACCAGTCTGTAACACCTGATTGCCAATCTTCACAATCTTCATTGAATAGTTCAGTACTGTTTGTAACCACCAGAGGGAGCTTCTGCTCAGAATTCATTTCTAACACATTCACAACAGTACCCCCCTTGAGGAGGGGTCACCGAACCCTCATTTGGGCAACCAGGTCGGTCAGGATGAGCTCTGTGATACGCACGGATCAGTCTCCTAGCATGGATGTCCGAAGCAAACACCCAAGAATTGTCCTCCTGACCATAACCTCTCCACTTAACCAAATACTGGAGTTTCCGTCTAGAAAAACGAGAATCCAATATTTTCTCAACCACATACTCCAGATTGCCCTCAACCAAAACAGGGTCAGGAGGCGCAGCCATAGGAACCACTGGCTCGACAAACCTCTTCAATAAGGACTTGTGGAACAACGTTATGGATCTTAAATGTCCCTGGAAGAAGTAAACGAAAGGAAACAGGATTAAGAATTCCATGATCTTATAAGGTCCAATGAACCTAGGCTTAAACTTAGGAGATGCAACTCTCATAGGGATATTTCTTGAGGACAACCAGACCAAGTCCCCCACTTCAAACCGAGGACCATCAGTCCTATGCCGGTTGGCAAACCGCTGGCCCTCTCCTGAGAGAGGGACAACCTCTCCACTACCTGGTCCCAAATCTGCTGCATACGCTCCACAACAGAGTCAACACCTGGACAGACAGAAGCCTCCGTCTGTCCCGAAGAAAATCGAGGGTGAAACCCAAAATTGCAGAAAAATGGAGACATCAAAGTGGCAGAGCTAGCCCTATTATTAAGAGCAAACTCAGCCAAAGGCAAAAAAGAGACCCAGTCATCCTGATCAGCAGACACAAAGCATCTCAGATAAGTCTCCAAATGTCTGGTTTGTTCTCTCAGTTTTTCCATTGGTCTGAGGATGAAAAGCCGAGGAGAAAGACAATTGAACACCAAGTTTAGAACAAAAAGTCCTCCAAAATCTGGAAACAAACTGGACTCCTCTGTCAGACACAATGTTCTCAGGAATGCGTGTAACCGAACCACGTGCTGAAGGAACAAAGGCACCAATTCGGAGGAGGAAGGCAACTTAGGTAATGGCACAAGATGTATCATTTTGGAAAACCTATCACAAATCACCCAGATAACGGTCATTCTCTGAGAAACAGGGAGGTCGGAAATGAAATCCATAGAGATATGGGTCCATGGTCTCTTGGGCACAGGCAATGGCATCAACAAACCACTAGAGCGAGAGCAAGGCTTGGAGCGAGAGCAAGTCCCGCAGGACTGCACAAATTCCCTGACGTCACGAGACAAAGTAGGCCACCAAAAGGACCGACTAACCAAGTCTCTGGTACCAAAAATTCCGGGATGACCGGCCAACGCGGAACAATGAATCTCAGACATCACACTCTTTTTCCACCGGTCTGGGACAAACAATTTCCCAATAGGGCAGCGCTCGGGTTTATCCTCTGACACCCTTCCAGAGCCAGTCTCAAATTGGGCGAGATGGCGGAAAGAACTACACCCTTTTCAAAATAACAGCAGGATCAGATAACTCAGGAGAGTCCGCAAGGAAACTCCTCGAGAGGGCATCCGCTTTAACATTCTTAGTGCCAGGAAGAAAGGAAACCACAAAATTAAAACGTGTGAAAAACAAGGCCCACCTGGCCTGTCTAGGATTAAGTCGCTTGGCTGATTCCAGATAAACCAGATTCTTATGGTCCGTGAGGACCACCACCTGATGTTTGGCTCCCTCCAGCCAATGTCTCCACTCTTCAAAAGCCCACTTCATGGCCAATAACTCCCGATTACCCACGTCATAATTACGTTCAGTTGGAGAAAATTTTCGAGAGAAAAAGGCACAAGGGTTACTTTTAGAGGTCTCTGGATCTCTTTGGGACAAAACGGCACCTGCCCCAATTTCAGAGGCATCAACCTCACCTGAAATGGCAGAGAAACATCAGGCTGCCGTAGAACAGGAGCAGAAGTGAATCTCTGCTTAAGTTCCTGAAACGCAGAGACTGCCTCAGGAGGCCAATTCACCACATCAGAACCCTTCTTGGTCAAATCAGTCAATGGTTTAACAATAACAGAGAAATTACCAATAAATTTACGATAAAAATTGGCAAAACCCAAGAATCTCTGAAGAGCCTTTAATGAAGTAGGTTGGACCCAATCACAGATGGCCTGAACCTTGACCGGGTCCATTTCAATAACAGATGGGGACAAAATGAATCCCAGAAATGAGATCCTCTGTACGCCAAAAAGACACTTTGATCCCTTCACATACAGAGCATTCTCTCTCAAAATCTGGAACACAGTCCGAACATGTTTCACATGAGAGTCCCAGTCATTGGAAAAAATCAAGATATCATCCAAATAAACAATCAGAAATTTATCCACAAAATCCCTGAAAATGTCATTCATGAAGGACTGGAAGACGGAAGGAGCATTAGTGAGCCAAAGGGCATCACTAGGTACTCAAAATGCCCCTCTGGGGTATTAAATGCCGTCTTCCATTCATCCCCGTGCTTAATGCGAATAAGGTTATACGCCCCCCTGAGGTCAAGCTTGGTAAACCAAGTAGCACTTTTCACCCTGGAAAACAGGTCAGAAATCAAGGGTAACGGATATTGATATTTCACAGTGATATTGTTCAATAGACGATAATCAATACACGGCCTTAATGAACCATCCTTTTTGGCCACAAAGAAAAAACCGGCACCCAAGGGTGAAGAGGGTGGTCTGATATGACCCTTCTCCAATGACTCCTTGATATAAGACCGCATAGCGTCATGTTCAGGTACAGACAAGTTAAAAAGGCGACCTTTAGGGAATTTACTACCAGGCACTAATTCAATAGCGCAGTCATAGCTCCTATGGGGGGGCAAGGATGCAGATTTACTTTCGCTAAACACATCAGAAAAATCAGTCATAAAGTCAGGAACATCCTGAGCCTGGGGAGAGGCAGAAAAAACAGGAGTGTTGGCATTAACACTTTGGCAGCCCCAACTGATTACAGACACAGATTTCCAATCCAAAACAGGATTATGAGACTGTAACCAAGGGAAACCTAGTACAATAATGTCATGCAGATTATACAGCACCAAAAATTAGCAACTCTCCTGATGATCAGGTTCAACCCTCATTATCACCTGAGTAGAGAACTGGGGTTTATTCTCAGCCAAAGGGGTAGAATCAATCCCAGTAGGGGAATAGACTTCCGTAGGGGTATCAAGGGAAACCAACAACGTTTAGCAAAATCAAAATCCATCAGGTTAATAGCTGCTCCCGAATCAACAAAATCTGAGCAGAAAATGTGGACAGGGAGCAAATCAGGGTAACAGTCAACAGAAATTTAGTCTGAACACTACCCAAGACAACTGAGCGTGCAAAACGTCTTCCCCGCTTAGGGCAGACTGAAATAGCATGAGAGGCGTCACCACAGTAGAAACATAACCCATTGCGTTTTCGAAACTCATGACGCTGTGCCCCAGAAGCCACTCTATCACACTGCATGGGTTCAGAAGCTGGTTCACAAGACAACACTATACCACGCATACCTCTACGCTCACGCAAACGTCTGTCAATTTGAATCGCCAATGACATAGAATCATTGAGACCAGAGGGAGCAGGGAAACCCACCATAAAATCTTTTACATTCTCTGACAGACCCTTCCGAAAAAGGGCTGCCAAAGCATCATCATTCCATTTGGTCAGGACTGCCCACCTTCGGAATCTCTGACAGTACAACTCAGCGTCCTCAAGCCCTGATTTAATGCCAACAAGGCTTTTTCAGCTTGATCAGTGACATTAGGTTCATCGTACAATAACCCCAGAGCCAGAAAAAATGCATCAACATCACTCAAAACAGGATCCCCAGGTGTCAGGGAAAAAGCCCAATCCTGAGGATCGCCGCGCAGGAGATAGATGACAATTTGAACCTGCTGTGCTGCGTTCCCTGAGGACTTAGGTTTTAAGGCAAAAAAAAACTTACAGTTATTTTTGAAATTCAGAAATTTAGCTCGATCCCCTAAAAACAAATCTGGCATGGGGATCCTAGGTTCCACAACCGGCAACCCTGCAAGATAGGTAGCAATACTCCGAACTTCAGTGGCAAGCTGATCCACACGGCCAGACAACTGTGCAAACTCCATTGAGAGAAAAAAAAATCCTCAGCACCCAGAGAAAAAGAGGGAAAAAAAAAATATCTCTGACAACTCTGACAACTTTTTTTTTTTTTTTTTACACTATCTTTCCCTTCTGTGAGTACCATATAATTTTCAGTTTGGGCCTGTGATACTGCTATGATTTGGTAGCTGAGGAGAGCAGGCAAAAAAGGCAATACACCAGAGAGGTTGGAATCTACTGGATTGCAGTACCCTGACTAACCACCACAACTAAAGGCAGCCGTGGAGCGTACCTACGTTGGTCCTAGACGCCTCGTCACAGCCTGAGAAGCTAACTACACCTAAAGATAGAAAGAGGAAAACTATCTGCCCCGGAGCAGATCCCCAAAGAACATAGGAAGCCCCCAAACATGTAATGGCGGTTAGACAAGAGGAAATACAGACACAGACAGAAAATAGTATGAGCAAACTTTGGGGCCCAATCTTCCTAGATATAAAAGGATAGGAAGGACACTTACTGCAATCCAAAAAACCCTAAAAAAATACAAACTCACTAATTGCAAAAACACCTGAGATCAAACGACCTCTACCACCTAAATTAGTTCTCTGGTGTAACAAAACTAAGCAGCAGCCACTGAAAAAACTGGAAAAGGCAAATGAACAAATAACAGTGGCTCAGATAAACTGAGAGGAGCACAAGCCCCCGAGGGGACCTGGCTGACCTCCACAGAAGTGCAGGACAAAATGCAAAAAGCAAGCACAAAAATAAAAGCAGAAAATATCTTATCTGTTAGCAGAAGATGCAGGCAAGACACAGCAAGCTTCCAAGTGAACCAGGAACCAAAGATGAGACAAGAACATTTGATCACCGGCAACCCTGATGGGAGGGAACCTCCCTTATATAAGACCGGTCTGTAACACCTGATTGCCAATCTTCACAATCTTCATTGAATAGTTCAGTACTGTTTGTAACCACCAGAGGGAGCTTCTGCTCAGAATTCAATTCTAACACATTCACAACAAACCCCTCAATTCTAGCTCCAACCGTAACCCCAACACACCCCTAACCCTAATCAACCCAACCACCTAATCCCAACCCTAATCCTAACCCTAATCCCAACCCTAATTCCAACCCTAATTGTAACCCAAACCCTAATTATAACCCTAATTATTATTATTATTATTATTATTTATTTCTATAGCACCATTGATTCCATGGTGCTGTACATGACAAGGGATTACATGCAAATTACAGGTATCACTTACAGTAAACAAACTAGCAATGACAGACTGATACAGAGGGGAGAGGACCCTGCCCTTTCGGGCTTACATTCTACCGGATTATTATTAATTATAACCCCAACCCTAACCCTAACCCTAATGGAAAAATGAAAATAAATATATTTTCTTTTTTATTTATTATATATCCCTAACTTAGCGGGTGATAAAGGGGGGTTTAGCTACTTTTTTTATTCTGATCACTGTGATAGCGTTTTTATCACAGTGATCAAAATGTACCTGCACTGAATGAATGAATCTGCCGGCAGATTTGGCGGGCGCGCCATTTTCTTTGCAGGAAGAAGACGCCTGGAGCTGCGGGAGCCATTGGAGGACGGAGGGCACTCTGGGAGCTACAGGGGCCATATCGGGGAACCCGGACCCTATTTCTCTCCCCTCTGGTGTACGATCACATCAGAGGAGAGGGAAAGATAACAGAGAATCGCGGCTTTATTTTTTGCAGTCGCTGTTATATGGTTAATAATGGCGATCGCAAAAGCGGAGTAGGTAAAAAACCAACCTGAACCATGTTCTCTGGGGTCTCGGCTACCCCGGTAGCCGAGACCCGGAGAAAATCTGACTCTGGGGGCGCTATATACAGCGCCGTGAATTCACGGCGCTGTGGTTTAAGTACCCTTAACCATCGCCGTTAAAAGGCGCATCGGCCGTCGTTAAGGGGTTAACTAAGCGATGTGCTGAAATGTATCCACTATAGGTCAGATCAGGACACCATGTCATAAATGGATGAAGCCTCCTTAGATAGAAATACATAACCCGACACTCAACTTTGTAGTGAGGTTTAGGTGATTTTATTCAATCCCAGATAGTAGCATTACAAAACGTTTTGGTCCCAATAGGAGACCTTCGTCAGTTGCATACTTATGGCTATGGTAAGATAAATAGTTATACCCAAGTCAAGGGGTATTGTAGCGGTAAATGCCAATAGGCTATATTACCGTCAGATGTGTACAAAGTTGAGTGCCAGGTTCTGATTTTTGAAGGTGTGGGAACCTACCTTGGCACCATTTAGTCGCTGTGCACACGTTTATTATACACACTCCTTAGATAGAGAGACACAGTGTATCCCTGGTCATGGATGGATACAGTAACCAGCACACATTGCTGAACCTAGGTGGCTTGCCATTGATGATTACATCTACTACATTGGAAGCGAACGTACAATATGTGAGATTATATAATAACTCTCGATGGTACTGGCCCTACAGAGGTAGGGTTGCAATTACATTGGAGCAGGCTCGGCATGTACCTTGCTGAAAACAATTTTAACTCTTTGATTGCATAGTTGAAATAGACTTAACCATTATTTACTATATAACTAACTTTAGGTTGAGTTTTTGGTAAGGTGCATCACTATGGGGAATATCATTTTAGCAACTTTATTCAGAGAAACTCATACAGTCAAAACCAATTCTAAGCCTTTTTTCCTTGGCTTTCACCTTTGCTAGTTCTGTTGCCTCAAGCTTTACAAAATCTAGCTGATCCTATGCTTTCCCCTTCAGCTATGCTGTTGGGAATGGATTTTACAGGTACGCCATTACAACACCAACATGATGAGCAAACTGCTTTAGCATTCAGTAACAGTGAAGGAGACAGGATTATCCTGGTATTTTCTGCAAACCTGGAGATAATAAGGCTGTTATAGACGCTGTATTCACCTTTTTCCATTTCATTATGACGTTGTACAATATTATACTCCTCATAGCATCTAGTCAGTAAATGACTTCCTTAGTCTAATCAACAAAAAGATTTGAGCATTTCCACAAGAAACAATATTAACCAGAACAAAATTTGGGATAAATCTGTAGATTTGCTATGAATTTGACCCTAAGTATTGTAAAGAAAGAGATCTGCGGTGAACGTTCACAGCAAATAATGACATTGTGTGGATTTTAAATGCACACTACACGTTTACTTCCCTGTAGATTCCACGTTGATTTTTTGTTATACAGTGTGAAATCTCATCAATTTTGCTGCTCTTTAATACGCTGTTCACTTTCGACTCACAAAATCTAGGAAAATCTTTAGGGCATATTCACATGGGGCAGATATGCTGAATAGGCAATAAAGAAGTTTTCAGGGAAAAATATATAAATAGTTTTCTTTCAAGTATTTTCATTAAGGTTCAGGGTAGCATAGTGGCTCAGTAGTTAGAACTGTATCCCTGGGGACCTGGGTTCAATTCCTAGCAAGGACAAAATCTGCAAAAGTTTAATTTTTCTTTGTACTTTTGATTGACATAGACATATTAAGGAATTTAGATTGTAAACCCCAATGAACACACACACTCTATATGCCGTAAGCACCACACACACTCACACACTCAGACTCTCACACTCAGACTCTCACACTCACACTTACACACTCACACACACACTCACACTCACTCTCACACACACTCACTCACACTCATACACTCAGACTCACACTCACACACACTCACACACTCATACACTCATGCTCTCACATTCACTCTCACACTCACACACACTCATACACACTCACACTCACACACTCACACAGACTCTTGTTCGGAACCAATAGCGGTACACTGTCACACTGCGCCTGCGTGAATTCCGCACAGGTGCAATGAATCATTCAGCTGATCCCGGCGGCAGATTCACGACGTGTCTACAGGCAGAGGAAGCCGGTCACATTAAAGGGGTTTTCCCACGAATGAAAGTTCATTTTAAAAATTGTCTGTGTCTGACCGTGTACGGAGCATACCACATCTCCTGGGCAGGGGAGGAAGCAAAAGACAATACTGACATTACAGCAGGGGATCACAGAGGATTCATTTTGTGAGGTAAAATATTTCACTGACTGTTTTTAAACAATATTTTACCTCACAAAATGTATCCTCTGAGATCTGCTGTAATGTCAGAGAGAGAGAGAGAGAGCAGACAAAGGGGAGAGCACATGGAGTACACAGGTGAAAGAAGAGATGACATGAGAGGAGAAGACAGGAGTTGGGGAGAGAGAAAGTACACAAGGGAGAGAGACAGAGCACAGGGGGGAGACAGCTCAAACGGGACAGCACACGAGGAGAGAACACAGCACAGGAAGAAGAGAGACAGCAGACAAGGAGGATAGCACATGGGGTAGACAGGTCAAAGAAGAGAGCACAGATGTGAGAAGTCAGCACATGGGGAAAGAGAGAGTGGATAGGTGGGTGACCACATGGGGAAGAGATTCTCAATGCTGCAAAGCCTGCCCCCTTCATGACATTACCGCCCTCCCGATGCTATTGCATCGGGCCTCCATCTAGTAAATAATAATAATAACGATGTTGATGGTTGATCTAAGAATTAAGGGGTTTGAGAAACACCACTGCATTTTCAGAGTTTATCGTGGGAAAGCAATTTCAGCTTACAGTATGTGGGTAGCACTTCTAAAAATAGGATATTTTTTGTGTTCTCATAAAATCCATTTAAAGTTGTTGTCTCATTTTCTTTATCAGGACCGCACCACTCGGTGCTCTCTTGCTTGATTAACAGTTGAGATCAGTGGCATCATTGTACTCTGATGTTGTAGCATGACGCAGTTTTGCCTCTGCAACAGTTGAGTGCAACGACATCGGAGCTGGCTGGGAACAGCAGCTAACAGCATGCTTTAGCAATCCCTGCCAGCTTCAGCACAGCGCTTAGAAGCTCTATTATGAAGATCTTGTAAGCACTGTGCATGTTCAGACAACAATGCTAGATCACAGTGGTGTCTAATAACCTTGGCACGAGCAGGAACCAAAAAATGGTTTCATGCATATTGTAAGCTGTGACACATTGCATGTCTTATCCCCAAAAATACATTTCACAAACACTTCATCATTATTATCTATATTTTGGAAATAGTCTAAGAGTTTTTGATACTAAAGAGTATAAATGTCACGCTGTATAGCAGATATATATATATATGTGATGTCAGTAATCTATATTAAAAGGGCAACATCCTATATAACATGCGCATAGATATATGATAACATAGAATTACCTGATAATGTCCAGTGGGTCAATACGGAATCCGTTATACACTGTCTCCGGCTAGAGGGTGACCGGGGTCTATGCTGACCCTAAACTGGGGTCCTAACTAATCCCTCTACCTGGAGGTACTGTTAAAGGTACAGAGGTCATGGCCACCAGCGTAAACCCTGTCTCCTATCAATCCCTGCCAACTGTAATCTAGTCCTAAGAAGGACCCTGATTACCATCAAAGGGAATGAACAGGTAACGGTTAATGAACAGAAAGACATACAAGAAAGACAAGAAATAAAGTAAATAAAGTCTTACATACAACACTCACACACAGTAGGAACACCTAAGGTCTCAGAGATAAACTATAAGCTGAAAGAGTAAAAACAACTAAGGAGCTCTTAGCTTAAGTATTCTCAGAACCGATCCAGTCTGCTAGACTACATGAATGCTTTCACCGGCATCTAACAAGCAGACTGGCAGGTATATGAAGGAATCTAATTAGAACATAATCAAAAGCAGCCGGGTGAGGCTGGACCTAGTCTTAGCAAAGAGCTAGGTAAAATTAACTCCCTCATTACCAAACACAAAGAAACAGCAACTCAGCTGTGAGAAGTCAGAGTGTGTAATCGCGACGATCCTCGTGGCGATACACCCATGACAGTACCCCCCCTCTACGAGGGGACTCCGGACCCTCAGGGCCAGGTCTGCCCAGGTGAGTTGTGTGAAAGGTCCGAACCAATAGATCTGCGTTAACATCAGACGCAGGGACCCACGTCCTATCCTCAGGACCATACCCCCTCCAATGAACCAAGTACTGAAGGGATCGGCGACTGAGACATGAGTCAATGATTTTCGACCCATGAAATTCCACGTTATCATTGACCACCACTGAAGGAGGAGGTAGAGGTGACGGTATGACTGGTGCCACATACTTTTTAAGTAATGACTTGTGAAACACATTATGAATTTTAAACGTAGGAGGGAGGTCCAGACGAAATGCCACTGGATTAATTATGGAACTGATCCTGTACGGCCCGATGAATCTGGGACCCAACCTCCAGGAGGAAACTTTAAGTTTTATATTCCTGGTAGACAACCAAACTAGATCGTTCACCTTCAGATCTAAACCAAAAACTCTCCCCCTATCAGCCATCCGTTTGTAACGGTTCCCCGTAACCTTCAGTCTTAACCGATCTGGAACTATCAGTCTCCCTGGAAGTCCCACAGGGGCGTCCCCCTGAGCCCCAATACCTCCCCCCCAAGCTCAG
>JARQOD010000002.1:268599009-268644763 GCA_033576555.1 Oophaga sylvatica
GGCGAGATGGCGGAAAGAACTACACCCTCCTTCAAAATAACAGAGGGATCAGATAGCTCAGGAGAGTCCGCAAGGAAACTCCTCGAGAGGGCATCCGCCTTAACATTCTTAGTGCCAGGAAGAAAGGAAACCACAAAATTAAAAACGTGTGAAAAACAAGGCCCACCTGGCCTGTCTAGGATTGAGTCGCTTGGCAGATTCCAGATAGACCAGATTCTTATGGTCCGTAAGGACCACCACCTGATGTTTGGCTCCCTCCAGCCAATGTCTCCACTCTTCAAAAGCCCACTTCATGGCCAATAACTCCCGATTACCCACGTCATAATTACGTTCAGTAGGAGAAAATTTTCGAGAGAAAAAGGCACAAGGGTTACTTTTAGAGGTCTCTGGATCTTTTTGGGACAAAACGGCACCTGCCCCAATTTCAGAGGCATCAACCTCCACCTGAAATGGCAGAGAAACATCAGGCTGCCGTAGAACAGGAGCAGAAGTGAATCTCTGCTTAAGTTCCTGAAACGCAGAGACTGCCTCAGGAGGCCAATTCACCACATCAGAACCCTTTCTGGTCAAATCAGTTAATGGTTTAACAATAACAGAGAAATTACCAATAAATTTACGATAAAAATTGGCAAAACCCAAAAATCTCTGAAGAGCCTTTAATGAAGTAGGTTGGACCCAATCACAGATGGCCTGAACCTTGACCGGGTCCATTTCAATAACAGATGGGGACAAAATGAATCCCAGAAATGAGATCTTCTGTACGCCAAAAAGACACTTTGATCCCTTCACATACAGAGCATTCTCTCTCAAAATCTGGAATACAGTTCGAACATGTTTCACATGAGAGTCCCAGTCATTAGAAAAAATCAAGATATCATCCAAATAAACAATCAGAAACTTGTCCACAAAATCCCTGAAAATGTCATTCATGAAGGACTGGAAGACGGAAGGAGCATTAGTGAGCCCAAAGGGCATCACAAGGTACTCAAAATGCCCTTCAGGGGTGTTAAATGCCGTCTTCCATTCATCCCCGTGCTTAATGCGAATAAGGTTATACGCCCCCTGAGGTCCAGCTTGGTAAACCAAGTAGCGTTTTTCACCCTGGAAAACAGGTCAGAAATCAAGGGTAACGGGTATTGATATTTCACAGTAATATTGTTCAAGAGACGATAATCAATACACGGCCTTAATGAACCATCTTTTTTGGCCACAAAGAAAAAACGGCACCTAAGGGTGAAGAGGATGGTCTGATATGACCCTTCTCCAATGATTCCTTGATATAAGACCGCATAGCGTCATGTTCAGGTACAGACAAGTTAAAGAGGCGACCCTTAGGGAATTTACTACCTGGCACTAATTCAATAGCGCAGTCATAGCTCCTATGGGGAGGTAAGGATGCAGATTTACTTTCGCTAAACACATCAGAAAAATCAAACAAAAAGTCAGGAACATCCTCAGCCTGGGGGGAGGCAGAAAAAACAGGAGTGTTGGTATTAACACATTGGCAGCCCCAACTGGTTACAGACACAGATTTCCAATCCAAAACAGGATTATGAGACTGTAACCAAGGGAAACCCAGCACGATAATGTCATGCAGATTATATAGAACCAAAAATTTGCAGCACTCCTGGTGATCAGGTTCAACCCTCATTATCACCTGAGTAGAAAACTGGGGTTTATTCTCAGCCAAAGGGGTAGAATCGATCCCCAGTAGGGGAATAGACTTCTGTAGGGGTATCAAGGGAAATCCACAACGTTTAGCAAAATCATAATCCATCAGGTTAATAGCTGCTCCAGAATCAACGAAAGCCTGAGCAGAAAATGAGGACAGAGAGCATATCAGAGTGACAGTTAATAAAAACTTAGTCTGAACACTACCCAAGACAACTGAGCGTGCAAAACGTCTTCCCCGCTTAGGGCAGACTGAAATAGCATGAGAGGCATCACCACAGTAGAAACATAACCCATTGCGCTTTCGAAACTCATGACGCTGTGCCCCAGACACCACTCCATCACACTGCATGGGCTCAGCAGCTGGCTCACAAGGCAACACCACTCCACGCATACTTCTCCGCTCACGCAAACGTCTGTCAATTTGAATCGCTAATGACATAGAATCATTGAGACCAGAGGGGACAGGGAATCCCACCATAACATCCTTTACATTATCCGACAGACCCTTCCGGAAAAGGGCCGCCAAAGCGTCGTCATTCCATTTGGTCAGGACTGCCCACCTACGGAATCTCTGACAGTATAACTCAGCGTCATCAAGCCCCTGATTTAATGCCAACAAGGCTTTTTCAGCTTGATCAGTGATATTAGGCTCATCGTACAATAACCCAAAGCCTGAAAAAATACATCAACATCACTCAAAACAGGATCCCCAGGTGTCAGGGAAAAAGCCCAATCCTGAGGATCGCCGCGCAGGAGAGAGATGACAATTTGAACCTGCTGCGCTGCGTTTCCTGAGGACTTAGATTTTAAGGCAAGAAACAATTTACAATTATTTTTGAAATTCTGAAACTTAGCTCGATCCCCTGAAAACAAATCTGGCATGGGGATCCTAGGTTCCACAACAGGCAACCTAGCAAGATATGCAGCAATACTCTGAACCTCAGTGGCAAGCTGATCCACACGGCCAGACAACTGTGCAAACTCCATTGGGAGAAAAGATCCTCCCCAGCACCCAGAGATACAGAGGGAAAAAAAAAAAAAATGCAACAAACAGAAAAATATCTCTGACAACTTTTCTTCCTTCAAAATATTTTTTTTTTTTTTCCCTTCTGTGAGTACCATACAATTTTTATGGCCGGTGATACTGTTATGTTACGGTAGCTGAGGAGTGCAGGTAAAAAAGGAAATACACCAGAGCAGTTGGAATCTATGAGATTGCAGTACCCTGACTAACCACCACAACTAGAGGCAGCCGTGGAGCGTTCCTACGATGGTCCTAGACGCCTCGTCACAGCCTGAGAAACTAACTACACCTAAAGATAGAAATAGGAAAGCTATCTGCCCCGGAGCAGAACCCCAAAGATAATAGAAAGCCCCAAACATGTAATGGCGGTTAGACAAGAGGAAATACTGACACAGAAAGAAAATAGTATGAGCAAACGCTGGGGCCCAAACTATCTAAATAGAAAAGGACAGGAAGGGTACTTACTGCAATCCCAGAAAACCCTGAAAAACACCAACATACTAATTTCAAAATCACCTGAGATCACACGACCTCTACCACCTAAATTAGTTCTCTGGTGTAACAAAAACAGCAGCCACTGAAAAAACTGCAAAAAAGCAAAAGTACAAAACACAGTGGCTGGACTAAACTGAGAGGGCAAAAGCCCCGGAGGGGACCCAGAAGGCCCCCACAGAAGTGCAGGACAAAATGCAAAAATATAGCAAAAACACAAAATAAGAAATTGTCTTATCTGATAGCAGGAGATGCAGACACGACACAGCAGGCTACAAGGGAAACTGGAAAGAAGGATTCAGACCAGAACAATTGATCACCGGCAACCCTGATGGGAAAATGATTCCCTTAAATAAGACCAATCAGTAACACCTGATTCCCAATCCTCACTAGTACCGCTTGTAACCACCAGAGGGAGCCTCTGCTCAGAACTCATCTCAAACCCATTCACAACAGAACACCTAAGGTCTCAGAGATAAACTATAAGCTGAAAGAGTAAAAACAACTAAGGAGCTCTTAGCTTAAGTATTCTCAGAACCGATCCAGTCTGCTAGACTACATGAATGCTTTCACCGGCATCTAACAAGCAGACTGGCAGGTATATGAAGGAATCTAATTAGAACATAATCAAAAGCAGCCGGGTGAGGCTGGACCTAGTCTTAGCAAAGAGCTAGGTAAAATTAACTCCCTCATTACCAAACACAAGAAACAGCAACTCAGCTGTGAGAAGTCAGAGTGTGTAATCGCGACGATCCTCGTGGCGATACACCCATGACAGTACCCCCCCTCTACGAGGGGACTCCGGACCCTCAGGGCCAGGTCTGCCCAGGTGAGTTGTGTGAAAGGTCCGAACCAATAGATCTGCGTTAACATCAGACGCAGGGACCCACGTCCTCTCCTCAGGACCATACCCCCTCCAATGAACCAAGTACTGAAGGGATCGGCGACTGAGACATGAGTCAATGATTTTCGACCCATGAAATTCCACGTTATCATTGACCACCACTGAAGGAGGAGGTAGAGGTGACGGTATGACTGGTGCCACATACTTTTTAAGTAATGACTTGTGAAACACATTATGAATTTTAAACGTAGGAGGGAGGTCCAGACGAAATGCCACCGGATTAATTATGGAACTGATCCTGTACGGCCCGATGAATCTGGGACCCAACCTCCAGGAGGAAACTTTAAGTTTTATATTCCTGGTAGACAACCAAACTAGATCGTTCACCTTCAGATCTAGACCAAAAACTCTCCCCTATCAGCCACCGTTTGTAACGGTTCCCCGTAACCTTCAGTCTTAACCGATCTGGAACTATCAGTCTCCCTGGAAGTCCCACAGGGGCGTCCCCCTGAGCCCCCAATACCTCCCCCTCAAGCTCAGAGCATACAGCTGACACTACAACTCCCTCCTGAGGAATAGGAACCGGATCATCCATCTTCCCGGCCCCTGGGAAAGTACGAGATAAGGCATCAGGAAGCAACTTTATTGAGCCGTCATATGCGCGATGAGGAGGTAACTCTTTACACCCCTCCTCTGAGGACCTCGCCCCAAAGTCCTCCAGAAAAGGAGACAAAGTCCTAGGCACAACCGCACCGATGACCGTGCTCATGCAGTTATTCCTGCAAAATTCACCCCATGGCTTATCTTTCTGGATTGCCAATCAATCACTGGGTTATGTTTAGCCAACCAAGGAAGTCCCAACACAATAGGAGTAGGTAGACCCTCCAACACATAACAAGACAATTGCTCTTTATGTATTGCCCTACTCGAAGATCTATGTTATGAACAGCTTGTACCAAGCTACCTTGACCGAGAGGTCTAGAATCAATAGAGACTATAGGGACCGGTTTGGCCAATACACTCAGTTGCATACCATGCACCTGGGCAAACCGAGCGTCCACCAGATTAGCCCCGGACCCACTATCAAGAAAAACAGAAATCCTCTCAGTTCTAGTACCAATCACCACCTCCGCAGGCACGAGAAACTGAGAGGGATTTGGGGACGAAATACACACTCCCAGGTTAACTCCTTTGCTCAAAGAGGCCCGGGATGGACACCCCCCAACAAAATGTCCCTCTCTCCCGCAAAAGAAACACCTTCTAGTCTTGCGGCGCACCGCCGATTCCCTCCTACAAAAAGATGTCCCTCCCAACTGCATGGGTTCCTCAGAACAGACCAGGGGAACCTCAGTATAAGGGACTTTAGTAGTAGGTGGAGTCATCACGGGAGGCGGAGTTACCTCGCGTCTTCCCCGAATTCGTCTATCAATGCGAATAGCGAGGGCCATAGCAGCCTCCAGTGATGGAGGAGAATCATACTGAGCCAACACATCTTTTAATTTGTCAGACAACCCTTGACAAAACTGGCTCCTAAGAGCTGGGTCATTCCACTGAGTATCTGTTGCCCATCTACGGAACTCAGAAGAATATTCCTCCGCTGGACGATTTCCTTGCCGTATTTTACGTAACTTTGTTTCAGCAAGGGAAACTCGATCCGGATCATCATATACCAGACCCAGGGCAGTAAAAAATCGATCCACTGACTGGAGATCTGGGGAGCCTGGAGGAATAGAGAACGCCCAAGATTGAGGGTCCCCTTGTAAGAGCGAGATAACAATTCCCACCCTCTGCTCTTCACTCCCAGATGACCGAGGCCGCAGCCGAAAGTACAATTTACATGCCTCCCGGAAAGTAAAAAATTTGTCCCGCCCACCAGTGAACCTGTCCGGGAGAGCAACCTTAGGTTCAGATCTGGTTTGCTCCGGGGGGGACAAAACCTTGGACTTAATGTCTGCAAACTCCATGGACAACCCCTGCAACTGCCGGGCCAGCTGGGCTACTGGATCCATGACAGCTGGGGAGAATCTTTAGTATGGCCGGTGAAAATGTCACGCTGTATAGCAGATATATATATATGTGATGTCAGTAATCTATATCAAAAGGGCAACATCCTATATAACATGCGCATAGATATATGATAACATAGAATTACCTGATAATGTCCAGTGGGTCAATACGGAATCCGTTATACACTGTCTCCGGCTAGAGGGTGACCGGGGTCTATGCTGACCCTAAACTGGGGTCCTAACTAATCCCTCTACCTGGAGGTACTGTTAAAGGTACAGAGGTCCAGGCCACCAGCGTAAACCCTGTCTCCTATCAATCCCTGCCAACTGTAATCTAGTCCTAAGAAGGACCCTGATTACCACCAAAGGGAATGAACAGGTAACGGTTAATGAACAGAAAGACATACAAGAAAGACAAGAAATAAAGTAAATAAAGTCTTACATACAACACTCACACACAGTAGGAACACCTAAGGTCTCAGAGATAAACTATAAGCTGAAAGAGTAAAAACAACTGAGGAGCTCTTAGCTTAAGTATTCTCAGAACCGATCCAGTCTGCTAGACTACATGAATGCTTTCACCGGCATCTAACAAGCAGACTGGCAGGTATATGAAGGAATCTAATTAGAACATAATCAAAAGCAGCCGGGCGAGGCTGGACCTAGTCTTAGCAAAGAGCTAGGTAAAATTAACTCCCTCATTACCAAACACAAAGAAACAGCAACTCAGCTGTGAGAAGTCAGAGTGTGTAATCGCGACGATCCTCGTGGCGATACACCCATGACAATAATTTACAGGCCAGTTGAGCATCACACCATGAGCTACAGCTTAGGTAGAATTTATTTGGCTGCTTTCATCATAGTTACAGGGTGCACCAATGACACTGAATTAAGATCATGTTGGCAAATCAGTCTACTTACACAGTTTGGCAGAGAAGGAATATATTGATTTATTAAATGTTAATCTTGGCTCTTCAGCAGTAATTGTTTTATAATCTCTTTGCTTGGTGAAATATTTTGTCTGGTATCTCGTAGGGAAATTATTAAGGTTATTTGTTTCAAGTATAATAGTGTTTTATTAGGTAACAAGCAGCCAATTACAAAGAAAGGCTGTTTATGTACAATAACATGGCTATAATACGTCTCGCCTGCCTGCCTGTGCTCCAGTATGTGATTTAATAATACATATTACAGCACATTGTTTTAGAACATGGACCACATACCCTGAGATGATGTAAAGATGTTTCTTTTGTTTGTCCTTAGGAACATTTTTACAGTTTTCTGACACATCCTGCTACAAAATTCGACAAGTTGCGTAGTAGGAAGCTTTTAGGCAACTTGTCTGCAACTTTTTAGAGCTGCAGTACGCTGTAAAAAAACGCAAAGAAACACATTGCAGTCATCTGTAAGTAATATTGAAAGTTACAGAGGCAAAGTCATGTGGAACATGGGACCAAAATCTATGTGCTGAGATGAGCAACAGGTGGCGATGCGCAATTCAGCCCCAGTAACCGGCACTAAATGTGTTGCCACAATGCAACCCTGCCTAATTCTTTCATTTATGCAATTTATGGGAATATCTCTCTAAAGTGATATCAATACTATACATAGAAGAAAATGATATCATAAATGCAAACTATAGAAATATGAGTATTACACACATTCTCAATGCAATATTTTTTATAGTGGTCAGAGTCCTGATTTCAGAAACAGCTGAAATTCCCCTACTAGAGTCTTAGACATAAATAATAAACCACTGGGAGATCTAAACAAAATGTGTATAAATATGTCTCCCCCTAGTGGTGACTGCAAGCCGACATAATATTCTGATTTAGGCTCTTGCTCAAGATGCGTAGTAAGCAGTTGCCAAGCAGTTGTCATGATGTCGCCACGGACAGTATGCAGATCAAGAGTTAAGGATTTTATTAAACAGTAAATGCACTCCACGCAGGGAGTGAGGGGTTGCAGAGGGATTGTAGGAATGGGGCAGAACTGGGAAGGAGGAAAGATGGGTAAAGGGCGAACGATAGTTCAATATGAAATGAGATGACACTTATCAGACTGATGCCTTCTGGTATGCAGAGTCTCAGTGTTCCAATGGCGGCACCCACAGCAGCGGCGTGGGTTGTGTCAATGATAACGGCGACAGGTGAGGATCCAACAGTGGCACCGACAACAGCGGCACTTGACGTCTCGACGCAGTCTCTGAGGAACGGGTAGGTTTCCCATACCTAACGGTGTCTGGCACGGTACTGAGTCCAACATGAGGAACTGCCGGAACGAGCCTTTGCTCTGCGGTGTGTGGAAGTCCTTATTCAAAAGGTCCAGGCCTTAGCCAGGCGTCTCTCATGGCATTCTATTTATGGCAAGGTCTGTGGCGTCGGCCCTGAGTCACCTCCTGGTGAGAAGGTAGCGGGGAACTGTCAACTGGTCGCCTACCAGCAATGATCCCCACTGTTGGGGGTCTGTCGGGACGGCCTGCAAAAACGAGAAGCTCTGCCTTAACAGCGGTCACAGAGCCCGACCTGCCACTCAGTTTTCCCGAGAGAGCTCTGCCACTTTTCCCACGTGCAGCACTATATAATCCCGCCTCACCTTCCCTAGTCACATGAACCGGTTTGTCCTGCACTCTCGATGTTCCCCCCTGCAACATGGGTGACAGCCCCGGCAGTTCCGGAACCGGCGTGTAAAAGGTGCCTCTGCTCTGGTACTCCTCCTTACACGTATACACTAGGAAAGCTCCTATTCAGGGGCAGACATAACATTAGTGCAACCTGTGCACCCGTACAGGGGCCCAAAGGGTAAGGGGGCTTATTTTCACCTCCAAAGTAGTAAACACCTTCAGTCACATTTTTGGGCTACAAATGTTCTTCAACAGGAGCCTTCTTTCTGTGTCTTGCCCTACTCCTACAGATTTATATCAAAATCATTGAGTTCCCATTCACCTAATATTATAATTGTATATGTTTTAAGTTTCAGTCAGATGGACAGGAGTCTTAAAGATAATCTGTCAGCAGGATTTTACCATGTATTCTGAGGACAGCATGAGGGGCTGAGACAAAGATTTCAGGAATGTGTCACTTATTAGGCTGTGTGCTGTTTCAATACAAAAAAAAGGTTTTATCACTATGAGATTTTCACTGCCTGGACTACAGCTCCCACATCAGGAATCAGGGTCTCTTTTCCGATATTATGCTGCTCTCACATGAAGTTGCAAAACCCTGCTGACAGATTCCCTTTAACTGCATAACTGTGGGAAGAGAAAAAGAGAATTTCATCCTTTGTGTAGGTATAATGGAACTCTGGTAGGGGTAAAGAAATATTATAAAATTAATCAGCATAGAATTTTGGATCTTGATAGATTATTATTATTATTATTATTATACATTTTTTATGCGCCATTTATTCCATGGCGCTTTACATGTGAGAGGAGGCGAGTATAGACAAGTACAATAAACATGAGCAATACAAGGCACACACAAGTACAGAAGGAGAGACGACCCTGCCCGCAAGGGCTCACAGTCTACAGGGATGGGTGAGGATACACTAGGAGAGGGTAGAGCTGGTCGTGCGGTGGTTCAGTAGACTGAGGATCACTGCTGGTTGTAGGCTTGTCGGAAGAGGTGGGTCTTCAGGTTCTTTTTGAAGGTTTCTATGGTAAGCGCGAGTCTGATGTGTTGGGGTAGAGAGTTCCAGAGTATGGGGGAGGCACGGGAGAAGTCTTGTATGCGGTTGTGGGAAGAAGAGATAAGAGGGGAGTAGAGAAGGAGATCTTGAGAGGATCGAAGGTTGCATGTGGGTATGTACCGGGAGACCATGTCACAGATGTATGGAGGAGACAGGTTGTGGATGGCTTTGTATGTCATAGTTTGGTTTTGAACTGGAGCCTCTGGACGATAGGAAGCCAATGAAGGGCTTGGCAGAGAGGAGAGGCTGGGGAATAACGTGGAGACAGGTGGATTAGTCGGGCAGCAGAGAGCAGGATGGATTGGAGTGGTTCTAGAGGGGAGGCCAGAGAGTAGGAGGTTGCAGTAGTCGAGGTGGGAGATGATGAGGGCATTTATAAATTATAAAAAGAATATAACCTTTAACAATCACACATGGGTACTAGTCCATAAGAGTGGGGAATGCAGATGTCTTCAGTAGTCACCAATTTAGAATATCGCTATTGACTGAGCTTTAAAGGGAATCTGTCACCCCATTTTTTGACTATCAGCTGCAGCCACCGCCATCAGGGGCTTATCTACAGCATTCTGTAATGCTGTAGATAAGCCCCCGATGTAACCTGAAAGATAAGAAAAATGAGTTATATTATACTCACCCGGGGGGGCGTCCGATGCTGTCTGGTCCGATGGGCGTCGCAGGGCCAGGTCCATCACCTCCCATCTTCTAGCAATGACATCCTCCTCCTTTCTTCTTGCACGCTCCTGCGCAGGCGTACATTATCTGCCCTGGTGAGGGCAGAGCAAAGTACTGCAGTGTGCAGGCGCCGGGAAAGGTCAAAGAGTCCCAGCGCCTGCACACTGCGCATTGCAGTACTTTGCTCTGCCCTCACTAGGGCAGATAAAGTACGCCAGCACAGGAGCATGCCAGAAGCAAGGAGGAGGACGTCATCGCTAGAAGATGGGAGGTGATGGACCCGGGCCTGCGACGCCCATCGGACTGGACCGCATCGGACCGCCCCCTGGGTGAGTATAAGATAACTCGCTTTTCTTCTCTTTCAGGTTACATCGGGGGCTTTTCTACAGCATTACAGAATGCTGTAGATAAGACCCTGATGTTGGTGGATGCAGCTTATATACGAAAAATGGGGTGACAGATTCCCTTTAAGTGATTACTCTGCTTATATATATACTGTATATATATAGTGTTAAATTAAGAACACATTTTCTTTTCACACTCAGATGCTGTGGCTTTATTACACTTTAAGAAGGTTGCCAAGCATCCGTGCCCCATATGGTACAGAGAGAAATTAATAAGCATAAGAGTTAAACACTTACATAGAATCATGGCAGTCATACTTTTGTTTGTTCATTTCGAGCATATTGAACCTAATCCTCTATTCTGAAGAGACACATGCTTCTCCTCTAAGTACTGAATGTGTCTGCCACTCAGCAAGGCAATGGACATTCATAGTTCATTTCTTAGCAGCACAGAAAGTAGCCTGGAGGGAAATTGTTCTGAATGCTGACTGCAAGTGAACGCGGCTGTTTTTCACTGCTCAAGTGATCAACAATCCTAGAAGTCTTAACTGCAAACTGAAAACCAGCATCCTTTGGAAATTGCAGATCACATAGAAATTATTCTGCATAAATTATAGCCAGGAGCAAACAGTAGTTTCCCCTGACACATATATGTATAGCATTTACACCTACAATTTAGAAAATTTTGCAATGTGAAAGCTCACTTTTTAATCCCAAATAGATAAAGATTTCATTGCTGATTAAAGGGAACCTGACATCTTTAAGAAACACTATTTACATGGTAATCTGGTAAACTCCTAGCTATTCGTGCTCCCAGAGTTACTTTTGATGGTAAAGATACTGGGACCATGTGCCTTGTTGAGCTACTAAATCAGCCCTTTTTTGTCACCTCTCACACCCAGGGAAAATGAGAATTGTAGTGTATAAGAATCCACAAACCATAATAACAAGTGCAGATGTACAGGGATAAATGAAAATATCAATCATACAACACTTCTGAACAACACTCCAAACGCCTCCTCAAACAGACAACATCTCCAACTCCAGAACCAGGCAGTATAAAACTAACACTGGCAATCCCTGCTTGCCAGAGGCAAGTATATGGAGCAGAGGGAGTGGCCAACACTGAACAGCTGAGACAATGAAATACGAAAGCTCCAGTAGCTCTAACTGATTAAACCCTGCAGTACTAGCAGAAACCTGCACTGTTTAATATGATGGTGAAATACTTCTAAGGCCGGCGTCACACTGGCGACAGAATCGGACGACTGCAATGCGATGAAAAATCGCATTGCAGTCGGACCTATGTTAATCTATGGACAGCTCCCAGTATCCGATTTTTTGTGGTCCGTTTTAAACGTCTGTGTACAATCGCAGCATGCTGCGATTGTCACCGATTGTCGGTCGACAATCGCCAATGCAAGTCTATGGGAGCGATGAAAAATCGGATTACAAACGGACCACACTGTGTGACTTGCGATGAAATCGCATCGGTGTCCTTTAGAAAAGCCGGCAATTCATCCCCGGCTATACTGTAAAATCACACTGACAGCTTTAATAAAGACTAGAAAGAATAGATATATACACATAGAACACATATATATATATATATATATACATGTCATTGTGACATGTATATATACATATATTTATAGTTCCTAGACTTCTACATACTGTTATAGCCGCTAATTCAATTGCCGGGTTTTGTGAAATCACAGAAGCCGACATGAAATGATACATTGTTTCCACACAGTTAACCATGTCATTTCCTGTATTTTGATATTTGTTTAGAACTTACAATTACATGAGTGTATTTGTGCAAAATTTCAGACATGTAGGGGTTAATTAAAGGTGTAATTTCGTTGAAAAATAATGCGTGGGCTCCCGCTGTATTTTCTCCACCAGACAGACAAAGCAAAGCGAGTGTGTGCAAATAATAACAGCCTAGGGAGGGTACATTTTTTGTGCCCCCCCTGGCTACTAACATCTGCCCCCAGACACCCCAGAAAGGGCAAATCTATAATTAGATTCGCCCTTTCTGGCACTTTGCCCGTCTATTCCCATTGCCCTGTAGCGGTGGCGAATGGGTTAACAATCTCACCTTACTGTCACCTTGCAATTTAAAGGTGACCTTAAGGTAGGTTAATAATTGAGAGCTGTCAATTAGACAACTATCAATTATTAATCCTATTGAAGTAAATAAAAAAAAACACACACACTTTAAGAATAAATAATTTTAATGAAATAAAAACACATTTTTTTGACCATATTTTATTTTACACTTAATCCGTGCGAAGCCATTGATCTCCTAAAATAAGAAAAAAAAATAAAACAACATTATTCTTACCTATTCCGCCGATCTGTCACGTCCCACGCTGCTCAGCTCAAAGCTCCTGAATGAATAAGTTCCTCTCCTGGCGACAGGAGAGGATGTGTTTCATGAATGAAGCTTAATTGATTGTGTCCACTTTCCCTTTAGGTCAGGTCACTAAAGTTAAATTGCCAATAAATCAATTAAGCTCCATTCATGAATCTATTCCTCTACTTTCGCTGGGAGAGGAACTTATTCATTCAGGGGAATACAGGTCTGAGACAGCATTATTAGCTCTCTGCGACCTGTAACCTGTTAACCCTTTCTGATGGATTACACCGTGGGACCTGACTGTACATCGGATTGGTAAGTATAATTTTGCTTTTTTATTTTATTTTTATTACAGGAAATGGTTTTAGCAGGAAAATAAAATATGGTCAAAAACTGTGTGATTATTTCATTAAACTTATTTTTTATTAAACTGTGTGTGTTTGATTTTTCTTTCATACAATAGGATTAATAATTGATAGTTGTCTAATTGACAGCTATCAATTATTAACCTGCCTTAAGGTCACCTTTCAATACTAAGGTGACATTAACGCCAGATTATTAACCCATTCGCCACCGCTACAGGGCAATGGGAATAGATGGGCAAAGTGCCAGAAAGGGCGAATCTAATTAGAGATTTGCCCTTTCTGGGGTGTCTGGGGGCAGATGTTAGTAGCCAGGGGGGGCACAAAAAAATGTACCCTCCCTAGGCTATTATTATCTGCCCCCACTTGCTTGCTTTATCTGTCTGGTGGAGAAAATACAGCGGGAGCCCACGCATTTTTTTTCAACGAATTTACACCTTTAATTAACCCCTACATGTCTGAAATTTAGCACACATATACTCATGTAATTGTATGTTTCAAACATATATAAAAATACATGAAATTACATGGTTAAATGTGTGGAAACAATGTATCATTTCATGTCGGCTTCTGTGATTTCACTGAAGCCGGCAATTGAATTAGCGGCTATAACAGTATGTAGAAGTGTAAGAATTATAAATATATGTATATATATATGTCACAATGACATATATATATATATATATGTGCTCTATGTGTATATATCTATTCTTTCTTTTGGCATTTAAATACTATTCTTTTGGATCCATTATATGTCAGTTTTGCAAGCCTGCGAGAAAATCTCGCAAGTCGGATGAAAATCGGATGTTACAAGGTACACACACATGCATTAAATCGCATCTTTGAAGGAAAATCGGATGCCAGAAGGATGTGTGATGTTTTTATTTTGATCCGATTGTCGACCGTCTAAAACGGACCGATTTTTTGTGGTTGTGTGTGACTCCAGCCTAATAAGTGCAGGAGTAGATACAGCGGTCTTCTGGTCCCTCTCTGTCGTGATAAACCCATGGCAGTAAGCTTCTTTCTTCCTTTTGTAGACATACTGCTTATCCATGGGCCCAAAAAGTTCCAGCTTTTTATTGTTCCAAAATACAGAATGTTCAAATTTCTGTTTCTTGTCTTTATGGTATTGAAGCTAACTTTTCCTGAACATTCTCGTGAGTAGATGTGTATGACTTGGAGTACAGCCATTGTGACCTTCAGTGCCTTACTATCCAATTTGAAACCTACATGTCTTCTACCATCATATCTTGCCACAGGTATTTTACAGTCACTTGATGATCTTTGATTAACTGACTCCTCAAGGATCTGGTGACAGTCAGTGATAGTTTCCTCTTTCTGCCATGTCCAGGTTATAGCCTGTATTCTTTCAATACTGGGTTCAGACAAGCATATGAAAAATCATCTGATTTTCATCCAGGAAACTCAGACATTTTTAATCTGCATTGTCATCCGCATTCTATCCGTGTACTAGTCTAGTGCCATCCGTGTGTCCGTTTTTTACATCCATGTAAAGTGCTTGTGGCATCTGTTCTTACAGTATATCACAGCAGTTTAAAATGTACATAATCCAATACAGGTTTATATTTTAAAAAATGGCAATGTATCCTTAAAAATCAGATGCTGTATGGATGATCTGTATGGAATTCAATTTTTTTTTGCACACCTGTAGACTTCAATAGGCGAGTATCATTTGAAAAACAGGAGAGAATAGTGCATGCTGCAATGTTTTTTATGCAGACACTCAGAGTTGCTGTAAATGTACTAGTAGCTGAATATTCAGAAATCTCAGAATAAAAACCTTGCTATACCTTGATCTAAAGTCATTTTTAACTGTAAGCTGTTTTATATAAGAAACTGACATTTGTACCTGTGATAACAAAAAAAGTAGATATTTGCATGAACTTTAAAAGTAAGAAAAACATTTTGAAGATAAGTAAAAAAAACAAACAGAAGACTCCATTGTATTTGCTTTCCATACAAAGCAAGCAGTGAATGTAATTATTTTGTCACAAGCTATTGCCTTTCTACAATTTGTGTGCATTCTACACCATACAACAACTATTGATTGCTTCATCTTAAATGGAAGCTCTAATTGCAATTCACTTCTGCATCATTTGACATTCATTTACAATACAGTAAGTTCATAATGAGCATTGTATTGTGCCTTCTATGCCAATACCACCTAGGAGGGTATGACTGGCAGGAAGGAGGAATTAATGATAAAAACTTTGCTGATGATTGCAATTTACAAGACAACGGTTCATCGTACTCTAATGTAGGAGCAGTTTAATTTAGTAAAATGTGATAAATCAGTGTATTGCTGTTTGATGAAAGGTTATATTAAAGGGGAAAAGTATTTAAGTTGGAAAACACTGCTGGAAAATGAAACCTGTTATAACTTATATACGAAACACAATAGCACTAGTTTGTCTAATAGCAAATGAATAAGCATTCAAATAAAAACATGTTAATTAAAGTAGATTTCAGGTTATTGCAAATCATTACCTATCCACTGGATAGGTGACAACTGTTAGATTCATTGGGATCCAGCTGCCAGGACTACCACTGATCACTAGAACAGAGTTCCAGGCATAGCGCTCGGGTACTTACAACAGTTCCATGGAATTAAGCAGGAGCAGAAAGTGCCATGATCAAACTATCCTCCTTCATACATCTCCTGCTCGCTGTGGTCTGGTATTGTGCTGAACAGTGAAGGTCCTATCGATCAGGCTCCTACCAATATATCAATGCAGGGTCGGACTTATCACCGGTGCAGCCGGTGCAACTGCGCCGAGGCCCAAAGGTGGAGAGGGGCAGGAGCATACTACTCATATTCTGTGTATTCTGCTCCCTCCACTGCTCTATTCCCAGCAGGCTGCAGCATCTCCTCAAACAGAAGAGGTCAGGGGAGGCAGCTCACTGCAAGGGATAGCACGGCAGCACCAGGGGGCTGATATCACTCCTCTCTGCTCTGTGTCCCCATCCCCCACGGTGGGTTCTGCAGCCCTCTCCAGCTAATCTCTGGACTATGTGGCTGACCTCCTCCATGGCTCATCTGAACACCTGAGGTCATAAATTAGTATGTGTGTTTGTATATGTACCTATGTGTGTGTATGTATGTACAGTATATGTGTGTGTGCATGTGTTTGTGCATCTGTGTGTGTATGTATGTACGGTATATGTATGTGTGTATCTATGTGTATGTATGTGCAATTTATGAATATGTGTGTGTATGTATGTGTGTATCTATGTATATGTGTGTACATCTGTGTTTGTATGTGTGTATCTATGAATGTGTATGTATGCGCAGTATATGTGTATCTGTGTTTGTATGTGTGTGTATCTATGTACAGTATATGTGGGCATGTATATGTGTGTATGTATGTGTATGTACATCTGTGTGTATATACGGTATATGTGTAGGTATATGTGTGTACAGTATGTGTATACTATACGTGTATATAAGTGTGTGTGTGTATGTATGTACAATATATGTATGCACAGTGTATGTGTGTATATATGTATGGTATGTGTGTGTATGTATGGTTTGTGTGTATGTATAGTATGTGTGTGTATGTATGGTATATGTGTATGTATGTGTATCTGTATATGTATATACGGTATATGTGTGTATGTACAGTATATGTAGGTATGGTGTACAGTATGTGTGCTTGTATGGTATATGTGTCATGGTTTGCTGAGTTTGTGGGAAAAGGTAGGTTAAGGGTTAATTTGGATGGCCTCACTCTGGGATTCTGGGAGGCTTCTTATAGCCTCATTGTGGGGCCATTCCTTGTCGTTTATACTTTGACCCTTGGCCGAGTGTGTGTGACCCTGTGCTTTGTGCTTGTGATTCTCTATGATTGCTTGGTTTTGACTTGGTTCTGTTCCCGTTACGAGTTCTGCCTACCCCCCTGTACTGCGTTGCTATTTCCGTGTATGACTCCTGGCTTATGTTCTGACTATTCTCTGCTCGCCCCTCCGGTACCGCGCCGTCCGCTCCGTGTATGACCCCCATTTGTCTGACCTGAGTTTCCCTCTTCACTAATCCAGGGTCCCTGTAGCATTCTGCACTCATCTCCATTAGCAGGATGCTAAGCCACGCCCCCTGTGGTCACATGATCGCAGGTCCTTTTGTTTACTGCTACCTTCAGTGTTCAGTGTCTCTCTCACACGCTGCTCAGTCCCATCTGCCTGAGCCTCCCCTGCGGCATCTGACCCCGGGCCCTTCCACAGTGTGGGTGAGTCACCCTGCTCAGCCGTGGCAGTTCGCTGGCACTGACAGTGTCGTTACAATATGTGTGTACTTACTGTATATACGGTATTTGTGTGTATGTACAGTATATGTATGTAAGGTGTATGTGTGTGTATATGTATGGTATGTGTGTGTATATACAATATATGTATGTATGGTATATGTGTGTATGTATATGTATCTGTGTGTGTATGTACTGTATATGTATGTACGGTGTATGTGTGTATGTATGTACGGTATGTGTGTATGGACGGTATATGCATGTGTATCTGGGTGTATGTACAGTATAGGAATGTACGGTATATGTATGTACGGTGTATGTGTGTATGTATATATGGTATATGTACCATGTATGTGTGATACATCGGATCATGGATAACTTGCTGATCATTGGGGATTCGACCATTGGGTCCCCCTGAGATTCTGAGAACAGTGGTCTACAGTCTCGTCCTGGGTGGAGCAGAGTTGTGCATACTCGACCTCTGCTCTCTTCATTTTCTATAGAGCTGCTGAGCACTGTGCTTGGCTCTTTCCATCAGTTCCATAGAGAATGAATAGAGTAGATACCAGATGATACAGATACCAGACATATAATGTAATATAATATATACTGTACATGGTCAGGCTCTGCCGGTTCCAGCAGTAATCACGTAACCATGAGGATGCGCTTTGCACACTTGCTGTCATGTGCCAACTAGAGTCAGCCACGTCTGCAGTGCTCTATTCACTGACAGCCAACACTAGTTGTCACTAGTTGATCTTGTTTGATCGCAGTATTTCAGGGGTTAGAGTGCCAGGAGTGGTCTGTGACCGCTCCTGGCACCTAGTGTCGGGTGTCCGCTGTCAGAATTAGCTGACTCCCGGCCGCAATCGGCTGCGCTCCCCCCGTCAAATGGACAGATCATTACGGCTAATGTCAGAAAGGGGTTAATGCCCTGCGGAGGGAAGGATGTTATCACTCGGATTTTACGTTTAAAGGGCTCCATCCATTCTCCCATTGAGTGGTGAAGTAGTCCTGTGTCCTTAGCAGAGAAACACCCCCAAAACAATGTTTCCACCTCCGTGCTTGACAGTGGGGATAGTGTTCTTTGGGTCATAGTAAGTATTTCACTTCCGCCAAACACGACAAGTTGAGTTAATGCCAAAGACCTCAATTTTTAACTCATCTGACCACAGCACCTTCTCCCAATCACTCACAGACTCATCCATGTGTTCAATGGCAAACTTCAGATGGGCCTAGCCTGCACATGTGCCTTCTTGAGCAGGAGGAACTTGCGGTTGCTGCAGGATTTTAAACCTTTATTGCGTAATGTGTTACCAATGGTTTTATTGGTGACTGTGCTCCCAGCTGCCTTAAGTCCCCCCGTGTAGTTTTAGGCTGATCTCTTACCTTACTCATGATCAAGGATACCCCACGAGGAGAGATTTTGAATGGTGCCTCAGATCGATGTCGATTGACAGTCATTTTGTATTTCTTCCATTTTCTTACTATTGCACCAACAGCTGTTTCCTTCTCACCCAGCGTCTAACTTATGGTTTTGTAGCCCATTCCAGCTTTGTGCAGGTCTATGATCTTGTCTCTGACATTCTTAGAAAGCTCTTTGGTCTTGCCCATGTTGTAGAGGTTAGAGTCTGACTGATTAATTGAGTTTGTGGACAGGAGTCTTTTATAAAGGTGACTATGTAAGACAGCTGTGTTTAACACAGGTAACGAGTTGATTAGGAGCGTCTAACTGGTCTGTAGGAGCCAGAACTCTTAATGGTTGGTAGGGGATCAAATACTTATTCCCCACTGCAAAATGCAAATACATTTATGTAATTTATACAATGTGATTTTCTGGGTTTTATTTTTTATATTCTCTCTCTCAATATTAAAATTAACCTACCCTTAAAATTATAGACTGTTCATGTCTTCGTCAGTGGGCAAACTTACAAAATCAGCAAGTGATCAAATACTTATTTCCCCACTGTATTAAAGCTAGCATAGGATTGCTTCCAGGTAATATTATATGTGTAAATATGAAATTACTTTATTAATAATGTCATTTACATTGTCTTTATTTGATAGGCCTTCAGAACAGAAATAGCACCAATAAAAAATAACGTAAACCAAGTGAATGATCTTGCACATCAGTTCAACGCCACCAATATCCATTTATCTCCTTATAATATCAGCCGGTTGGAAGAGCTAAACACGAGGTGGAAGCTTCTACAGGTAAAATGCTTTCTTCTTACCTAAATTGTCTTTATGTGTAGGCAAACTGTGTCAAGAGAAGATCCACCAGACCACTGTAGAAGTTTTTGTCAAAGGATATGTACTCTATAAATGGTAATGTAGTTTGTTTGGTTTTATAGACAGTAAATTGCCCCTATGGAAGTAATTCAAGAGCTGACATGTCCATGCAATATACATTGCAAAATCTAAAATGTGGTAACAAATGAAGGATCAGTTGGTTGGCTGCTTAAAAATGTGGATTCATAAAATTATTCTATGTTGATCTTTATTTTATATCACTAAGTATTACCCCAGAATAAACATTATGATCATACTGCTCAATTTACAGCAGCAATGAAAATGATTATTCTTAATATTGCAGAAACTTTGTTAGAAAGGGTTGTCTAAGATTTTCAAAACCTTAACTCAGAGCAAAGAATGTGATAAAAATAACAAAGTAACTTGTTTTCACCTAGTAAATCCTTGCTCCATAACCATCTCTGGTATGAAAGGTACAATGCAGAGTTCAAGAGAAAGATAGTCCTTAATTGTTGTTTTTGTGAGTTGGGAAAGTATTTATTGAAAACAGCTTCTGTTAAGGGGAATCTGTCACCAGGTTTTTGCTACCTCATTGTCTATTGACAGTGAGCTGCTTATCAAAGAAGGGAGTGTGGTCGGTCTAGCAGTCCTGGGCTGTAGTCCCAGCAGTGAGAGTCTCCTGGTGAAAAAAGTTTCATTGTGAGTAAACAACAGCACAGAGCTCAAAAAGTGACACATCGCTAAAGTGTGTGTTGCACCAACTGCTGTCTTCAGATTATATAGCAAAAGTCCGGTGAAAGATTACCTTTAACAATATTTCGAGATATACTTTAGAGCAGCCACATAGTCCATAGACAGCAATAGACAGACTCATTGACTTCTATACAAAGGTTAGTAGTTATGTTCTGCAGTATGTGAAGAGGTCATTTTGGGTATTTGGTTTGTATTTTGTGGGGTAAGGGCAGTTTGAGCCTTGATCTGTACATATTGTGAATAATGGTTCCTGTCCTGGAAATTACTGGACTTTCTATTAACATTAAGACCCTAACATGAGAAGCTAATTAAGACCCTACATGAACGCATAAGTAAACAACTTTACAGAAAAATAAATAAAAACATATAAAATGTACACTACAAGGAATCCATACAAGGTTAAGAACCAGTCAAGAGGAAAAATAGGCAGGACAGTTAGAAACCTCAAAGGATGGCACCATGGAGATAAGCATTGATGAGGGAATACTGTGTAAGAAATAAAGTCCATATAAATAAAAAGAAGGTGCAATAGTCAAGGGTGAATGATAACAGTAATAATTATAAGGTACAAATATATATATATATATATATATATATATATATATATATATATATACACATAGTTGTGCTCAAAAGTTTACATATACCAGCAAAATTTTTGCTTTCTTGACCTTTTTTCAAAGAATATGGATGATAACACCAATACTTTTTCTCCACTCATGGTTAGTGGTTGGGTGAAGCCATTTATTGTTAAACTACTGTTTCTCTTTTTAAATCATAATGACAACCCAAAACATCCAAATGACCCTGGTAAAAAGTTTACATACCCCATTTTTTAATACCGTGTATTGCCCCCTCTAACATCAATGACAGCTTGAAGTCTTTGTGGTAGTTGTGGATGAGGTTCTTTATTTTCTCAGATGGTAAAGCTGCCCACTCTTCTTGGCAAAAAGCCTCCAGTTCCTGTAAATTCCTGGGATGTCTAGCATGAAGTGCACCCTTGAGATCTCCCAGAATGGTTCAATGATATTGAGGTCAGGAAACTGAGATGGCCACTCCAGAACCTTCAATTTGTTCTGCTGTAGCCAATGACAGGTTTACTTGTCTGTTATGTTACGGTAGCTGAGGAGTGCAGGTAAAAAAGGAAATACACCAGAGCAGTTGGAATCTATGAGATTGCAGTACCCTGACTAACCACCGCAACTAGAGGCAGCCGTGGAGCGTTCCTACGTTGGTCCTAGACGCCTCGTCACAGCCTGAGAAACTAACTACACCTAAAGATAGAAATAGGAAAGCTATCTGCCCCGGAGCAGAACCCCAAAGATAATAGAAAGCCCCCAAACATGTAATGGCGGTTAGACAAGAGGAAATACTGACACAGAAAGAAAATAGTATGAGCAAACGCTGGGGCCCAAACTATCTAAATAGAAAAGGACAGGAAGGGTACTTACTGCAATCTCAGAAAACCCTGAAAAACACCAACTCTACTAATTTCAAAATCACCTGAGATCACACGACCTCTACCACCTAAATTAGTTCTCTGGTGTAACAAAATCAACACAGCAGCCACTGAAAAAAAACTGGAAAAAGCAAAAGTACAAAACACAGTGGCTGGACTAAACTGAGGGGGCAAAAGCCCCCGGAGGGGACCCTGAAGGCCCCCACAGAAGTGCAGGACAAAATGCAAAAATATAGCAAAAACACAAAAGAAGAAATTGTCTTATCTGATAGCAGGAGATGCAGAAACGACACAGCAGGCTACAAGGGAAACTGGAAAGAAGGATTTAGACCTGAACAATTGATCACCGGCAACCCTGATGGGAAAATGACTCCCTTATATAAGACCAGTCAGTAACACCTGATTCCCAGTCCTCACAATCCTCACTAGTACCGCTTGTAACCACCAGAGGGAGCCTCTGCTCAAAACTCATCTCAAACCCATTCACAACAGTACCCCCCCCCTGAGGAGGGGTCACCGAACCCTCACCTGAGCAACCAGGTCGGTCAGGATGAGCTCCATGATACGCACGGACAAGTCTCTTAGCATGGATGTCCGAAGCAAACACCCAAGAATTGTCTTCCTGACCATAACCTCTCCATTTAACCAAATACTGGAGTCTTCGTCTAGAAAAACGAGAATCCAATATTTTCTCAACCACATACTCCAGATTGCCCTCAACCAAAACAGGGTCAGGAGGCACAGCAGCAGGAACCACTGGCTCAACAAACCTCTTCAACAAGGACTTGTGGAACACGTTATGGATCTTAAATGTCCCTGGAAGAAGCAAACGAAAAGAAACAGGATTAATAATCTCCATGATCTTATAAGGTCCAATGAACCTAGGCTTAAATTTAGGAGATGCTACTCTCATAGGAATATTCTTTGAGGACAACCAGACCAAGTCCCCCACTTTAAACCGAGGACCATCAGTCCTATGCCGGTTAGCAAACCGCTGGGCCTTCTCCTGAGAGAGGGACAACCTCTCCACTACCTGGTCCCAAATCTGCTGCATACGCTCAACAACAGAGTCAACACCTGGACAGACAGAAGCCTCCGTCTGTCCTGAAGAAAATCGAGGGTGAAACCCAGAATTACAGAAAAACGGAGACATCAAAGTGGCAGAGCTAGCCCTATTATTAAGAGCAAACTCAGCCAAAGGCAAAAAAGAGACCCAGTCATCCTGATCAGCAGACACAAAGCATCTTAGATAAGTCTCCAATGTCTGGTTTGTTCTCTCAGTTTGACCATTGGTCTGAGGATGAAATGCCGAGGAGAAAGACAATTGAACACCCAGTTTAGAACAAAAAGTCCTCCAAAATCTGGAAACAAACTGGACTCCTCTGTCAGACACAATGTTCTCAGGAATGCCGTGTAAACGAACCACGTGCTGAAGGAACAACGGCACCAATTCAGAGGAGGAAGGCAACTTAGGTAATGGCACAAGATGTATCATTTTGGAAAACCTATCACAAATTACCCAGATGGTGGTCATTCTCTGAGAAACAGAAGATCGGAAATGAAATCCATAGAGATATGGGTCCATGGTCTCTTGGGCACAGGCAATGGCATCAACAAACCACTAGAGCGAGAGCAAGGCTTGGAGCGAGAGCAAGTCCCGCAGGACTGCACAAATTCCCTGACATCGCGAGACAAGGTAGGCCACCAAAAGGACCGACTAACCAAGTCTCTGGTACCAAAAATTCCGGGATGCCCAGCCAATGCGGAACAATGAATCTCAGACATCACACTCTTTTTCCATTGGTCCGGGACAAACAATTTTCCAACAGGGCAGCGCTCGGGCCTATCCTCCTGACACCCCTCCAGAGCAAGTCTCAAATTGGGCGAGATGGCGGAAAGAACTACACCCTCCTTCAAAATAACAGAGGGATCAGATAGCTCAGGAGAGTCCGCAAGGAAACTCCTCGAGAGGGCATCCGCCTTAACATTCTTAGTGCCAGGAAGAAAGGAAACCACAAAATTAAAACGTGTGAAAAACAAGGCCCACCTGGCCTGTCTAGGATTGAGTCGCTTGGCAGATTCCAGATAGACCAGATTCTTATGGTCCGTAAGGACCACCACCTGATGTTTGGCTCCCTCCAGCCAATGTCTCCACTCTTCAAAAGCCCACTTCATGGCCAATAACTCCCGATTACCCACGTCATAATTACGTTCAGTAGGAGAAAATTTTCGAGAGAAAAAGGCACAAGGGTTACTTTTAGAGGTCTCTGGATCTTTTTGGGACAAAACGGCACCTGCCCCAATTTCAGAGGCATCAACCTCCACCTGAAATGGCAGAGAAACATCAGGCTGCCGTAGAACAGGAGCAGAAGTGAATCTCCGCTTAAGTTCCTGAAATGCAGAGACTGCCTCAGGAGGCCAATTCACCACATCAGAACCCTTTCTGGTCAAATCAGTTAATGGTTTAACAATAACCGAGAAATTACCAATAAATTTACGATAAAAATTGGCAAAACCCAAAAATCTCTGAAGAGCCTTTAATGAAGTAGGTTGGACCCAATCACAGATGGCCTGAACCTTGACCGGGTCCATTTCAATAACAGATGGGGACAAAATGAATCCCAGAAATGAGATCTTCTGTACGCCAAAAAGACACTTTGATCCCTTCACATACAGAGCATTCTCTCTCAAAATCTGGAATACAGTTCGAACATGTTTCACATGAGAGTCCCAGTCATTAGAAAAAATCAAGATATCATCCAAATAAACAATCAGAAACTTGTCCACAAAATCCCTGAAAATGTCATTCATGAAGGACTGGAAGACGGATGGAGCATTAGTGAGCCCAAAGGGCATCACAAGGTACTCAAAATGCCCTTCAGGGGTGTTAAATGCCGTCTTCCATTCATCCCCGTGCTTAATGCGAATAAGGTTATACGCCCCCCTGAGGTCAAGCTTGGTAAACCAAGTAGCGTTTTTCACCCTGGAAAACAGGTCAGAAATCAAGGGTAACGGGTATTGATATTTCACAGTAATATTGTTCAAGAGACGATAATCAATACACGGCCTTAATGAACCATCTTTTTTGGCCACAAAGAAAAAACCGGCACCTAAGGGTGAAGAGGATGGTCTGATATGACCCTTCTCCAATGATTCCTTGATATAAGACCGCATAGCGTCATGTTCAGGTACAGACAAGTTAAAAAGGCGACCTTTAGGGAATTTACTACCTGGCACTAATTCAATAGCGCAGTCATAGCTCCTATGGGGAGGTAAGGATGCAGATTTACTTTCGCTAAACACATCAGAAAAATCAAACAAAAAGTCAGGAACATCCTCAGCCTGGGGGGAGGCAGAAAAAACAGGAGTGTTGGTATTAACACATTGGCAGCCCCAACTGGTTACAGACACAGATTTCCAATCCAAAACAGGATTATGAGACTGTAACCAAGGGAAACCCAGCACTATAATGTCATGCAGATTATAAGAACCAAAAATTTGCAGCACTCCTGGTGATCAGGTTCAACCCTCATTATCACCTGAGTAGAAAACTGGGGTTTATTCTCAGCCAAAGGGTAGAATCGATCCCCAGTAGAGGAATAGACTTCTGTAGGGGTATCAAGGGAAACCCACAACGTTTAGCAAAATCATAATCCATCAGGTTAATAGCTGCTCCAGAATCAACGAAAGCCTGAGCAGAAAATGAGGACAGAGAGCATATCAGAGTGACAGTTAATAAAAACTTAGTCTGAACACTACCCAAGACAACTGAGCGTGCAAAATGTCTTCCCCGCTTAGGGCAGACTCAAATAGCATGAGAGGCATCACCACAGTAGAAACATAACCCATTGCGCTTTCGAAACTCATGACGCTGTGCCCCAGACACCACTCCATCACACTGCATGGGCTCAGCAGCTGGCTCACAAGGCAACACCACTCCACGCATACTTCTCCGCTCACGCAAACGTCTGTCAATTTGAATCGCTAATGACATAGAATCATTGAGACCAGAGGGGACAGGGAATCCCACCATAACATCCTTTACATTATCCGACAGACCTTCCGGAAAAGGGCCGCCAAAGCGTCGTCATTCCATTTGGTCAGGACTGCCCACCTACGGAATCTCTGACAGTATAACTCAGCGTCATCAAGCCCCTGATTTAATGCCAACAAGGCTTTTTCAGCTTGATCAGTGACATTAGGCTCATCGTACAATAACCCCAAAGCCTGAAAAAATGCATCAACATCACTCAAAACAGGATCCCCAGGTATCAGGGAAAAAGCCCAATCCTGAGGATCGCCGCGCAGGAGAGAGATGATAATTTGAACCTGCTGCGCTGCGTTTCCTGCGGACTTAGATTTTAAGGCAAAAAACAATTTACAATTATTTTTGAAATTCTGAAACTTAGCTCGATCCCCTAAAAACAAATCTGGCATGGGGATCCTAGGTTCCACAACAGGCAACCTAGCAAGATATGCAGCAATACTCTGAACCTCAGTGGCAAGCTGATCCACACGGCCAGACAACTGTGCAAACTCCATTGGGAGAAAAGATCCTCCCCAGCACCCAGAGATACAGAGGGAAAAAAAAATACAACAAACAGAAAAATATCTCTGACAACTTTTCTTCCTTCAAATATTTTTTCCCTTCTGTGAGTACCATACAATTTTTATGGCCGGTGATACTGTTATGTTACGGTAGCTGAGGAGTGCAGGTAAAAAAGGAAATACACCAGAGCAGTTGGAATCTATGAGATTGCAGTACCCTGACTAACCACCGCAACTAGAGGCAGCCGTGGAGCGTTCCTACGTTGGTCCTAGACGCCTCGTCACAGCCTGAGAAACTAACTACACCTAAAGATAGAAATAGGAAAGCTATCTGCCCCGGAGCAGAACCCCAAAGATAATAGAAAGCCCCCAAACATGTAATGGCGGTTAGACAAGAGGAAATACTGACACAGAAAGAAAATAGTATGAGCAAACGCTGGGGCCCAAACTATCTAAATAGAAAAGGACAGGAAGGGTACTTACTGCAATCTCAGAAAACCCTGAAAAACACCAACTCTACTAATTTCAAAATCACCTGAGATCACACGACCTCTACCACCTAAATTAGTTCTCTGGTGTAACAAAATCAACACAGCAGCCACTGAAAAAAAACTGGAAAAAGCAAAAGTACAAAACACAGTGGCTGGACTAAACTGAGAGGGCAAAAGCCCCTGGAGGGGACCCTGAAGGCCCCCACAGAAGTGCAGGACAAAATGCAAAAATATAGCAAAAACTCAAAAGAAGAAATTGTCTTATCTGATAGCAGGAGATGCAGAAACGACACAGCAGGCTACAAGGGAAACTGGAAAGAAAGATTCAGACCTGAACAATTGATCACCGGCAACCCTGATGGGAAAATGACTCCCTTATATAAGACCAGTCAGTAACACCTGATTCCCAGTCCTCACAATCCTCACTAGTACCACTTGTAACCACCAGAGGGAGCCTCTGCTCAGAACTCATCTCAAACCATTCACAACACTTGTCCTTGTGTTTTGGATCGTTGTCATGTTGGAATGTCCAAGTATGTCCCATGCGCAGCTTCCTGATTGCAAATTTGCCTCCAGTATTTGCTAATAACGTCTGCATTCATCTTTCCTTCAACTTTGACCAAGTTTCCTGTGCCTTTGTAGCTCACACATCCCCAAAACATCAGCGATCCACCTCCATGTTTTACAGTAGCAATAGTGTTCCTTTAATCATAGTCCTTGCTGACCTCTCTCCAAATGTAATGTTTATGGTTGTGACCAAAAAGTTCAATTTTGGTCTCATCACTCCAAATTACCTTGTTCCAGAAGTTTTGAGGCTTGTCTCTGTGCTGTTTTGCGTATTGTAGATGAGATACTTTATGGCATTTGCGCAGTAATGGCATTCTTCTGGCGACTCGACCATGCAGCCCATTTTTCTTCAAGTGCCTCCTTATTGTGCATCTTGAAACAGCCACATCGCTAGCTTTCAGAGAGTCCTGCATTTCATCTGATGTTATTTGGGGGGTTTTCTTTGCATCCTGAACTATTTTCCTGGCAGCTGTTGACAAATTTTTGTTGGTCTACCTGACCGTGGTTTTGTTATTACAGAGCCCTTGATTTGTTAATCGCTGCTGTCTGACATTATCAGTTCATTGGATATCTTTTTGTATCCCTTTCCTGTTTTATACAGTTTAACTACCTTTTCCCGTAGATCCATTGACAATTCTTTTGCTTTCCCCATGACTCACAATCCAGAAACATCAGTGGCTGGATGAACGATGCAAGAGTCTGTCTGGATCCCAGAAACTCACTCAGCTTTTATGCACACACACTGATTACAAGCAAACAGGTCACAGGTGAGGATGTTACCTTTAGTAGCCATTCAAACCCATTTGTGTAAACTTCTGTGCATGTTATCAGGCCAAAATCACCAGGGTATGTGAACTTTTGATCAGGCTCATTTGGATGTTTTGGGTTATCATTATGATTTAAAAGAGAAAACGGAGTAGTTTGACAATAAATGGCTTCATCCAACTACTAACCAAGAGTGGAGAAAAAGTTTTGGTGTTATCATTCATATTCTCTGAAAAAAGGCCAAGAAAGCAAAAATTCTGCTTGGATATGTAAACTTTTGAGTACAACTGTTTTTAGTGATGCCAGCTATAATCAATAAGCATGAATGAAGATAATAATGCTTGACATCCAACATATATTGGATAATTTAGAAAATGTAATCACACACAGCAGAGAAAAGCATATAAAGCTTAATTAAATTTAAACAATGTTACAGCATGGTCAAATGCTGGTACCAACCAAAGTAAAGGGAAACTCCTAGTGAAAGGTCAACCAGATGCACGCATCACACAGCGTGCTTCATCATGGGTGATTTATAGCAATATTGCCCAAAAAAATATATATATATGTACCATGATCTAAACAATGTTTCAGGGCACTTCCTTCAGAGGATCCTTAACCTGATGAAGGCCTACAATGCCGAAACGCGTTGTGGTTTTTTAATAAGTTTTTATTGTTTTTTATAAAATTTTGTATTTGCTATACATAGCCAATAAAATATCATCTGACTCAACATCAGAGGTACTTGGTTCTTTGGCTATAGAACCCTTTTATTCCAAATTGGGTTAAGGATCCTTTGAAGGAAGCGCCCTGAAACATCTTTATTCACAATATCCACGTGGAGGGAATTTTTTCTGGGAGAGGAAAATCATTTCCATGTTATTACAGATGGCAGCATACCAGTGGAAGGATCACCCTTGTTTGCAAACTTTTCTCAGTGTTGTGCCTCCTTGCACAACCACACAAGGTGAGCAAGATTTAAGTTGTACTTATCTCACCAAGTAAAGCCCGGGTCTCACATAGCGATACACCAGCGATCCCGACAATGATCAGGATTGCTGGTGTATCGCTACATGATCGCTGCTGAGCTGCCAAACAGGCAGCTCAGGCAGCGATCAGCACAGCGACACTGCGGGTAACATCACTTAGTTACCCGCAGTGTACGTTGGATACCAGCGCCCTGATGCAGGGAGCTGGTAACCAACGTACACGTCGGGTTTCCAGGCGCTGCGCGGTGCCTGGAAACCCACTGTGTACCTTGGTTACCAGTGGATCGCTGGTGTCCCGCCTGTCACACGCAGCGATGCGCGCTGGCCAGCGGGAGACCAGCGATCAAAAAAATGTTCAGGACATTCAGCGACGATCAGCGATACCCAGCAGGGGGGCTGATCGTCGCTGAATGTCACACACAGCGATCTCGCTAGCGAGATCGCTGTGTGAGACGGGGGCTTAAGATTCCCTCATCTACTACTCTGAGATAGCGCTCACCCTCTCTTTCCTCTTATCCTCTGTGTCCCAGGACCTCATTCACACATGATTTAAACAATAGATTTTTTCTGATAACACATTCCTTTTTAACTGTCATTTCAGCATTTGTGCCTAATAAATTTTCCCCCAGAATTTAATTCAAATATGTGCATTGAGGGTTTTGTAACTTGAGAGTCAGAGTAGCAAACTGTGACTTGTTACTTCAGGTACAAAGAGTAAGGCTGTGGTTCCACGGTCCGGAACCACAGCGCTTTGGACGGAGCGGAAATTCCGCTCCGTCTAAGCCCCGCCCCCTTTATGACGCGCGATCTTTCCGGAGGTGTTCAGGACACCTCCGGAACACCTCCGGAAAGAACGCAGGGCTACATAGCCCTGTGTTAAATTCTGTTGCGGCGACGCACCGTCGCCGCAACACGCGAGGACATGCTGCGGTCTGAAAAGACGCGCCGCATGTCCGTTTACGCAGGTCTGCCACCTGCGTGTTGTTACGCATAGTGGAGACGGGATTTCTTGAAATCCCCTCCACTATGCTGTAACATCTGGACGCTGCGTGTTTGGCGCTGCGCCAGCGCACAGCGCCAAACACGCAGCGTTTCCTGATCGTGGAAACTCACCCTTAGAATATCTTGTCATTGTACTTCTTTTCTCTCCCATATGAAGTTGACCATGGGATTCCTGACATTGTATGTTTTAAACATATACACTTAACTGTGTTTTTATGCAGCACAGAAAAGCTCAAGCAAAAAAAATACCACCACATAGTTATACACAGAGCTGCTTTTATTCCTGAGTGGGCTCAGCGCATATATTAACATAATAGGACCTTATACTCTTTCTAAGACACAATAGGTTCTTTTATTTTAAAAAAAAAGACAATTGTGCAAAGATAGACATGATATTCCTATTGTTTCTTTATACTGATTAGGTTTCTTGGCAGTTTCTTAAAATCAAAAGCTGTATCACTTTATTCAGTTTACCTTTAGAACCTTGATTTCAACAAGAGCCGAAGCATTACTTTTATCCAAGTTTTTCATGTTACGTGATAAAGGAGCCTCTCTCTATACATTGTCTTATTCTAAGAACTTGTACAAAGGGTATTTTCTCTTAAGGATGAGAAGCCTCTTGCCAGCACACCAGAGTAGTAAAGTTAAGTGTGTGTTATTCTTTTCCTTCTTCTAAGTTCTAATACTGTTCGTGATTCTTTTCTTTTTTAAAACATTTAAAGTAACCCTGGGAACAAGTATAAGTTACTACATGAATTTTGATCTGAGTAGTATAACCTAACACATAGGTTAAGATATTGTTTTAGGAAGGGTACCACATAGAGGACAAAACTATGTAGGTAAGTGTAAACTTACATCTTTGACCACAGTTTGACTTGGCATTGATTAGCATTAGGTTTAATCCAACAAGTAAATCAAGTGTTTGATCTCGAAATCTCGTCAAGTGCTCCAACAGTCCAATGTAAACCTTGGCCAATACAGTATATTCTGCTTCTCCTTGATTGAGGCTTTCACTTTGCCCTCTTCTGAGCACCATGCAATGTGGTTTCCATTAAAGTGCATGGACAATAAACAAAAGAAACAGAAAGTCAGGGAATTTGAGAATAAACCCAATTAACATTACCAAAAAAAGAAAATAAATAATATATATATATATATAGAGAGAGAGAGAGAAAGAGGATATTAAATACTTTTTAAATTTTGTTAGAACTCCACAATTATAGACCACTTTTAAAACAGAATTACTTTTCAGCACTAAATTAATGTAATCTTTAAATGCTGCTTTCTATTTTTAACTGTTGTATAAAATCTATTTTTCACATATAAAGATGACACTGCTCCTAATTAGGATTCATTTGAGGACTGGAATTATTTCAGTTGTTTTCATAGGTTTGTTTTGCAGTAATGATGTTACAATCTATATTACCTTTGCTCTGTTTCTGTTTATTTTATGCCCTGTTGTTTTGTTAAATGAAATGACACAAATTTTCTCTGTGTGTGATCAACCTCCAACACTGTGCATCAGTATTCCAGATATTACAATGGCTTATAATGAGTTCAAAATAAGTTAGGTAGTTTAATTTTTATGGTTTTACAAGTTGCACTTGGTCTAAAAGCCAATATTTTACCTTAACAATATTGATATATTTCCATCTTTTAAGGTCATGGCATATTGCTACCAACCTCAGGTATCCCCACAAATTATGAGAACAAACTGACTTGCAGTAATAATTAAATGCTAGTCACGTGCTTTGCAGACTTAATGCAGTAGAGCTGTCACGTTCAGGTCAGGAGACCCTAAACCAATCTGTGCATTGCAGTCTGCAATCGGACTGAGATCCACAAACTTCTGCATGAGTCCTTACACTGTGTAAGGGTACACCCCAACTGATATCACCCAGCTGTCAATTTACTAATACATTTCTGGGAGGAATAACAGAGGAGCTCCATAATGCAAAGTTTAAAAAAAAAAAAAGATTTTCCAGCAATGCTATAGTTAAGATTCTGCCTATCACTGTGTCTGTATGCAGGGAGTGACAGTTTAGCTGTCCAATCTAGAGCAGTAACATGGTGAACTGTCAGTATGGTGATGGACAGCTCAGCTGTCCAATCGGAGATTGAGGCGTGCTGAGCTCACAGTGTGTTGATTGACAGTTCAGCTGTCTAATCAGGGCCGGGGCCTGTTGGGGCTTCTTCCATGTGCCTCCTGTTCAGAATAATTACCTGGCTATTTAGCTGTTTCTCTGCTTCCAATCACTGCCAGTTGTAGCTTAGCCCAAGTGGTGTATGTTCTTGCTTGGTACTCTGTCTCTTTTTTACCCAACCTTGGACCTTGCCTTTGATCATCCATTTGCCTTGCCCCTATGTCTTGATCCACTACCTTCCTGGAATTCTGAGCTCGGACTGTGACCTGACTATGACTTTGCATTAACCCTTTCTTTGTGACTAGCCCTCTTGGTACACTGATGAGCAAAAGCGTGAGAATGTCTTAAACTTTTGACTTTCAGGCTCCATAGCTCACCATCCACTACTGGTTTGATCGTGAGACTACCATCATTTTATAGACAATCACCTTGGCTATCTCATACATAAATTTGACTTGCAATTATTTAATATTTGATTATTTATGCAGATTCTTGTCATGTGGCATAACTCCTTCCTACATTATGACACATGTTTAGTAAGCACAGATGTTTATTGTAATAGAGAAAGAAAAAAAAATCAACCACTGTCAGAACCATCTGAGGTTTCAGTGGGAACAAAGGATCAGAGATGTTAAATTCCAATATCTAATCTTTCCTGCGATATTTTCAATCAAGGAGAATGAGGAGGACCTAATACCATGAGACTTTAGATCAACAACTGGTCCTGATAAAATCAGAAGACTTGGCCAAGTTTTTTTGATAGAGGACAGTGCCTTTAACTTTTTAAAGCCAAATATCAGATATATCTCAAAGAACCAAGATTCAGAGTTCATACATGATGGTAGAAAAAGAAAAAAGAATAAAAGATACTCTCACATCTAACCATTATGCAGTAAGAGGAATAGTACAACTTGCCAAGTGTAGAGCTAACACCCCAAAATAATTTGGCGCATTTTGAATTCCTCTGTGCATTTTGATTTTTTTTTAAGTAAAAGCTTTTCTACATTGTCACATGGTTTCTTAAAGTTAGGCCAGGTCACACTTGCGAGAAACTCACACGAGTCTCGCACCTCAATACCCCGCACTGCCGCCGGCACTCGGACCGGAAAGTGCGGCTGCATGTATTTCCATGCAGCTGAATGCTCCGGTCCGAGTGCCGGTGGCAGTGCTAGGTATTGAGGTGCGAGACTCGTGTGAGTTTCTCGCAAGTGTGACCCCGACCTTATTCAGGACCTCTGCTCAGTTTTTCTGCAGAACAGGCATAAAACTGTTAAAAAAATGAGTTTCACATTGTAATTATTTATTTTAGACTGTTTAAGTCTTCGCAACAAAGGCCATAGTGGGATCCATAACCATGTATGTGAATAAAACTTCCAATCCTTGCTTCCTCATAGAGGGAGATGGCGGTTTCGATTATTTTGTGTTTGTATTATTATTATTATTTTATCTGTTTCTAGTTTACTATTATTGTTTATATTATTATATCATTGTTTAATGTTTATAGATTAATTTATATAATTCTAAAGTGGAGAGGCCAGAAGTGTCAGGGGACATTTTTTCAACATCCAAGAGATTTGTGTTACACTGGCTGCGGGATCCATAAAGCCTGTTAAGTTTAACTAATCCCTCTTTTTTAGTATAATCTCATTTGTTAGAAATTTTTAAGTAGATTTCTTTCTAACTAAAATTGCACTGCTTTTCAATTTTATTCATAGCTTTTTTTTTTCAAAATAACAGTCTCCACTGATTTCTTAAGCAGCATATGTTTTCTATCCACCTGTGCAAGAAAGTAAAATTATTCAGCTATGCTTCACTTTGACTAACTTTGAATTGTTTTTGTAAGACCAGCATAATACTTTTACAAATTAATCCCAAAATCCTAATGCCAAAATTTTAATGCCATAGAACATATGTTTCTTTTTCAGAAGTGAGATCATGCCTGTGTAAATGAGACAAAGTTGGGGATTTTTAAACTGCAGCTTGCAAATACTTTGACTCCTGTCTGTGTTTCTTTATTAAAGCATAATAATAATAATAATATGGCTTTATGTCATTTTTTTAAAAAAATGAATATATAACAGTGTATATTAAACACTGTTATATATTTTTCGTTGCCACTTAATTTTTTTTAAGTTTATTTTTTATTATATATGCCTACACAGTTTATTATTCTAATGAAAACATACTCCTACATTATTTCTTAATAATTTACAAAACAGTATGTTCATAATTAGCTTTGCACTTTACTGCTTGTCTTGGCAGCGTCTCCTGGGACTCTGCATGCATCCAGTCTCCCTAGTCAATGCTTTTCATTATTGTACAATAGTGTTTGCAGCTGTTGCCAGCTTGGTCGCTACATATTAGGGGGCTGAAATATAGCGGCATGAATGTTAATCACAGGGTGCCAGTGCCACAAAAATCATATATCCCTCCCTTTTATGAAAAGGACATGCACCCGTATTATCCAAGCTGTGTGTGTACTTTTATGATAAAAAAAATTGAAGATCATGTCCACTGCCTGTTCTTCAGAGGTCCATTGTGGATACCATTCTTGATGATCACCACTGAACGGAAGACACCAGAATATATGGTGCAAGCCCATTGAAGTGGTTTGTCTTTGTAAATTAATTCAGTTATTTGTCTTCCCTTTTTTGGAACAATTATTTTTAAGTATCAAACATGCTTTTTTCAATTGGCGGAGGTAGTAACAGCAATTTGGATTGGTAGCTGCTAACCACCCCCCCAAAAAATCCTGCTTTATATTATGTTATACAGTATATATGTGTTTGTATTTATTTATTTTTTTATTTATGTATTTCACATATTTTGCCCCACACGGTTATAACACACTTTTGGGGGCATATCAACATTTCAATCTTTATTTTAGGCTGGTTAGATACAGTTACAATGGAATTCCAGCCTCTGGCTGCATAGCAGGGTGGATTGAGTCTCCTAGGACCCAGCAGCTTCTGCTCCTTACCGTCACCACATGACCACTAAAGGGTATGCCACACTGAACAATATCGCTAACGGGATCGCTAAAAAACGTCACTATTTAGCGATCCCGTTAGCGATGTTGTTCAGTGCGGCATCTGCCAGCGACGAGCTTCCTGCTGTGATCTCGCTCGTCGCTGGAATCGTTCCGGACCCTATTTTCTCGTCGGCGCTCCCGCTGGGTAAGTATCTTATCGCTAGTGTGGCACCTTTTCTTAGCGATTTAGCGGTACTTTTGTACCGCTAAAGTCGTTAAGAAGATCGCTAACGGCGATAGCGTCGTTAACTATATCGCTAAATGTGGCCGCACTTAGCGATATAGAAACAATCCCGCTAGCGATCGCATTAGTATGCGTCGTTATCGTGATCGCTAGCGGGATTGTTTAGTGTGGCAGTACCTTTAGTCCAGAGGAGGAAACACTGTTCGAGCTTCCTATTCCTCTGTGCCACACTTGTTGAGCACTGTAAATACACTGATTTGGAAGGCAGAGACAATAACAAACCGTTCCTGCCTTATCTATAGTGAGTCCAGCTGTGTCTAACAGCCGGTTCCTCATTCCTGAGCGCTGGCTCTTAACTCCCACAGCTGGAAGAGTTGTGCAGCTGCTCTACTATTGAGTCACATTTCAGATTGTCATTGCAGAATAGAATGTGAATTGCCCAGATATTTATCGTCTAAGGGTGATTCAGACGTAGTTAAACATTTGACAGTACAAGTGACCAGCAAATTTATAATGCACATCAGCATATTAGTAGATTCCCTCACTTATTTATATGTGTCTAATCTGAATGTTCATGTTTCTAAAATAGAGTAAATGACTCACAGTAGACCACTGAGCTATGTGGCTCAACTTACTAAGCTGAGATAAATTCTAATATGACCATAATGATTATTTAAATTGAACCTATAATGTCCAGAAACACTATTTATCAGCAAATATAAGGTTAATCTGAGATAAAAAGCATTACAATTTTAAATCATATTAGACTGCTTTACTGGAGCAGCAGCTACATGGAGAAAACAAGCTTATATCCTCCCTGCAGCCACTTGCATCCAGCCATCTGAGCAGTACAGGGAGTACGCTGTAATTTCTATACGCCACTTTATTGACAGCCTGATCTGCACATACATGCTGCACACATACATTGCCTTGCTGGCTGTAAACCAAAGTGTGAGGAAGTTATTACAGTGCGCGCACTATGTAATGATAATGAGTGGTGACTATATCCGCTTCCGGCACCACTCCTATGAATGGAAGCGAGTACCTTCAGGGAGTAGTATATAAGCTCATTTTCTCCCTAGAAACGCTGCTCCAGTAATCAAACATAATACGATTTTAATGCATTTTACATGCTGATTAACCCTATAACTACAGGTAAATAGTGTTTCTGGGCATGACAGGGTCCCAAGGCATAGCCTTTTATTTAGCACTTTAATATATGTAACATTTGCAATAAACAGCCCTGTACTTATTCCCACTACTTTATTACAAGTAGGGTATGAAAGTACAATAGCAATCATAAGACTAAAGGGTTTTTATCCTTTTAAAAAAGTAGTTCCTAAATAGTTGCAGAGACATTTAAAATAACAAACACAGATGCTGTAGTATTCACCCTCCCCAGGTCCAGCATCGGCTCTCTGTCACTGCTCCTGTCAATGCTTATTTGCTGTAGCACGCATCTCTGCAGCAGCAATCATTGACCTCAATAGTTCTGACAATGTAGATGTCATGAGCCACCGAGCTCTAGGACTGACTGCAGTGGTGATGTCACCTCTGCAGCCAAAACATGGGGCAGCAGTGGAGAGGCAGTGCTGGACCTGGAAAGAGTGAGAACTATCTATGTTTTTGCGTTAAAAGTCTGTTATCATTAAGTCTGTTATCTTTTTGAAGGTTAAAAAACCTCTAAGAAGTAAAAATGGAGTCAATGTCATGTTTTATTAGAGATTTGCACATAGTATAGTATACGACATAGTTTTCACCGTGACTATAACAAACTATACTTTTTCTATGTCTGATTCATTTTTCAATGAAATGCTATAATTTCTTCTCGTTTGATTTTTATTTTGGTTAATGGGATGCAGGGCAAATATCTGAATAGTGGGAAATGATCTTAGTTATGAATAGATAGCAATTTAATAATAGCAATGTAGAACTTTTAATTAGCTACTAGCATCTGTTTCGTATATAACAACTCTGCCCAAGAGTTCTCAGCAAATCTGTTAATTTTCTGATATTTACGAACATGGTTCCAAATGACAGAAATAGACTACAAACATGCTGCCAATATAAAGTAAAGCCGCAACCAGCGGAGCTTAGGAGCTCAATGATAAGGCGGCACGCAGTAAGCTCCCTCTAGTGGCAGTTTATCTTAAAATTTTATATTATTGCAGATTATTTGGACCTTTAATATCATAAAAAATTCTGCTCCCTAATAGAAATAATAGGAAATTATTCCATATAGAAGTGTATACCTACAAAATGAACACATAAAAAATTAGATTTACTAAAAGTTTTAACTAAACTGCATATGTCCCAACATTTTTGGATGTGATTGTTGGTATTATTGATCCATAATAACATACTGACCTTATGCAAACATTGTTTGGATGTTCAAACTAATATTTTCTAGAATAACAAGGCATACTTGCCAACTAATCAGAGACGTCTGCCAGGCTCACAAAATAAGAAGAGACCTCCAGCACTCCAGGAGTAGTCAGCAAATTTTATGGGCCTGGCGTAACCTGTCTGAAGCCTTTCGGACATCTGTTACTCCAGGAGGATTCTTAATTTAGGATGGCGGGAAAACGGTAATTGAGAAACCAACTATGGAACATAGAGAGGCAGAGAATGTGTGGAGGGGCATGGCTTCACAAAAGAGATGAGAGTATAGATGAAATTTGCCAGCCGCCTGTGAAGCATCCCTCCCGGATGACAGGCAACGAAGGTTGGCAGGTATGCCATAAGGCCACGCACAGAGGAGACCATATCTCAAAATCATGGCTGACTCATGCTAGTGTTTCCCCCATTTTGGGATGAGAGAGATAATGCTTTATATCCAGCTTCCCATCCTTTTCAGAAAGACATTGTTACTGTGCAGAAAGAAAATCTATGGGCCTCTCCCTGGGTTTTTATAGAAGCTGCAAAGCTGGCATCTATGTTTCCTACTGAGGCTTTCTTTTACCTGGTTACCTGACTTGGTGCAGGTTATGATGGGTGAGATAGATTGTTCGGCTTTATGCATATGAAACTGACGTTCTCATAGTATCAATATGACCACAGTGGTCTTTTTTGACAAAATAAAAAAGGGGATTAGTTTCCCCTTAAATTTGATGCAGCCATATTCATAGTGGGAGTCTGGTCACAGTCTTCACGGCTGAAGCATTGTGTACACTATGTGTGCTAAGTACCCATTTCACCTTATAATGCTTGTCTGATAGGGAGTGTTTGGTCTCTTTATTCTGTCTACTTAAGTTCTAAGTGTATTTACTTTTCATGTAATTGAATAAAATAATGTTTTTTTGCCATTTAACTCCTTTGCCCTCTTCTGTGTATCCATACTTAGGGGCAGACATCATAGAATCAAAATGAAATATGTAAAATACAATTGTAAATAAGATCTGTTCTACTATATCTAAAGCAAATTAGTATAAACAAAAATAAATATGTAACACAGCTAATCGATATTATGCAAAGATATAATCCTTACTCTCTACTCTCTATATTTGAGATTTTCAAAGCGTTGCCATAAGAATGTCTGTGGGTTACTAACAACAGAAACTTTCCAGCAATAAACAATTGTCACTTCTTTCTGTAGGTCTAAATACATTATTCATTGCTTGGGGTCAAAAATTCAGTTCTTTTATATTCACTCCAGTTTCTTCTATAGCCGTGTCACATATGCAACCAGCACAATGCCCACTGCACTCAATTCCTGTTCTGGAGAAGTTGAACTTTCTCGAATTAATGCCTATTATATTTCAAAAGCAAAGGCAAATAGTTGGATAAACTAATATACGAGTACTCAGGTCCAGAACTCTTCATGACTAACAGCTAGAAGAAACACAGAAAGAATATAGTGACCCTTTCATTTATTTATGAGATAGGGGGGAATGCTCTGTATGTCTTAAGATAGTCTTTAAGTCAAACAATAGGCAGAAAAATTTATTTCCTAGATACTAAGGGGTAACGTTTCTTCTTGTGGAAAATGACAAGCCAGGCCTGGCATGTCGGAGTGAGGAGACATATATATCTGCCATGCAGGCTCCTCTGGAAAATTAAATATGCAAATAGCCTCTTCAGAGAAGAAGGGGACTGGAACCCTAGCGCCACCTATTGGAAGTAGCAATCATTGAAGTCAATGTCGACCCTTTATTAAGCCTTGCCATGTGACTTAGGATAAAAGCAAAATCAGAATCTTAACATGCAGACACGAAGGCTAGGTGAGAGGCTTATGATTGCGATCTTAGGGGTAATATTTCTCCTTGTGGAGAGTTACAAGCCAGGCCTGGCATGACGGAATGGGGAGACTTATTTTCGCCATGCATGCTCCTCTGGGGAATTAAATATGCAAATTGCCTCTTCAGAGAGTACAGTCATGGCCAAAAGTTTTGAGAATGACACAAATATTATATTTTCACATGATCTGCTGCCCTCTGGTTTTTATGTGTGTTTGACAGATGTTTTTATCACAGACAGAAATAAATAATTGCAAACATATGAGTAACAAAAGCTTATATTGACAGTTAGAATGAGTTAATGCAGCAAGTCAATATTTGCAGTGTTGACCCTTCTTCTTCAGGACCTCTGCAATTCTCCCTGGCATGCTCTCAATCAACTTCTGGACCAAATCCTGACTGATAGCAGTCCATTCTTGCACAATCAATGCTTTCATTTTGTCAGAATTTTTAGGTTTTTGTTTGTCCACCCGTCTCTTGATGATTGACCACAAGTTCTCAATGGGATTAAGTTCTGGGGAGTTTCCAGGCCATGGTCCCAAAATCTCTATGTTTTGTTCCCTGAGCCATTTTGTTATCACCTTTGCTTTATGGCAAGGTGCTCCATCATGCTGGAAAAGGCATTGTTGATCGCCAAACTGCTCTTGGAGGGTTGAGAGAAGTTGCTCTTGGAGGACATTCTGGTACCATTCTTTATTCATGGCTGTGTTTTTAGGCAAGACTGTGAGAGAGCCGATTCCCTTGGCTGAGAAGCAACCCCACACATGAATGGTTTCAGGATGCTTAACAGTTAGCATGAGACAAGACTGGTGGTAGCGCTCACCTTGTCTTCTCTGAATGAGGCGCTTTCCTGATGTCCCAAACAATCGAAAAAGGGGATTCATCAGAGAAAATAACTTAACCCCAGTCCTCAGCAGTCCACTGCCTGTACCTTTTGCAGAATATCAGTCTGTCCATGATGTTTTTCTGGAGAGAAGTGGCTTCTTTGCTGCCCTCCTTGAGACCAGGTCTTGCTCCAAGAGTCTCCGCCTCACAGTGTGTGCAGATGCACTCACACCTGCCTGCTGCCATTCCTGAGCAAGCTCTGCACTGCTGGTAGCCCGATCCCGCAGCTGAAACACTTTTAAGAGACGGTCCTGGCGCTTGCTGGTCTTTCTTGGGTGCCCTGGAGCCTTTTGGCAACAATGGAACCTCTCTCCTTGAAGTTCTTGATGATGCGATAGATTGTTGACTGAGGTGCAATCTTTCTAGCTATGATACTCTTCCCTGTTAGGCCATTTTTGTGCATTGCAATGATGACTGCACGTGTTTCTTTAGAGATAACTATGGTTAACAGAAGAGAAACAATGATGCCAATCACCAGCCTCCTTTTAAAGTGTCCAGTGGTGTCATTCTTACTTAATCATGACAGATTGATCTCCAGCCATGTCCTCATCAACACCCACACCTGTGTTAATGGAGCAATCACTGAAAAGAGGTTAGCTGGTCCTTTTAAGGCAGGGCTGCAATGATGTTGAAATGTGTTTTGGGGGATAAAGTTCATTTTCTAGCCAAATATTGACTTTGCAAGTAATTGCTGTTAAGCTGATCACTCTTTATAACATTCTGGAGTATATGCAAATTGCCATTAGAAAAAGTGAAGCAGTAGACTTTGTAAAAATTAATATTTGTGTCATTCTCAAAACTTTTGGCCATGACTGTACATAAGCATATATAGTATGGCTCATATAAGTCTCCTCACTCGGACATGCGAGACCTGGCTTGTTACTTTCCAGAATGAAAAATGTTACTCCTTAGAGCCCAGTCTCAAGACTGTCATCTAGCCAAATCAGATCTCATGCTTTGCACTGATGAGGGGGCAATACCCAAAACATGGTTTCTGCAAACTGAGATTCTGATTTGGCCTGTATCCTAAGTCATGTGGCAATGCTCATTAAAGTGTCAATATAACCTTTTAGGCTAGCTGCTTCCAATAGATGACACTACCGTTTTGATTCTCTTTCCTAGATAGACTTTAACTTTCAGATCGAAGTTTTGAGTTCACTTCTTGCTTTCTATTCCTAAATCAAAATTCATTATTTACTGAAATTTACTACTTGGGATATTGCGATACGAACAATCTGGAGAACATACTGTAGATTTCTTTACCTAGGTGTAGTAGAGTTGTGTTAGAGTTAGTAATCCGGAAATTAACATATTGACTTATTTAACACCTTTACCCCCGAGGATTGTTTGCATGTTAATGACGGGCCAATTTTTACAATTCTGACCACTGTCACTTTATGAGGTTAAAACTCTGGAACGCTTCAACGGATCTTGGCGATTCTGAGATTGTTTTTTATGACATATTGTACTTCACGTTAGTGGTAAAATTTCTTCGAAATAACTTGTGTTTATTTGTGTAAAAAAATGGAAATTTGGCGAAAATTTTGAAAATTTTGCAATTTTCAAACTTTTAATTTTATGCCCTTAAATCAGAGAGGTATATCGCACTAAATAGTTAATAAATAACATTTTCCAAATGTCTACTTTACATCAGCACAATTTTGGAACCAAATTTTTTTGTTAGGAAGTTATAAGGGTTAAAAGTTGACCAGCGATTTCTCATTTTTACAACACCTTTTTTTTAGGGACCACCTTTTATTTTACCAAGGGTAACAGGACAAATTTGACCCCAAAAGTTGTTGTGCAATTTGTCCTGAGTATGCTGATACCTCATTTGTGGGGGGAACCACTGTTTGGGCGCAAGGCAGAGAGTGAAGGAGCACCATTTGACTTTTCAATGCAAAATTGGCTGGAATTGAGATCAGACGCCATGTCGCGTTTGGAGAGCCCCTGATGTGCCTAAACAGTGGAAACCCCCCAATTCTAACTCCAACCCTAACCCCAACACACCCCTAACCCTAATCCCAACCCTAACCATAACTCTAACCACAAGACTAACCCTAACTCACCCCTAACCCTAACACACCCTTAACTTTAATCCTTACCCTAACCCTAACTCCAGCCCTGACCCTAATTCCAACCCTGACCCTAATTCCAATCCTAACCCTAATCCCAACCTTAACCCTAGCTTTAGCCCCAACCCTAACCCTAATGGGAAAATGGAAATAAATACATTTTTTTATTTTATTATTTTTCCCTAGCTAAGGGGGTGATAAAGGGGGGTTTGATTTACTATTTAGTGGGTTTTTTTGTTTGGCAGCTGTCACACACTAAAAGATGCTTTTTATTGCAAAAAATCGTTTCTGCATCACCACGTTTTGAGAGCTATAATTTTTCCATATTTTGGCCCACAGAGTCATGTGAGGTCTTGCTTTTTGCAGGACGAGTTGACGTTTTTATTGGTACCACTTTCGGGCACATGACATTTTTTGATCGCTTTCTATTCCGATTTTTGGGAGACAGAATGAGCAAAAACCAGCATTTCATGAATTTCTGTTGGGGGGGTATTTACACCATTCCACGTGTGGTAAAATTGATAAAGTAGTTTTATTCTTCTGGTTAGTATGATTACAACAATACCTCATTTATTTATTTTTTATGCTTTGGCACTTTTCTACAATAAAAACTATTTTATATAAAAAATAATTATTTTTGCATCGCTTTATTCTGAGAGCTATAACTTTTTTATTTTTTCGCTAGCCATGCTGTGTGGGGGCTTGTTTTTTGCAGGACAAGATGATGTTTTCAGCGGTACCATGCTTGTTTATATCCATCTTTTTGATCGCGTGTTATTCCACTTTTTGTTCAGCGGTATGATAATAAAGCATTGTTTTTTTGCCTTGTTTTTTTATGGTGTTCACTAAAGGGGTTAACTAATGGGACAGTTTTATAGGGAGAGTCATTACGGATGCGGCGATACTAAATATGTGTACTTTTATTGTTTAGATTTTTTTTTCATTAAAAGATTTATTTTTTGATAGAATAATTATTGATTTTTTTATTACTTTTTAAATTATTTATTTTTTTACAATTATTTAAAAAAAAATTTATTTAATTCTTACTTTTACACATTGTCTCACTATGGGACACTCATTTTGTGCAGGCTGATCGCTTCTATAGCATGCAGAGCTTGCATGCTATAGAAGCTGTCAGCGCTGCATGGATTCTACACTGACCTGAGAGACTTCCTGGTCATCACTGCACATGACAGGAAGTCTCTGAGCTCTGGAGACCCGGATGTCATCATGACGACATCGGATTTCCATGGCAGCGATTGCGCCCCTCTGCCTGCTCCCAGAACGCTGCAATCATGTTTGTGTGCAATGTGCCTGGGGTTAAAGTGCTGGGAGTGGTCTGCGACCGCTCATGGCACTTAGTGCCAGGTGTCAGCTGTGAGAATCAGCTGATACCCGGCTGCGATCGGCCGCGATCCCCCCGTGAGCGCGGCCGATCGCATATGACGTACTATCCTGTCTAGGGTCAATGAGGCCCCAGGTCACATGGATCGGGATAGTACATCAAAGGTCAGAAAGGGGTTAAGGAAAATGTTGATAAATCTGGAAATCCCTACTTCCATTATGTCACCTACACAATACCAGCTTGTGGTACTCTTTCAGAGAAGACCCTCTGAGTTTATTTGGTCTGCCATTTATGACTGAGTTTCTGTGGTTCCTAAATGTCCACTTTTCAATAATACCAGTCACAGTTTGAACGTGAAATATTTAAGAGGGTAGACTATTCATGACCTGTTTGTAAATGGTAGCATCCTATTAAAATACCATGCTTAAATTCAGTGAGCTTGTTAGAATGAGCCATTCTTTCACCAATGTCAGTAGAGGCAGACTACATGGCTAGATACGCGATGTTATAACACCTGTGGAACTGAGACTGAACGACAAAGCAGAATTCAATGATTGTGAGGTGTGTCCCAATACTTTTGTCCCTATAGTGTAATTACCATAATGCCCCAATCAATTATTTCACTTTTTTCTCATTATGACTTCCGTCAGAACATGCTATAGATGTTTCTTTTGCAGATTAACGGTGGCTTTAAAATACACAGTCATTGTGTCAGCAGCACACAAGTCTGTCTCACTGAGGTTTCTGACACAGGCTATAAATCAGTGGAGAACTTCACACAGTTCAGCTGCCTTGTCTGTCAGCTCACCCCAGATGCTCTAGTTGAGTCTGCTATAACTTATGCTGTTCACAGCTGCTTCAACAGTTTTTGTTAACCCTACACATTATCATACTGCATTAGTCTCCTTAACCCAACCCGTCTGCTGTCCTTGTCAAAAATGTTCATAATTATCATTTTACTAAAAGTACAGAGCAAATGTTTAGGATAAAAATTATAATTTATTTAGATTCTCTACGTTCTATAATTGTACAGCCTCTAGACCACTGTTACTAAACCTTTTGAAAAGCCAATTATTCCATAGACAAATATTTCTAATCACATACCCCAAGGATGCATCCTGCACTGTCCAAGGCTATAAGGGCCAAATAAAGAATAAAGAATAGAAAGAGCTAAATTTTTGCCTACAGCCCTATCTAAAAAAGTTTGCCTACTTCCATACCTATTTAGAATGCAACCCAAACCTATGGATACGGAGGGGATGGAAAGTATTCAACCCCCTTTAAATTTTTCACTCTTTTTTT
>JARQOD010000002.1:268644863-268693323 GCA_033576555.1 Oophaga sylvatica
GTATTGAATAAAATATTGACCAAAAGCAGAAACAAGATTTGGCATGGATTTCTAATACACTTCATTCTTAAATGGGTTGTCTAGGTTTATCACAAAAGTCATTATATGTGACTGCACACTGGTGATTCCTCACATTGCACACAGCACATGCTGTCAGGATTCTCCAGTGCCGGCAACTAGACCACGTAGTCACGTGACCACAAGTAAGCGATATGCATATTCCTGGCCATATTTCAACCAGATGTGCATGGCCTCATTTGTATTGAACAAGAACTCTTATGTTTAGGCGACTGTGAAATGACTGCCCAATGTCGCCGTCAACACTGGAGAATCCTCACAGTGCATGATGCACGCGAGGTGAGGATTCCCAAGTCAGCAGTCACTTAGAGCGACTGCAGACTTTCGTGAAAATCCTGGACAACCCCTTTAGTGTATATCTCCACCATAGAACCTGCAATGGTAAGGCTGGTAAGAGGTTAGAACGGTCCTGGACCCAGTGCAACATTTTTAGCCGATTCCTCACACGCCATGTGACCTATAATACTGGTATCTTCTCCTGTGAGAAGGTTGCGTTGGATCCTCCTTGAGTATCATTACTCAAGTGCAACTGGCACCTAAGCACATCTCATAGAAACTCTATTCTACTCTATTCTATACATAAGGAGTTTGCACACATGGAAGCAAGAGAGGAGGAGAAGAACAATAGGACTTTCTCTTAAAAAAGCCCCCCATCCTCTACATTTCTATCCCAATATTCTCTGCTATTAGTGCAGGAAGTCAGGTAAGGACATTGTGGTATATAAGAAGGAGGAAGCTTGAATTAATAGCTTCATGTAATTTCATCTTGTAATGTCTGTTATATTCTCTAAGCAATGATCTTGGAAACTGTGACAAGAGAAGATAATTGTTTATTTGCTTCTCATCCGCAGACATATGTATTCCTTATCCGTGGACAAGTAAAGAGCCAATTACCTTCACATACTTAGCACAACTCATTATTTGAAACATCTTCAAAGGATTAGTTATCTAGAATTAGAAAAAGAAATCGATTTTTTTTTTGTTCAACAACCATTGTCGCATCGATGAATGGTCTGTGTTTAGTCTTGTTGTTCTTCCTTATTGAAGTGAATTAGATGAATTCAATACCAGAAACAGCCCATATACAGATGGGGTGGTGGGCCTGTATTAACAAAATCCTCTTACTCACCTTTACATTTTTCAGTTAAAACATTTTATCAGGATGTTATATAACAGGAATTTATGCATTTGTAGTAGCAAATGATTGGAGTACCACCCTTGCCCTTTATTGCTTTCACAAAAATTAGGTTTATTGTGATCATTTTACTTTTCTAAGAAGAGAACAGTAAGATGGTGGAGTCGTGAGGACAGATTCCTTATAAAAGATAAGCCTCAGGTGCTAATTTCATCAAAACAATTCAGTTAAATGCTTAGAACATATTGTACAATTTTGGCACTCTCTTATTACCTATATATTTCTTCCATTTTATAGACCTTCTTCCTTTATTGTTTGCTGACCTGTATGTTGTGTCTTAAAACCAAATAAAGACGCAGTTTTCTTAAGTAAAAAAACTACTTTTCAGAGAAAGATGTTCAGTGCCAGAATTTAGTGCAGAACAAAGCTTACTTCTTCAGTTTGAGACAAAGTTTTTAACCACAGTCATTGTTGTCAACTGCCTCCTGCTTAGTGGTAGAGGAGACATGTCCAGATCGGTTGTGAACCCTGGCAGTGATCCACTGGCATGCATACAATACTTCAGTACTTGAGGGAATGTTTTGAAATATAATTTGACAATAGCCTTTCTTACAACTCATGAATGGGCCTATTTTTCACTCTTTCTATTGCTTGTATAATAAGTGGGTTTTATTATTTGGGAAAACCCAATTTCAAATATCCCTTCACATCACTATAAATTAATAGAGGATATTCCCTCATTCCAGAGCTCCATTACCTAGAGCAAAAGAGCTCTTCTCTCTCTGTAGGACCCAACATGTCATGGAATTCCTATTGACTTCTATGGCTGTCATGTAATGCTGTGGGGGGTTCTTATTCCTAGAGTCCAATCTGGATTACATCTAACCACTCCATTCCTGAGATATGACCCACTCTTCACTGTATGAATATTTAGTATTTTAACCAAGTGGGTGTGGCCATCAACTCTTCTCTGCAGGTGTCTTCTTAGGACCATGTCCATAAAAAAAACTATTATTTGCGTAAAAGAAAGAAGAGGTCATATCTCAAGAATGGATAGGAGCAAGGACAAAAGAAAAGAATGCCATATTTAGACATTTACACCAGGTAAAAAAAATATATGTGTATCCCCTTAACACTTCATAAAAAAAGGCCATCATGGAGCAAGTTGGATGCTGGCTAAATTAAATAGTATATATCAGTGTCTAATAGCTGCCAACTGCTGTTAACCATTTAGATACAGCTGTCAATCTCTGACAGCGGCATTTAAATTGAGTGGTTGCTAATGCTCACGTGCACCAGCTCCCAGGTCAATTCTACAATGCAAAAGCAAAACTCAAAAAACTATGGCAGAATTGTATTTTTTTTCACTATTTCATCTCACTTTGAATTTTCATGGTAAAATGAATGGTGACATTGTAAACTACAATGCATTGCACAGAAAAAAAGTCCTCATATGGCTATGTCTATGGCAAAATAAAAAAAAAAAATTATTCTTCTATTCTTCTTGTAAGAAGGTGAGGAAAAAAATTATAAGAGGAAAATGTAAAATTGCCAAGGCGTTAAGGGGTTATGATACATGACAGGTTTCTCTTAAGTAGGTACATGTTAAAGTGGAGTGATTTAATGGAGGTGTGTGAGTGAGTCTGTGCTGATAGTTTTTGGTTGTGTGAAACATGTTTAACCCTTTAGAAGATAATGGAGCTATAGAATAATTAATAAGAGTGAAGTGAAAAATGACTGTTGGCTTGACTTTCATGTCTTGGGCACCATGTATGATATATCTGGCAAACACAAAATTGTATGAGCTGTAAAAACTGTAACTATAATAAATGAAGTGAACGCCTTCAGTTTGCTCTGGGCATAACTATATTACAATACTAGCTTCTACTCTTTTGCTTTCATCATGACACTGTCTATCTCACATGCAGACAGATCTGCCCTCACCAGTACAATTACATGCAGAATGCCATTAGATCATTTTTTTCTTTTTAAGGCCTAATACCAGCATTTTGCTCGACATGTTGTAGGCAGACAACCTGAAGGCGTTGAATATGTAACATTCACTATTAAACTATGTTTACACTGAGCTTTTGTGAGGCAGACAAATCAAATGAGTTTTCTAATCAGAAATCGCTCCTTTTTTGGTGTGTTTTGCAAGTTTTTCTTTTAATGAAGTTTCCATAACTGGTCTTGAAGAGATTTTTTACGTCTTTTGATTTGACAGTGCTTAGTTTGGAATAGATTCCATCAAGATCCGGTCCAAGAAGTGAAATGCATAAGTCCACTTCCAGATCTCTTCAGAAAAAGAAAAACATTTAAAAAATTAACATGTGAACAACAAAAAGGATTTCCCATATAAATTAATATGTAGACATTTTAAAGCACTTTTAAAGCAGTTTTTGGAAATGATCAGAAAAAAAAATATTTGTGCATGTGGGAGCAGCGACAAGTGCGAATTATTTGGGTTTTTCTGTTTGTTTTTCAATGTTTATGTGAACAGTGCCAAAAGGAGGGAAATACTACGGTATTGGGACCAGGACAGGGACATTATTATAGTATTTGGGCAAGGATAGGGTAGATTATTACAGTATGTGGGCCAGAATTGGTAACATTACTAGTATACAGTATGAGGGCAATTGGGGGGATATTGTTATTATATAGGGCCAGTGGGGATTCGTAATTACTACATAGGGCCAATTAAAGAACGTTATTATTGGAGACAGTAATATGGGGACAGTAATACTGTATTTGGCCAATTGGGGTATATTATGACGGTATAGAGTCAATCGGGGACATAATTATTGTATATGGTCAATTGGGGACATCATTGCTGTATAGGGATATTTGGGGGGCATTATTACTATTTGGAGGTTAGAATGGGGAACATTGTTAGTGTATAGGTGCAATTGGGCGACACTGTTACTGTGTCGGTACAATTGGGGGATATTATTACTGTATAGGGTCAATTGGAAGACAATATTACTGTTTAGAGTCAATTGAGGGACAATATTACTGCTTATGGTCAATTGAGGGGCATTATTACTGTATGGGGGGCCAGAATGGGGAACAATAATAGTGTATGGGGCATATGCCAGAATTCTAGAAAAAAATACATGGACAGCACATACAAAAATCATACATTGATTAAATGCTGCAAGGCAAAAATTTACAGAACTTAACATGAGGTTCTTAGTTCTGATCAGACTTTATGAAGCCCACTACCATGTCACGTTGAACCTCTTAGTGGGTCCCTAGCAGGGACGCACCTATCATGAGGCGAGTTGAGCACTCAGTCTCAGGCGGCACATCCCTGAAGAGTGGGGGGGCGGAAGATTCTTATCTCCTGGCTCCTGCATCAGCTGGTCACGCATACCTCCCAACCGTCCCAACTTGAGCGGGACAGTCCAGATTCTATCCCTCCCACCCGCTGTCACAGTCGGGACACTATGTGTCCCGCAGTGAGAGAAGCCGCCACGCCCCCCAAGCACCCCTTCCTCACCTTCCCAGCTGTCCAGCTTCTCAGAGCCAGCATTTACCATTGCTGTGCTGTGCTCTGTAAATGTGCGAGCAGGACCTGTGATGAGGTCACAGGAGGGGAGGAGTTAGGTGTCACATGGTCAGGCTCCTCCGTGTGCAGGTCTCTGCTTGCTGGTTGTCATGGTGCTGGATGAGCGGGTAAGTTTATATGTGAAGGGTCAGGAGGGGTTTACAGTGTGGATGTAGCAGAGCCATGTGGTGTGTGCGAAGTGTACGGAGCAGAGCTGTGTGGTGTGTACGAGGTGTACGGAGCAGAGCTGTGTGTGCGAGGTGTACGGAGCGGAGCCGTGTGTGTACAAGGTGTACGGAGTGGAGCCGTGTGTGTACGAGGTGTACGGAGCTGAGCCGTGTGTGTACGAGGTGTACAGAGCGGAGCCGCGTGTGTACGAGGTGTACAGAGCGGAGCCACTTGTGTACAAGGTGTACGGAGCAGAGCCGTGTGTACGAGGTGTAAGGAGCGGAGCCGTGTGTGTCGAGGTGTACGGAATGGAGCCCTGTGTGTATGAAGTATACGGATCCACGTGTATACGAGGTGTGCGGAGCAGAGCCACATGTGTATGAGGTGTGCGGAGCCCTGTGAGTACGAGGTGTGCGGAGCCCTGTGAGTACGAGGTGTGCGGAGCCCTGTGAGTACGAGATGTGCGGAGCCCTGTGTGTACGAGGTGTGTGGAGCGGAGCCACGTGTGTACAAGGTATGCGGAGCGGAGCCCCGTGTGTATGAGGTGTGCTGAGCCCTGTGTGTGTACGAGGTGTGCGGAGAGGAGCCGCGTGTGTACGAGGTGTGCGGAGCCACGTGTGTACGAGGTGTGCGGAGCCACGTGTGTATGAGGTGTGTGGAGCGGAGCAGCATGTGTATGAGGCATATAAAGTGGAACCGTGTGTGTATGAGGTGTGCGGAGTCATGCATGTACGAGTTCAGTGTATGGCGGGGAGCATTCATACCTTCCAACTGTCCCAGAGCCAGCGAGACTGTCCCGATTTTAAGAGTGCCCCGGCCAGGAGCTTACTTTTCCCATGGACACAGGAGTACACGGCGGAGCCCCGAGGAGCACTTTAAAACTCACACGTGACGTTCCACTGGAAGTGATGTGCTGGAAGCTGACCGGATATGAGGTAATTTCGTCAGGAGATTGTGATGGAACCATGGAGGCACTTCAGGGAATGCTTCAGATCTATCACCATGTCCTCCTCCAACAGTGTGGACAGCGGGATCGCCTTGGAATCGGGGATGTCGGCCATGTGAGCGGATGCTGATATGTCCTGCATCGGGAGGCACAGGTGTGCATGACAATGGGAGCCGGGCTGCTGTAGTATCTTTATACAATCTTTCTTTCTCTCTGTTTCCTTCTCTCTCTCTGTTCTTTCTTTCTTTCCTCTCTTTCTTTCTCTCTTTGTTCTTTCTTTCTTTCCCCCTTTCTTTCTCTCTTTCTGTTCTTTATTTCTTTCTATGTTCTTTATTTCCCCTTTCTTTCTCTCTTTTCTTTCTTTCCTTCTTTCCCCTCTTTCTTTTTCTCTCTCTGTTCTTTCTTTTGCTCTCTGTTCATCTTCTTTCCCCTCTTTCTTTCTTTCTTTCTTTCTTTCTTTCTTTCTTTCTCTCTGTTCTTCCTTTCGCTCTCTGTTCTTTCTCTTTCTTTCTGTCTCTTCTTTCTTTCCCCTTTCTTTCTTTCTCTGTTCCTTCTCTCTCTGTTCTTCTTTCGTTCTCTGTTTTCTTTTTTCTCTCTCTGTTCTTTCTTTCTCTCTCCTTTCTTTCTTTTTTCTCTCTCTCTGTTCTTTCTTTGTTCTTTCTATCTCTCTCTCTGTTCGTTCTTTCTTTCCCTTTTCTTTCTTTCTATGTTCTTTATTTCCCCTTTCTTTCTTTCTCTCTGTTCTTTCTTTCTTTCCCCTCTTTCGTTCTCTCTCTCTGTTCATCTTCTTTCCCCTTTCTTTCTCTTTGTTCTTCCTTTCTCTCTCTGCTCTTTCTCTTTCTTTCTCTGTTCTTTCTTTCTTTCCCCTCTTTCTTTCACTCTCTGTTCTTTCTTTCTTTTTCTCAGTACCAGTCAGTGTGCCAATAGTACCAGCCACTGACACTATATAGAGAGCTCCTGTGTATAATGTCACTGGTGATCACTGTTTTACCTGTACACTGACACTATATAAAGAGCTCCTGTGTATAATGTCACCAGTGATCACTGTATTACCTGTACACTGACACTATATAAAGAGCTCCTGTGTATAATGTCACCAGTGATCACTGTATTACCTGTACACTGACACTATATACAGAGCTCCTGTGTATAATGTCACCAGTGATCACTGTATTACCTGTACACTGACACTACATACAGAGCTCCTGTGTATAATGTCACCGTCTCCACCTTTTATCTGCGCCATCTTGTGACTGCAACTACTGTCTGCGGGAAGTCAGAAGTAGCAGAAACCCTCTATCAGGCCACGTTCACACGTTCAGTATTTTGCCTCAGTATTTGTAGGCCAAAACCAGTTGTGGAACAATCAGAGGAAAAGTATAATAGAAACACGTCACCACTTATGGATTTCTCACCCACTCCTGATGTGGCTTACAAATACCGAGGTAAAATACTGACCAAATACTGAACATGTGAATGTGGCTTTAGGTTGGTTTCACACATCCTGATATTTCCGGTACTGGAAAAAACGTTAGTGGAGATATCCGTGTCCATGTGTGTAATACGTGTGGCAACTGTGTGCCACATCAGTACCACACAGACGGTCGACGGGGAAGAAGCGCTACCGTAAGCACTGTTCCCCGGCCAGGGGCGCACCTACAGTGAAACAAGTTGATCACTTCACCTCAGGAGTCACTGAAGAAGTGTAAAGATCGATGTTTCAAATATATTCCTATTTAAAAGTGAATGTATTTTACATGTGCGTCAGGTTAGGCTAGTAAAGAGTAAACCAGATTTATTTGTACTGATTTATACTACGGGGGGTGCCATTTTGCAGTTCGACTCAGGCAGCAGAGAGGCTAGGTTCACCCCTGGTCCCTAACATAAAAGGTGAGAAGCCATGCGCAAACGACTATAACAGCAACAGTGTACCAGCAGGGCCGGCAACCTGATGCTTCACACTACCCATGCTGCGAGGCTGAGTCCCCATCACTCCAGGTCACAAAACTCCACATGCACAGTACCACAGCAACAATGGCAGTCATTCAGCACCAACACCAAGTAAATGGATGTAAAAAACTCATTTCCACATGTTCTCAGACTGTGAGCTGAGAGCAAGAATAGGCAGAACCAATCTTGCAGTCTCCTGCTAATTTAAAGACACCTGTTTCAAATGGGAGAAGTGCTGGTCCAAGTAAAATAAAAAAGAGAACAGTAATGTCATATGCCAGGATTATAAAAAAAAAATACATGGAACGCACATTCAAAAATCATACATTGATCTAATGCCACTAGGCAAAAATGTACAAAACTGTCCTAGCCTGATGAAGAGACCTGAGTAGTCTCGAAAGCTTGCAATTTGTTACCATCTTTTCAGTTAGCCAATAAAAGGTATCAAACACTGAGGACTCTCAAGTCTAAATATTTTTCAAAACTGAACATGAGATTCTTAGTTTAACATCCTGATCAGACTGCATGAAGCCAACTACCATGTCATGGCTAACCTCTCAATGGGTCCCTAGTGTGGTGCCATGCACAAACCATCATCACAGTGACAATGTATCAGCTGGGTGTGCAACCTAGTTCCTTGCAGCACTCATGCTACAAGGCTGAGTCCCCATGACTTCAGGTCACTCCACTCCACAAGCACAAAACCACAGCAACAATGGCCACCACACAACACCAACACCAATTGAATGAAAGTGAAAAACTCACCTTCCACATTTTCTCAGACTGTGAGCTGAGAGCAAAAATAGGCAGAACCCCTATTGCAGTCTACTGCTAATTTAAAAACACCTGGGTCAAATGGGATGAGTAGTAGTGTATGGGGCAATTAAGGGGAAATTATGACTTCATAGGGTCAGTTGAGGGACATTATTAGTGTAAAGGGTTAATCAGGGGAAAATGTTACTGAATGTAGGCCAGAATGGAAGGCATTATTACTCCACAATGGGGACATAAATATTATTCCCCATTGTGGCCTAATTGATTAATAATATTCCTCATTGTGGCCCATACATTCTTAATTAAATTAATAATTTATGGAGCAACATTTTAAGACATTCTTCCACTAAGAGGGTAGACATGGTGTACATTACTTCTGTACGTGTATCATCGAGGAAGGGGCATTATTGTTAAATTTTAGCACAATGGGATTACATTATGGGGACACAAGGGAAATTGGCTACAGTATTTTACAGGGGACATTTGCATTAATTATGTAAGGAGGCTACTGTAGGGAATATTTATGATGTCAGTGGGTCATAAAGTCAGGCAATACTATTATAATATATTTTATTTTTGCAGATTCTACACTCAACAAAAATATAAAATCAACACTTGTTTTTTTCTCCCATTTTTCATGAGCTGAATTCAAAGATCTAAAGCTGTTTCATTGTACACAAAAGGCAATGCACAGAAAACATTGTTCACAAATCTGTCTAAATCAGTGTAAGTGAGTAGAGATGAGCGAATCTTTCAAGGTTCAGTTTGGTTCGGATAGGCAAACGTGCTGATGTTTTCAATCACGTTCGCTGAATGGTTCGACGAGCATACCTGAGCCCCATTGACTTCAATGGGAAGCAAAATACATAGACAACACCTTCAGAGGGTCTAAAAAGCTGCCAAAACAGCTAAAATTAGGGGCAGACACCTGGAAAATTGTCATCAATCGATCCATCAATTGCATTATAAATAGATAATTTAGAAAAAAAATTGACGTGGGTTCCCTTGTATTTTTTATAACCAACCAGGCAAAATTGACAGCTGCGGGCAGCAACCCACAGTTGTCATCATTGGCAGGGCTGATTATCAAGAATAGAGTGGTCCCCATGCTGTTTTTTAATTATTTAAATAAATAATTTAAAAAAATGGCATGAGGTCCCCCCATTTTTGACAACCAGCCAAGCTAAAGCTGACAGTTGGGGGCTGTTATTGTTAGGCTATTAAGGGGCCATGGATATTGGTCCCCACCTTAAAAAAAAAGCCTGCAGCCACCACAAAAAAGGCACATCCATTAGATGCAGGAATTCTGGTGCTTTTGACCAGCTTTTCCCACTTGCCGTGTGGTGGTGGCAAGTGGGATTCATACTTGTGGGGTTGATGTCCACAAAAGCCATGGTCTCCTGTAATAAAACAAAATTAAAAAACAGCCATATCCCTCACCTGTCCGACTTTCTGTCCCACACCGTAATCCATGACTGGAGATAAACAGTTTTCAAATGAAAATGTCCAGGCTGAGAACCACTGAGGATTGACCTGCTGCGAGTGCAGCATCAGTGACTAGCGGGGTGACATCATGAAGGTTTTCACTGAGGCTGCATTCCCAGCCAGGCCCCTGGACTGTGGTGACCTCAGTAACATTACCGCTAGCACAGTGAGAAAAAATTCACGGTGCAGTGCTGATCTAACCAAGGTCCCCGCAGTTCAGTTCATTTTGGGGGAGCTCCATTTTAATAACCAGGAAAGGCTAAGTATACAGCTGTGGGCTGATATTAATAGCCTGGGAACCTTTAAGAATATTGTCTCTCTCCCAGAATATTAAAGTCAGCTCCCCCTCAGTTGACTATGAGAATTACGGAGGACCCCCACATGTTTTTTTCAATTACTTTTTTAATTGTCAACAAGAACAGTAAGGTCATCTGAGTTCATAGCAGCTGTGTCTCTTGCTTTGCAAGTGCCAGACTGATGAACACCTGCACTAGAGCAACCATGAGACCCGTCATAAGCCCAGAAACCTCATATGAAACTTTGAGGGACATTTTAAGGTTATTAATTAAATAATTCCCACAGCGCTTTACAAACATTTTCAACACTGTTCACAATGGGGCTCATAATCTAGAATCCCTCTCAGTATGTCTTTGGAATGATACCAGATTACCTGGAGGAAACCCAAGCAAGCACAGGAAGAACATACAAACTCCTTGCAGATGTTATCCTTGCTGGGATTCAAACCCAGGACTCCAGCGCTGCAAGGCTGCAGTGCTAACCACGGAGCCACCGTGCTGCCCAGGTTACTGACGTTTCCAGCTGTTGGAACACCTGAAGGTTATAAACTAAGGTTATCTTGGGTGTGTATTTTATTGTACTTCTAATAAATAAAAAAAAAATTTAAAAAAGTGAGTCGGGTTCCCCGAAATTTTCATAAACAGCTGAGGGAAATCTAATGGCTGGGGGCTGATGTTAATATTCTGGGACAGAGACAATATTCATAAAGGTTCCCAGGCTATTAATATAATCTCACAGCTGTATACTTAGCTTTTCCTGGTTATTAAAAAAATTTAACCCCTTAGCCCCAGAGCTATTTTCGGTTTTGCGTTTTCGTTTTTAGCTCCCCTCCTTCCCAGAGCCATAACTTTTTTATTTTTCCATCAATTTGGTCATGTGAGGGCTTATTTTTTTTTGCGAGACGAGTTGTACGTTTGAACAACACCATTGGTTTTACCATGTTATTTGTTAAAAAATGTGAAAAAAAATTCCAAGTGTCATAAGATTGCAAAAAAGTGCAATCCCTCACTTGTTTTTTGCTTGGCTTTTTTGCTAGGTTCACTAAATGCTAAACCTGACCTGACATTATGATTATCCAGGTCATTACAAGTTTATAGACACCAAACATGTCTAGGTTCTTTTTTATCTAAGTGCTGAAAAAAAATTCCAAACTTTGCTAAAAAAAAAAAAAAATTGTGCCATTTTCTGATACCCGTAGTGTCTCAATTTTTCGTCATCTCGGGTTGGATGAGGGCATATTTTTTGTGCACTGAGCTGTTGTTTTTATTGATACCATTTTGGTGCAGATATGATCTTTTGATCGCACGTTGTTGCATTTTAATGCAATGTCGCAGCAACCAAAAAAAGTAATTCTGGCATTTTGAATTTTTTTCTGGCTACTCTGTTTAGCGATAAGGTTAATCCTTTTTTCATTGATAGATCGGGCAATTCTTAATGCGACAATTCCTAATATGTGCATGTTTGATTTTATTTTTATTGTTTTATTTTGAATGGGGCGAAAAGGGGTGATTTAAACTTTTATATTTTTTTATTTTTTTAATATTTTTAAAACTTTTTTTTCACTTTTGGCATGCTTCAATAGTCTCCATGGGAGACTAGAAGCTACCACTACCCATCACCTCTGCTAGATAGAGGCGATGAGCAGATTGCCTCTATGTAGCAGAATTACTCACTTCCTGTGACCGCTGACCACTGGGTGGCACTCACAACAAGGCGGCACTGACAACCATACAGGTCTCCAAGTTGTCATGCCGGCTCATCAGTGACCCGCTATCATGTGATGCGAGTCACCAGTGAGCGCATTTCCGGTGCGATTGTTGGAAGTGCCATTTAAATGCCGCTATCAGCGTTTGACAGCGGCATTTAACTAGTTCCACCCGCGGTTATTGCGGGCACAAATCAGCTGTTCAAAACAGCTGACATGTCCCGGGAAAGATGTGGGCTCACCGCCGGAGCCCACATCAGAGGGAGGGATACCGACATTGGCATATTATTACGCCCGATGTCAGTAAGTGGTTAATAATCAGCAAAGGCTAGGCAGACAGCTGCGAGCTGATATTAATAGCCCAGCAAGGGGCCATGGATATTGGCCTTTCCGAGACTAAAAATTTTAGCTCTCAGCCACCCCAGAAATAGCACATCCATAAAATGCGCTAAATCTGGCACTTAGCCTCACTCTTCCCACTTGCAAGAATGACACAGATTCCTTTAATGAATCTAAATTAAACCATACTCATGTCAGCAATAAACAATAATATTCCTCACATGTCCGCAGAGAAGATAATAATCCATTTGTATCTGCTACATCTAGGTGGCAGGCTGCATTGTTGTATGATGTGACTATACAGCATGCCATCTAGCAGAGACACTGTGCTAACGCTGCTCAGTGTCTCGTGGTGAGCTCCTGTGACCTGAGTGATGTCACTGCAAGCGTGAGAAAGTTCTCACACTCATGGTGCTGACAGAAAGATCCTGGGAGTTAACAGCCAATGAACTCAGTTAAACTCATTAATGTCAGCGAGACAGCCGTTACAACTTTTCCCACTGTGCTCTTGGGGTAGTTTTGGTAGGCCAGGCAGTCTTGGGACGGTTCACCACTATTCCATGTTTTCGTCATTTGTGGATAATGGCACTCACTGTGGTTCGTTGGAGTCCTGAAGCTTGAGAAATGGCTTTATAACCTTTTCCAGACTGATAGAGCTCAATTACTTTGTTTTTTATTTGTTCCAGAATTTATTTAGATTGCGACATGATGTCTAGCTTTTGAGGAACTCTTAGTCTACTTCACATTCTCAGGCAGGTCTTATTTAAGTAATTTCTTGATTTAGAACAGGTGTGGCAGTATTCAGGTCTGCGTGTGGCTAAGGAAATTGAACTCAGCTTCCTAAAGATATGGTAAACCACAGTTAATTTATGTTTTAAAGGGTCGGGACTCGGGGCAATCACTTTTTCACACAGGACCCTGTAGGTTTGCATTTCTTTTTCCCTTAATAACAAAGACCTTCATTTAAAAACTGCATTTTGTATTGACTTATGTTACCTTTGTCTAATATTTAAATTTGTTTGGTGATCTCAAACATTTAAGTGTGACAAACATGCAAAAGAATAGGAAATCAGGAAGGGGGTAAACACTTTTTCACACAACTGTGTGTACTACCTCTCCATGTGCCAAACCAGACTAAATCCTAATGGGAAGTGAAAAACAAACCAGGCATAGGTTGAAATTAAAACCTTGTTTTGGAAAGACGGGTGGATAAGGCATTTTTTTTCTTTTTGTAGCACTAAGGCACTTTTCGTGTTCTTCTGCCACTAGGTAGAAGTGGGGTAAAAAGTGGGGAATGTGCTCTGGAAGTGATCAGATGTGTAAGTGTTAATTTCTGCCGAGACGAGTCGAGTTGTGGCTGGACAAATCAAAGTGGTAAATGACTTTAACTCTCTTGAGGAAAGCTTAACATACTGTACTTTGTAGTTTGGTTCACTAGAGGTAGAAATTATTGTGGGAATGTCAAATTCTTCTACTAATAATTAGAATGGGGATGTTGTATTTCCAACAGTACATTTTTATTCCAACCCTAGCATTGGATGTTTAACAGAAATCATAAAAAAACAACAATGTGATGGAAAACATAACAAAATTGACAGTTCTGATAAAACATCTAATAAAAACTCTTATAAAATGGTATTCAAGTATACAGTATTGATATTGCTGATGTTTTCAAATATTACAAGAAAGCTTCTCTTTAGCTTTTTAGTAAATAAAGTATGGGCATGGTGAGGAAGATGTGGGAGGGCAGATTATTCAACTAACTGTAAAAGATTTATAAACTGCATTCTTTATGGATCTGTAAAAAAATGAATGTTGACACATGGAAAAGTACTTTTCACTAAAATGTAATGAATTACCACTTATCACAGTATCTTACCACACAACATTTCAATAAGCAGTGGAGTGTCAGCATTTACAGAGTTTAACTCTTTAACGCACTACTGAAGAATGTTTCTGCTGCTATGCAATCTTCTCAACACAATAATCTGTGAGGCTGTGAGGTTGCTTTTGCTGGCCATCTTGCATTATAATGCTGCATAATGTACATTATGTCCTAGCTAGCTTCCTTTTGGAAGACACACTAATTTCTTGCTGCCATTGAGCAATCTCAGTTGTCAAAACGTAGAAGCACATGAAAAATACATTTTTCATATGCGTGCCACTCCTTTACCTTCTTACTTTGGCCACATCTCCAATATTAAGTCAATATCAATCAAAATAATGTGAGGAAGGGGAAAAAAAAGGAATAATTATCAGCTGACCAGTGAAGGAGGAATGCCAGAGAGGGCATGGTGCACAATAGCGCCAAGCCTGATCCTAGGTTAAATATGCAGGAGAAAAATGTGTTCATCCAGGAGCAGCTATATCAAAACAAAACAAATCTAAAACTTCACACTTATTTGGATTGACATTAAAAACAGGGAAAAAAATAAAATGGCAGTAGGCGTCCAGGTATCTGGTCTGCGCATTTCAAGCAAAACGCTAAATTACTCTTAATCATGATTAAAAGCGTGTGTTAGGGTTCGAGTTCCCACTGCTGCACAAGGGGAGTCTCGAACCAGTCCCACTGCGGTCCCCCATCCATCTCCGGCCGCAGTGGAGCCTGCTCAGCAAAGACGTCGGTCCCAGCGTCTCGCCCGGTCTAATACTCTACAGAGACTTGCTGCTGACTCTTCAGGTTCTGCTATTGTAGCCAGTACTGGTCAGCGGCGAGCAGACGTCTTTAGGGCTAAGTCCTTTGTTGCTTCATCTGAGCATGCCCAGGGCAATATCTCCCATTGGAGATCAGGGGTCAGATGCTCAGATACAGCTGCCACTCCTATTGGTCCTTCAGGAAGGTCCTGTGGCTGTTGATGTTCTGAAGCAGCTTCCCATTGTTCCTTCCTGGAAGGTCTTTTTCTCGTGGCTGCTATAAAAGGCTGTCCTTACCGCACGGCCGTGCGCTAGTATCAACCGTTATATGCTTTGCGCCAGTATGGTCATGTATGCATGTGGTTAGGTCTGGCTGAAATAAGCCCCTAGAATACCGGCACCTCCAGTGAGGAGATTGTATGCACGTGTTCAGGGCTCAGCTGAAAGCGCCATTAGAATACCGGCTACTCCGGTGAGGAGATTACTGCTTGGGTTCTGTTTGCATGACCACAGACTACAATCCGCTTAGCAGTCATCTGTGTTCCCTGTGAGTCTAACAGGACACAGTCTTTGTTACTGCGGCTCTGTGAATTAACAGAGTCCGCTTATATCGCCATATAGTGCTACGGCATTTACATCTGCGACTCTGCGGGATAACAGAGTTCGCTCATACTGCCTATTTACGCCATCTTACTAGCAGCAGGCTCTGCCTGCACGGTGGACCCCGGGCTGCGAACGCACCTCTCTTTAATATTTATTAGGTGCGTTCTGCAGGCCCTTAACATAATACTAGCGCCAGGGTCTGGCTAGTAAAATGGCGGATAACCAGCGTCTACCGCAGTACATCCAGCAGCTGGAGGGTAGCTTGGCAGCTCTTGAGCGCACAACCTCAGCTGTGGATGTTACCGCAGTCGCTGTTCAGGCTGCTAGCGTGGCTGCAGCCAGTTTGTCCTCTGCCACCTCTGCCCCTACATTATCCCACCTCCCGCTTCCTGACAAGTTTGCCAGTGACAGCAAGCAATGTCGGGGATTCGTGAGTCAGTGCTCTATACAGCTCGAGCTTCTGGCTGCATGTTTCCCCACGGATCGGGCACAAGTGGGTTTTGTACTGTCTCTACTCTCGGGCAGAGCGTTGGAGTGGGCAACACCGCTGTGGGAGCGCCACGATCATGTGGTGCGGAGTGCTCCTCGTTTCCTGGAGGCTCTTAAAAAGGTCTTTTTAGGACCTCAGGTCACCCACGATACGGCGCTCCAACTGCTGGCATTGGCACAGGGTTCGTCTTTGGTCAGTCAGTTTTCCGTCCAGTTTCGGACTCTGGCCTCAGAGCTAGACAGGTCGGATAAAGTTCTCATTCCAGTCTACTGGCGAGGACTGGCTGACCATGTTAAAGACGCTTTGGCTACCAGAGAGATTCCCGCCACACTGGAGAAGCTTATCTCCATATCTACCAGCATCGACCTCCGTTTTCACGAGCGGAGGTTGGAGCGGGCCCAGTGTAGGCAGAGGATTCGGTTGGCTCGCACCTTTGCCAAACCTCTCGAATCCCCCGATCTGGCGTCTGAACCCCAAAAGACCACAGAGGTTCCTCGTGCAGGACCTAAGTCTGGGGCCGTCCGAGTATCCGTTGTCTGTAACCTTTGTCAGCAGACAGGACATTATGCCAACAAATGTCCACAGCGATCGGGGAAGCGATCGCGTCTAGTGGCCCTGGGAGGAGGTTCACTAGAGACAGCGGCATTTTCCTCCAAGATGACATTTAAAGGGACAGTCACTGTAGACTCTTCCACACTTACAGTCGAGCTTTGTGTGGACTCAGGAGCAGAGGGGAATTTCATGTCATCTACCTTTGCTCGTCGCCATGCAATACATCTGGTAGCGCTCGACAAACCAGTGACTGTCCGTGTAGTGAATGGTTTGACATTGCCCTCGCCAATTACACATCAGACTGTCCCTCTTACTTTGTGTGTACCCCCTTCCCATTAGGAAATTATTTCCCTTCTCGTCCTTCCTGAGGGAATAGACGAAATCCTACTGGGAGTACCCTGGGTCCGTTCCCACTCCCCTCATATTGAGTGGACCTCAGGTAGGATAGTGGGTTGGAGTGAGTCATGTAAGGACAGATGTGTCAGGGAGTGCATTCAGGTTACCACTACAGAGATACCCGCAGATCTTTCTCCTCTTCCCAAGTGCTATCAGTCATATGCAGACGTGTTCTCTAAAAAGGCTGCGGAGACTCTGCCACCCCATCGTCCTTACGACTGTCCTATTGACCTCTTGTCTGGAGCAGAACCTCCTCGGGGAAGGGTCTATCCCCTCTCTCTTCCTGAGACGGAGGCTATGTCTCAATATATCCAAGAGAATCTGGCAAGAGGGTTCATTAGGAAGTCGGTGTCACCAGCAGGAGCGGGGTTCTTCTTCGTGCAGAAGAAGAGTGGAGAATTACGTCCGTGTATAGATTACAGAGGTCTTAACGCCATCACCGTTAAGAATAAGTACCCGTTGCCCCTGATTTCTGAGCTCTTTGATAGGCTCCGGGAGCAAGGGTATTTACTAAATTAGATCTGCGTGGTGCTTATAACCTGATTCGCATCCGTGAAGGGGACGAATGGAAGACGGCTTTTAATACCAGGGATGGGCATTATGAATACCTGGTGATGCCCTTCGGGCTCTGTAATGCCCCAGCCGTTTTCCAAGACTTTGTCAGTGACATCTTCCGGGATATGCTTTCCACCTCTGTAGTAGTCTATCTGTATGATATTCTCATCTTTTCTCCAGATATTGACTCTCACTGGAGGGATGTCTGCAAAGTCTTCGACCTGCTACGGGCAAACTCCCTCTATGCAAAGTTGGAAAAATGCATGTTTGAGCAGGAGTCTTTACCTTTCCTGGGCTATATTATCTCCGCCCAGGGATTGGCTATGGATCCTGCCAAACTACAGGCTGTGATGGATTGGCAAGAACCCCATTCTCTTAAAGCGGTGCAGCGCTTTATGGGGTTCATTAATTACTATCGCCAATTCATTCCCCACTTCTCCACTTTGGTAGCTCCCTTGGTAGCCCTCACCAAGAAGGGAGCCAATCCCAATTTGTGGTCAGAGGATGTCTCCAAGGCCTTTACTTCAATTAAGTCCTATTTTGCTAGCGCTCCCATCTTACATCGCCCCGAGGTTGATAAGCCTTTTATATTGGAGGTTGATGCCTCGTCCGTTGGTGCTGGAGCAGTCCTTTTTCAAAAGAATGCTCAAGGTCGGAAACATCCTTGTTTCTTCTTTTCCAAGACCTTCACACCAGCGGAGAGGAATTATTCCATTGGGGATAGGGAGTTGCTAGCCATGAAGTTGGCCTTTTCCGAGTGGAGACATCTCCTGGAGGGGGCTTGCTTTCCCTTTCAAGTTTTCACTGACCACAAAAATTTGGTCTATTTACAGACCGGCCAGCGCTAAATTCTCATCAGGCCAGATGGTCCCTGTTCTTCTCCCAGTTCCATTTCACCCTCCATTTCCTCTCCGATGAGAAGAACATTCGCGCCGACGCTCTATCTCGCTCCGTGGTGTCCTCTGAGGAGGTGGAGGAGGAGCCTCGGCTTATTGTCCCCACAAAGAGCCTAAGAACGGTGGCTCCGGTTTCGCTTGAGTCTGTGCCTCCGGGCAAGACTTTTGTGCCCACCAATTTGCAACCAGAAGTACTCTCTTGGGCACATTCGTCCAGGGTGGGTGGACATTTTGGGACAAAAAGGCCTTCTGAGTTGCTGGCGAGGACATACTAGTGGCCGCAGATGGCCCGTGACATCAGGGAGTATGTTCAGGGGTGCGCCTCCTGCGCCAAGAATAAATCCCCTCGACAACGGCCGGCTGGGCTGCTTTTCCCTTTGCCGGTGGCAGACAGGCCCTGCGAGATGGTCGGGATGGATTTTGTGGTGGGCTTACCCAAGTCTCGGGGCTGCACCATCATCTGGGTGATAACCGACCACTTCTCTAAAATGGTGCACTTGGTGCCGTTACCACGGTTACCGTCTGCACGGGCCTTGGCAGCATTATTCATTAGGCATATTTTCCGCCTACACGGTATGCTAGACAAAATTGTCAGTGATCGAGGTCCCCAGTTTGCGTCTCGGTTCTGGAGAGAGCTGTGTCGTTTACTCAGCATTGAGTTGAATCTCTCCTCTGCATACAATCCCGAGACGAATGGGTTGGTAGAGAGGGCCAACCAGACCTTGGTCACATACTTGCGACATTTTGTCTCTGCCAGGCAGGATGACTGGGCATCCTTGCTACCGTGGGCTGAGTTCGCTCTAAATAATGCTGTGGCTGACTCCACCGGACAGACCCCATTCCTCCTGAACTACGGTCAGCATCCGCGGGTACCAGTGCCCATGCCCGTGTCTTCCGCCGATTCCAGGGTGGCAGACTGGGCTGTGGAGGCACGGGACATTGGGACTGCACCCAGGATGCCATTCAGGCCTCCAAAGAGAGGATGAGGTCTTCGGCCAATGCCCATCGGCGCTCTGCTCCTACATTTGCTCCGGGTGACCTAGTGTGGCTCTCTGCCCGAAACATCAGGCTACGTGTAGAGTCCACCAAGTTGGCACCTCGCTTTTTGGGTCCCTTTAAAGTTCTTTTGCAGGTGAACCCGGTGGTTTACCACCTAGCCCTTCCGCCTCGCCTTGGTATCACCGACACCTTTCACGTGTCCCTCCTGAAACCCGTGGCCATTTTCCGGTTTTCCGAGTCATCTGCCGGGACGTCGAGTTCATCTACCGACGATCATGAGGTGAACGCCATTGTTGGGTGCAAGGTGGTACGAGGCAAAAAACTTTATTTGGTGGATTGGAGGGTTATGGGCCTGAGGATAGGTCCTGGAGCCTGCTGAGCATGTTCACGCTCTGCAGCTCACTGCAGCCTTTGAGCGCAGCGAGGCCCAAAGAAGGGGGGTAATGTTAGGGTTCGAATTCCCGCTGCTGCACAAGGGGAGTCTCGAACCAGTCCCTCTGCGGTCCCCCATTCATCTCCAGCTGCAGTGGAACCTGCTCAGCAAAGACGTCGGTCCCAGCGTCTCGCCCGGTCTAATACTGTGCAGAGACTTGCTGCTGACTCTTCAGGTTCTGCTATTGTAGCCAGTACTGGTCAGCGGCAAGCAGACGTCTTTAGGGCTAAGTCCTTTGTTGCTTCATCTGAGCATGCCCAGGGCAAGATCTTCCATTGGAGATCAGGGGTCACATGCTCAGATACAGCTGCCACTCCTATTGGTCCTTCAGGAAGGTCCTGTGGCTGTTGATGTTCTGAAGCAGCTTCCCATTGGTCCTTCCTGGAAGGTCTTTTTCTCATGGCTGCTATAAAAGGCTGTCCTTACCGCACGGCCGTGCGCTAGTATCAAATCGTTACATGCTTGTGCCAGTATGGTCATGTATGCATGTGGTTAGGTCTGGCTGAAATAAGCCCCTAGAATACCGGCACCTCCGGTGAGGAGATTGTATGCACGTGTTCAGGGCTCGGCTGAAAACGCCATTAGAATACCGGCTACTCCGGTGAGGAGATTATTGCTTGGATTCCGATTGCATGACCACAGACTGCAATCCGCTTAGCAGTCATCTGTGTTCCCTGTGAGTCTAACAGGTCACAGTCTTTGTTACAGCGACTCTGTGAATTAACAGAGTCCGCTTATATCGCCATATAGTGCTACGGCATTTACATCTGCGACTCTGCGGGATAACAGAGTTCGCTCATACTGCCTATTTACGCCATCTTACTAGCAGCAGGCTCTGCCTGCACGGTGGACCCCGGGCTGCGAACGCACCTCTCCTTAATATCTATTAGGTGCGTTCCGCAGGCCCTTAAAAGCGTGCTGCTCAAAACGCCGAGACCAGAATTCTCCTGCATCAAGTCAATTTGTGTTCTGAGTACACAGACTTACGTAGTTAAGAGTTTCATGTAAGTAATTGATTAGGTAAGATCCTACGTTGTGCCATGAAATTCTGTTAGTGACTGACGGATTTTTTTTCTATAAAATTCTCCCATAGAAACACTACTAGTAATAAATAAGATATTATACTCCACAAAAGAAACAGTTAAGTGCGAATTCATCTGTTACAACCTTGGAACACTTTCTTCAGCCCTTCTTTGACCAAGCCATCTGTAATTGGTATTGCTGGTTTGCTTTTTTGCTTACAGCAGTACTAGGAACTGCATAATAAGAAAACTAGCAAATAATGGTGCCCTTGTCCCTTACAATTTGCTATCAGGTTGGTTTTTCTCACTGTATAAAAGAATATAATGACTCTTTTATTTTCCCTGCTAATGGACAGAAAAAGAGATTCTTAATGTTAAATCCAAGCAGAGCACATGCATTTCATAGGGGCATATCAGTGCTATCAGGCAGTAATTGGTGATTGGCCAGAAGGCCAGAAAGCGCACAAAAATGCACATTTTGGGTTTTGTCATTGCCCCCATTTTCTAGTAATATGCTTCCATTAAGGTATAGTTCTTATGTACTTTGCTAAACATAAAATTCAATCTACAAATGCCCTTAGTTGGAAGTCTACTAGTTTCTATGAGGGCTGAAAGATGCAGTATTCACATTTCCAGTTTTTCAGTAATGTAGGCTAATAGTCTATTACCTAAGGAAAATGCGCTACACCCACATAGAATTTTTAATGGCTCTGGCAAGCTGTGTACATTTACTAATAATTACTGAAAGTGAATAAGGTTATTTTATCTAAAAAATGTACACAGGGTAGTTGGCAATTTCATAGCTTGGAGCTTAGCTGCAAAATATTCTTTTGTAGTAAATGTACATTAAAAGTGCATTCATTCTTCTAAACATGGTTCTTCCCAACATGAAGTCACTTAGCCATCCCTATTTCTGCCGGTGCTGTATACTGTCTAGACTTAATATATAACAAAGCAACCTAATGTTCTGCTTACCAACCGCAGTTCCCACTCACAGATTATAGAAACTTACAGACATAATACATCACAAATACAGAAGACGGCATAAAAATCTGCTCACAGTAAGTAACCTATAAATTGTTGTGAATAGCTCGTGACAGCTTTTATATCGATATGGGAAGCTATGTGCCATTTTGTTGACTCATGTAATTTTATCTTGCTTTTGTTTACTAGAAATACAATCCTTTGGAGCTTAATTCCTAGCCCAGAGTGCAATACTGTATAACACAGGAAACAAAGCGTAATAGGGAAATTTGATAACACTCTGAAAAGTGTAATTCATGTACAAGTTGTCATTTTCTCTATGCTGCTGGAATTTGAAAACTGCTACAATGTATTAAGTTGTGTGAAATAGTTTTGTGAACATAACAATAAGCTTTCTTCCCTTGTAAAATCCTGCAATGAAGTCTCAACCAGTGATATTTTTAACAGCAATTCATATATTAGTGCTAAATGGTATAATAGAATAGATCTGTGAAGAATATTGGAGATATAATTTTATGTCAATCATTTGTATCCTGTTTGGCATGGGATTATAAAGCCCCCTTCCTTTGTGCAGCTGTAACAGGACACCTGGCTCAGCAGGGGGGCCAGCCTTCTCAGCTTCAGAAAAGAAATTCCCACCCCCACCAGCTAGCTAGCATCAAGCTCCTACAGGAAGACCCTTAAGGTACTGCCACACTAAACGCTCCCGCTAACGATCACAATAACGACGCATACTAATGCGATCGTTTTTGTGATCGTTTTAATGTCGCTAGTAGCTGCCACACTTAGCGATCTCGTTAACGACGCATAAGCGGTTAGCGATCTCCTTAACGACTTTGGCGGTCATTGTGATGTAAAAAACAGCGCACATCGTTCACAAAAGGTGCCAGACACAGCGATATAGCGTCACCAGCGGGACGCCAACGATAAAAATACGGTCCAGAACTCTAGTGAACGATCAGCGAGATCACAGCAGGGGCCACGTCGTTGCTACATGCCACACACAACAGCGTCACTAACGAGATCGCTAAATAGTGACGTATTTTAGCGATCTCGTTAGCGACGCTGTTTAGTGTGGCATACCCTTTACTGATACCATGCAGTCTAACTGCTTTGTTAATTCAGCTATGATTTCATAAGGAGAATATGGACTTATCATACATCCTGGCCACATACCATTTACATTTTTCAACAACTCTGTAATGGGCCAAATGCCTTTCAGTGTCTCGGATCATTCTAGCACCCCAGGGTGGGAGATACGTAGAATGGCTAGTAGGAGCCAGGTAGCTGTATTTGGTCTCAATGCAAAGCAGGGCCTGGTCTAATCCGATGATGCCAAAACTGTCTCTCTAGGACCGTTCATTAAGGAATTATGACCCCTTTTAGGTTTTGGTGCTTTTAGCTGCTGGAGGCAAAGGGGAGGGGATTTAGGTTCAGTGCAAAGGGCAGAAGGGGAGTGACCCAAAGGGGATAAAGGCTAGTGTAAGACCATGTGGTCTCTCCCTCTGTTATGCTTGCTGTTCACTTTGAAAGTGGGGTCCACATCCAGTAACATGCTGTGAAGGAACTAGGAACCAGCTGGCACCCAATGCCCCTTGTGGTCCAGCTCACACATGGTCGAACATCAAACCAATAATTGACACTATTCATCTGCTCATATCTTTTGCACTTCACCCGTATTTGTATATCTGTCCATTGTACATGTATAACCATTGTGCATATACAGTAGTGTGAAAAAGTGTTTGCCCCTTTCTGATTTCCTATTCGTTTGCATGTTTGTCACGTAAATGTTTGAGATCACCAAACAAATTTAAATATTAGAAAAAGATAACACAAGTGAACTCAAAATGCAGTTTTTAAAAGAAGGTGTTTATTATTAAGAGAAAAAGAAATCCAAACCTACCGGGCCCTGTGTGAAAAAGTGATTACCCCCTACCTTTAAAACATGAATTAACTGTGGTTTATCACATCTTTGGGAAACTGAGTTCAAATTCCATAGACACACAATCAGCCACAGGCCGGACTACTGCCACGCCTGTTCTCAATCAAGAAATCACTTAAATAGTACCTTCCTGACAAAGTGAAGTAGGCCAAAAGATCCTCCAATGCTAGACATCATGCAGAGATCCAAAGAAATTCTGGAACAAATGAGAAACAAAGTAATAGAAATACATGCAGCCGCACACTCCACTCCCTAGTGCCGGCACCAGTGCTGGGAATTCACATGCGAGACTCGGCCGTCTTTCTCGCATATGTGATCCCGGCCTAAAAAGGAGGTTCATGCTCCGAAACCCTTGAATGTTTACTTGTGTTTGCTTGTATTATCTTTGCCTAATATTTAGATTTGTTTGGTGATCTGAAACATTTAAGTGTGACAAACATGCAAAAGAATCTAATATATAAAGCTGAATGTATGTATGTGTGTATGTATTTGGGTATGTTTGTCCGGGATTGGAATCCGCACCGTCGCACTTATGGGCATGAAATTTTGCACGCCCGCACGTCTCGACCCCAAAAGAGTCCTAGGCTATGTTTTTAATCGAAATTTTAACCCCGCGTGTTCCAAATCGCCAAACAATTTTGGCCCTATCTACATAATGGGGAGAAAGCTGAATGCTTGTGTGTATGTCCGGCATAGGAATCTGCATTTACGGGCATGAAATTTTGCACACCCGCACGTCTCGACCCCGGGAGCGTCATAGGCTAGGTTTTTAGTCGAAATTTTAACCCCGCGCATTCCAAATCGGCAAATAATTTTGGCCCGGGATAGGAATCTGCACCGTTGTACTTACGGGCATGAAATTTTGCATGCCCGCACATCTCAACCCCAGGAGCATCATAGGCTATGTGTTGAATGGAAATTTTAACCCCGCACGTTCCAAATCGCCAAACAATTTTGGCCCTATCTACATAATGGGGAGAAAGCTGAATGCTTGTGTGTATGTCCGGCATAGGAATCTGCATTTACGGCATGAAATTTTGCACACCCGCACGTCTCGACCCCGGAGCGTCATAGGCTAGGTTTTTAGTCGAAATTTTAACCCGCGCATTCCAAATCGCAAATAATTTGGCCCGGGATAGGAATCTGCACCGTTGTACTTACGGGCATGAAATTTTGCATGCCCGCACATCTCAACCCCAGGAGCATCATAGGCTATGTGTTGAATGGAAATTTTAACCCCCGCACGTTCCAAATCGCCAAACAATTTTGGCCCTATCTACATAATGGGGAGAAAGCTGAATGCTTGTGTGTATGTCCGGCATAGGAATCTGCATTTACGGGCATGAAATTTTGCACACCCGCACGTCTCGACCCCGGGAGCGTCATAGGCTAGGTTTTGAGTCTAAATTTTAACCCCGCGCATTCCAAATCGGCAAATAATTTTGGCCCGGGATAGGAATCTGCACCGTTGTACTTACGGGCATGAAATTTTGCATGCCCGCACATCTCAACCCCAGGAGCATCATAGGCTATGTGTTGAATGGAAATTTTAACCCCCGAACGTTCCAAATCGCCAAACTATTTTGGCCCTATCTACATAATGGGGAGAAAGCTGAATACTTGTATATAGATATAATCATTACAATTTGTTATAACTAACCGTAGTTAGGTACTATGCCCGGGCAGCGCCGGGCTCTTCAGCTAGTAAGAAATAAGGAAAGGGGCAAACACTTATTCACACAACTGTAGTTTATTGTCTAGGCAATTAAATATATAATTTTAACTTGGGCTCCTCTTTTATCTGTATCCACAAATCCACATGTCCGCATTTTCAGCTTAACTTTCACCTACTGGGCTGACCAGGCATTGTTTCACTGGTGCTAGTGAAAGGGGTCTCTCAGCATGTCAGGGTTGTGGGCGAGTGTGGTGCCACATCAATGACTGTGTGTGCCACATCCTCTCATTCCCCATGCCTCCCTGGTCCCGTGTGGACAGGGGGTGTCTGTGTAAAACTGTACCAAGCTGACCTTGCGTGTCCCCAGGGAATGCGGAACGTCATGTTGGTGAAAGTAGGAGACGGCACTACGGGATCCTTCTGACGTAATAGTCACGTCAGGTGGGGTGGCGAGATATGGGTTCATCACAAGGCCAATATTAAATGGAGGATATTTATACTCTGTTTAGTCATACGCTACATGTTGGGAAGGAAATTTCCAATTTTCAACCAATATTATAGCTACAGAAAAATATCGGTAATTTTGCAAATATTTGAATATCTGAATATTACAAGGTATTGACAGTTTTGAGGACTAATAAAAGGGCAAAACAGAAACAGACAACCCCAAATCAAAGTATCTTAGATAAAACAACTATAATTGAGTTGTTCATTTAAACCTGCTGGGGCCACAGTTTAGTTTTCAATGGAAGTCTTCAAACAGACATCTATCTGAGATGGTTTAGTGGATCATGCATTGAGCAGGGGGTTGGACACGATGACCCTGGATGTTGGTTTGACCGACTTTAGTCTAATGTCTATACTGGCCTTTAGTCTGAGAATAGTGATATCCTGGTGTTACGGAAGATATTTGCTGGGAGCACTATCCTCATTCAGAGAAAAAACAGCTTTAGAGTAAAAAATATTACAAACTGAGAATAAGTTCTCTAACTTAGACATGATTAGAGTTAGCTAAGGTATTTTAATAAATAATGTTTTTCTTTGCTCCCCATTTATACTTACGAATATTAGTGGGGTTGGTAGAGTTCAATAGAACTTATGTACTTGGTTTAATTATATGTTTTGGTCGCATTAGACTAATTGTTTCACAGTAAAACTTTGCATCTGGGTTATTAAAGCGTTTTTTTCACATTTTAATAGTTATTATTATCTTTCCTAACTTTAATTTTTCAGCTGTATAACTTATTATAAAACACTCACAAAATGTAAAGGTAAAATACCTCTGAGGGAGGGCTGCATAGTGTCTAATTATCCCTACAGCTTTACAGTCATTTTAAAGGTGTGATCCCACAGGCAGACATTTCTCACATGTGAAGTAACACCTCCTCAGAAGCTATGAATGAGATTGGTTGTACAGATGTATGCAACATAGTCTTGATAGTCTAGGGGATTTCACTGTATTTTGTCTTTTTCAGTAGCTCCATCTGCTAGATCTTAAAACACGTACAGTAGTTATTGCATGGTATAAGCTTTTTTTATTGACATGTCATTTTTATATATACATTTACACTTCAGTGGATATTTCATTGTGAGGCCTCATGGGCATGGGTGTACTATAACTCTACAGCCTCAAAGATTTACAGGGCTATAATATTGGCACTGGACACTTCAAAGGGTCTTGTATGTACATCTGTATGCCTACAATTTTATATGGAGGCAGATGTTTTGTTTCTTTTGAGATAAATCCAATGGAAAAAAGCTAAGACCACTTACTATTTATATAGTTTTTTTCCCTTTAAGGTTTGACTATACGATAAAAATTATTGCCACGTTCAGTTATTTTTTTTCTAACTTAGTTGCCTTATCAGATTTCCTTATGCCCTGTTTAGCTATATGAATCTCACACATGCTTATCAATCTGGTAAAATAAGCATACCCTTCTTTAGATGGTCACCTATTTATTTGAATGAAACATTTCTGTAGCGTCCTGGAACTGACAACCTTCAAATGTCCCATCTGACTGCCTTACACCTGAGTCATGTAGAAATAGTAAAATTTACAAGAGAAAACATGACAGTTGTTCCCACATCAAAGTACCTTGGGATTTCTTTAGATAGTTGCAATCTAAATTATTCCCGTGCTGCAAATCAGGATTATAGGCAAAATTTAATATGCAAATTGCCTCTTAAGAGAAAAAGAGGACTTGAACTCTATAGCGCCACCTATTGGAAGTAGCGAAATTTACAAACTTTCTGCTGTTTGCAATAAACCCAACAATAATAATCTAAATAGCTTCACACAACTAATATAATACATGGTATCTCAAATTTATCACAGAATATCACTTTTATTGATTACTGCATTCTCAGAATTATGCAGTCCTTCATACCAAGCATTTATGGTACTTAGTAGAAAACCTTTGGCTGTTACGACCTGCTGAAGATGTGATACATAGCTACACACCGGTTTCTAGTAACGTTCTTATAGAAAATCAGCCCAATTCTCAAGGGCAATGACCTCCAGTTCGCTAATATTCTTGGGTTGTTAAGAGATTGATAAGAAAAGTTAAGAAAGTGATCATTGCCATGCACAACAACGAAAAATATGTAAAAAGATACTACTGGTATTGAATATTTCCCAGAGATACAGCTGGAAGCATAGTTCACAAATTTCAAGTTAAATGAACACTGCTGAGCCTGGATGTGGCAGAAAGCGGAAGCTGCCACAAGACTCTTGAAGAGGCGGGTTGCTAAAAATCTTTGAAGGCTGCAAAATAACTGAAGCAAGATTTAGTGGCAGCAGGCCCCACAGTTTGCACAGTAAGGCACATCATACATGGTAAAGGTTTCCATGTCCGACCCCCAGGACATACTTTTCTACTAACCTGAAAGCACAAGAAACGTTAGCTTCCATTTGATCAAAATTATATAAATAAGCCACAGAAGTTTTGGGATTCTAATCTGTGGAGCAATGAAGCAAAGCTGAAACTTTTCAGGGGTATGAATCAGGTATGGCTGGAGGAAGAAGAATTAATCATACACTGAAAAGAACATCCTGCCTAAATTGAAGCATGGCTCAGTGTTTGGTCGATTTGCTTCCTCTGGTACTGGAACCCTGCAGGGTTTAGAGGGCAAGATGGATTCAATCATGTACCAGGAAATCCTAAAAGAAATTGTCATGCCTTCTGTGAGGAAGCTCCAGCTTGGTCGTCATTGGATCAGAAGGACAGCTATCTCAATTATAACTCTAAGTCCAGTAAGGCTTGCTTTCAGAAGAAATACTGGGGATTCTTGAGTTGCCATCACAGTCACCTAACTTGAAACCCATCAAAAATCTTTGCTGGGATTTGAAAAAGACAGGTGCAGCCTGAAAACACAAGAATATTAATGAATTAGAGACCATTTCCTTTAAGGAATGGGCTAAGGTTCCTCAGGAACGCTGCCAGAACTGTCAGCTGCCAGAAGAAACCACTTGATATATTAGTTGTATTGAGCTATTTAAAATATTCTTGTTTGATAGTTGACTGACCAATTCAGATGACTCACATTTGTAACCTCTTATTAAATGTTTTCCGGAAGCTTGCTGACATTTCTGGACTTAATATGGTGATTTATTTCTTGGAATAATTCTCTTGGTTTCTTTTTCACATAGAGCATATCCTGTTCCTTATTATGTTATTACAGTAGCTTTACACGGATTTGAAAAATAACATTAACTTGATAAGGACAAAACTAGAGCTGTTCTTGGTCATATTATTTCATTACTTGGCTCCCTGCCCCTGGCTATGAATTGTATTAATACTCTACTATCGCCTTGCATCCCACTGATGTTTCCTGAGAGTCACTACATCTGTCTGACAGTCAGTACTACACCTTCTGAGACTATTTCAGCTAACTGGGGTTGGACATTTTTCTCATCAGCTTGACAATGATATAATAATAACATAAAGGCAGCATAGTATCTGCTTCATAATAAGGGGAATTAATAAGTATACAAAAAGACAATTTTCTAAACCTCTAGGGTGGTGTGCAGGCCTGATGGCACAATATTACCATCTTTAGCGCTTGTCAGTTTTATTACAAATTTTATCTTATTATTAAGGATTAGCTGCATATGAATATTATATACAGTTGTAACAAATCTGCATTTGATTTGTAACCCTGTCTTTTCCTTATTGCAGTAACTCACTGTGTTCAAGTAATTTACTGCAATCCCATTTAAACTGCAGCGGAAGTAATGTAAATTCTGAACTTATGCTCATTGACAAACACATCCCTGATAAATCAACTTATGGTACATATGGTAAAGAAATACGCACCTTCACAGTCCAAGACTAGTTAATCCTACAAATGTTACAGTATATACTGCATTTCTTAGGAGCATTATAGATTACTTTCCTATAAACATAAAACTGCAATTATCTTGCCTGAAATACAAGGAAAGGCCAGAGTGTAACCTTGATCTTCTGTAGTCAGAAATGTAAAGTCAGTAGCCTGAGGCTACAAGTATCACTTCTTTGTTTCATGGAGTAACCTCATATGATAGATTTTTGCTTTAGTGAGGATCACCTCAGTAGGTTTTTTACCATTTCTTGTCTCCACTTGTAATTGAATACTAATGCATAGAAATTCCTGCTGATGTCTACAGAGGTAAGATGCAGCACATTTTTCTGTTTCTCGTGGATTTAACTATCCTCAAAAATGTCAAACTAGCATAATTTGCGCCTACTTGAGGAAGTAACTCTCAGGGCCCACCGCATCTATGCTCAAGTCATACTAAATCATGTTAATATTGCACTCACAGGTCATATAATTAATAATTTCTAGTATCATAACTCCTTTATGGTCTTAGACGTAGCCATACATCCAGGTCTGTAGGTACCTACCAACCTTGGGTGTATGGATATGTCCAGGCCATTTTGCACACACAGAGGCTGTGCACGTGCAATCGCTGCCAGGTGTCAGCTGATTCTGACACACAGGCACTTTAACCCCCTAAATGCTACGAGATGCTATGAGATAGAAGGCAGTCAGAAGGAGGGAGCCCCTTCTGCCTCCGATAGGCCCCCGATCGTTGCCATGGTGACTCGATTTCGTCATGATGACATCTGGGTCACCATGCACTAGCATGATAGTTGTATCTGCAGGGCTGACAGTTCTAATGCATTGCAAAGCTTCATGGGTATGTATAAACAATCCAGAAGTAGCAGCGCTTTGGACGCAGCGCATATTCACTGTGTCCAAAGCACTGCTGTCTATTGAATGCAGGTGAATCAGCATGAACTGAACAGTGCAGATTCACCACATGCAATACATTCTATGGGAGAAATTTCTCTTGCGGAAACTAGCGTCTCCACAAGAGAAATTGACATGCTGCGGTCTGGAAAGACATGCGTTTTGGGCATGGGATTTCTTGAAATCCCATCCACTATGCTGTAACATCTGGATGCTGTGGGTACGATGCTGCACAAGTATCGTCCATCCCGTAGCATTTACTAATCATCTGCACATACCCTATAACATCGATCAGCCTGCTAAAACTGAAAGTCCCATCGTGAGACTTAGAAAAAAATTTAAAAAAAATAAATAAAAAAGTTGCAGAAATATTTTTTTTAAAAATCACAAAATAATATAAATTGTATATATATACAGCTCTGGCTAAAATTAAGAGACCACTTCCAAATGTTCAGTTTGTCTGATTTTTCTCTTTATAGGTATCTTTTTGAGTTAAATGTAAATTGCTCTTTTAGTCTACAAAGTACTGACAACATGTCTCAGAATTTCCAAGCAATAAATTTTGTTTTGTTTTTTCTGAAAGGAGAAATGGTCAAAATTTAAAAAAAACCAGTGCTTTCAAACCTCAAAAAATGTAAATAAAACAAGTTCATAATCATTTAGAAACAACAATACTAATGTTTTAACTCAGGAAGAGTTCAGAAATCAATATTTTGTGGAATAACCATGATTTTTAAAAACAGCTTTCATGCATCTTGGCATGCTTGCCACCAGTCTTTCACACTGCTTCTGGCGCAAAAATGTAAGCTGTTCTTCTTGTTTGTTTGTTTGTTTTGTGACTATCCATCATCCTCTTGATTACATTCCAGAGGTTTTCAATGGGGTTCAGATCTGGAAAATAGGCTTCCCATGACAGGGTTTTTATGTAGTGGTATATATATATATATATATCTATAATATAACGGTGGGAGCGTCACTCTGTCTGAAGCCTTTATAGACTGCGCAAGCGCAACACGCCTGCGCAGTCTGGCTCCAGACAGAGTGAGGCATCCAGAGCGGTGAGTACTCTGTATGGCGCCAGAGATCGCGGTATGCGTACTGGATGCATACCGCGATCTCTGGCGCCATACTCACATAGTTACCTGACCGGGAGGAGCGTTGCCACGGCGCTTCTCTTCTCCCGGGGCAGGAGACCAGGAGTGCGCGTCGGATTGCGCATGCGCAATAGCGCTATCCTGGCGCCATTTTGCTGAAGACACATTTACAGTGTGTCTTCAGCGATATGGCGCCGGACCGCGCGGTATGGGCATGCGCGTACTCCGGCGCCGCTCTCCTCCCCTGGGTCCAGCTGAACGGAACAGCGCTGGAGCACAGGGATGAAAGGTGAGTATAAATGTTTTGGTTTTTTTGGGGGTATCTGTGCAGTTTAATAGCGGTGAGGGGGCCATGCACATCAGGATAGGGGGGGCGTGAGGGGACCATGCACATCAGGATTGGAGGGTGAGGGACCATGCACATCAGGATTGGGGGAGTGAGGGGACCATGCACATCAGGATAGGGGGGTGAGGGGACCATGCACATCAGGATTGGGGGGTGAGCAGACCATGCACATCAGGTTGGGGGGTGAGGGGACCATGCACATCAGGATTGGGGGGGTGAGGGGACATGCACATCAGGATTTGGGGGTGAGGGGACCATGCACATCAGGATTGGGGGTGAGGGGACCATGCACATCAGGATTGGGGGGTGAGGGGACCATGCACATCAGGATTGGGGGGGTGAGGGGACCATGCACATCAGGGTTGGGGGTTGAGGGGACCATGCACATCAGGATTGGGGGGTGAGGGGACCATGCACATCAGGATTGGGGGGTGAGGGGACCATGCACATCAGGATTGGGGGGTGAGGGGACCATGCACATCAGGATTGGGGGGGGTGAGGGGACCATGCACATCAGGATTGGGGGGTGAGGGGACCATGCACATCAGGATTGGGGGGTGAGGGGACCATGCACATCAGGGTTGGGGGTGAGAGGACCATGCACATCAGGATTGGGGGGGTGAGGGGACCATGCACATCAGGATTGGGGGGTGAGGGGACCATGCACATCAGGATTGGGGGATGAGGGGACCATGCACATCAGGATTGGGGGGTGAGGGGACCATGCACATCAGGATTCAGGGGTGAAAGGACCATGCACATCAGGATAGGGGTGAGGGGACCATGCACATCAGGATTGGGGGGTGAGGGGACCATGCACATCAGGATTAGGGGGTGAGGGGACCATACACATCAGGATTGGAGGGTAAGGGGACCATGCACATCAGGATTGGGGGGTGAGGGGACCATGCACATCAGGATTGGGGGGGTGAGGGGACCATGCAAATCAGGATTGGGGGGTGAGGGGACCATGCACATCAGGGTTGGGGGGTGAGAGGACCATGCACATCAGGATTGGGGGTGAGGGGACATGCACATCAGGATTGGGGGGTGAGGGGACCATGCACATCAGGATTGGGGGGGTGAGGGACCATGCACATCAGGGTTGGGGGTGAGGGGACCATGCACATCAGGATTGGGGGGTGAGCGGACCATGCACTTCAGGGTTGGGGGGTGAGGGGACCATGCATACCAGGATTGGGGGGGTGAGGGGGACATGCACATCAGGATTGGGGATGAGGGGACCATGCACATCAGGATTGGGGGGGTGAGGGGACCATGCACATCAGGGTTGTGGGGTGAGGGGACCATGCACATCAGGATTGGGGGGTGAGCGGACCATGCACATCAGGGTTGGGGGGGTGAGGGGACCATGCATGCCAGGATTGGGGGGGTAAGGTGGCCATGCACATCAGGATTGGGGATGAGGGGACCATGCACATCAGGATTGGTGGGTGAGGGGACCATGCATATCAGGATTGGGGGGGTAAGGGGGCCACGCACATCAGGATTGGGGATGAGGGGACCATGCACATCAGGATTGGGGTGAGCGGACCATGCACATCAGGATTGGAGGGTGAGAGGACCATGCACATCAGGATTGGGGGGGTGAGGGGACCATGCACATCAGGATTGGGGGTGAGGGGACCATGCACATCAGGATTGGGGGTGAGCGGACCATGCACATCAGGATTGGGGGGGTGAGCGGACCATGCACATCAGGATTGGGCGATGAGGGGACCATTCATACCAGGATTGGGGGGTGAGGGGACCATTCATACCAGAATTGGGGGTGAGGGGACCATGCATTCCAGGATTGGGCGGGAGGTGACCATGCATACCAGGATTGGTGGGTGAGGGGACCGTGCATACCGGGATTGGGGGTGAGGGGACCATGCATATCAGGATTGGGGGGTGAGGGGGCCATGCACATCAGGATTGGGGGTGAGTGGACCATGCACATCAGGGTTGGGGGGTGAGAGGGCCATGCACATCAGGGTTGGGGGGTGAGGGGACCATGCACATCAGGATTGGGGGGTGAGGGGACCATGCATATCAGGATTGGGGGGTGAAGGGACCATGCACATCAGGATTGGAGGGTGAGGGGACCATGCACATCAGGATTGGGGGGTGAGGGGACCATGCACATCAGGATTGGAGGGTGAGCGGACCATGCACATCAGGATTGGGCGATGAGGGGACCATTCATACCAGGATTGGGGGGTGAGGGGACCATTCATACCAGGATTGGGGGGTGAGGGGACCATTCATACCAGAATTGGGGGTGACAGGACCATTCATACCAGAATTGGGGGTGAGGGGACCATGCATTCCAGAATTGGGCAGGAGGTTACCTTGCATACCAGGATGAGGAATGGGGTGCCATGCATAGTAGATTTGGGTGGGGGTGAGGGGACCATACATACCAGGATAGGGATGAGGGGTGCCATGCATACCAGAATAGGAGGGGGGAAGCACATACCAGAATGGGAGACCATGTACCTATAAAAATGCTTGCCACCCTGGCGTAGAACGGGTTCATCACTAGTATATATATATATATAATATATATATATAACCCATAAATAAATATTTTTCTGAAAACAAACAAAAAAATAAACAATAAAAGTGCACAGTTGGTATCGCTGCACCCAGAACAATTCACCCTACAACAATGTCACACTAGTTAACCCCTTCAGTGTACTCTGTAAAAAAAAAGAAAACATACGAGGCAAAACACAATGTTTTATTATCATACCTTGTAACTAAACGTGGAATGATCAAATGTAAATAAAAAAGAAATTGTGGGACAAATTTTGGTGCCTTAGTTTGCCCATTTTTCCTTGTGAAAATGTAAAATCTGTAGCTAAAATTAAACTAGTCTATGGTTGATTTTGATGTGTGTTTAGGATCATTATCCATTTGTAGAATCCATCCTCTTTTCAACTTCAGCTTTTTACAGGTGGTGTTGTTTGCATCAAGAATTTGTTGAAATTTCATTGAATCCATTCTTCCCTCTACCCGTGAAATGTTCCCCGTGCCATTGGATGTAATGCAACCCCAAAGCATGATTGATCCACCCCTATGCTTAATGGTTGGTGAGATGTTCTTTTCCTGAAATTCTATGTCCTTTATTCTCCACATATACCTTTGATCATTGTGGCCAAAGAGTTCTATTTCAACCTCATTGGTCCATAGGACTTGTTGACAAAATTCATCAGGCTTGTTTAGATGTTTTTTGCATACGTCCGACGCTGAATTTTATGGAGAGGACGCAGGATAGGTTTTCTTCTGATGACTGTTTCATGAAGGCCATATTTGTGCAGGTGTCTCTGAACAGTAGAACAATGTACCACAACCCCAGAGTCTGCTAAATCTTTCCGAAGATATATTGCAGTCAAGCTGGGGTTCTGATTTGCCTCTCTAGCAATCCTATGAGCAGATCTCACTGAAATTTTTCTTGGTCTTCTAGACCTTATTTTGACCTTCACTGTTCCTTTTAGCTGCCAGTTCTTAATTTAATTTCGAACTGAGAAAAGGGCAACGTAAAAACGCTTTGCTATCTTCTTATAGCCTTGTCCTACTTTGTGGGCCTCCACTATTTTCATTCTTGGAGTGCTAGTCAGCTGCTGTTTTTTTGGCACAAGGATAGAGTAGGCTGTTTTTTTATAAAGTTGGGAAATTTTCATCACCTGGCCTTTCCTAATGATGAAAGTGAACAAGCCGTAACCCTAACAGGTGTTATACTATTGTAGGAACTCGAGGATTCTGATAGCGTGGGGCAATGAACAATCAGAGACGGGTTTCTTTGAATGCAAATAGTGTATTTGTAAGGTTCTTTGTCTCTGTTGACATGTTCCTTGAAACTCAGTTTTCCGTCGGCCATTTTGCTTTCTGTCTTTCTGCAGCTCTTGCCCTCAGTTAATATGGAGTTTCCAGTTTTCATGTTCCCGCCCTGATTCTTCCCTCTTGCTTCTTAAGCACCCTCAGCTGAACAATCAGTGCTCCTGAATCAAGCCTCAGTCAGTCTGTGACCTGACTCCTGGAAGCCTTGGACTTGTACTCCAGCTATTCCCTACTGAGGAACCTTGGAACACTTTTGGACTCTGGAAACCTGCTGTTTGGTGAATCCATGTTTGCAGAGGAATTACGGTACAGAGAAGAGATCCTGAACCTGCTTTGGAGATTTATTGTAGTGCTTGAAGTTACTCTGGCCTGCTGTGTCTCCTGTCGCTGTTCCTGCAAACTGTGTGAACTTTTCAGCATGCTTGTATGAAGTAATACAAGTCATTTCATTTCAACCTATGTCTCCTGTGTTTTCCTCGCACCCAAGCACAAGACGCTATAGGAACTGTACACTATACATGACACGATTCAGGAGCCAATGTTTAGTGTCTGCTGGGTCTGGGAAAGCCGTGTCTGCTGTGACTGTGGATATCAGATGTCCGTTTAATACCTTATGTGATGACAGTGGTTGTGACTTCTCACAACCATTCCAGGTGAGCGCATTCCCTTAAAATTTTACTCTGGAGTGTTACCACAGGTAAACACTATTGTTTTTTTTTTTTTTTTCCTTTCCTCTTCTCCTTCCAGCACCTCTGCCTTAAAAGATCTGGAAGATGGAGGCCCGCATAAAGGAACTTTGCGGAGTGACTGATACAATCCTTTCAGATGTACAGACTTTAAAAACCCGTTTTGCAAGCCTACAGGACCTCACTAATCATAATTTGCAAGTGTTTGGACAGACTACCCAGGAATTGCGAGCCAGGATTGAGGCTCTAGAGGAACGAGCCCAGGCTCTTGCCATAACCCCAAGTTTTGGGATCCCCAAATTACCTCCTTTTCGTTTTGGCGGTGAACGTGAGAAATTCAGGGGATTTATTAATCAATGCAATTTATTTTTCTCTGCACATGCTTCACAATTTCCCACTGAACGATCCAAAGTGCTTACTATAATCATGTTGCTTACCAATAAGGCTTTGATGTGGGCAAACCCTCTGATTGAGACTGAGGATGATTGTTTGAATCACCTTGATGCTTTTATTTCAGCCATGGGGCAGGTGTTTGATGACCCCAATCGAGGTGCAACAGCTGAAGCAGCCATGTTAACTTTGCGCCAAGGTAAGCGTTCAGTAGCCGAATATGCCCTGGATTTCAGGAGATGGGCTCTTGATACCACTTGGGACACTTCCGCTAAAAAATCTATTTTTCGGAAAGGGTTGTCTCCACTGATTAAGGATGAACTTGCTCGTGCCGACCCTCCCACTGCGTTAGGTGACTTTATTAACTATTGTATCCGTATTGATGCTCATCTGACTGAACGCAGACAAGAGAGATGGTTCGAAAATAATCGCACTAACCTTTTACTACCTCCCTCCTCAGCTAAGGAACCTTTGAGTAGGATCACAAGGGAACCAGAACCTGAACCCATGCAGGTGGACTCTTTACAAAGACGGGTTAGTGATGCACGCAAAGAACATCGTATAAAGGAAAATCTATGTTTCTACTGTGGTAAGTCAGGGCACTTCATTATAAACTGCCCCAGCCGTTCTCGTAAGACTACTGCAGCAGTCATTCACTGTGGGTGTTGCGAGAGGAGCTCTGTCATGTCCGAGCCTCAGGCTCCAGAGAGATCTGCTGCAAGAGATCTTGATTTCTCGGACTTAAACTCTGTTAGTTCTGGGGACGATGACGGTATAAACGCTGCAATTTTTCAAGTTTCCTCAGCGGTGTCCCAGCTGAGTTGTAAAAGAAACAATTCTCATTGCTTCCTTTCCATCAAACTCTGGGTTGACTCAGTCTGGGTGTCTAGCTCTGCTATGATCGACTCAGGAGCAAGTGGAAATTTTATGGATATCTCCTTTGCTCTGAAACAGGGGATACGTTCAGTGAAGAAGGCTACTCCAGTACAGATGGAGACTGTGGATGGCTCTCTACTGACTTCTGGACCAGTGGATCAAGAAACAGAGCCTTTGAGGGTCCTTAAGGGTAAAGATCATCAGGAGAAAATGTCTTTTTTGCTTATCTCTTCTCCCCAATTTCCCATCATTCTAGGGCTACCATGGCTGCAGGCGCAGAATCCTACGATTAACTGGGAGACCAAGGAATTACACTTTCCGGAGAAACAGATGAGTCAAGGAGTTTCAGCTTGCTCTGTTCCTAAAGGAACCATGTCAGTCCCTGAACTACCAGCTGTATACCAGGACTATGACGATTTATGTGACAAGAAGAACGCTGATCAGCTTCCTCCTCACCGTCCATATGATTGTCCAATTGAATTATTACCCGGAGCCGAGATACCTTTTGGTAAGATCTACCCCCTAGCGGGGCCCGAGCTAAAAGCTTTGAAGGATTATATAGACGAAAATTTAGCCAAGGGCTTCATACGCCCCTCTTCATCTCCCGCAGGTGCACCCATCTTCTTTGTGAAGAAGAAAGATGGATCTCTGAGACCCTGCATAGACTATAGGGAACTCAATAAGGTTACTATTAGAAACCGTTATCCATTGCCTTTAATCTCTGAGTTGTTGGAGAGAGTGCGGCATGCCAAAATTTTCTCTAAACTGGATCTCCGTGGGGCCTATAACTTGGTCCGTATCAGACCTGGGGATGAATGGAAGACTGCTTTCAGGTCACGCTATGGACACTTTGAATATCTAGTTATGCCTTTTGGTCTGAGTACCGCCCCAGCCACTTTCCAACACTTCGTGAATGATATCTTCAGGGATCTCCTAAATACATTTGTGGTGATTTATCTGGATGATATTCTAATTTTTTCTAACTCCACAGAGGAACATCATGGACATGTGAGAATGGTCTTAGAACGCCTAAGACAAAACCATCTCTACATCAAACTTGAAAAATGTGAATTCCATAGGACCGAAATTCAATTTCTGGGGTATGTACTATCTACGCAAGGGATTAGTATGGATGGAAGCAAGACCCAAGCCATCAAGGATTGGCCAATTCCTAGAAATGTGAAGGAGGTGCAGCGTTTCATCGGGTTTGCCAACTTCTATAGACGTTTCATTAAGAATTTTTCTGAGGTAGTGTCACCTATCACCCAACTTACCCGGAAACAGTCTAGGTTCTCTTGGACCCCGCAAGCTCAGGAAGCATTTTCCTGTTTAAAGGATAAATTTACCACCGCACCTATCTTAGTACATCCCAACCCCGAGCTTGCCTTCATAATAGAGGTGGATGCTTCAGCCTGTGCCGTTGGAGCTATACTCTCTCAGAGAACAGGTGAGAAGAATGTCTTGCATCCCTGTGCCTTCTTTTCCCAGCAGTTGTCTTCGGCTGAGAGGAACTACGATGTGGGCAATAGAGAATTGTTGGCCATTATTGACGCCTTCAAGGAATGGAGACACCTTCTTCAGGGAGCTGCACAGCAAATAGTCGTCCTGACAGACCATCGTAACCTTGAATTTATCAGGTCGGCTAAGTGCCTGACTCCTCGCCAGGCTCGCTGGAATCTTTTCCTAAACCAATTTAATTTTGTCATTTCTTATAGACCAGGATCGCGCAATGGAAAGGCTGATGCACTCTCTAGGATTCATTCAGCAGAGACACGTCCACTTACTCCTCCTAAGACTATTCTTCCTGACTCTAGATTCCTGGGAGTGATTCATAATCAAGACCTACTTAAGGACATCAAGGAAGCATACCATGCGGATTCTTTGTTGGCTCAACCCCCAAGGGACGTAAGTCTTGTCTTTAAGAATGGTGTTTGGATTCAGGGACAACGTCTGTATATACCTGAAACAGTCAGATTGAGAGTATTGCAACTCATCCACGATTCCAAGATAGCTGGGCATAGGGGAATTCTAAAGACACAAGAATTTCTTTCTCGTTTCTTTTGGTGGCCCACTTACAGGAAAGATGTCTTAAACTATGTCACTTCATGTGAAGTCTGTGCAAGATGCAAAACACCTCGCTCCTCACCAACTGGTCTGTTGCAACCTCTTCCCACCCCGTCCCGCCCGTGGGGATCCATTTCTATGGACTTCATTGTAGAGTTACCAACCTCTCAAGGGAAGAACACCATTCTAGTGATGGTTGACCGTCTAACAAAGGCAGCTCATTTTATCCCTTGTGTCGGCTTACCCACTGCAAAACAGACATCAGACTTGATGATTAAGAATGTGTTTCGCTTACATGGAGTACCGGATGAGGTCATTTAGGATCGAGGGGTGCAATTCACTTCAAGGTTTTGGCAAAATTTCTGTGCAGCATTGGACATTAAAGTAAACCTTTCTTCTGCTTTTCATCCCCAGACTAATGGACAGACAGAACGAACCAATCAGACCCTGGAGCAGTATCTCCGCTGTTTTATCTGCCACCTACAGGATGATTGGGTGGATCTACTTCCACTGGCTGAGTTCTCTTATAACAACTCTCAGAGCGCCTCCACTAAGCAGTCTCCTTTTTACTCCAATCTAGGTTATCATCCTAACATTCTTCCTCGATTTCCCATAGATACGCCCTTGCCGGCAGTGGCTGAAAGAATCACTTTTTTACAAAAGAATATGGATCTTCTAAAGGAAAATCTAGAATTGGCTCAGGAAAGGTACAAGAAAGCAGCAGATAAATTTCGTAAACCTGCACCAGCTTTCAAGGTAGGAGATTTGTTCTGGCTGTCAACCAGAAATCTTAAATTAAAGATTCCATCGTCTAAATTGGGACATAAGTACATTGGACCTTATAAGATCAATAAGATTATAAGTGCTGTTGCTTGTCGTCTTCAACTACCCAGAACTATGAGAATCCACCCTGTCTTTCATGTATCCCTACTAAAGGCTGCAACACCCAATACGTTTCCTGGACGTTCTTCTCCTTGCCCTGACCCAGTGCTGGTCGATGGTCAGGAAGAATTTATGGTGGAAAGGATTCTAGATTCCAGGTTGTACAGAAATCAGTTGCAATATTTGATTAAATGGCAGGGCTACCCAGTGGAGGACAACTCATGGGAACCAGTCAATAATGTAAATGCTCCTCGCCTGCTCCGCCAGTTTCATCAGAGGTACCCTGACAAGCCTGGTCTGAGGTCATCCGGAGGTTGTCCCTAAGGGGGGAGTAATGTAAGGTTCTTTGTCTCTGTTGACATGTTCCTTGAAACTCAGTTTTCCGTCGGCCATTTTGCTTTCTGTCTTTCTGCAGCTCTTGCCCTCAGTTAATATGGAGTTTCCAGTTTTCATGTTCCCGCCCTGATTCTTCCCTCTTGCTTCTTAAGCAGCCTCAGCTGAACAATCAGTGCTCCTGAATCAAGCCTCAGTCAGTCTGTGACCTGACTCCTGGAAGCCTTGGACTTGTACTCCAGCTATTCCCTACTGAGGAACCTTGGAACACTTTTGGACTCTGGAAACCTGCTGTTTGGTGAATCCATGTTTGCAGAGGAATTACGGTACAGAGAAGAGATCCTGAACCTGCTTTGGAGATTTATTGTAGTGCTTGAAGTTACTCTGGCCTGCTGTGTCTCCTGTCGCTGTTCCTGCAAACTGTGTGAACTTTTCAGCATGCTTGTATGAAGTAATACAAGTCATTTCATTTCAACCTATGTCTCCTGTGTTTTCCTCGCACCCAAGCACAAGACGCTATAGGAACTGTACACTATACATGACAGTATTTGTGAAACAGCAAAACACCCAAAAACAATATACAAACAACCCGTAGTGACATGCAATGAAACGAGTCCATATATATACAAGTCCAGTTATATGAATCCGGATATTTAAGTCCTTGAACCTCTATAGAAAGGGCGGTAAAGTTCTTACGACGGAGTCCTCACACAAATGTGACCATAAGGTAAGTCTGATGCACAGGTAACGTGGCTAGATTCACACACTGCTGGTGTATGAAGAGTCAGATCCAGATATGCAGTAGACACAGGGAGGTCCAGGAACAAGTTAATCTCAGTTGTGGCATAATTCAGTGAAGTCCAACAACAAGTTCATATGTCAGTAAGATTCCAGTAACAGTTCCAACAGCTCTCACCAGAGGGAGTGAACGAAGGGTTAAACAGCAACACAGTTCAGAACACAGTTCTTACCAGATGGAGTGAACCAAGGGTTAAATTCCAAAGTCAACAGGTTAGTAATAATACAGTAAGTGCAGCTTACATATGCAGAGAATGTCCAGAGCCATGGGTAGAAACTGCTGTGGCTGAGAACCACCTGAAGGTAACCTGGCTATGCACTTTCCCGGTAAATACACAAAAGATCTGTGAGGAACAAAGCAGCTGGGTTGCAGGGAAACGGAAGCAGAATACTCCAGCAAGGAAGCCAGCACCTGAGCTGGGTTTTAAACAAACGAACAGGAAGTAGGGCACACAAAACAGCAAACTCCATTTTAACAAAGGGCAAAATCATTGACAAAGTTACCTAGAAGACCCGGAATACTGACAACAGACTAATTAAGGTCTGAAACCTTGTTCAAAATTATCTGAGCACACAAATCTCCAAGGGTGCTCAAACTTTTGCATTGACCTATTTTCCTTTTTTTAATTTTTAAAATGGAAAAAAATGACAGTTTATTTTTTTTACCTTAAATGCAAAGGAAATGTGTTATCTTTAACTTTAGGCCTATTAGAGATCATTTCATCTTCAACTTGCTTAACTGTTCACAATAACAGTAATTTTGACCAGGGGTGCCCCAACTTTAGATGTCAAACATCTACCTTTCCAGGATACTTGTATGTATTGAATTTTTTAAAGGTAACTGGTTTAAATGGCATTGGGTCAATTTTTCCTCGTTTGACATTGATTTACAGGTGTTTGGAAAAAGTTCTGCCAGGAGAATGTACTGTTCTTAGTTTTATACAGTCATTTTTTGCACAAACTTTGTGACAAGAAATAAAAATGTCAAATAAAATGAAAGGTTGATATATCTTTGATACCGATATATTAAGAAGAGAAATATATAGTAGCTGTGTGTTTCATCTATCTTCTTTGCTTGGATGGATAGCTTAGCAAAAAAACGGAATCTAAAATGTGCGTAGAGTAGACAGGTTTTGCAATTACTGAACACTGAATAGAGCACTGAAGAGCTAATAGGATTAGTTATAAATCAATTAAAAAGGCAAACGTGCTATCTGTTCATTTATATTCAGTTAGGATATGGCTGGCTTTATTCATAAAAAAGAGAAACTAGTTCTTGGCAATATTCTTACATTCCTTCTAAAGGTTGTCATTTTCAGATTTATCTCATTTGAATACATTTATGTTTAATACATTTCCTTAGCCACATAATTACTGCTATTGTCCCTATCCAATCTACATACAGGGAAAATACAAACTTTTTCATTTAATTCAGAGAATTGTGACTTGTATGTAAGATTGCAGAACAATACTGCTGAAGGACATTTTCCGTTCATTTTCTAAAGAATCAATTTTCCTCTCTTACCGGAGAATTTTTTTTATATCAGCAAGGCGGCAAATATTCTTGCTTTCACTTCAATATTCTTACTATGTCCCATAGATGATTTTGTCACTAATGGTTTAATAAAACTGTGGAAAAAAATCATTGAGTTTAAACTAAAGAGAATTCATTATATACTGTATACTAGAAAGGTATTAGACATGCGGACCACCACAACATCACTTGCTAAAGAGTTTTTGATACAGCCTACAGAATTGTTAGGCAGTTGTAGAAACTAAATCAAATTCCTGACATCTAAATAAGTGTTCACACATCTTGATATAATGATCAATGCAAAATCAATACGGTTAGCCAGGCAGAATGGGTAATGTGTAAGTGTAGGGTGACTTTTGATACTGTCTTTAGGGCTGACTACCATGAAAGATTCAGAAAACTGCAAAAAAAAAATATTTTTCCATAGTAGTGTGTGCACAAACAAATACTTTGCAGCATGATCTGTTCATTTATGGTTATTCTTAGGGAGAAAATCTGTAGAAAAGTTGAGCTGCTGTTATCCTTTGTATTCGAAGTCAACACCAGGAGCAGAATGCTTAGAGAGAAAAACTATAATGGAAAGTTATACATCCATTCCATGTTTTGGGCCAGTACTGATTTTGTCTTTAAAATACTGATCTACACTCTCTTAAATTACATGCCCAGCTGGCCCAAACATGCATATTTATGGTGAAGTATGGCAACATAGTTGTTAACTGACTACAGTGGGTAAGGAAAGTATTCAGACCCCATTACATTTTTCACCCTTTGTTTCATTGCAGCCATTTGGTAAATTCAAAATAGTTCATTTTTTTCTCATTTACCCCTTTCTGACATTGGACGTACTATCCCGTCCATGTGCCCTGGGCCCATATGACCATGGACGGGATAGTACATCATCAGCAATCAGCCGTGCTCAGGGGGGGGGAGCGTGGCTGATCGTGGCCGGGTGTCAGCTGATTCTCACAGCTGACACCCGGCAATAAGTGCCAGGAGCGATCATGGACCGCTCCCGGAACGTTAACCCCTGAAACACTGTGATCAAACATGATCGCAGCGTTCCAGGAGCAGGCAGAGGGGCTGTCAACTCTGACAGCCCCTCTGCCTTTGGATCGGAAACCCGCGTCATGACGCGGGGTCATGATTTCTTCCATGTAACCCCCTGTCGTCATGATGACATTTGGGTTACTAGAGCTTAGAGACTTCCTGTCATGCGCTGTGCATGTCAGGGCAGGAGGTCTCTAAAGTCAGTGTGCACAGAGTGCAGCGCTGACAGCTTATATGGCATGCAGATCTTCATGCCATATAAGCGATCATCCTGCAGAAAATGAGTGTCCCATAGTGGGACAAAGTGTAAAAGTAAGAATGAAATAAAAAAAATAAAATGCTTGTTAAAAATTTTAAAAAAATTATAAAAAATAATAAAAAAATCAATATTTATTCGATCAATAAATAAATATTTGAATTTAAAAAATCGAAACAATAAAAGTACACATATTTAGTATCGCCACCTCTGTAATGACCCAACCTATAAAACTGTCCCACTAGTTAACCCCTTTAGTGAACACCATTAAAAAAGGCAAAAAACAATGCTTTATCATCATAGCGTGGAACAAAAAGTGGAATAACACACGATCAAAAAGATGGATATAAATAAACGTGGTGTTAGGGATCGAGTTCCCATTGCTGCACAAGGGGAATCTCGAGCCAGTCCTGCTGCGGTCCCCCATCCATCTCCAGCCGCAGTGGAGCCTGCTCAGCAGAGATGTCGGTCCCAGCGTCTCGCTCAGTTTAACACTGTGCAGAGGCTTGTTGCTGTCTTTCCTGGTTCCTCTATTATTAACCAGTGCTGGAGCAGGCAGTTCGGGAACTAAGTCCCTGCTTTCTCCATCTGAGCATGCCCAGGGCAAGATCTCCCATTGGAGATCAGGGGTCACATGCTCGGTTACAGCAGCGACTCCCATTGGTCCACCAGGAAGGTCCTGAAACTACATGTGTTCTGGAATGGTTTCGCATTGGTCCTTTTCTGGTAGGTCCTGCAGTTGCTACTATAAAAGGGTGGCATGGCTGGGCCGCCATGCGCTAGTATCAAATCCGTTACGTGCTTGCGCCAGTGTGGTCATGTATGCATGTGGTTAGGTCTGGCTGAAATAAGCCCCTAGAATACCGGCACCTCCGGTGAGGAGATTGTATGCACGTGTTCAGGGCTCGGCTGAAAACGCCATTAGAATACCGGCTAATCCGGTGAGGACATTATTGCTTGTGTTCTGACTGCATGATCATGGACTGCTATATGCACAGCAGTTAACCGTGTACCTGGACCCAGTAGGGTTATTCAGCGACTCTGTGACGCAACAGGGTTCGCTTTAAAATGCTAGTCAGTGCCCTAGTGTTTTACTTTGCGGCTCACTGAAGCTAAGTGAGTTCGCACTTATCGCCATATAGCGCTGTGGCATTCCCGCTAGCGGCTCTGTGGATTAACAGAGTTTGCACTAACTGCCAAAGCGCGCTACGGCGTTTATTTTAGCGACTCTGCGGGATAACAGAGTTTGCTACTCACGCCATCTTACTAGCAGCAGGCTCTGCCTGCACGGTGGACCCCGGGTTGCGAACGCACCTTTCTACATTATCTATTAGGTGCGTTCTGCAGACCGTAACACGTGGTACCGCTAAAAAGTCATCTTATTCCGCAAAAGACGAGCTGCCATACAGCTCCATCACCGGAAAAATAAAAAAGTTATAGCTCTCAGAGTAAAACGATGCAAAAATATTTTTTTTTCTATAAAATAGCTTCTATTGTAGAAAAGCGCCAAAACATAAAAAAGATATAAATGAGGTATCGCTGTAGTCATACTGACCCAAAGAATAAAACTGCCTTATCAATTTTACCACTTGCGGAATGGTATGAACGCCCCCCAAAAGAAATTCATGAATTGCTGGTTTTTGTTCATTCTGCTCTCAAAAATCGGAATAAAAAGCGATCAAAAATATCATGTGCACAAAAATGGTACCAATACAGACGTCAACTTGTCCCACAAAAAACAAGACCTCACATGACTCTGTGGGCCAAAATATGGAAAAATTATAGCTCTCAAAATATGATGATGCAAAAACTATTTTTTGCAATAAAAAGCGTTTTTTAGTGTGTGACAGCTGCCAAACATAAAAACCCACTATAAATAGTAAATCCAACCCCACTTTATCATCCTCTTAGTTAGTGGAAAATAATAAAATAAAAAAATGTATTTTTTTCCATTTTCCCATTAGAGTTAGGGTTAGGGTTTGGGCTAAATTTAGGGTTAGGGTTGGGGCTAAAGTTAGGCTTAGGGTTGGGGCTAAAGTTAGGGTTGGGGCTAAAGTTAGGGTTAGGGTTAAGGCTGGGGCTAGAGTTGGGGTTAGGGTTTGGATTATGGTTAGGGTAGGGATTAGGGTTAGGATTATGTTTAGGGGTGTGCTAGTGTTAAGTTTGTGGTTAGAGTTATGGTTACGGTTGGGATTAGGGTTAGGGGTTTGTTGGGGTTAGGGTTGTAGTTAGAATTGGGGGGTTTCCACTGTTTAGGCACATCAGGAGCTCTCCAAACTCAACATGGTGTCTGATCTCAATTCCAGCCAATTTTGGTTTGAAAATGTCAAATGGCGCTTCTTCCCTTCCGAGCTCTTCTGTGCACCCAAACAGTGGCTACCCCCCTCTTATGGGGTATCAGCATACTAAGGAAAAATTGGACAACTTTTTAGGTCCAGTTTCTCCTCTTACCCGTGGGGAAAAAAATAAGGGACTAAAAGATCATGTTTGTGGAAAAAAATGTGATTTTTTTTTCATGACTGTACGTTATAAACTTCTGTGAAGCACTTGGGGGTTCAAAGTGCTCACCACACATCTAGACAAGTTTCTTAGGGGGTCTAGTTTCCAAAATGGTTTCACTTGTGGGGGGTTTCCACTGTTTAGGCACATCAGGGGCTCTCCAAATGCGACATGGCATCCGATCTCAATTCCAGCCAATTTTGGTTTGAAAAAGTGAAACGGCGCTACTTCCCTTCCGAGCCCTGCCGTGCCCCCAAACAGTGGTATTCCCCCCACATATGGGGTATCGGCAAACTTCCTAATGAGAAATTGCCCAACAACTTTATCTGTCAATTTTCTCCTTTTACCCTTGTGAAAATAAAAAAACTTTGTAAAAGATCTCTTTTGTGACTAAAAATTTAAATGTTCATTTTTTCCTTCCACATTCCAAAAATTCCTGTGAAGCACCTGAAGGGTTAATAAACTTCTTGAATATTGTTTTGAGTACCTACCTTGAGGGGTGCAGTTTTTTAGAATGTGTCACTTTTGGGTATTTTCTGCCATATAGACCCCTCAAAGTGACTTCAAATGTGAGGTGGTCCCTAAAAAAAATGGTTTTGTAAATTTTGTTGTAAAAATGAGAAATCGCTGGTCAACTTTTAACCCTTATAACTTCCCAACAAAATAAATTTTGTTTCCAAAATTGTGCTGATGTAAAGTTGACATGTGGGAAATGTTATTTAGTAACTTTTTTTGTGACATATTTCTCTGCTTTAAGGGCATAAAAATTCAACGTTTGAAAATTGCAAAATTTTCAAAATTTTGTCCATATTTCCGTTTTTTTCCATAAATAAACGCAAGTTATATTGAAGAAATTTACCACTAACATGAAGTACAATATGTCACGAGAAAACAATCTCAGAATCGCCAAGATCCGTTGAAGCATTCCAGAGTTATAATAACCTCATATATGGACAGTTGTCAGAATTGT
>JARQOD010000002.1:268693423-268750611 GCA_033576555.1 Oophaga sylvatica
TGTGTAATGGCCGCTCTCTGCTCCTGATCTCACTGTAGAGCTGTGTGTGATTATAACTGACACATCTGCAGGTTTCTCTCAGCTTCCATCTCACAGGCAGACAGGACAGGGTTGTAATATTGTTGTAATACAGTAGAGCTGTGAGAGCTGCAGCTGCTAATGTTTATAAGGAGAAAAAGATCAGTTCTACTGTTCTGTGTTAGTTCTATGCCTCACACTAGTAATGCCCAATTTTATTTCTAATAATCTCTGGAGGCAGACTCTCGTGCAGATCAGTGTCCGGCCCATAGTCCTGAACAGCTCATTTTACATATAGGGAAAATGTGGATTTCTCTGGAATCCCACTAAGGACAACATCTGCAAGGAGTTTGTATGTTCTCCCCGTGTTTGCGTGGTCTTCCTCCGGGTACTCCGGTTTCCTCCCACACTCCAAAAAAAAAAACATACTGATAGGGAATCTATACTGTGAGCCCCATCGGGGACAGCGACGATAATGTGTGCAAACTGTAAAGCGCTGCGGAATATGTTAGCGCTATATAAAAATAAAGATTATTATTAAAAATAAAGATTATTATTTAATTAAACACAGCTATACTCCAATGAAGGAGTAGAACCATCTCAAGGAGGATCACAAGAAAATGGACAGCATGTGACTTAAATATGAGTGTCTGAGCAAAGTGTCTGAATACTTATGTCCATGTGATATTTCAGTTTTTCTTTTTTAATAAATTTGCAAAACTTTCCACATTTCTGTTTTTTTAAGTCAAGATGGGGTGCAGAGTGTACATTAATGAGAAAAAATGAACTTTTTTGAATTTACCAAGTTGCTGCAATGAAACAAAGAGTGAAAAATTTAAAGGGGTCTGATTACCACTGTAGATATCACCATGATTATCAGTGCTTACTTATAAGACCCTTATGATTCTTAGAATGAAAAGCCCACAGTGCTAGTTAATCTTCAATCATAATGTTATTGCATAGCCTAGTGATATTATATAACATGATATTATGAGAAGTTTCTTAGAAGTCTAGTGTTAGCATAACATAGTAATTGGGAAAACACGTCTGTCTTACACATTAGTGTAAATAAAAAAACACAAATCCATTCAGTATTAAAAGGAAAAATGACCAGAGTTTCGCAGACAATATATAAAAATATTTCTACCAAATAATACATCCTTCGAAACAGATGTTGCCAGGGACACTTGAATTCAGCCATTAAATGAGCACCTCTATATATTATATGTCATGCAAAAATACAAGTGCAATCTAAATTATTCAGCCCTCAATGCACAATATGTTTATTGGAAAAAATTTCTGCTGTATGCAATAAACCAAACTAGAACAATTTATATGGTTCAACACAACTAATATAACTAGTGGGTTCTCCAAATTCAGAGCAAAAATGTCACTTTTAATAACTACTCTAGTCTCAGAATCATTCAAACCTTTATGAAAAGCATTTTCATAACTTACTAGAACACCCTTTGGCTGTTTTAAGCTGCTGCAAACATGATAGTCAGACATTAGGGTTCCCGAAACACTGTGAGGAGTCTTATCCTATTCCTCATGGAAATGCAACCATCTTCTTTAGATCCCACCAAATGTTTCCTATAGAGATTAAGTCAGGACACTATTATATCCACTCTAAAACCTTCCAGGACATTTTCTGAAACCAAGCCTTGTTGGACTTTAAGATAAACTTGGGATCATTGGAGGTCCAACGATGGCAAAGCTTCAGCTTGCTTGCAGATGGCATGACATTTTCGCCTATGATTTCCTGAAACTTTATTGAATCAATCTTGCTTTCCATATGCTGCAAGTTTCCAGAATTAGAGAAACCAAAGCAGTCTGAAAGCATCACCGAGCCACAATCTTGCTTCACTGTTCTTTACAGCGTATACTTCATACCATTGCTATATTAGCTGAAAAGTTCAAGTTTTGTTTCATCACTGCATAGTACAGTCCCAAAACTTCTGTGGAGGAACAGTTATATGATTTTGAGTATATTGGAAGTGACATTTCTTTTACTTTTGGGTGAGTAGAGGCATATGTTTTGGGGGTCAGGCATGGGAGACCTTATAGGGAGCCTGCAGATATGTGGTTAATCTGTAGGCTAATAGCGTTCTGAACCTGCCCAGCACTGGCACTTAGACCCCTCCTGCTGGGAGGAAATTAACGTTATTCCTCCCGATAGAGTTCAGCCAATGGGGCGGCGCCATTGCTAGTTCAGTCACCACTCTGAGTATACTCAACGGTGGCTGCCTGTTACTGCACCCCAGCTCTAACTGACAGTCGGCCTTAATGCTGAGCTGCTGTCAGTCAGTGCAGGTGGTGCGGTTACAGCCGCCGCTCTCTATAACCAGTGTAGTGACTGAACCCTCGCCTGCGACATCCCCGAGACAGAACACCAAATGCTGCAGGGAGGAATAAAGTTAATTTCTTCCCGACAAGGGGGGTCAAAGTGCTGGTGCCGGCCGGCTTCAGAACTCTATTAACCTGCAGATTAACCCCATGTCTGCAGGTCAATAGCGTTTTTTCACAAGACATTCCCTTTGAGAGTTTAGTATACTGCTTACTATATAAATTGAAAAACTTAGTGCCTGATGCAATCAAGTCAGTGAAGGAAATAATTATTTGATCCCGTGCTGATTTTGTAAGTTTGCCCACCAACAAAGACATGAACAGTCAAAAATTTTAAGGGTAAGTTAATCTTAACATTGAGAGATAGAATATCAAAAATAAAATCCAGAAAATCTCATTGTATAAATTATATTAATTTATTTGCATTTTGCAGTGAGAAATAAGTGTTTGATCTCCTACCAACCATTAAGAGTTCTGGCTCCTAATCAACTCGTTACCTGCATTAAAGACAGATGTCTTACATGGTCACCTTTATAAAAGACTGCTGTCCACAGACTCAATTAATCAGTCAGACTCTAACATCTACAACATGGGCAAGACCAAAGAGCTTTATAAGGATGTCAGGGACAGGATAATAGACCTGCACAAAGCTGGAATGGGCTACAAAACCATAAGTAAAACGCTGGGTGAGAAGGAGACAACTGTTGGTGCAATAGTAAGAAAACGGAAGAAATACAAAATGACGTCAATCGACATCAATCTGGGACACCATGCTTAATCTCAACTCGTGGGGTTTCTTTCATCACGAGGAAGGTAAGAGATCAGCCTGAAACTACACAGAAGAACTTGTTAGTGATCTCAAGGCGGCTGGGACCACAGTCTCCAAGAAAATCATGGGTAACACATTACACCGTAAAGGTTAAAAATCCTGCAGGTCCTGCAAGGTCCCCCAGCTCAAGAAGGCACATGTGAAGGCCCATCTGAGGTTTGCAAATGAATACCTGGATGATTCTGTGAGTGATTGGGAGAAGATGCTGTGGTCAAATGAGACAAAAATTGAGCTCTTTGGTATTAACTCAACTCGCCGTGTTTGGAGGAAGAGAAATGCTGTCTGTCACTCAAAGAACACCGTCCCCACTGTCAACCATGGAGGTGGAAACGGTGTTTTGGGGGTGTTTCTCTGCTAAGGGCACAGGACTATTTCACCGCATCAATGGAAGAATGAATGGAACCATCCTGAGTGACAACCTTCTTCCCCCCGCCAGGACATTAAAAATGGGTCATGGCTGGGTCTTCTGGCAAGACAATGACCCAAAACATACAGCCAAGGCAACAAAGGAGTGGCTCAAAAAGAAGCACATCAAGGTCATGGAGTGACCTAGCCAGTCTCCAGACCTTAATCCCATAGAAAACTTATGGAAGGAGTTGAAGCTATGAGTTGCCATACGACAGCCTCAAAATCTTAATGATTGAGAGATGATTTGCAAAGAGGAGTGGACCAAATTCCACCTGACATGCACAAACCTCATCCTCAGCAACAAAAAATGTCTAACTGCTGTGCTTGCCAACAAGGGTTTTGCCACCAAATATTAAGTCTTGTTTGCCAGAGGGATCAAATACTTATTTCTCACTGCGAAATGCAAATAAATTTATATACTTTATACATTGTGATTTTTCTGGATTTTATTTTTGATATTCTATTTCTCAATGTTAAAATTAACCTAACCTTAAAATTATAGACTGTTCATGTCTTTGTCAGTGGGCAATAATAGGATAGCGTGTGCACTGCTAGGTAGATATAAAGGTGCCAGATTAGGGTCCCAAACCAGTATATAGTATAATGAAATCAGGCACTCAACTTAATGTGATATGGATAACCAGTGATATTTATTGTGGACAATTTGTACGGTTTTCAAATGGCAAAACGTTTCGGCATGCTCTGTGCCTTTCTAAATTGCCTCCTATAACAGGTAATGAAACCGTTTCCAAGTTGAGGAAATCTATACAAGATAAAGTGTCACATCTCCATAACCGGATAGATGTCTGAAAAAGAACCCTTTTGTATAGAAGACCTCGCCAAATTGTTTAAATACTGTGCAGCCCTTATAGTGATATCACCGATACAGCCTCTAGTGTGCCGTCCAACTGCAGTGACTGACGCAGGATAAATACACTATATAGCGCTTTTTTCCATATTGTGCTGATGTCTGTTAGGGTTCGAGTTCCCGCTGCTGCACAAGGGGAGTCTCGAACCAGTCCCGCTGTGGTCCCCCATCCATCTCCGGCCGCAGTGGAGCCTGCTCAGCAAAGACGTCGGTCCCGGCATCTCGCCCGGTCTAATACTGTGCAGAGATTTGCTGCTGCCTCTCCAGGTACTGCAATTGTAGCCAGTACTGGTCAGCGGCGTGCAGACGTCTTTAGGACTAAGTCCTTTGTTACTTCATCTGAGCATGCCCAGGGCAAGATTTCCCATTGGAGATCAGGGGTCACATGCTCAGATACGTGATATCAAAAACGTATGCACAGCCTCAAGAAGGTGCGAGAGTAGGTGCCCAAACCATATGCATATAAAGAGAAACTCTGCACTCAACTTCAGAATGTAAATTTATTTAGGAGTGGTCCAAAAATAAATGGTAGTAAGCAGACAAGTGGTGGACACCGCGTCTCACCAGCAGCATCAGACGGCTTCTTCTCCCCTGCAAGATTACAGTTGTCTCTTGGCATTTAACTGCTACTCCATATGACTGCTTCACACTAACTATCGCCTTGAAGTAATCTCCCATTTGGTCCATTAGCAACTATTACACCTTATCAGGGTAGCTGATGAAGGTCATGTGACCGAAACGTCCTCCCTGCTTACTACCATTTATTTTTGGACCACTCCTAAATAAATTTACATTCTGAAGTTGAGTGCAGAGTTTCTCTTTACATGCTCAGATACAGCTGCCACTCCTATTGGTCCTTCAGGAAGGTCCTATGGCTGTTGATGTTCTGAAGCAGCTTCCCATTGGTCCTTCCTGGAAGGTCTTTTTCTCGTGGCTGCTATAAAACGCTGTCCTTACCGCACGGGCGTGCGCTAGTATCAACCGTTATATGCTTTGTGCCAGTATGGTCATGCGTGTGTATGGTTAGGGCCCGGCTGAAATACGCCATTACAATACCGACCTAATCGGTGAGGAGCTTGGTATGCTAGCTGGTCAGGGTCGGTGTCTTAGATGCCTTAGATTACCGGCATAACCGGTGAGGAGTTTGATTGCCGTATTCAGGGCCTGGCGTCCAGACGCCATAGATTGCTGGCGACTCCCGCGAGGACATTAGCGCATGATCACTTTCTATGTTCGCTTAGCAGTCAACTGTGTACCTGGGTGCCTAACAGGACACAGAAGTTTGTCTCAGCGGCTCTGTGACACAACAGGGTTCGCTTTCAATGCTAGACAGCGCCCTAGCGTGTTTACTTTGCGACTCAGTGGTGTTAACTGAGTTCGCACACATCGCCATATAGCGCTGCGGCACTCCTTCTAGCGGCTCTGTGGAATAACAGAGTTCACACATATTGCTACAGCGCGTGTTACGGTGTTTATTTTGGCGACTCTGCGGGATAACAGAGTTCGCTTCTTGCGCCATCTTACTAGCAGCAGGCTCCGCCTGCACGGTGGACCCCGGGCTGCGAACGCACCTCTCTACATCTTATATTTGGTGCGTTCCGCAGACCCTAACAATGTCTGGCTATGCATCACATTTGCATCAGGTCCTAACAGCCAAAGGGCACTCTACTAAGTACTGCAGTCTCAGAATTAGGCAACCCCTTTATTAGTCATTAAAGGTGGCATTTTGTATTGAATTAAGAGAAACCACTAATATATGGGTTCTACTGAGGTATTTCAGTTGTTCCTGTTTTATTAGCTTATTGCAAACAGCACAAAGAATGTAAAATTTGCTATTCAAATTAATTTGCAATAGGGTTTAAATTACTGTTCTGATTATAATTTTAGGTCTCATCGTTTTGCTTTTCACTACTTCCCGACCTGGTTCACCTGTTTCTGGGTTTTACACTATTTCTCCCATTGTAATTTTTCCAAAAAGATATTACATAGTGAATAAAACTTCTATTAACTATTGTCACTACTCCCTTTTGTACCACAAGAAGGAAATAATATAGGAACTACTTACATAACTAAACAGATGAGATCAATTAAAATCTATTATACTACAAAATAACACAGATGAGATCACTTAGACTTTTATGTAAGTCATTGGCTAATGTCATATTGTATTTTTAACAGGAGATGATACATTTTCCTTGAGGAATTCTTACTTGCCTAACTGTGCTCAGTGTAGGTAATTAGTGATGCCAGACACAATTATAAGTTATTATTCCAGATCGAGAACAAAGTCATGGGGTTAAGTTGGCTCTGATCCTTCTTTCTTTCCCATTCCCACTTATTCTCCCAGCAATAAAATAGGATATGTCTAGCAATTTTCAAACAAGGGCAGAAGTGGAAAATCAAATTCCTTGGTCCCAATTTAAAATCTTTATCAATGCTTCCAACTATAACATGGCATTTCTTGTATCATGCTCTCATGTGCAACAGAGCCTATTGGGCCACCTCAGGCACCAGTTGTGACTGCAGCCCATGCAGCCGATGAGATGCTGACCTTCATGTCAGCCTGTTATATAAAAAGTCATAGACTGGAATATTACTTATTATATTTACTCAGAACTCTGTATTTTGCTAAATCAAAAAAATGCATATATAGATATGTACAAAATGAAGTGAGATTGGGACATTCACCATTGCTCATTATAATGTAGCTTTATTGCAGTTCCATTACAGAGAATGTGAAGACAAAAATGGGCTGAACAGCCGTTTCACATAAGTCATGCTTCTTCTGAGCCCGAGGCTCAGAAGAAGTGTGTCTCTCATGCGAAACGGCTTTCAGACGGTTTTTGTCTGCACATTCTTTGTAATAGAAGTGCGATAAAGCTACATTTTAACACACAGTGGTGAGTGCTTTAAACTCTTTTCATTTTGTATAAATTTGGACTCTTTTTTGATGAGCACCATTTAGGCAGTTTGCTGGCTGCTGAGTCCCGACATTACAAATATTGCTACTGAAAGGCACATAATGTGAATGGGAGCAGTGCCAGATCTCTGTTACTCTGTACACACTGCATATGTAGATATGTGCATATGTTCCACTCAGATTGCAACCATTATGTACATGCCAGAGCTAGGAAACATGGCATTTATCACAACCAACTGGGCTTGGGGTCCCATGGTAAATTGTAGAAACATTCTTCACACTTGTAAATTGAATGTGGTACAGATAGGGTGGCCACTGTGACTCTGTTGCCTGTTGGCCCATTTACAACTGGAGCTTGACCAGCAAATGCCATGATATTAAAAATACTCTTATTTTACTTTATTATCACTGCAAGCAAATGCTAAAGTGATTTCCCCCTGTACAGTGCACAAACCCAGCTCTGATTGCTACCTAGTGCTGTTATTTCACTATGTCTGTTACCAGTATTTATAGATGATGGCATAATTGGACATAAATTAATCTATATGCATTAATCTATATTCCAAGAGATTTTTCTCTGTAATGGAAACTCAAACTAATTATAAAATATATGCTCCCTTTGTTCCTCACCAATTCTGTATTCAGCAGATGTTTTGCTTCTAGCAACTCTGTTCACTACATTTATATTTTTCTTTTTTTTTCTTTGATTCAATAAACTCTAATTGATGAAAACATGTATCGAATAAACAAGCCTCAACGCATTAATATTAACACAGAAACCAGAGAATCTGATATATGCGTGCCAAAAAAACGCTGATTTGACGGGGGGGGGGGTGGGTTGCTAGCTTGTGTTTCTTATCTAAAGTTCACACTTTGAATCATCCAAAATGAAGAAATATCCAGATTAATTTAGCCAGCAGGTTACAGATTATAAAGTGGACAGATTATAAAGTGCTGTGGATTAGAGTCAATTTTCACCTATTCTCATTTTCCTTCCACCATTTTGCTGATTAAGTTCCTAAAATGTAAATATAGTGTTTGGAAGTTCCTTTTTTTTTAACGATCTTCCAAATCCTATTAAGATTCTACCACCAAAAGTAGGGACTTTGAAGCTTTTGGCATTATTTTCTGTGCAGGAAAACTGAGCTCTAATTCCTGAATCAATATACTGATATTTATCAAAATTTTGGACTTGTAAACAACTATTATTAAAAAGGTGTTGCTCAAGGTTTAGCATTTACTATGAGACATATAGTACTGTTATATTTTGTAAGCAGTGCTCAATAAGTCAGTTCTAACCTAATACCTTCTAGTTAGAGGAATATCTTACTTTAGTTAAAGTCTCCACTAGAAAAGCCTTAAAGGTCTCTTGACCCCAGTCAGAAAGTGATAGGAAGAAATATTGCCAGTTCCTCACCATTATGAATGCAGTCTTATCCTTTCATGTTGTATTCAGGTTCACCCTGTCACACTCAATTATGCTCAAAAGCCAACCTGTTCTTATGTCAATAGAGAAGCTCGTGGTGGTAAGAGTGGCACCATTTTCATCCCTGGAGGATCTTTGCTTTATCGTAAGTTGAAGGAGAACTTGAAAAGTAAGGGTCGTTGGAAAGGGCAGAGTTTCATAAATGGAAATTCTTCCTGATGTCTTGTGTGAAGTTGGGTTTTATGAATTAGGACAAAGAACAAGGTGAAGTTAAGATTAATACAAGAATTAAAGTATTGTAGGAGGTGAAGGTATTCAACTGGATAAGTTATACTGTGAAAAAAAATGGAAAATTATGATTATCCAGTGACCTTACATCTAACGCAAGTATTGTACCGGACAATGTCTCAAATTAGTATCCTGAATATTTGGCTACTGAACTACGTCAATGTAGAGTCGATGTAGTGCAGCTGTGTATTCAAAATTGTCCAGATGGAGCAATATTTTAAGGCTTGATTTAATTTTCAGTCTCTGGATGTGGACAAGAATGCTCATATTCAATGACACCAATTAATCTTGAAAGTTGTATACAAAGTATTGAAAATTGTATACACTTTCATTATACTTTACACAACTAGTCCTAAATGTAATTGGTGCATGCCATTCATAAGCATATAAATAAACACAACCTAGGTACGTGTGTAGCCCCGGGATATGGAAGAGATATATGCAAAATATAAAAAATATATATTATTTTATTTGAAAATAGTTAAAATGTAGGTATAAAAGACAAGGGTAACCTAAAAGAGGGAGACACATATGACAAATAGATGGAGCTAATATGTGTGATAGTCACAACACACAGGCTCTCCATGCATGTGTTGTGACTGTCACACAGCTGTGACACATGCAGCTGCGGCGCCGAACAGCTGATCATGGGAAGCGCTCCAGGTTTCCGAGTTCCCGATGCAGCTTCTTCGGTAAGTGCTATAACTTGCCAAAAGAGGAGGGTGCCAACGATGTTCGCTCATCTCTACTAATATTGTCTTTAACAGAAACTGACTCAATGAGTCAACAGGAGATGAAGGGTTATTTTCTAGAAGCACTGCCACTTTGCTTGACAACAACATGAGGCCTCATTCAGATGATTTTTTCGCATAGGAGAAAATTAGACCAATTATTAGACTCTGGTCTGAGTTTGATCAGAGTGTGGTTATATGTTGCTTGTACATGGAGAAATTAAAAAAAAATCACCATCTTCTTAACATTCGAACCGCACTTTGATGTTATCCAAGTGTGGTTCGATTTTTTCATGCCCCAAATGACTTGCATTGCCAGTTTCATTTTGATCCATTCCTGGGATTATAATCAGGCATGTCGCTGATATTTACCGCGGACCACTTGGTCCAAGGAAACAATCTGACATGTGAATGGTCCCTTAGAATATCATGGGTACGAGTGCTGTCTGTGAAAATCTCGAATAGCACTCATATGCAATAATTGGACATCCGAATGACGTGTGAGGATCACAATGGTTGGATTTTTGCTGATCTAATAGCATAATGTCTTGAATACGTTCCCTAGGGCAACCCCTGTATGGAGATATAATAGAAAAAATGTTGAACTTTTTAAAATAAAATGTGTTGAAATAATTGCCATCGGTTGGAAATGATTGCCTTCATTATGCTTTATTTTGACTCAATGATACAGAGGCAGATGATTGTCTATTTCACTCTAATAATGGGTTGTTTTTGATATAAAAGAGTCCAGACAGAGTAAAGTCCATCTGTAAACAGCTTCTTGGCTGTTATATTTCCTAAGGTGATGAAGAGAACAGAGGAGCTGTCAGAAGTGGAGCTGTGCTGCTCACTAGACTTAACAACTATCAGTTTCCCTCTGTCATTCATTAGCACACTCACAGGACTTTATTTTAATCCAGCCTTTATCTTTTGATATGCAAGGAACAAAGAGTTACTGAATTCAGGAAGAATTTGAATAGATGTGATCTTCTCTTTGATTGATTTGAAAAGGACAGTCACTTACTAGTCTCACAGAGGAGAAGCTTTCAGCACTTACCAGGTGGAGAAGTAAGCACATTAGATTGGACAATAAATAAGGTCTTGTCCAAGGCACTGCTACTTGATACAGTGCAGCTAAAAGGATCAAATCAAGGGCAAACTGATTGTGGCCACAGTGACTGCATATGAAAATGGAGTAGCAAGAATAAATAAGATTATAGCTACATTAATCTATTTTAACAGAAACATCTTTGCCCATTAGAAAGTCTTCCTACCGGCCCTGCTGAAGAAATAAAAAGTACATGCTATCAGCTATATACTTATTTTATCCAGTGCAAAAAATAAAATCTAACCCTTTAATTGAAACGCAGCATTGTGTTTGAAGGAAATACATAAATATACATGTTGGTGACGTATGTGGTTTCCCATTACAGGTTGAACTCTAGACCCAAAATTCAAAACTTAAAGGGGTTGTCCTACAACCACAATTTGACACCTTTGCTTATACTAGACAATACATAGCTGTTCACTGGGAGTCCTAGTGCTAGGACTCCATTTGTAATGAAAAAAGGGATCCCAAGTTCTTGCTTGATTGGATCAGGTGCTGAACATGTGCATAACCACGCCATTCAAAGTCCTTGGAAATAACAGAGGTAGCCAAGCACAGAACTTGCTACCTTCACCTGTTCTACTGAGTGTTAAAAAAGATCAGCAAAATAGTTCAACTGAATTAGTTTTGAATTATATGAAATTTGCTCGGCAAAAGAATTTCAAAAATTTTGTAAATTTTGTGATTCGCTTCATGTATATCACCAAAAAAATGCCCACTTCTATTTTACTCTTTGCACACGATTGCAGCAGCCACAGATGGTTCACATGACCTCAGGTATGACAGCACGGGTCCCCACAATGCTTTGCATCTATCACATCATATGGTATACACTGATGACCAAAAGGGTAACAATTAGTGTTGAGCGATACGATACTGCAAATATCGGGTATCGGCCGATATTGGCTGTATCGGAATTCCGATTCCGAGTTCCGATATTTTCGTCATATCGGATACCGGAATCGGAATGTCACTGTCACTGTCAGTGTCCGTCGGTCGGGTCTGTCAGGAGTCAGCGGTACTTACCCGGCAGAAGATCTCCGGCGGTCACATCCCGGGCTGCTTAATGGCCGCCATCCTCTTCTCCCCGGCGGTCACATGCAGTATCTCGCGATAACTGCAGTGACTGCTGGGTAATCGCGGCCGTAAAGCAGTCCGATGACGTCACCGCCGGGGAAGCTGGTAAGCAGCTGTGCTGCGCCGGGATGTCAGGCTCTGCCTGTCATTCTGATGTAGCAGAGCTGGATCGTCGTGGGACAATCGTTACTATGGACTGCGTCGGACAGGTGGTATACTGTTGGTTTGTTTTTTTTATTTTTTTACAGGAGATCGATGGCGTCGCAGGAATGAGAGAGTAAAAAAAAAATGAAAACTGTGTTGTCTCTTTTATTTCATTAAAAGACTTTTTTCTTGCTGTGTCTTTTTTTTAAACATTTAATAACTTTGGGATTAATAATGGATCGGTGTCTTATTGACGCCTCTCCATTATTAACCGGGCTTATTGTCACCGTGCAATCAACGGTGACAATAACCCCTTATTACCCCGCTTGCCACCGCTACAGGGCAAGTGGGAAGAGCCGGGTAAAGTGCCACAATTGGCACATCTTTTGATGCGCCAAATGTGGGGCTGCTGTAGCCTGGTATTATCAGGCTGTTGAGGGCCAAAATCCATGGGCCTTGACAGTCTTTTAATACCAGGCCGCAGCAGTCTGCATTTTACTTGGCTGGTTAACAAAAATAGGGGGGATCCCCACGCCGTTTTTTTTTCGAGGGGATTCCCTATTTTTGTTAACCAGCCAAGCTAAGCAGACTGCTGTGGCCTGGTATTATCAGGCTTGCAAGGTCCATCGATATTGGATCCTTACCAGCCTGAAAAACCAGGCCTCAGCGGTCTGCTTCATCTGGCTGGTTAACAAAAATAGGGGGGACCCCACGCTAATTTTTTTCGAGGGGATCCCCTATTTTTGTTAATCAGCCAAGATATGCAGACTGCTGTGGCCTGGTATTATCAGGCTGGCAAGGTCCATGGATCTTGGCTCCTTAACAGCCTGAAAATCCAGGCCTCAGCGGTCTGCTTCATCTGGCTGGTTAACAAAAATAGGGGGGACCCCACGCCATTTTTTTTTCGAAGGGAACCCCTATTTTTGTTAATCAGTTCCCTCTGACGTCACTGATGGTGTCCCTGGCTTACCTGAAGTGAAAGTGGAAAGCAATCAATTAAGCTTTCCACTTCCTCTCCTGTCAGCCAGGAGAGGAACTCATTCAATTGGGGGTTTACTGTGAGGCTGCAGCATTAGCTGCGGTCCCTGCAGTAAACATTAACCCTTTCTGAAGGATTACACCGTGGGACCTGACTGTGCATCGGATTGGTAAGAATAATTTTGCTTTATTATTTTATTTTTATTACAGGAAATGGTTTTAGCAGGTAAATAAAATATGGTCAAAAACTGTGTGATTATTTCATTAAACTTCTTTTTTATTAAAGTGTGTGTGTTTGATTTTTCTTTCATACAATAGGATTAATAATTGATAGTTGTCTAATTGACAGCTCTCAATTATTAACCTGGCTTAAAGTGACCTTTCAATTGCAAGGTCATTTTAACCCCTTATTAACCCATTCGCCACCGCTACAGGGCAATGGGAATAGACGGGCAAAGTGCCAGAAAGGGCAAATCTAATTAGAGATTTGCCCTTTCTGGGGTGTCTGGGGGCAGATGTTAGTAGCCGGGGGGGGGCCAAAAATAATGGTCCCTCTCTGGGCTATTATTATCTGCCCCCACTCACTGGCTTTGTCTGTCTGGTTGCGAAAATAGGGCGGGAGCCCACGCATTTTTTTTCAGCAATTTTACACCTCATATATATATATAAATGTCATTGAGTTTGTGACACACATATATATATATTATATATATATATATATATATATTTATAGTTCATACACGTCTACATAGTATAATAGCCGCTAATTCAATTGCCGGCTTTTGTGAAATGCAGAACCCGACATGAAATGACACTTGGTGTACATAGGGTTAACCATGTCCTTTGCTATCTGATTTGCACAAACAATTAAATCAGTCTATGTGTGCAAAATTTCACACCTGTAGGGGTTAATTAAAGGTGTAAATTCGTAGCAAAAAAGTCATTTTTTTTTACAGCGAATTTACACCTTTAATTAACCCCTACAGGTGTGAAATTTTGCAAACATAGACTGATTTAATTGTTTGTGCAAATCAGATAGCAAACGACATGAAAAGACATGGTTAACCCTATGTACACCAAGTGTCATTTCATGTCGGGTGCTTCTGTCTTTTCACTGAAGCCGGCTTTACCCGGCAATTGAATCAGAGGATATTTTACTATGTAGAAGTGTATAAACTATACATATATGTATATATATATGTCACAATGACATGTATATATATATATATATATATGTATTCTATGTGTGTTATTTAGTGTTTACAAGGAAAGAATGGGGTTTTTTTAGTTCCGATATTTTGTTCCCATAGACTTACATGGGACTTCCGGTATCGGTATCGGGTATCGCCGATATTTTAATGGTATCGGCGATACCATTCCGATTCCGATACTTAGGGATATCGGAAAGTATCGCTCAACTCTAGTAACAATGTTTAGAACTTTTAAATTTCAGGCTCCATATCTCAGCATCCACTACTGCTTGTAACGTGAGATCACAATTATTTTATAGATGATCATCTTTGCTATCTCATACATAAATTTGACATGCAACTATTTAGCATATGCTTAGTTATGCAGATTCTTCTGATGTCACTGCATTGCTACTGTTTTGGTCCTAAAAAATCTAAATTTTAATTTTGTTAGTACTTTGTAAATTCAACATTGGCTTTGAACACTGCCTGAACCTTCTGGGCATGCTCTCGAACAGGTTCAAGCTTGTCTCAACTGAAATCTGATCCCAGGTCTTTTCTACATGTTCCCAAAGTTGGTGCATACTGGTTGACTCACTTTAGTACCTATATAATTTTTTCCTTTAACTCTACCCATAAGTGTTTGAAATTGAGGTCTAGTGACAGTGGGGGCAAATCCAGCATTTCTACTTCACTGTCATTGAACTATTTCTTCATCAATCTCTATGCATGCTTCTGGTCATTGTACTGAAATATTCTTATCCTTTTTATACCCATAATACTTGAGTGTACGAAGTAACTCATCCTATAGGATAGGGCAGCACGGTGGCTCAGTGGATAGCATTGCAGCGCTGGAATCCTGGGTTCGAATCCCACCAAGGACAACATCTGCAACGAGTTTGTATGTTCTCCCGTGTTTGCGTGGGTTTCCTCCTGGTTCTCCGGTTTCCTCCCACACTCCAAAAACATACTGATAGGGAATCTAGATTTTGAGCCCCATCGGGGATAGCGACGATAATGTGTGCAAACTGTAAAGCGCTGCGGAAAATGTTAGCGCTATATAAAAATAAAGATTATTATTATACTCACATATAGCTCAGCATTGAGACCACATTGATATAATTACAGTTCCTTCAATTTCCCAATCCATTAGCCCCTATTCCCTTTGTTTATTTCAGACCCACTTGAACCCATCAGAACCTCGTCTATTGACTTTTGTCTCATCGCTCCAAATCACCCGTTTCCAATCTTCTACTGTCCACTTTTCAAATTGTTTTGACATCCCAAGCCAACAATTCTTATGACGATATTGAAACTGAGGCTTTTTTAACCCTTTTTTTGGGCCACCATTCCAGACTTGTGTAATGTGCTTCGAACTGTGCTTGCATGAACATCTGTGATCTCACTATTATGAAGCATACAAGCCACCTCCACTTCACTGTTTGTTGCGCCAGAACTGATAGATCTTGGATTGAGCCGACTTGTTGACTCCAATATTTTGCCTGAATGTCCATCTATTGGCTTTTGAATGGATTGATGGACTTAATTTCATATTCTTCCATCTGTCATGGCACTCACATGATGCAGTTTAGCAATTTTCTTGGCTCAGAGATCGCTATTCATCAGCTGGATGATGCTGTTTCTCTTTTCTTGGGAAATCTTCATGGTTGTTTTTTGATTGAAAGTCAAATTTATGCATGAAATAGCCAAGATGATTATCTATAAAATGATAGCAGTCTAACATGCAAAGCAGTAGTGGATGGTGAGGTATGGAGCCGGAAGTAAAAAGTTCAAAGCAAAATTTGTCACCCTTTTGCTCGTCAGTATATCACAGCCAATCAGGAAGGACTATAGTATTGTAAGGGAGGGCCTGGACGGTAGTCGTGACCACGGACACTAGGATGTCGGTGTCCTGGCCGTCCCCTACATAAACATAATGTCCATTGCTGTGCATACCTGTATCTCCGAGTTCAGGTCCTTCTGGGCACTTCTCAGACAGCGAGGATTCCTTCCCACAGCAATCCCCATCAAAGAGACACAGTCCATTGCAACTGGAACGGTTTCTTTACTAATAACTTTGCACAGCATATCCACAGTTGTTACATTTCGAGTTACATATTCTTTCATATGGGATTCCTCAATTTTCCCTGCACCGCTGACACTTCCTTGCATTACGCGCCCGGACCGGACCATCTTAGACTGCTTCTCAGCTTCCTCCCGGCTCAACCTCGCCACAATGACAATTCCCTCTGCCTGTTTTGCCCCAGGATAGAGATCATCAGTCACTAAAGGTACTGCCACACTAAACAATCCCGCTAGCGATCACGATAACGACGCATACTAATGCGATCGCTAGCGGGATTGTTTCTATATCGCTAAGTGCGGCCACATTTAGCGATATAGTTAACGACGCTATCGCCGTTAGCGATCTTCTTAACGACTTTAGCGGTACAAAAGTACCGCTAAATCGCTAAGAAAAGGTGCCACACTAGCGATATATACTTACCCAGCGGGAGCGCCGACGAGAAAATAGGGTCCGGAACGATTCCAGCGACGAGCGAGATCACAGCAGGAAGCTCGTCGCTGGCAGCTGCCGCACTGAACAACATCGCTAACGGGATCGCTAAATAGTGACGTTTTTTAGCGATCCCGTTAGCGATATTGTTCAGTGTGGCATACCCTTAAGTTAGGCTGCCACTGACAAAGCATCTGACCCGTCCTTACTGTCTCCTGTGTAGCTTCAGCGTTCCTTTCTTTCTCACTCTCTGAATCAGCACGTTCCTCAGTCCGTCCAACTCCAGACCTCTGGGCATCCGCCCCGGCCAACATCTGCCACAACTTCTGCATCCTTCTGTCCCACTGTCCTTACGTTCATTAACTGTAGATACTTGGGACTAACACTTGATGAACGTTGCAGGGCTGTCGAGCCGTACCGGGCTTAGAGCCCGTGTGGACACTTCAGGTACACTGGCCCCGTCTGGCCTAACTTCCTACTTGCTTAGCCTTATCCCTTGGCAGTCCTTCCTATTATGTTAACCCTTTGCTAACTAACTAGGACCTACACTAATAAGGCCCACTAGTATGCCCCATCTAGTACCCCCCGAATGGAACTACACTTATCCGAAACTAAACACTAACGTACCCCCCTCTAATGTCTACAAAGTGTACTAAGAACTGTCCCTATCTGTTAGGCACAAATACAATCTTTACGTTAATCAAAAATTTACATAAATAACAATGTACATAAAATGGTAACACAGGAACGAGTGTGGCAATACCATTGACTATGCAGGGTAATACATATTTTACATGTAGCAATACCACCGAGTGTTAACAACGACATTACAGTAACCTACACAAGTAAACAATTACACATTAAGAACCATTGGGGAACAGTGCAAGGCAGTAATCCTATGTCACCCCCTTACAGTATATCTATACATAATATACTATATAGTATATAGTGTATAGTAGAAAGCTATCAATAGCAGCATAAAAGCCAAAATAGGTTATGCAACAGTCATTTTAGGGTAATTTATGATAATAAACAGTCATCAGAGCATACAGCACAGCAATAGAGATAGGAAGAGAAGTCCATAAAATATTGGACAAGTACTCAAGACAGTAAGTAATGTGTTTTACAACTGCAGCAGTGACGAAGATGAGTGTAGTAGTCTGCAATTAACACAGATGTTCAATTAATAATGGGCGAGAGTGAACACAGACACTTGGGAAAAAAATAGAAGAAAAAATGTAGACATGCACCTGTCTTACTAGTCTAATTTGACAAGCATAAACTTCATACCTATACTGTTTCCTGCTGTCACATTTTGCTTTCTATACCTACCTTCATAGCATTTGTTGTTACATCCTTTTTGGCAAGGGTGGAATACTTGGTGATAAACTTAACACAGTGATGTCTCAGCACAGATTTTCTATTCACAATGATTTGAAAATACAGATATAATAAACGTAATGATAACAAAGCTCAGGAATAGAGTTGAGCGATACTTTCCGATATCCCTAAGTATCGGAATCGGAATGGTATCGCCGATACCATTAAAATATCGGCGATACCCGATACCGATACCGGAAGTCCCATGTAAGTCTATGGGAACAAAATATCGGAACTAAAAAAACCCCATTCTTTCCTTGTAAACACTAAATATACACACATAGAATACATATATATATATTACATACATGTCATTGTGACATATATATATATACATATATGTATAGTTTATACACTTCTACATAGTAAAATATCCTCTGATTCAATTGCCGGGTAAAGCCGGCTTCAGTGAAAAGACAGAAGCACCCGACATGAAATGAAACTTGGTGTACATAGGGTTAACCATGTCTTTTCATGTCGTTTGCTATCTGATTTGCACAAACAATTAAATCAGTCTATGTTTACAAAATTTCACACCTGTAGGGGTTAATTAAAGGTGTAAATTTGTTGTAAAAAAAACGGACTTTTTTGCTACGAATTTACACCTTTAATTAACCCCTACAGGTGTGAAATTTTGCACACATAGACTGATTTAATTGTTTGTGCAAATCAGATAGCAAAGGACATGGTTAACCCTATGTACACCAAGTGTCATTTCATGTCGGGTTCTGCATTTTCACAAAAGCCGGCAATTGAATTAGCGGCTATTATACTATGTAGAAGTGTATGAACTATAAATATATATATATATATGTGTCACAAACTCAATGACATGTATATATATATATATATATGAGGTGTAAAATTGCTGAAAAAAAATGCGTGGGCTCCCGCCCTATTTTCGCAACCAGACAGACAAAGCCAGTGAGTGGGGGCAGATAATAATAGCCCAGAGAGGGACCATTATTTTTGCCCCCCCCTGGCTACTAACATCTGCCCCCAGACACCCCAGAAAGGGCAAATCTCTAATTAGATTTGCCCTTTCTGGCACTTTGCCCGTCTATTCCCATTGCCCTGTAGCGGTGGCGAATGGGTTAATAAGGGGTTAAAATGACCTTGCAATTGAAAGGTCACTTTAAGCCAGGTTAATAATTGAGAGCTGTCAATTAGACAACTATCAATTATTAATCCTATTGTATGAAAGAAAAATCAAACACACACACTTTAATAAAAAAGAAGTTTAATGAAATAATCACACAGTTTTTGACCATATTTTATTTACCTGCTAAAACCATTTCCTGTAATAAAAATAAAATAATAAAGCAAAATTATTCTTACCAATCCGATGCACAGTCAGGTCCCACGGTGTAATCCTTCAGAAAGGGTTAATGTTTACTGCAGGGACCGCAGCTAATGCTGCAGCCTCACAGTAAACCCCCAATTGAATGAGTTCCTCTCCTGGCTGACAGGAGAGGAAGTGGAAAGCTTAATTGATTGCTTTCCACTTTCACTTCAGGTCAGCCAGGGACACCATCAGTGACGTCAGAGGGAACTGATTAACAAAAATAGGGGTTCCCTTCGAAAAAAAAATGGCGTGGGGTCCCCCCTATTTTTGTTAACCAGCCAGATGAAGCAGACCGCTGAGGCCTGGATTTTCAGGCTGTTAAGGAGCCAAGATCCATGGACCTTGCCAGCCTGATAATACCAGGCCACAGCAGTCTGCATATCTTGGCTGATTAACAAAAATAGGGGATCCCCTCGAAAAAATTAGCGTGGGGTCCCCCCTATTTTTGTTAACCAGCCAGATGAAGCAGACCGCTGAGGCCTGGTTTTTCAGGCTGGTAAGGATCCAATATCCATGGACCTTGCAAGCCTCATAATACCAGGCCACAGCAGTCTGCTTAGCTTGGCTGGTTAACAAAAATAGGGAATCCCCTCGAAAAAAAAACGGCGTGGGGATCCCCCCTATTTTTGTTAACCAGCCAAGTAAAATGCAGACTGCTGCGGCCTGGTATTAAAAGACTGTCAAGGCCCATGGATTTTGGCCCTCAACAGCCTGATAATACCAGGCTACAGCAGCCCCACATTTGGCGCATCAAAAGATGTGCCAATTGTGGCACTTTATCCGGCTCTTCCCACTTGCCCTGTAGCGGGGTAATAAGGGGTTATTGTCACCGTTGATTGCACGGTGACAATAAGCCCGGTTAATAATGGAGAGGCGTCAATAAGACACCGATCCATTATTAATCCCAAAGTTATTAAATGTTTAAAAAAAAGACACAGCAAGAAAAAAGTATTTTAATGAAATAAAAGAGACAACACAGTTTTCATTTTTTTTATTACTCTCTCATTCCTGCGACGCCATCGATCTCCTGTAAAAAAATAAAAAAAACAAACCAACAGTATACCACCTGTCCGACGCAGTCCATAGTAACGATTGTCCCACGACGATCCAGCTCTGCTACATCAGAATGACAGGCAGAGCCTGACATCCCGGCGCAGCACAGCTGCTTACCAGCTTCCCCGGCGGTGACGTCATCGGACTGACTGCTTTACGGCCGCGATTACCCAGCAGTCACTGCAGTTATCGCGAGATACTGCATGTGACCGCCGGGGAGAAGAGGATGGCGGCCATTAAGCAGCCCGGGATGTGACCGCCGGAGATCTTCTGCCGGGTAAGTGCCGCTGACTCCTGACAGACCCGACCGACGGACACTGACAGTGACAGTGACATTCCGATTCCGGTATCCGATATGACGAAAATATCGGAACTCGGAATCGGAATTCCGATACAGCCAATATCGGCCGATACCCGATATTTGCAGTATCGTATCGCTCAACACTACTCAGGAATAAAAAACACATTAATGTAATAGTACTGGATAATGGAAAAATACAAGTTTAGTAAACTAAGTTAAGTGAAAATAAATAGACAATCAGTTATGTGCAGTGTTCATAAATGCAATGATGACATAATACATCGAATGGTTAAATATAAAAGTGATGTTACTGCACAAGGGTAAAATCACATTATAATGCAAGGCTAATGTACACCATGATGTCACTGTACAGATTTAATAAATACTCTTCTGCCTTTTTGCTTTTGAAGGACACATCATAGGGCAGACCACTTTAAAAATTTGTCCTTTATTCATTTTAGGTCCAAAATACAATTTAAAGTGAATTGTGACACTGAGAAATACTAGGGTTGTTATTTCTAGCGGCCATCTTTGTGCTTGATGCATTGTTAGGTAGGAGTCACACTAGCGAGAAATACGGACGAGTGCTATGCGAGAAAAAATAGTATTGCACTCTGACCAATGTTAATCTATGGGGTAGCTCCCATCAGCCGATTTTTCCTCTGCCATATTATACGTGCTGAGGAAATTGCAGCATGCTGCGATTTGCAGCGTATTATGCCCATAAAATGCCAATGCAAGTCTATGGGTGCGAGAAAAATACGGATTACACACGGACCAGACGTGTGACTTGCGAGAAATACGCACCGGTGTCCTTTAGAAAAGCCGGCAATTCAGTGCGGTATACTGTAAAATCATACTGACAGGTTCTCGCCGGCTGGACATATAATGGATCCCAAAGACAGGTTTTAAAATACAATCGAAAGAATAGATATAAACACATAGAATAAATATATATATATATACATGTCATCAGGGTCGGACTGGCCCACCGGAGAACCGGAGGATTCTCCGGTGGGCCCTGGCATCTGGGGGGCCCTGGCACCTGCTGGCATACAGGGGCCAGTTGCCTAGGGCCCCCGCTGCTCCAGGGGCCCCCAGCCGATGGCATGTCTCTAATAGCGGCACACCACGCAGCTGCCATGGGGGCCCCGTGCCAGCGGAGCAGCAGCAGGTGACAGGAGGCAGGAGCCCCTGTCCCCGCTGCTAAAGAGAAATGAATATTCACTGCTTCCCATGCCCACATGGGCGTGGGAAGCAGTGAATATCATTACTTACCTGTCACCCGCTCCAACCACTGAGAGCCGCTGTCTTCGGGTCCTCTTGCTGCGATGTTCAGGCAGAGGGCGCGATGACGTCATTAGTGTGCACCGCGCCCTCTGCCTGAGCATTCACTGCCAGAGGACCCGAAGACAGCGGCGCTCAGTGGTGGAGCGGGTGACAGGTAAATCTCTCAGGTGCCGGGTCCCTGAGCCAGCGGTGACATCGGCACCTGTCCCCCAGCGACGAGAGGTGAGTATGTCTTTTTTTTGCAGCAGCAGCTGCGGCAGCATAAAGGGGCCTATAAAATGCAGCATCTATGGGGGCACAGTCTGTGGAGCATCTATGGGGGCATAATCTATGGGGGCATAATCTGTGGAGCATCTATGGGGCATAATCTATGGGGGCATAATCTATGGGGGCATAATCTGTGGAGCATCTATGGGGGCATAATCTGTGGAGCAACTATTGGGGCATAATCTATGGAGCTTCTATGGGGGCATAATCTATGGGGGCATAATCTAAGGAGCATTTATGGGGGCATAATCTATGGAGCATCTATGGGGCATAATCTATGGGGTTAAAATCTATGGAGCATCTATAGGGGCACAATCTATGGAGCTTCTATGGTGGCATAATCTGTGAAGCATCTATGGGGGCATAATCTATGGGGGCACAATCTATGGGGGCATAATCTATGGAGCATCTATGGTGGCATAATCTATTGTGGCATAATCTGTGGAGCATCTATGGGGGCATAATCTATGGGGGCATAATCTATGGAGCATCTATGGGGGCATAATCTATGGGGGCATAATCTATGGAGCATCTATGGGGGCATAATTTATGGAACTTCTATGGGGGCATAATCTAAGGAGCATCTATGGGGTCACAATCTATGGAGCTTCTATGGGGGCATAATCTAAGGAGCATCTATGGGGCACAATCTATGGAGCTTCTATGGGGGCATAATCTAAGGAGCTTCTATGGGGGCATAATCTATGGAGCATCTATGGGGGCATAATCTATGGAGCATCTATGGGGGCACAATCTATGGAGCATCTATGGGGGCATAATACATGGGCAGCATATGGGGCACAATCTATGGAGCATCTTGTGGGGCATAATACATGGGTCAGCATATGGGGCATAATCTCATTTTCCACCCTAGGCTTATACTCGAGTCGATAAGTTTTCCCAGTTTTTTGTGGCAAAATTAGGGGGTCGGCTTATACTCGAGTATATATGGCATCTATCTATTATCTATCTATATCTATCTATATATATATATATATATATAGCATTATACCCTATGAGGGGGACAGCATTATCCTGTGTGAGGGGGGCAGCATTATCCCCTATGGGGGGCAGCATTATCCCCTATGAGGGGGCTGCTTTATAATCTATGAGGGAGGCTACCCCAATTCCTGCTACATAATTAAGACATGTACTACCTTATATTATACCCTGATATTAGTGTGTTTTACTGCACAATTGGTGGTCTTGTATTTATTTCTATGTAGCTACATAGTGGGCCCCAAGAATGATTTTCTCTGGTGGGCCCAAGGTGTTCCAGTCCGACGCTGCATGTCATTGAGACACATATATAGATATATTTATAGTTCATTGAGTTCTACATAGCATAATAGCCGTTAAATCAATTGCTGGCTTCTGTAAAATCATTACAGAACCCGACATGATATGACACATGGTTTACATATAGTAAACCATGTCATATCAAAACGATCTATATATGTCAGTGTTTAATAAATTTATTAGTTTGTGTTAGGAATAATTTGGAACTCTAGGGGTTAAATTTAAGGCTATAATCGCAGAATGAATGAAATCATGTCTCCTCAGACTTACCGCCTGACCGGGGATGTACTGATTAGTGTGGGAAAGTTTCAGAACTTTTTCCCACGCTGTCAGTTCACCGCAGGTCAAGTGGGGAGTCTGCGCATGATTTCATTCATTCTGCTATTGTTTACAGCCGGGCCGGTCGCAATAGCACTGGTCCCTGTTGTAAACTAGTTAACCCCTTGTGATGGATTGCAGCAGGGGACCTCACTGAATGGCGGAGAGGTATGGATATTGTTGTTTTTTTATTTTGTTTTGGTTACAGGAGAACAAGGGATTCAGTTGCATTGGCAGCATAATAAATTTTGTCAAAAACTTTGTGTAATTATTTCATTAAAAGAATTTTTAATTAATGTGTGTGTCTTTTTTAACCCTTTACTACTATAGGATTAATAATGGATAGGTGTCTTATTGACATCTCTCCATTATTAACCCGGCTTAATGTCACCTTTCAATAGCAAGGTGACATTAACCCCTTATTAACCCATGAGCCACTGCTAAAGGCAATGAAAATAGAGAGACTAAGTGCTAGAAGAGGCGCATCTTGTAGATGTGCCTTTTCTGGGGTGGCTGGGGGCAGATTTTTGTAGCCAGGGGTTGGCCTATAACCATGGTCCCTCTCTAGGCTTTTAATATCTGTCCTCAGTCACTGGCTTTCCCTCTCTGGTGGAGAAAATTGCGGGAGCCCACGCAATTTTTTTCTGCGTTTATAGCCTTAAATTTAACTCCCAGAGTTCCAAATTTTTCCTAACACAAACTAATAAATTAATTAACTACTGACATACATAGAGCGTTTTGATATGACATGGTTTACTATATGTAAACCATGTGTCATATCATGTCGGGTTCTGTAATGATTTTACAGAAGCCGGCAATTGATTTAGCGGCTATTATGCTATGTGGAACTCTATGAACTATAAATATACAGTATATATATTTGTCTCAAAGACGTGTATATATATATATGTATTCTATGTGTATATTCTATTCTTTCGTTTGTATTTTAAAACCTGTCATTGGTATCCATTATATGTCCATTTTGCAAGCCGGCGAGAAAATCTCACCATACAGATGCAAAACAGATGTCACACGGATGCTTAGATGCGAGAAAATCGCTTCTTCGCATTACAATTGTATGACATATGGATCACTGTTCATGAAAAATTTGTGCGATTCTGGTCTGTAAAAAACGGACCGTATTTTTATACGTTGTGTGTAGGGTTGAGCATTCCGATACGGAAACCCGGTTCCGATACCTGAAATCCAATGTAAGTCTATGGGAACAAAATATCGGAATATTTTTAATTCCGATATTTTGTTCCCATAGACTTACATTGGATTTCAGGTATCGGAAACGGGTTTCGGTATCGGAATGCTCAACCCTAGTTGTGTGTGACTCTAGCCTTAGTCTTACATTACGAACTGAGAATTAGAATACTTGATAGTAAAGCTTTTGGACCAGTACGAAAAAAATTGAAACTATGGCATTTTTTAGATCCACTATCGTAGCAGCAAATTAGGCTATATTGTACAGAACTTTAATATGGCTCCCATATCCATCTGTGAGGTCATAACGTATCTCTATATGCCTCTGATTTATATGGAGGCAGAAATGTAGATAGCAGGGGAAACCATCCTAGGCCACTCTAAAGTAGGCAGACCACTCCTAGCTATCTACAAAATGTAGAGCGCAGCAGTACTGTAAAAGCATCAACAACTGCTGCACTCTACACATTGAAAACTTACTGAGTTCAGTTTTTTCACCTTGACTGCTGCCTCTGCAGAGCACAATGACCTTGTTGCTGGTTACTGCACATTAAAACTGAGATATCACAATTGCCTCAAAGGAGTTTAAGAGTTGCATATCTAAAAGTCAAAACTCAACTGCTGTGCACTACAAAGGCAGACTAACAACTTGGAGGACAAAGAAAACTGATATTCTTTTTAAAACAGAAGAAAGTGAAAGATAATTAATTTGGTGGAAAGTCAAATCTACCCAATTGCCATTGTTCTATATATTCTGGCTCTGCCTCCTCAACATCACTCTTAGGGCAAGTGCAGACTACCGTAGGTTCTTACATCCAAGAGAATTGGGTCGGTAATGCAAATGACACTCTTATCAAACTCTGGTCAGAGTTTGATCAGAGTGTGATCATAGTATGATCTGATTCTCTCGGATGAGGAGAATATGGAGGAAAAGGTTTCTCCATCATCTCTACTGTGTCCATGAGTGGAAATCGGACTGCACTCAGATGTCATACTGGAGCAGTCCAATCCGAATATCGGATTAATCTTGGGCATACAGTAATTGTTTTCCTCTGGCAGTCTCTGTCTGAGGAAAAAAAAAATATGTACATACCCATTGAATAAGATTGGTCCGAGTGCGATCCAATGTTTTGTAGGATCTCACTGGGACTGAAAATACGCTCGTCTGCACCAGGGCGACAGTCTCTTATGATTTAAGGTTTATTCTCATCATTATAAATAGTAAAACTGTAAAAAAAGTAACTTTGAAATTTACTTTACTATAGAGCTTGTAAGAGTAGCTCAGATCTGGCTGCATCATGGATCTTTCGTTGCACTGTGCGGCTATGATGCTGTAAAGGGATAACTGCATCTGCTTTCAATATCTGAGAAAACACAATTCAGACCAGCCATTTGATAGTGCTGCTGTCTGAACTGCCAAACAAAGAAGAGCGCACCACCCCCTGGTAATCAGGTAGCTGGGAGGCACAGGGGCAGCAAGTCTCTGCTGAAGAAGATGATACAACTCCTTTAAGTAATGTACCGATCTAGAAACGTGTCTACTTGAATGCATAGTTATTTGCTAAGCTGCCTACTTGGGTATTAAAACCTCTATAATTAAAGTAGACCACTTAACGCTTAGTACGTCTCTGTAAGGCGGCACAGCGATGTTCTCACTAACGTTCTTACAGTGTGTTTCATTTCAGTTGAGAAAAAAAGATGCTATCTAGCACTCTGTGTAATAGTCTAGCGCTATTCCACCCTTGCATCATTGCATTTAAGGAACCATATGAAACCCCCATTTGATGGCAGCAGGAGTGACTACAGTTTTGCCCCATACATGCTTTTGTTGAGTTCATAGGGCCTACAACTTATTTTAGAAAGCTTAATTTTTGTAGCCATTATGCAGCTATTATGTGTCGGTAGATTTGGACCATTTATAGTGAGGTTTTCGGATGACCATGTTCACCCATTCCTTCTTTTCTTCTTTTGTATGACCAGCTTACTTTCTGCATAAAACTATTCAATGCTTCATGGTGGTATAGAATACTGGATTACTGTTACTTTTCATTAAATCTACAGAAGGCTTTCTTGTGTTGGCTTTGTCCCCACTAGGTTTAATTGCCATGTGATTCTGTCCTGTTGACAGCCGAGTTCTCCAACTTATCACAGCTGAATGAATTTCTTTCTCTCTCCGTGGCTGCGAGATATCTCTACAGTATTCTGCGATAAGAAAGACCAAAAGCCTGGCCTGCCAGTCTCACGTCTGTGGCATTGGCTTTGTCATATGTAGTTTCTGCAAAAAAATATTGTTTAAAATGTTTTATTTTACTTTAATGGTGTGACATCCAGCAAATTGAATTTTCTCATAATATTGTCCTGATGTATTGATGTTTGCTTTTTCTATCCCAGATTGTATTGAGAAATGTGGTCTTGCCGTACAGTGGGCATTGATCTCCTGTGTATACAATAAATTCCCTCAGTTTTTTTCTCATCAGTTGCTTTAGGCTTTTACATGAAAGTCATTTTTTGATCACTGAGATTTTCATTTGCATCATAGTCCTGTAGTCATGTTTTTCTTTCCATACTTAACACCTAAATTAAAATGGTTTAACTTACTTTAATTGTAGCAAGCAATGTCATGGCTGCCATCCGGGCAGAACAGCTGGTCCTGCTCTATGGTATCACTACAAAAGGCAGGATGAAAATAGGAGAATCCACAATAAAGTATTCAATGTATCCAAGCCTGAATTATTCGTATGCATAAAGTATATAACCCTATACAGTATAAATAAATAAGTTCAAGCTAATATGGGTAGACTAGATGTTGGCCCGATTCTAACGCACTGGGTATTCTAGAATATATATGTAGTTTATTTATGAAGATTTAAGAATAATGCAATGAATACACAGGATTTGCCGGGTAAAATATATACATTATCATTAAATGTTATTGCTTATAGAACTTAATAAAACTGAACGAAATTATTAAACAGATCATCAAAATATGAGGCTGCTGGGGTGTATATAGAGGCTCCTGGGGTGTATATAGAGGCTGCTGGGGTGTATATAGAGGCTTCTGGGGTGTACATAGAGGCTGCTGGGGTGTATATAGAGGCTGCTGGGGTGTATATAGAGGCTGCTGGGGTGTATATAGAGGCTGCTGCTGGGGTGTATTATAGAGGCTGCTGCTGGGGTGTATATAGAGGCTGCTGGGGTGTATATAGAGGCTGCTGGGGTGTATTATAGAGGCTGCTGGGGTGCATATAGAGGATGCTGGGGTGCATATAGAGGCTGCTGGGGTGTATATAGAGGCTGCTGCTGGGGTGTACGTGGAGGCTGCTGCTGGGGTATATGTGGAGACTGCTGCTGGAGTATATGTGGAGGCTGCTACTGCGGTATATGTGGAGGCTGCTGCTGCTGGGGTATATGTGGAGGCTGCTACTGCTGGGGTATATGTGGAGGCTGCTGCTGCTGGGGTATATATGAAGGCTGCTGCTGCTGGGGTATATGTGGAGGCTGCTGCTGCTGGGGTATATGTGGAGGCTGCTGCTGCTGGGGTATATAGAGGCTGCTGGTGGTGGGGTGTACGTGGAGGCTGCTGCTGGGGTTTACATGAAGGCCACCAGTCGGGGTACTTCTGCTGCGAGCAGCCTGGAGATGACTGGCTAGTGCCGGTCATCTCCCGGCTGCCTCGCTGCTGAACTCCTTGCGGCAGGAGATGACCCGCAGCAACCGTCGGGAGATCAGCGGCTAGCGCCGCTGATCCCCTGATGATAGCATTGGCGTGCATGGATCAAATCTTGCACCAATTCACGGCCGGACACGAGATTTCCGTTGCAGACAGACAGAATTAGACGATTATATAGTAGATAAAGTAACAAATGACTCTGGCTTTTTATTTGTGTGTATAGGGTGAGTAGAATAGGATCTAGCCTGTAATGAGTTACACATAGATCTGCTCAGCCCATCCACCTAAAAATTCAGTGTAAGGTGCAGTCCACAAGTAAGGGAATTGATATCAGGGTAAAACTGAGTTCATATTGCCGAACCTGGTAAAGTGCATATCTAAAGACTAAATGAGGTACAAGTGATAGGCTGATACTTACTGGAAAATATGGTAAATGGATTCTAAACCTGCCGCCCCTACGCGCATTTTGCCATATTTGAGTTTTGACCAATCAATAGGTTGATTTCCTTTGGGAAAACTTGTGCTTAATGATTTGTATGTATGTTATATACCTGTATATGTGTGTCTGTGTGTGTTATATATGAATGTGTGAGTGTGTGTTATGCACTGATGTGTGTATTAGGCCGGCGTCACACACAACGACAAAAAATCGGTCCGTTTTAGACGGTCGATTGTCGGATCAAAATGCAAACATCACACATCCTTCTGGCATCCGATTTTCCTTCAAAGATGCGATTTAGTCGCATGTGTGTGTACCTTGTAACATCCGATCCAAAAGAATAGTATTTCAATCACAAAAAAAAGAATAGATATATACACATAGAACACATATATATATATATATACATGTCATTGTGACATGTATATATACATATATTTATAGTTCCTAGACTTCTACATACTGTTATAGCCGCTAATTCAATTGCCGGCTTTTGTGAAATCACAGAAGCCGACATGAAATGATACATTGTTTCCACACAGTTAACCATGTCATTTCCTGTATTTTGATATTTGTTTAGAACTTACAATTACATGAGTGTATTTGTGCAAAATTTCAGACATGTAGGGGTTAATTAAAGGTGTAATTTCGTTGAAAAAAAATGCGTGGGCTCCCGCTGTATTTTCTCCACCAGACAGACAAAGCAAGCGAGTGGGGGCAGATAATAACAGCCTAGGGAGGGTACATTTTTGTGCCCCCCCTGGCTACTAACATCTGCCCCCAGACACCCCAGAAAGGGCAAATCTATAATTAGATTCGCCCTTTCTGGCACTTTGTCCGTCTATTCCCATTGCCCTGTAGCGGTGTCGAATGGGTTAATAATCTCACCTTAATGTCACCTTAGTATTGAAAGGTGACCTTAAGGCAGGTTAATAATTGAGAGCTGTCAATTAGACAACTATCAATTATTAATCCTATTGTATGATAGAAAAATCAAACACACACAGTTTAATAAAAAAGAAGTTTAATGAAATAATCACACAGTTTTTGACAATATTTTATTTTCCTGCTAAAACCATTTCCTGTAATAAAAATAAAATAAAAAAGCAAAATGATTCTTACCAATCCGAAGTACAGTCAGGTCCCACGCTGTAATCCTTCAGAAAGGGTTAAGAGGTTACAGTTAGCAGGGAGATAATTCTGTCTCCTAGCTGTAACCCCCTGAATGAATAAGTTCCTCTACCACAGAAAGTAGAGGAAGTGATTCATGAATGGAGCTTAATTGATTTATTGGCAATTTAACTTTAGTGACCTGACCTAAAGGGAAAGTGGACACAATCAATTAAGCTTCATTCATTAAACACATCCTCTCCTGTCGCCAGGAGAGGAACTTATTCATTCAGGAGCTTTGAGCTGAGCATGCAGGATTACTTGCACTGCTTGGCTCAAAGCTAGTTAACCCTTTGTGAAGGATTACAGCGTGGGACGTGACAGATTGCCAGATAGGTAAGAATAATGTTGTTTTACTATTTTATATTTATTTTAAAAGAACAAGGGCTTCGAACGGATTAAGAGTGAAATAAAAGATGGTCAAAAATATGTGTTTTTATTTCATTAAAATTATTTATTCTTAAAGTGTGTGTGTTTTTTTATTTATTTCAATAGGATTAATAATTGATAGTTGTCTAATTGACAGCTCTCAATTATTAACCTGCCTTAAGGTCACCTTTCAATACTAAGGTGACATTAAGGTGAGATTATTAACCCATTCGCCACCGCTACAGGGCAATGGGAATAGACGGGCAAAGTGCCAGAAAGGGCGAATCTAATTATAGATTTGCCCTTTCTGGGGTGTCTGGGGGCAGATGTTAGTAGCCAGGGGGGGCACAAAAAAAAAGTGCCCTCCTAGGCTGTTATTATCTGCCCCCACTCGCTTGCTTTGTCTGTCTGGTGGAGAAAATACAGCGGGAGCCCACGCATTTTTTTGTCAACGAATTTACACCTTTAATTAACCCCTACATGTCTGAAATTCAGCACAAATACACTCATGTAATTGTAAGTTCTAAACAAATATCAAAATACAGGAAATTACATGGTTAACTGTGTGGAAACAATGTATCATTTCATGTCGGCTTCTGTGATTTCACAGAAGCCGGCAATTGAATTTGCGGCTATTACAGTATGTAGAAGTCTAGGAAATATAAATATATATATATATACATGTCACAATTACATATATATTATATATATATATATATATATGTATTCTATGTGTGTATATCTATTCTTTCTATTCTTTATTAAAGCTGTCAGTGTGATTTTACAGTATAGCCGGGGATGAATTGCCGGCTTTTCGAAAGGACACCGATGCGATTTCATCGCAAGTCACACATGCGGTCCGTTTGTAATCCGATTTTTCATCGCTCCCATAGACTTGCATTGGCGATAGTCGACCCACAATCGGTGACAATCGCAGCATGCTGCGATTGCACACGGACGTTTAAAACGGACCACAAAAAATCTGATGGTGGGAGCTGCTCCATAGATTAACATAGGGCAGACTGCAATACGATTTTTCATCGCATTGCAGTCGTCCGATTCTGTCGCCAGTGTGACCCCGGCCTTATACTGATATGTTAATTAAATTCTAATGCGCATTATACGCTGTGTGTTATACACTAATTACTGTGTTATATGTTACATTCTAGTGTGTGTGGGTGATATATACTGATGCTTGTAAATTACATACTAGTGTGTGTGTTATACACTGATGTATGTATATAATGTGTGTGTGCTTGTGTGTATATTGTGTGCGTGTGAGTATTGCTTGTGTGAGTGTAGCAAAGTATCTCAAAGTATGAGGATAGAGTACAGGTTCCTGACATAAATCAAGTTGTTTTGATGGGTCCCAATGACTTATTCCCCTTCCTGACTGCTGCGGGGTAATTTACACTGTGGGATTGGCTTCTCCAGAGGAGGTATTCTGCATTGTGGTAGTTGCTGATGCTGGAGGAAGTATTTTATGCTGTGTTGGGTGGTGCTGGAGGAGGTATTTTATGCTGCATTTTGGTATTTGGTTGTGCTGGGGAAACTATTTTATGCCTCATTATGCTATTGTTTATGCTGTTGTTATCTAAGGTACTTCATCCTTCTCTCTTCTATTTATGCGCTAGGTGAGGGATGAGTTAATATTTTGCGCTGTAGTGTTTAATTTGTGGTCATTTTGAACGTGTTTTGTGCTGCATTGTGTTATTTGGTGCTGCTAAGGGGTATACTTTGTGCTGCATGGTGGTATTTGTTCACTGGTGAGGCCAAACTCTAAAAAGTTAAAGACACCTTGTTCTACTCTTTTTTAAGAAACAGTAAATGGTGGTTTGTGAACCTTTGCTGATTATTGTTATGATCCGCTAATATAAACAATGATTTTCTAGTGTAGATTGAGAAAAATAAGAACAACAATTGTTTTATGGTTTATGTGTTTATTTCAGTTCTCAGTTGATAGTGCACCATCAATAAAAATCCTAGGCATTATCATTAAATGTAAATGTGCAAATGCAAAATAACTATAAAGGAATCTGTCACAAGGTATTTTCCACGTAATCTGAGAGCAGCATGATGTAGGAACAGATACACTGATTGTAGTGATGTGTCACTTACTAGACTGCTTGCTGTAGTTTTGATAATATCACAGTATTATCAGCAGGAGATTATCATTATCAGTGTTGTGGGCAGGGTTATACAGAGCTCAGAATTCAGAGAACTGCTAGACCTGCTAGAAAAGATAAAACAGTAATTTAATTAAAATGTCAGCAAACAGCCCTTTAAGTAACAAATCACTGGAATCAGGGTCTCTGTTGCTATAGTATGCTGCTCTGGGGTAGTTAAAACCTAATTGTCAAATAAGGTCGACATGTAATGGAAAAAAATCCATTGATGATTTTTTTGCAAATTTTGTTGCAGATCTGCATGTATTGCATTTTGATGCAGGTGTGTTGTGGATATTATCCTATGCAATGCCAAGGGTAAATTTAATAATTCCTTTGCTCAGTGAGTGATTGCTATGCTGTCATATGGAAACTGGGTCATGCTGAGTTGTTTTTTTGACAACTAGGCAGTCCAATCTTGTGATGGCTGTGTGAGCTCTCAGTGATTTGATTGACAGCTCGGCTGTCTAATCTGTGACTGGGAGCTGCAGGATTTTCTCCAGGTATTCTGTGTTCTGGAGATTGCCCAAGCTATTTAACTTAGCTGTCTGCCCCTGCTCCCTGCCAGATGTTGTTTGTGCTTCCTGGTGAGTGTTTCCCTAATTCTGTTGTTGTGAGTTCTGATCTTCTGCTGCCTGACCCTTGGACCGTGTTCTGACTATCCCTTTGTCTTGTCCTCTTTGACCTAACTTACGCCTTTGTCTTTTCCCTTGGTTATCTATGTGCTCTCTTGGAATTGACCACGGAACATCTGACTTCTCTGCCTCATGGCCTGTCCGCGAGTAGTGACTAGGGACACATTACGTCTGGCCATATACTTTTTTTTTCTCACCAATGGATCCAGTTTGTGCACTCTGTGACCAGGTGACGAATCTGATCTAGATGGTTCAGGACCTGGCCAGGGATCACCAGAGGCTAGAATAAACACAGTCCCAGCTGCAGGGTCAGTTTAGTACTCTGGGTGCCTCCAGTTGACCGCCCCAAACCTGACAGGGTCCAGGTCACAGAGGCTAAGATCATGAACCTGATACGGGTGGACCGCACCGCTGAGGATTATAGTTTGGAGTTCTGTCAATTGTCCTCTGAGGTTCTGTGGAATGATGCTGCTCTCAGGTGTTAGTTTCCCCATGGCCTTACAGAAACTCTTAAGGATGCTCTGGCTTTGCATTCTCCACCCTGTTCATTGGCGGAGGTCATGACTTAAGGGTATGCCACACTAAGCGAGATCGCTAGCGAGATCGCTAACGAGATCGCTATTGCATCACCATTTATGACGCAGTAGCGATCTCGTTAGCGACTTAGCTGTGTGTGACATGTAGCAGCGATGTGGCCCCTGCTGAGATGTCGCTGATCGTTTATGAACATTCTGAGCCGTTTTTTGGTCGTTGGTGTACCGCTGGTGAGCCTGAATCGCTGAGTCTGACACCCTTTATGAACGACTTCACCAGTGTCGCAGGTGGGACTAGGTTTTCCCAATGACCGCAGAGGTCGTTATACAGATCGCTGATGAGTTGTGTTTGGAATCTAACTAGCGATCACATAGCGATCGCACTAGCGATATCGCCAGGTTAAGTCGTTATCGTGATTGCTAGTGCGATCGCTAAGTGTGGCAGTGCCTTTAGGCCATTCATATGGATCATAGAATTCGGGAGAGACATGGTGAGCGACAGGGGGTTTCTGTCATTCTTCCCGAGTCTGTTTCCTTAGCTGAGATGGACCCAATGGAGGTTGGAGCAGTCAGCTCTCGGACCATGAAGACCGTCAGCACGATTTTGCCCCTACTGTTATGTTTTGGATAATTTACCTGCTGGGTTGGTGTTGGGGTTTACATGGCTCTATGTTCATAATCCTGTTATTGGTTGGTGGCAAAATAATATTGTTAAGTGGAGCCCCAACTGCCACAAGAAATTTCTTTGTTCTGTATAAATTTGCTCTGCTAGTCTGGAGGGTCTGCAGGCGTACCTGAAAAACTTTGGCGAGTTGTTATCGGAAAAAGAGGCATAAATACTAAGTCCCCATCGTCCTTATGATTGTGCTATCTTATTCCTAATGCCAAAGTGCCTAAAGCTCGTCTGTACAATTTGTTGTGACCTAAACGGACCTCTATGAAAGAATATGTAAACGAAAGTTTACTGAAGGATCATATCCGTCCTTTCTCCTCGCCTGTAGCTGCTGGTTTCCTCTTTGTGTAAAAGAAAGTTGGGGGGCTCCACCCTTGCCTCGATTTCCATGAACTAAACAAAATTACAGTTAAAAATTATTTTCCACTTCGACTCACCTCTGACCTATATAATCAGCTTACTGGGGCTAAATGTTTTTTTTAAACCTGATCTTAGAGGGGCTTATAATCTGATGCATATCTGGGAGGGAATGGAAGACAGTGTTTTTAACGTCTGAGGGTCTGTTTCAGAATCTGGTCATGCCATTTGGTTTAACCAATGCACCTGCTGTCTTTCAGAACTTTATGCATGGCATTATTGAAAGGTTGTGGCATACTTTCATGATATTTTAATTTTTTGTCTGATCTGAGATCACACTATGAGCATATTTGTTATGTTTTACAAAAACTCAGGGAAAATTCTTTGTTTGCCAAATGAAAAAAGTGTACTTTCTCTGTTCAAGAAATATTATTTCTGGGGTTCATTGTATCTGCTGAAGGGTTTAAGATGGATCCTGAGAAGATGCAGTCTATAATTGATTGGGTTCAACCTCGCGACCTTATAGCACTACAGCATTTTTTAGGATTCTCAAATTACTATAGAAAATGTATTAGGGGTTTTTCACAGATCATTAAACCTCTTACCAATCTCACACGTAATGTGTTGGATCTTACGATTTGGTCATCAGATGCCATTGTGCCCTTTAATAAACTAAAGAAGAATGCTTCATCTCTGCTCCAGATTTGACTCAAAACTGTTTATTGTACAGGTGTATGCCTCAGACATTGGGGTGGGGACTGTTTTGTCTCAAGGCACCAAAATCATGACTAACTTACAGCCAAGTGCATTTTTTTAAGACATTTTTGTCTGCTGAGAGAAATTATGATGTTAGAAAGTGCAAGCTGTTTGCTGTCAAATTAGATTTTGAAGAATGGAGGCATTTTTTTGCGGAAGCTATTGATCAGGTCACGGTTGTGACTGATCATAAATATTTAGCTTATATTGAATCTGGTTAACGTTTAGCCCCTAGACAGGCCAAGTGATCCTTATTTTTTTCTAGATTCAATTTTTCCATCACGTTCTGGCTAGGTTCTAAGAATGTTAGGGCTGATGCTTTGTCACGCAGTCTTGATTCAGTTTCTCATCCAGAACATCCTTCCTTCTTTATTCCTCAGGATATAGTAATTTCTATGCTGTCCTCAGAATTGAAGGCTGAGATTCAGTCACTGGTTCCTTCCGTTACTCCTGAATCTAAATTATTTGCGCCCATGTATCTAAGAGTATGTCTGTTGCAAGAGTTTCATGACTCCATCATTTAAAGACATTAAAGGTTTTGTATCTGCTTGTGAGATTTGCGCGCACACTTAAGTTTGTCATAGCTGGCTGTCTGGTGAATTGGCTCCATTGCCTATTCCAGAAAGACAGTGGACTCATTTGTCCCCGGATTTCAATACTGATTTGCCCTTTTCTAGTGGGAAAACTGTTATTTAGGTGGTGTTATTTAGGCTCACTTTGTTACATTATCGGGGTTACTTAATGCGGAGACGCTTTCCAGGTTAATTATAAATCATGTAGTGAGAGATTGCATGGCATTCCTTTGAACACTGTATTTGATAGAGGGGTGCAGTTTGTCTCCAAATTCTGGAGTGCTTTTTGTAAGAAATTGGGAATTGACATATCGTTTTCCTCTGCTTACTATCCTAAAACCAAAGGTCAGACAGAGAGCACAAATCAGTCATTGGAGCAAATTCTAAGATGTTTTGTTGCAGCTCAGCAGGAGTACTGGTCCTTATTCCTACCTCTTCCTGAGTTTGCCTTTAACAGTCGGGTTAACCAGTCTACTGAAACCTCTCCGTTTTTTTTAAATTATGTTTTTTATGCAAATTTTGGTGAATTCTCAAGGATGAGTTCTGGTTGTCCTAGAGTAGAGGTTTCCATACAGAAACTTGGGGATGTCTGGAGGGAAATTCAGAAGAATATCAGGGGGCTCAGTATCGCCAGAAACGAAGGCTCACACGAAACATTCAAGGGGTCCCATATTCAAGGTTGGTAATAACATATGAGTTTCTTCCATAAATATTAAATTGAAAGTGCCATCAACGAAGTTAGATCCTAAGTTTATTGCTCTACATGAGATTTTTGAGGTAGTTAACCCAGTGACTTTCAGATTAAAACTCCCTCCGTCTTTTCGCATTCCAAATGTATTCCATAAATCACTGCTAAAAGGGTTTGTCCTTTCGGTGTTGTCTTCTTCATCTCCACTTCCACCAGTTTCTGGCAATGACAGCATGGAGTTTTGAAGTGCAAAAGATTATTGATTCTCAGAAAGTCCATAATTCCCTCCAGTTCCTCATTCATTGGAGAGGTTATGGACCGGAAGAGAGATCCTGGGTCCCTACTCGAACTGTAAATTCCAATCGTCAGGTCAGGGCCTTACATTGCAGAGTCCTTCTAGAAGAGGGGGGTACGGTGACGATTCCTCCGCTCAATGAGGGATTTTATTGTGACACCAGTTGCAGTAAAATCCCAGTTAAAATCTACAGATATAAATTTAGCGCTATGAAAGTGCCTGACCGCTGTACTCCAAGTGTGGCTTCTGGTAGAAAATGAACTATGTTCCTCCTGGGAGCTGCCAACTTTCAGTTATACAGGTGTGCCGGTGCAGCTACAGTCACCACTCACAGCACTGTGAACAACAGCTCTAAGCACACCCTGGCACTTTGTTAACTCGCTGTGTAGTGCATCAGTTTAGAGCTGGCTTTCAGTCAAAGTGCCAGGGAAGAGGTTATAGATGCCACTTAAATCTGCTTTGAGTGGTGACTGTAGCCGTACCAGCATGCCTGCATTACTAAAAGCCGGCAGTTCTCGGGAGAAATAAAGTTCCTTTTCTCCTTGGAGCAGCACTTTCAGTACAGCAACTGGGCACCTTTCTAATCCTATTTACCAGCAGATTAACCTTATGTCTCTAAGTAAATAGCATTAGCTGATGTGACAGGTTCACTTTTTAAAGAAGTCCTCCCATCAAAGTTTTTATCCTTTTAATATATTGCAATCATCATATTATATAGCACTGTGTGCTACAATTTCTCATTTTGCCTTTATACCCAGTAAATCCCTCTGTTTTCTCCTCTTTATGGGATTGGAGTTGCGTCCATATTACATGACCTTAATGAGCAGTTCCATGTGACCGCTCAGCACAGGAGAGCTGCAGGAAGCCGGGACAACAGAGGATTGCAGGGGACGTTCAACGATTGCACCGGAGGGTGAGTATGATGTCCCAGCCACCGACTCCTGCCGCCGCACCCCTCCCCCACTGGTTTCTACACAATGACTCGTGTATAAGCCGAGGGGGCATTTTCAGCACAAAAAAATGTGCTGAAAATCTCGGCTTATACACGAGTATATACGGTATTAAGAGGATAAAAACTTTGATGGGAGTGATGCTTTAAATCTTATCTACATTGCTGTTCTGTATTCTACTTGTTGGTGGAAAATATATCCAAATCCACAACTTATATGCAATGTGTACACTACTGATTGATTTAACCTACCAGGCTAAAACTGAAATCCAAAGCAATACACTGAGTTACATGTAATTGTGCAGACTGCAGCTGTCACTCGATAGTTAAAATCAATCAGTAGCGCTACGAAAAGTCTCCATGTAGCCCAGGTTTTAATGATGTCTGTGTTGCAATTTAGCAGATTTCAAATTACTTTGATTATTTCTTCCAGAAACTCATTTTCTCCCCAATCACATTTTGTGTTGCAGTTTTGCCTTGGTTGTATCGTATGCATATTGTGTAGGATTGTGTGATTGTCATTTTGATATGTGGCTGGAGAAATGTAGTGAACTTAGTATCTAACCATTCATAGACTGTCAGAACTTTCAGCTTTACCGTTTTAAGACAAGGCAAACATTTCTTACATGTCTAAGTCAATAAAAAGTAATAAAATCTTGTGATGAAGTTTGCCATCTGCCCTGCATATCAACTGCAGTTTGTTAATCCAGACAAGATCTGAGCCAGTCATCAGCATTTTCTTCAGCAGGAAAATAAATGGAATATCAAAGAGAAAGTACACTGAAGCTTTTTACAGAGTTATAAAATCATGAATGATAAAAGAACAGGTCTCAGAAGTAGAAAGTTATAGAATATGATATTTGTTTAGAAAAGATTCCTGGCGGTGAGAACTTTTTATTCTTATTTTATATTTAGGCACTAAAAGAAAACGCTGACTGTGATTGTGAATATTACAATGTTATACTAAAGTGTAGGACCTTTAATAAACCTTTATTGAAATTTGTATAATTAGCATAGTTATAACGTATTCAAATTATATTTGTTGCTGCAACGGAAGCAAAAAAGCTATTGGGCCAAGTTCATATGAGCATTTAAAATATCTTACAAATTTCATCCTGAAAAAATAAGGTGATTTTCATCTCAATTGTTATCCGTATGCCATCCACATGGCATCTGTATGGAATTAATTTTTATACATCAGCAGTTATTAAAATTTACAAAACCAAATACAGTCTCCTATGTTAAAGATTTGCAATTTATCCATAAAAATCCAATGCTATGTGGTTGATCCATATGGGATACGATATTTTTGTGCACTCGTGGCCTTGAATAGGAGGGTCCTATGGAACATGTGGAAGAACATAGTGCATGCTGCAATTTTTTGACGCGTAAATTCAGTCTGCAAAATATTAAAGCGGCCCAATTGAATAACATTGGTCCGAATTGGAGAGAGAACATAATAAAGCAAATAAACCAAATCAAAATTTCTACAGATTCCCAATAATCCTGGCAACTGGTCCATGCTGTTTTCAGCAGTCTGTATCAATGCTTGGATATGAAGATGTCATATCATGCATAATTAACCCTGTAAATACTGCAGAAATATGACATATTAACACATGCTAACACCACTGAGCATGTGCATAAAGTGCAGCACAGATTCATCTCCACTAAACGCCGAGATCCTTAGATCAGGAATAGAATAGACATTTATAGGATATTTCAGAACTTTCCCAAATTCTTATGAAAACACTTGCATCACATCCCGCATTGTACTACTATAACCATTGTATTATATATTTTAGGAATCAGAGTTGGTGTATTTTATACCGACTCCACGACTCCGACTCCACAGCCCTGGCTAGCACAAAGCTGACTCACAATACTATTACACAGGCTGTTATATATATGTAACATGAAACAAACTCACTCCACCTAGCATTTATTGTTCTGTGCCTACTTACCACTGTGCCCATCATTGGTGTGACCACAACTATGTTTCAAATGTTAAGTTTCCTTTTTTGCCATGGCATTAATATCAATGTGTTGTTGTATAGTTTAGTCATATGTCACAATAATGATGGTCATAAAATGGCTATGTTCAGATATTAATGCAGAGTGTCAATGTGCCCCTGTCTTTTCCCTACAAGAACCAATACAACATAATTTCTATGTCATTAGAAGAAAAAGTAGTTGTTGTTTTTCTGATATTGTCTGGGAGACTTTTCTTCTTCCACTTTTCTGTTTTTATCTTGAATGCTCTCTTGAAATGTTGATAATTTATAAACAGACATGTTCTAGTCTTTTGGAATATATAGGAATGAGTATTTGATTGGTGTAGAGCATGTTCTAATATTATAGAATAAAACCTATACAGCGGACATGATGGTAGGTCTACTGTCTATATCTGCTAGAGATAGTCACATTTCCTAGACTCTGATAAATCTACTTTGTAGTTACTAATACATTGGCCAGCATTCAAGTGTAGTATCTTCATTAAGTCACATAATAAGACGGCATATTGGTATTGATATTTCTCAATGGGAATATGAATTAAGTCAGCTTTCATAAGTGTCAATAACTGGGGACAAGTCGTTGGCAAAAAATCCTAAAAACTTCAAGCTACCCGCCTGGTGAGACAAGCTACAACAAACCTGATGTCTTTTCGTTGCTCTGCTGTCAGTATACATGGAATGATGACTGTAATATATGGGCAGGGTGAGAAACTAGTTCAACTGAACGATATCTGTCTGTTCCCTTCTTGAGAAATCTAAACATAATATTTGCCTGTGATGTTTGTCAGGCACCGTGAAGTTCAATTTCCTTTATACTGATGGTATTACAGTATCATGTGGACTATTGGGCTTTGTTCAAATTAGCATTAGGAAATTTTACCAACCGGATTCACATATTCCCTACGACAATACTGCAGTGTAATATTACATGTTGGCCATTCCGATGAGTTGTCATCCATGCTTTTAAGCAGCAATCATTAGCATGTGATCATAGCTGTGTGCAGTGTTATGGGACTTGTATCAGTTTAAGCTTCTTGTATCCTTCAAATTAGATGCAGGAATTAGTGTCTGTCAAGTTCATGCATAGAAAAGGTAGCATATAGATTTTAAATGAACTTTTATTAAGACAAGCGCAGTAAGCACTGGTGAATGTTCTAAAAATGACAATTCTGAAGCTTGTTGCAGATAAACTAGCGAAAAATGCCACGTTTTCCCAAAAGACCATTCTGCTGGGAAGTTCTTAACTTATTATCATTACACACTAGAAGTGTGACAATGGAGGTTATTTGCCAGGATTTTTTTAAGCATGTCCAATCAATTTTTCACCTGGCGGAACAGATTACAATCAGAAATTGTTGTTGTGTCCCTGCTGAAGCTGAGATTAACCAAATGAGAACTTATTATCAGTGCAAAAACAATTTGTAAATCAATGGGCAGTTCTTCAGAAGAGTATACATGTAACATAATCATACAGCAGAACGAAGACATGTGAGAATGACCACTTACATGTCACAATTCATTAATATGACAAAAACAATGGTGATAATAACGGTATGAATGAGCTATATAGTTCATTTTTTGTTGATCGTTCTATTTATATTGTCAATTATTATTAAAATACATAAAATCATTCAAAATAATGATCATAATTGCTATATACATGGTTATATTTATCTGAGTCTATTGAGGAGAGAAAGGAGGTTATCTTAAAGAGAGTCTAGTTAAAAGAAGAGGCTGTGTCATGCTTCTGGATTCTGTGGTTGCTGTCACTTCTTTGGGTGTTTTAGTTCTCTTATCTTTGTTTCTGTCAGTTTTGGGTAAAAAATGTTTATCATGTAGTCTTTTTGTCTGTCCTATCACCTTTCGAGTGCAGCTATAAATACTTTCCCTTATTGGTGTTTCCTTCTTGTGATAGATTTTATTGGTTTCATTCACTTTGCTGTAGTTTATGTTGGTTGTAGTTGTTTTGTGTGTGATTCCTTTACCCCTAGGGAAGTGCTACTCTAGTGATGCTAGGAGCTGCTATAGACATTCAGGGTAAGCCGCTGTCAATTGGGGGAGCCATTGCGTTATCTTAGGGTATCAACCTCTGAAGTTAGGCAGAGACAGACCAGAGTCAGAGAAGTCTTTCCTAGTCTGGACACAGACCTGTCAGATTCAGGTGTTTGTCTCCCTGGCTTGTATGTTACCAGTATGAATGTGCCTTGGCAGTCATAACAAGCTATCATCTACTAGGGAGAGCTAGTGAAAAAAGAGGTTAGTTATATTCCATTATCTCTCATGAGGAGGTTAGTTGGAAGGTTAAGTAATGAGCAATGAGAGTACAGACTAGACAAAAGGGGTAGTCCAAATTTTTTTTATTAATGACTTGTCCTTGCAATCATCAGTGTCAGATCGGTAGGGACACACAGCTCCCTCTACTGATTATCTGTTATTAGCTCCTTATTCTCTTAAATAGGAGCTGATTTGCAGTGGCTGATACACATTGAACTGCTTCAGGTTCTGTTCAATGTTTACATCTGTCAGCTACCAGAAATAAGAGATGATTGGTGAGAGTGCCAGGTGTCCCCACTAATCTGAAATTGCTAACTTATCTTAAAGAGAGGTCATCAATATTATATGACTTGACAACCGCTTTAAATTCTCTAAAGTCTGATATTAAGAAAGGGTAAATGATATCTTAAGTCTTCCAATGGGAATATCTTGAGAAGTAATTGGCCATGTTTTAAGTTATCCTCGAGTGGCCACCAGTGAGATGAAGGGAAAGGTTATCTTGTCTACCAACCATCTAGAAAGGTTAGTGATATATCCAGTTAGAAGTTGAATAGAAGTGGGTTACTTGGCACCTAGCTAGAAAAGTGGATTAATTGTCTTATCAGGAGATGCAGCGGATTATGCTCCCTGCCATCCATTGTGATAACTGGACCATAGCAAATATATTAAATTGTCTGCCCTTCATTGGGAATTGGTGGTAGATTAAAAAGATTAGGGTGACAATTTTTGTTCCAGTCCTAGATAGAAAGATAAATAGATCCTGATCCTTTACCCCTTATTACCACCATCATTTCCACCTCTGAGTTTCATAAATTTAGCACTGGTATTGTAAAACCTATCCTTTTCTCATGTTCTATAATTCAAACAATTTAATTTGCTATTTGATAGATTTCTTATTGGAGCGGTGAGGTATTTACACAGCAAATATGTTTACATGACATATTGAAAAACTGGGCCAAGATTCTATTTTATTTTATTTAATCATAGTAGATTTATTGATTCTTAAACCGGCTTCTCCTTGTGCCAGGCATACAAATAGCAGATTTAATATTTTGCACTGAAGAAATACCATAAATATAGTTCACTTAGCAATAACCAGACCTCACTATTTCTACCAGGTATTTATATCAGGGAGACATTTACAACATGGAATTTCTGATGTAATGAAACATTTCCAGAAACAAGTGTTCCAAGTATCGGAATAATTTCACAACCTGTACATCCCTGTGTATGTTTGTCTAGTCCTTATGTATATTTTCTCTTTTTTCAGGATCTCAAATAGAAAACCATAGAGAGCATATTTTTATTTGGATAATAACAAAGAGTAACAATAAAAAACAAAAAAATAGTCTTAATCATTGATTGGCAGCTATCTCTATGTGTACGTGAGTACAGAGGTAGCTACTAATTGCTGAGTAAGTCAATTCATTGGACTCCTGTTGCCAGAGGGAAAAAATGTAGGCTATACTAAATCTTTCCCCCAAAGCAACCCATGAATCAGATCAGCTCCTCATGCTCTGTGACTCTTTCATATTAGATCAAATTTTGAAGTTGACATGTGCTCTTGCTTGTTGATCAACTCTCTGAAGGTATCTATATACCTTAGAAAACAGTTGGCTGAGCACTTATTTGGTCACCAGTTATCTACCCCCACCGGTTGAGATGGTTGAAGAGTGCATGTGTTTTCAAAGAAGGCAATGGAGTAAAGGCACTGTCACACTTAGCGATCGCACTACGATCATGACAAGGACACGACCTGGCGAGATCGCTAGTGCGATCGCTATATGATCGCTAGTTAGCTTCCAAACACAAAGATCTCATCAGAGATCAGCGATCTGTATAACGACCTCTGCGGTCGTTGGGAAAACCTAGTCCCACCTGCGACGCTGGTGAAGTCGTTCATAAAGGGTGTCACACTCAGCGATTCAGGCTCACCAGCGGGACACTAACGACCAAAACACGGCTCAGAACGTTCATAAGCGATCAATGACATCTCAGCAGGGGCCACATCGCTGCTACATGTCACACACAGCTGCGTCGCTAACGAGATCGCTACTGCGTCATAAAATCGGTGACTCTTTAGCATCTTGTTAGCGAGCTCGCTTAGTGTGACAGTACCTTAAGATGTTGCCAGACAGGGTCTGAAGGTGGCTTATCTCCTAGAAGAAGGATATCAAGCACTGAAATACAGAATGCCTGATCCTTCTCGCCAAGGTATTATCTAGGAAAGGTGGGAGAGGCCCTCATACACATTACATGGTCTTCCATTTCCACCAACCTTTTTGTGTTAGGGTACCGTCACACTCAGCGACGCAGCAGCGATCCCGACAATGATACGACCTGGCAGGGATCGTTGCTGCGTCGCTATGTGGTCGCTGGTGAGATGCCAAACAGTCAGATCTTCCCAACGACATAGCAGTGATCGGCGACCCGTAGTGACCTGTGTAACGATGTGTCTCCTATGTGTCTCAGTGCTGAGTCGCTAGCGAGATCGTTGGTTAAAGGTGTCAAACACACCGATGCATGCTACCCAACGGGATCTCAACGACCAAAGAAATGTCCAGGCATTTCTGACACGACGAGTGATCACACAGCAGGGGCCTGATCGCTGGTAAGTGTCAAACATAGCAAGATCGCTGCTGAGTTCGCTGTTGCGTCACAAAACTTGTGACTCAGCAGCGATCTCGCTAGCGATCTCGCTTAGTGTGACGGGGGCTTAAAGGGCCTGTAGTGACAAATGCAATTAAAGGGAATTTGTCAGTAGGATCAACACTCCTAAGCAAACTACATGGGCATGTAGGTCATAGGAAGCTGAATAAAATGATACCCTCTTAACTGTGATCTGGTGTCTTATTCCAGAGAAATCCATATTTTACTTGCTATGTACATGAGCTGTTAAGATTTTTGTTCTGGAACTGAGAATCTGCCTCCAGAATTTATTTTAAATGAAAGGGGGTATTACCAATGTGAGACATGTAGATCAGGAGAGCAGACTGTCAGTCATTATATGACTGACAAATTCCATTTAAGTATGATCATTTAAGCAGTTAAATATAATCATATGAGCCTTGTCTTTGTATGGAGGTCTAAACCAGTTAAAAAAATATCAGATGTTACTGGTTAAGAGGAATCTGTGACCTTCCATAGGTTATTCAGAAAACTGGGTTGTAACCTATAGACTTAAAGTGAACCTGTCATCAGGATTTTGCTCAGTAAAGAAAAGACACTGTCAGATGGGTGCTGTTATACTGATTAAAATTATAACTTGGTTGATTACATCCATCTTGTGGTTTTTGTTCAATCTCTATTTGTAGTTTTCAGTTAATGAGATTCTTGTACTCTGGAGAGACCTGTGGATAGGGCAATATGTGGTGCTCGGTTTACATATTCATCTGTATGGCTTATGACAGGTCACTGATCATTCAGTGAGCTGCCCACTATTTTACATAATGCATATAATATTGTGGGGTTCGAAAAAAAAAGTTACATTCAGCAAAATGGCACCAGCGGCGGTGCCTGCGCATATCATGTATCGCATAATGCATAAAATATTGTCTGGCAAAAAATATATATATATTTAACTTCATCAAAATGGTGGCGGCGGCGCATTCGCAGTAGCCGTCATTTTGCTGCAGCCCAATTTTTTTTTTACAGCACAATGGTGTCAGTGCATGCAGTAGTAGCATATTGGTTGTCGTAGATGCTACTGCGCATGCGCCGCTATTTTGCTGGAGAAAAAAATGTGGCTGCAGCAAAATGACGGCGGTGCTTGTGCAGTGCCATCTATCAGAATGTGATAGATGCTATTGTGCATGCACCACCACTGACGCCATTTTGATGAAGTTAAATATTTTTTTTGCCCGACAATATTATATGCATTATGCCATACATGATACAGTGCAGGTGCCTGCGCCATTTTGTGGATGTAAAAAGACATTTCTGACCCCACAATATTCCATGCATTATGTAAAATAGGGGGCACATTAGTGACCTGATATAATCCATACAGATGCATATATAAGCAAAACACCACATAAAATCCCCCACACACCACCCAAAGCACCAAAATCTCATTAACTGAAAACTACAAATACAAATTAAACAATACCCACAAGACGGATTTCATCAACCCAGGTATCATTTTAATTAGTATAGCAGCGCCAGCCTGACACTGTCTGTAGGTAACTGAGCAAAATCCTGCTGACAGGTTCGCTTTAAGAGGAGCAGTATAGATATGTCTCTGCCCTAACAGATTATAATGGGCTGATTTATATAATTATATATGTAAATAACTTGTAATAAACTAATAAATTAAAGTAATATTACTGAAAAATATTTCACTTGTCTTTTCCATTAGCTCTTTAAGAGATACTGTGCATTCAAAAAAGACCACATGACCCTCTAGCAGCAGTCTTTTATCTGCGCACTCACCTTTTCTCTTTACATTGTACAATATGTGCAAAGATTATTTAAGATTAGTGCTTCATGTGTCCCTTTTCTATAAAAATGTCTGCCCTTGTCTGGTGTTGTAATAAATTAGACTCTAGCTGTTAGCCCCGCTTTGACATAGCGTCTATCACTAGAACTATCCCCATACAGCATCAATTGCTTCCTTGCCTCTTATTTTTATGCCCTGGTGATTTAAAGATAAAAGCAAATTATAACAATATAGGTTTATACAACAGGACCGCACACTTAGGAACTTAGGCTGAGTAAGCAAGATTTTACCTTTACCACTTAATGTGGTAGCCTTAGGTCATAAAGGGCTGACATATGGTTTTTGGTTTAATGGCTTATAGAAAAATAGCAATTTGTTTTCTAGTGGTTTCAATTGTCCCCGAGTTTAAACGAGGCAGTGTATTGCAAACAATAATAAAAGAAAAAGGCATTTTCTTTAGAGTTTAAGACTCCTGACACAGCATTTCATTCCCTGAGACCCTAAGGCTCACAGAGCAATAATATTGTGCTTCCCTAATTGCCACTCATCATTACATGTTGAAATAATCTCTTCTTCTTATTCCTTCCCTCCTAGGTGTCCATTGATGAGCGCATCAGACAATTGCATGAAGCCCACAGGATTTTGGCCCCACGTCTCAGCATTTCCTTTCCAGTAAGCATTTTAACTTCTGTTAATTAACCTGCATGCTTTGTGGATGAGTCAACTGTCCCGTTTCACGTGGCGAAATATCCCAGACGTCACATTATACAGCCTGTCCTCCAAAAATATGAAGCCTGCACCTTTCAGATAAAAATGCCGAGTGGTGAAGGTTGAGTAGCGCTCCTAAATGAACATCTCAAAGTACCAGCAAAACATAGCTGAGAGATGGAAATTCAGGGCTCCTTGAGGAAGATATCACAATTCCTGGTCTAAAAACAAATATATTTCTAATGTATTCTTAAAAAAAATTAAGAGTCAGCTGAGGGAACTTGAAGGGTTTCTTTGAACTCTAAAGCAATCTTTAGATAAATCTGCTATATTCCAATAATGGAGGATCATCTTCAGCATCTTGTATTATTTGTCCTATACTTGAATTATGTTTTCATGTCTTGCAGTATTTTATGAGTATAACTATATACTTACCGGCCTCATCTAGGTCTCATGCAATGTAGAAGTAATCAACATGCTGTGCTTAAGTGGTGCATATCTGAAACAGGTTCCCAGCTACTTACAGTCCTACTTTACTGATCCAAGGGACAATGCTCAAACCAGACGGACATAAAAGTATGGCGAACTGGGAATTTAGTGGATTATTATTTTGTGCAGAAAACACAAACATTATTCAAACTTGATTGCATTAGGTAAAGCTATGAATTTGATATTTTCAAAGAAAATGCATAAACCTAGTTTGTTCTGCAGTTGTTAGAGTCAACTGACCCCAAATGTTCAGCAGAAAAACAAATATGCAATTGTTCCCTTTCTTGTAGTCCATGAATGAGAAAATTGATTTTTTAGTATTAGGGGCTAAAAGTGTATTCAGTTTATGAGTGCAATTATCGAAGGTGTCTCCTATAATGAGCTATGCACTTAAAAAGAAACTATCAGCAGGATTGTGCACAGTAACCTACAGACAGTGTCAGGTCAGCTCCGTTATACTGATTACAATGATAACTTGGTTGATAAAATCCATCTTGTGGTTGTTGTTTAATCTTCATTTTCAGTTTTGAGTTAATGATATGCTCGTGCTCCGGGGTGGCCTGTGGGAGGTCTTCATGTGGTGCTCTGATTAGCTATTCATCAGTATGACTTCTGACTGGTCACTGATGCATCAGTGACCTGCCTCCTAGTTTACCTAATGAATATATATATATATCTATATATATTATATATAGATATATATCTTGGAAAAAAAGTATTCTGCAGTCAGGCGCCGCCAGCATAACCTGCACTGCAGCCTGATCGCATATATAATGAATTGTATATACATTTGTTTGTTGTAATTCTGAAGTTCCTAAAAAAACATCCATTTGAAAATGGAGCCGACTGTGCCTGTGCAGTAGTAGCTATCAAGGATCCGATAGCTGCTACTGCTCAGGCGCTGGTGGTGCCATCTTGGAGAAGGAAATTTTTTTTATCTCTAGCAACATGGTGCCGCCTGTGCAATAGCAGCTATTGGCGATTGCTGACAGCTGCTACTGTGCAGGTGCCAGCAGCGTCATCTTGGAGATGCCTGCAGAAGGATTTTTTTTTCCAAAATATATACAATATTTATTATGTAAACTAGGGGGCAGGTCGGTAAGGGATCAGGGACCTGTCATAAGCCATCAGTATGAATAGCTAATTAGAGCACCACAGACCACCCCGGAGCACGAGCATAATATTAACTCAAAATTGAAAATAAAGATTAAGCAACAACCACAAGATGGATTTCATCAACAAAGGTATCATTTTAATTAGTATAACGGCAACAACCTGACACTGTCTGTAGGTTACTGTGCACAATCCTGCTGACAGGTTCCCTTTAATGACATCCCTTACATGACAAAGGCTCATTTTGTGGAAGTTAACTATTAAAGTTCTCATTTAATGTTTTATTTTCATGTTTTACAGGAACAAACTGCTCCCTTCACTCCCTCCTCCTAGTTTTGGTCTTGACAAGGGGGTGGTTTGTTCTTGAACAATTAAAGGGAATCTGTCACCCTAAATTGGCGGGATATTTAAATGATGGCAGTCAGGTCAGATGGGTGGTGTTTTGGGTACTTGCCTTAACATGTTGTTCGCCGCTGTCTCCATTATTTCTGGGAATTGTAGTCGTTGCCCTCCATATAACGCGCCTGTGCATTGCAATCTGCGGGCAAAGCATACTGCGCGTGTGCAATTCAAGATTGCAATGTGCAGGCGCGTTATATGGAGGGCAACGACTACAATTCCCAGAAATAATGGAGTAGTGGCGAACAACATGTTAAGGCAAGTACCCAAAACACCGCCCATCTGACCTGACTGCCATCATTTAAATATCCCGCCAATTTAGGGTGACAGATTCCCTTTAACAGTTCAGATTAGCAACGCTATTACTCCACTGGCCCAACCTGCGCCCTGACTAATGCTGCAAGCAGAGGCACTGAAGCTAGCCAGATCCAGTGATCCAACAAGATTCAGAGTAGCACTTGCAAGTAGGAATGAGCGAACCCAAAACCGAAAGGTTCGAAACTTAGTATTCCTGTGCCGAACACTGAACACGGACATTGCGCTGTATGTCTAGTTTTCTGTTCAATTTCGCCTATCTAATAATGCTTGTTGAAAGGCTGCAGAGCAGCCAATCAACAAGCTTTTAGACTGGAGGCATTCCCAGAGACCTTACAGCCACTGCAAGTATTGGCATGGCTGTGATTGGCCGGAGCATCACGTAACCTGGCCTGCATAAAGACTGGATCACGAGTTTTTCTGCCATTATTCTCTCGCTAGGACACAGTTGGAGTGAGGGACAGATTCTGACTGCGCAAAAACCACTGTGTGTACTCTGCAACCCATATCTGTGGGAGTACTGTGCTAAAAGCTGTTGTGTGTACTCTGCACCATCCTGCCTGTGGGAGTACTGTCCTTTAAGCCATTGGTTTTACTCTGCATTCCCTGCCTGTGGGAGTACTGTCTTTAAGCCGCTGTGTGGTCCTTGCACCCACCGCCTGTGGGAGTACTGTCCTTTAGGTTGCTGTGTGTACTCTGCATCCCCAATATGTGCTATTTATGTGGTAAAAGCCACTGTGTGTACACTGCAAACCCATCTGTGAGAGTACTGTGCTAAAAAATACTGGGTGTACTTTGCAACCCATATCTGTGGGAGTACTGTGCTAAAAGCTGCTGTGTGTATTCTGCACCATCCTGCTTGTGGGAGTACTGTCCTTTAAGCCATTGGTTGTATTCTGCATTCCCTGCCTGTGGGAGTACTGTATTTAATCCGCTGTGTGTACCTTGCACCCCCTGCCTGTGGGAGCCCCCTGCCTGTGGGAGTACTGTCCTTTAGGTTGCTGTGTGTACTCTTCATCCCCAATATGTGCTATTTCTGTAGTAAAAGCCACTGTGTGTACTCTGCAAACCCATCTGTGAGAGTACTGTGCTAAAAACCACTGGGTGTATTCTGCACCTGCTTCCTGTGAGAGTATTTTTCTTTAAGTTGCTGTGTGTACTCTGCACTAGAGTTGAGCGAATTTGTTCGGGTTCCCTCTTATTCGGCAAGCTATAGCGCTTACCGAATAAACTGCAGAGGGAACCAGGCTTCCTGGATCGCATGGGCTATCAGCTGATCAGCGACATATTTGCATGTGTTGCGGTTGTGTGACAGTCACAGCATGTGCATGGAGATCCCAACAAACAGGTTCTCCATGCATGTGTTGTGACTAAACAGCTGATCAGTCCGGCGCGATCCAGGAAGCCGGGTTCCCTCTGCAGCTTATTCGGTAAGCGCTATAGATTGCCAAAGAAGAGGGAACCCAAACAAATTCGTTTAACTCTACTCTGCACCCCCCACTTATGGGAGTACTGTATTTAGGCTATGTTCACAAGCTGTGTTTTTCCTGCATTTTTTATGCAAATTTAAGCTGTGTTAAAGCTGCTTACAAAAATCAGGTTTTGCTGCTTTTTGTGCTGCATTTTTGCTGTGTTTTTATTGCTGCGTTATGCTGTCTCTTGTTGATAAAGTTTAGTGGCCCCCCAAAAAAAACATGATTTAACGTTCTTAGTTTTTTGTACAAAAAAAAGCAGCAAAAACTGATACCTGCGTTTTTTGTTGCATTTTTTTTTTTATTTTTGCACTTACCCATTGTTTCCTATGGGTGAAAAAACGCTGCAAATATGCTGAAAAAACGCTGAAAGAAGTGACATGCTGCAGTTTTCCAAATTAGTCAGTATAATAAAACCAATGTGTGTGCATGAGATTTCTGAAATCTCATAACCTTTGTTGTACTGTAAAACGCAGCTTAACATTTTCATAAAAAAGCAGCAAGAAAATGCTGAAAAAAATGGTCTGTGGGTTAAATTTGTAATCTACTTCTGAGGGGTACTCTGCCCCATTGTCTGTGGGGTAAATTGGTAAGCTGCTTTTCAGCGGATACTCTTCCCCTTAGTTTGTGGATGAAATTTGTAAGCTGCTTCTTTGGGGTACTCTGCTCGATAGTCTGTGGGTGAAATTTGTAAGCTGCTTCTTAGGGGTACTTTGCCCTATGGTCTGTGGGTGAAATTTGTAAGCTGCTTTTTAGGGGGTACCTTGCCCCATGGTCTGTGGGTAAAATTTGTAAGCTGCTTCTTGGAGGGTTTATGCCAGATCTGTGGATGTAAGCGATCTTTGGGTACCTGCTGATCTGTGGGTGAAATTTGTAAGCTGCTTCTTAGGGGGTACTTTGCCCTAGGTCGTGGTGAATTTGTAAGCTGCTTTTAGGTACTTGCCATGGTTGTGGTTAAATTTGTAAGCTGCTTCTTGGAGGGTTACTCTGCCATGATCTGTGGTGAAATTTGTAAGCTGCTTCTTAGGGTACTCTGACCTTGGTCTGTGAGTGAAATCTGTAAGCTGCTAATGTAGGAGTACTGTGCCCCTTGCTCTGTGGATTAAATTTTAACTGGACTGGCAGTAGCTAGCCCCAGTCTCTGTGAGGGCATTGTTACATTTTTTATGTTATTCATTTACTTCCAATTTTTCAATTACTGCTATGGTGATAGAACCCCTTTGAGTCATTTCCCTATTCATATTTTTTACAGGGCAATTGTCCTGCTCGTTTCAATCACTTTGCAATTTTATCCATTGATGATGATAATGATGATGATGATGATAATGGTGAGAAAACTTTAATGGTTGAAGATAGAGATCAGTAATTTTGAGGAAGTCTGACTTAAGTGGCTTTCATTTTAATTGTAATCTAAACAAACCTCATTTGCTAAAACTACCAGTCTAAAGCCCCCATCTCACACAGCGATCTCGCTAGCGAGATCGCTGCTGAGTCACTAGTTTTGTGACGCAGCAGCGATCTCCCCAGCGATATCGCTGTGTGTGACATTCAGCGACGATCAGCCCCCCTGCTGGGTATCGCTGATCGTCGCTGAATGTCCTGGACATTTTTTTGATCGCTGGTCTCCCGCTGACAGGCACGCATCGCTGCGTGTGACAGGCAGGAGACCAGCGATCCGATGGTAACCAAGGTACACAGCTGGTTTCCAGGCGCGGGGCTGTGCCTAGAAACCCGCTGTGTACCTTGGATACCAGCGCCCTGATGCAGGGAGCTGGTAACCAAGGTACACAGCGGGTTTCCAGGCACCGCGCAGCGCCTGGAAACCCGATGTGTACCTTGGTTACCAGCTCCCTGCATCAGGGCGCTGGTATCCAACGTACACTGCGGGTAACTAAGCGATGTTTACCCGCAGTGTCGCTGTGCTGATCGTTGCCTGAGCTGCCTGTTTGGCAGCTCAGCAGCGATCATGTAGCGACACACCAGCGATCCTGACAAGTGCATATCGTTGTCGGGATCGCTGGTGTATCGCTATGTGAGACCCAAGCTTTATGTCCCTTTGCAACAGTCCTCTGTCTCTAGAGCATTGTAGGCTTACAACATGGAGGTTAAAATTAAAAAACTATACTGGTATGGAAGGTCCCTTTCAATTCTACTTTTTGGGGGAATCGCCATAGGTATTGAATTATAAGGATACTTTTTGATGACATACCTAGTGATGAGTGAATGTGATTGAATAAGGTCTTATCCGACCATGCTCAGGTGCTATCTAAGTGTCTTCGGCATGCTCAAATAATATGAGTCCCCATGGCTGCATGTTTCAAGGATTTTCTACAGCCGCAACACATACAGCTATTGCCTAGCAAACATTCGGGCATACTGAAGGCACTCGGTTAGCTCCCGACCTCCGACCATGCTTAGATAACACCTTATCTGAGCACATTCGCTTATCACTAAACATAACCCATTTCTAGCATTTTATGAAATACATATTAAATGATTTGTCTTATAATTTAAATAGTCAATTTGAGAATCCCTTGGTTTACTGGAGAGATGAAACCATAGTATCCAACATAGTTACGCTCTTGCTCATACAGCAATGGCTGGTACTGCAGCTCTGCCATCATGACCTGGGTAAAGCCAAGCTGCAGTACTTGCCACACATGGACAAGGGTGGGCTGTAGTAAAATAACCACAATGTTAAGACAAAATGACCCCTACATTGTGCTGAAGAACATTGGTTCAGGGTAATAGACATTACCCGTTGATTGTCTATCCAGTGAGTAAGCCATCATGGATGCCATTAGAAAAAAAGAGTAGGAAAGCCTTTGCTTTGTGTACTCAATGGATTATTCAACAGAGCTGAAAACTTTTCTTCAGCAGTTTTTTTCAGCATTGAATCCTAAAGAAAACAGTAAATGTATTTTTGCCTCACCAAAGTCCATTTAGTAAGTCCACTTTTGAGTTTAGTTTATACAGAGCCATAATCTAATTAGCAACACAGTCTAGTGCATATTGGCAAGATGCTGGCAAGTTTACTTTAGGGAAGTTTTACCACACCACAGGATATGCGATAAATGTCTGTGTACTGGAACCTCCATAGCTGAGAAGACCGCAACCACTGGAACAGGGATCTTGGACCCCCATCCCTAAGTACTGCAGTCAGTGAGGAATGCAATGATCATTAAGTACACATTATGTCATTTCTAGTCAGTTTTTCATACTGATATACACAGCTTTGTAAACCCTCATAAACTTTAAATGGAGCTGCAGAGTGCATGTTCAACCATCTCTCAATTCAAGCTCCTCCCTCCCACAGATAGGTGGCAGTATGTAGAAACGAAGAGTTCTGGACTACAGTTCTAGTGATTGAGTGGACTTGATTGGAAAGGTTCAGCAGGGAGCCACTAGTAATCAGTCTTTTATCACATATCCTGAAAATGTCCTGTACATATCCCTCATGGTTATTTGTCTTGAGACTTGGGCCAGCACAGATTAGACATTGACTATCTCAAGGATAATCCAGCAATGTTATATACAGGGAAGCGTCTTGTGATATAGAGTTGCTCATTAGTTTTCATAACATTACATAAATAGATCAATGCACCCATACTGTACATTTTGGCATCCATGCTCCTTGACATTAAACTCTCACACTCCGTGTACATTCCTGTAAGAATGAGTGGATCAGAATATTTACAGTGCGAGCAGCACTTCTGCGCTCTCATGAATGACCTTCTCCGATTGCTTGCAGGAGCTTATTATCATTTCGGACCCTATCAATAGTAAATGTACTGTCGTTAAAATGTAAAATAAAATGTGTAAGCTGTTATTTCTATTTTAATAGGACGTATTGTTCTTATCAGCAGTAATTTGGTGCAGTTTTATCTCTATTACCATTGTGATCAATTGTACTCACATATTTAAATGGGTCTTTTTCATGTTAATACCAGGATATAGAAGTGTCAATTAAATGCTGGCATTCTTACCGTTTCTGCTATTAGTTTAGGTGACCAACCATGCTAATTGTTTTAACCTTCAGTTTTTTTGCCCTTAGTTCACCTCATTAAATTTCTGATGAATTTTCTCTTCTCAAGCTGTCAATAGTTTACATAGGTTTTGTACCTGAGGACCATACTGCAGTTTTGTTTAGCATTGCTGATCCATAAAACTTTACAACTTTGTTTAATGTACTGAAGAGCTAATTTAGGGAAATACATGTACATGCCTCACTCTACTGTGGGAAAACTGACCATGGCAGCTGAAGTAATGCTTGGAATTTGGTAAATGTTGCACTTATAATGCCCTCAACCACAAACATTGATTAGCTAAGCGTGCCATACACTTTAACTTATTATTGGGAAAACTTCTTCATTTCAGTTGGAGCAGTTTACAAACTAATAATACATACTGGTATATGGGCTCACCAGAGTCCTATGACAAAAATTAAGTAAAGGCTTTCAAACATTGACTTCCACCATTTGTTTGGGATACTTCTAGTGGGGCTAAGTGCACCTTTCAGGATTATTTGCGTTTTTTTCGCAAAAAAACGCATCAAAAACCCCTAAAAAAGCATTAATTAAGCATCCATCATTTTAAATGAATTTCCCCAATTTTTGGGGACTCTGCGTTTTTTTTTTTGCAAAAAAAACGCATTGCGGAAAAATATCAACATGTCATTATTTTGAGGAAATTTTAAACGTTTTTCCCGCTATATATTTACCAGAAAGTTTCAGGGAAAAATGCGGTAAAAACGCATCAAAAACCCCAAAAAACGCGCAAAAAAAGCACCAAAAATGGCAAAACTCACAAAAAAAGGTGCGTTTTTACCGAAAAAAGTCCGTTTTTTGCTCAGGGGGTATTCGCCAATCCCAACTGTGCATTGCCTTTTGCGGGGATTTGGAAGAAATGTTTTGAAAGGTTTTTTTCTCTCAGGCCCGGGCAAACCCCAAACCAAAAAAATCGGCCCTTTTTTGACGGGACAAAAGGGTCAAAAAAAACATCCACACATCCTTCTGGGATTTCCCATTTTTTCAAAAATGCGATTTAATCGCATGTTGTGTCCTTTTTAAATGATTTTATCCGCTTGCGAGACTTTTTCCAGGCTTTTCAAAACACTTAATGGATCCAAAAGAATATATTTAAATGCCAAAAAAAAAGAATAATAATACACATAGAAAATATATATAATAATGTCATTTTGCATATTTAAAAAACAATATTTAAATTCTTACACTTTTACTTTCTGTTATAGCCCTAATTCAAAATTTCCGGTTCAGGGAAAAACACAGAAGCCCACATGAAATGATCATTGTTTCCCCAGTTTAACCCCTGTCATTTCAGATTTTTATTATGTTTGAAAATACAATTAAAGATTTTGTTGCTAAAA
>JARQOD010000002.1:268750711-268780357 GCA_033576555.1 Oophaga sylvatica
ATTATGCCCCTTTAGATGCTCCATAGATTATGCCACCATAGATGCTCCATAGATAATGCCCCATAGATGCTCCATAGATTATGCCCCCATAGATGCTCCATAGATTATGCCCCCATAGATGCTCCATAGATTATGCCCCCATAGATGCTCCATAGATTATGCCCCCATAGATGCTCCATAGATTTTGCCCCATAGATGCTCCATAGATCATGCCCCCATAGATGCTCCATAGATTATGCCCCCATAGATTATGCCCCTATTGATGCTCCATAGATTATGCCCCCATAGATGCTCCATAGATTATGCCCCATAGTATAGGTCCCTTATGCTGCCGCAGCTTCTGCAACCAGAAAAAAAAAAGACATACTCACCTCTCGTCGCTGGGGGCCAGGTGCCGGTGTCCTGAGCAGGCGGGGACACCGGAGTGCTATGGGGAACAGGTGCCGGTGTCACCTCTTGCTCAGGGCCCCGGCACCAGAGATATTTACCTGTCACCCGGTCCACCACTGAGCGCCGCTGTCTTCCAGGTTCTCCAGCAGTGAGTGCTCAGGCAGAGGGCGTGGCGCGCACAAACTATGTCATCGCGCCCTCTGACCTGAACATTCACAGCTAGAGAGGACGCGAGGACACAGCAGCGAGCAGCGGTGGAACGGGACAGGTGAATATCCCTTATACTCACCCTCCCACCGGCGCGGTCTCTGCAGCCCCTGCTCTTCTCCCGCAGTCTCCGGCACCAGTGTTCAGCGGTCAGGTGGTACCGCTCATTAAAGTCATGAATATGTGCATATTCATGACTTTTATGAGCAGTACCACCTGACCGCTGAACACAGGTGCCGGAGACCGTGGGAGAAGAGCAGGGGGGCTGCAGAGACCGCGCCAGGAGGAGGTGAGTATATAGCACAGCTGCGCTCCGCCTCCCCCACCGACCCCCTGGTATATGACTCGAGTATAAGCCGAGAGGGGGACTTTCAGCTCTAAAAAATGGGCTGAAAATCTCGGCTTATACTCGAGTATATATGGTATATTAGAAATTGCTTGGGTCGAGTAACGATGATCCGATCATTTTAGTGCTCGCTCATCCCTAGTGACCACCCATTCTTTATTCTCTCCAATCAGTTATGCTAGGAAAGCATGCAACTTAGAAGTCAATGGAGAGCATGCCATGTGAGCTGTCACTTCTTTATTCTCAACTGCTACAACACAGGATCTTGTTATCAAAATACGTATTGGTCCCATTGGTGGGATTGCCATCTATCAGACAATTATGCAATATCCTGTAGATATGCTTTGAATGTTTGAATCGTGAATGCTTACACACGTGGTCAAAATTGTTGGTACCTCTTGTCTAATGACAGAAAAACACACAATGGTCACAGAAATAACCTGAATCTTACAAAAGTATTAATAAATCAAAAATCAATGAAAATGAACAAATGAAACTCAGACATTGCTTTTCAACCATGCTTCCACAGAATTTAAAAAAAATAAAACTCATGAAATAGGCCTGGACAGAAATGATGGTACCTCTGAAAATAATGTGACAAAAGGGACATGTTAAATCAAGGTGTGTCCACTTATTAGCATCACAGATGTCTACAATCTTGGAATCAGTGAGTGGGCCTGTATAGAGGGCTACAGATACTCACTGTGCTGTTTGGTGACATGGTGTGTATCACACTCAACATGGACCAGAGGAAGCAAAGGAAAGAGTTGACTCAGGAGATTAGAAAGAAAATTATAGACAAACATGTTTAAGGTAAAAGTTATAAGACCAACACCAAGCAGCTTGATGTTCCTATGACTACAGTTGCACATATTATTCAGAAATTTAAGCTTCATAGGTCTGTAGAAAATTGATGACAAATCAAAGAGACGGATAATACGAATGGAAACAAAAGAATCCAGAAAAACTTCTAAACAGATTAAAGGTGAACTTCAAGCTCAAGGAACATCAGTGTCAGATCACACCATCCGTCATTGTATGAGCCAAAGTTGACTTCATGGGAGTCCACCAAGGAGGACACCATTGTAAAAAAAAATCATAAAAAAGCCAGACTAGAATTTGCCAAACTACATATTGAAAAGCCTCAAAGCTTCTTGGAGAATGTCCTATGGACAGATGAGACAAAAATGGAAATTTTGGCAAGGCACATCAGCTCTATGTTCACAGACGAAAAAATGAAACATATCAAGAAAAGAACACTGTCCCTACTGTGAAACATGGAGGAGGCTCTGTTATGTTCTGGGGCTGCTTTGCTGCATCTGGCACAGGGTGTCTAGAATCTATGCAGGGTGCAATTAAATCTCAAGTCTATCAAGGGATTCTAGAGAGAAAAGTGCTGCCCAGTGTCAGAAAGCTTGTTCTCAGTCGCAGGTCATGGGTCTTGTAACAGGATAATGACCCAAAAACACACAGCTAAAAGCACCCAAGAATGGCTAAGAGGAAAACATTAGACTATTCTGAAGTGGCCTTCTATGAGCCCTGACCAAATCCCTATTGAGCATCTTTGGAAAGAGCTGAAACATGCCATCTGGAAAAGGCAACCTTCAAACACGAGACAACTGGGGCAGTTTGATCTTGAGAAGTGGGCCAAAATACCTGTCGAGAGGTGTAGAAGTCTCATTGACAGTTACAGGAATCATTTGATTGCATTGATTGCCTCAAAAGGTTGTGGAACAAAATATTAAGTTAAGGGTACTATCATTTCTGTCTAGGCCTTTTTCATGAGTTTTATTTTTTTTCAAATTCTGTGGAAGCATGGTTGAAAAGCAATGACTGACTTTCATTTGTTCATTTTCATAGATTTTTGATTTATTGTTACTTTTGTCAGATTCAAGTTATTTCTGTGACAATTGTGGGTTTTTCTGTCATTAAACAAGGGGTACAATCAATTTTAACTATGTGTGTATATGATAAATCTGTAGTACATGATAGAGTATGCCCAAATCTGCAACTCTATCTATGATTCCATAACATAAGTTAGCACAGGTCTTAGGAAAACTGCTCATTCCTTAGACATAGCTTCCTCCACAGCCTTTCCAATTCATGTCTGTAAGACGCAAATATATTTGAACAGTGCAGCATCGGGATGGGGCTGAGAAAGCTCTCGTCAGACCCCATCCTGACGTGAAGCAGCGTGATGACAGGCAGAGGAGACATTTGGCACTGGTAAGTGCTCGATGAAGGAGCCGAAGTTTAAGTGTCATGTTATTTTTTATGAGGGGCTAGGGGGATGAAAGGGTATTGTTGCTAGGAGAGGACATAATATGAGAGACAAAAGGTATGGGAATTACCTCAATCAGAGAAGGTGTCACTTATAAGGTAGTTGGATATAAATGTTTACTAGGAATACTGCCTGCGTCTCATCGGTGCTGTGCTTCTTGTATGGTCCACAGTCTGATGATGGCTGGTAACAATAGCTCACAACATCTCCTTACCACTGTTAAGGATATACTGGGAATTAATAATAATTTTATTTCTACAGCGCCAACATATTGTAGGTTCATGCAATAAAAACTTATATAAGTCTGACTTGACATTACAATTGATCACTGTACTAAGCGTGGTGCTGCATTCATGTACTGATGGAAGTTATTTTGCTGCATTCATGTACTCATGGTATTTCTGGCACTGCTTTCATGATCTGACATTGTTTCTGACACAGCATTCATGTACTGATGGTGTTTCTGGTGCTGCATTCATGTATTGACGGTGGTTCTGGTACTGCAATCATGTGCTAACAGTGGTTCTGATCTTGTACACATGTAGCAACCAATAATGTGTTTCATGGCTATGTTAAAACTTAAAAAGTGTCAAACCTGAGAGATTTGAGATTATGAGGAGGATTTGCAGAGTTCTGCTTTAAAAACCTAAGTTAGTATGTGTTCATAATGATTTTATTTGAGCAGAAACTGAGCAAGAACTCTCAAAATCCTTCTCAAATACTCAAAATATGGTTCTGGTGCTGTATTAATGTACTAATGGTGGTTCTCATGATGTATTCATATAATTACTAGTGATGAGTGAGTATACTCGTTACTCGGGTTTTCCCAAGCACGCTCGGGTGATCTCTGAGTATTTGGAAGTGCTTGGAGATTTAGTTTCTGTTGCCGCAGCTGCATGATTTGCGGCTACTTGACAACCTGAATACATGTGGGGATTGCCTGTTTGTTAGGGAATTCCCACATGTATTCAGGCTGTCAAAAAGCCACAAATCATGCGGCTACGGCAACAGAAACTAAATCTCCGTGCACTTCCAAATACTCGGAGATCACCCGAGCGTCGAGCATACTCACTCATCACTAATTACCCCTTTAAAAAGAATTTGCGTCCCTTGAGATTGGTTCAGTATGGTAATGTGTAGTTATGAGCGAATGTGCTCGCCACTACTCGTTACTCGCCCTAGTATCACGGTACTCGGTCTGCTCGGTAAGCACCGAGCATTTACAGGATTACTCGTGGGGAATTGGGTCTCCACCCAGCATTTTTGGCAGACTTTACAGACGCAATCGCAATGCAGGGATTGTCTGCCAGGCAATGAAACACCGCAGCTATCTTTGTTGCGGTCGTACAGTGATTGGCTCTCCGCAAAGCATCATCAGGGGTATAAGAGACCGGACGCCGCCCTGCTCGCCGCATTCAGCTCCCGATTGAGATAGTGTAGGGAGAGCTGCTGCCGAGATAGGGTCAGATTTAGTGATTTCTTAGTCAGTGTGTGGTCTACCATCCTAAACTACTCAAATCCAGATAAACCAACAGTCCTTCTAAGGACTAATTCTGGATTATATAGGTTCCAGTGTCAGGTTGGCAGGGGAGTGTACTTCGCTCTATACACATCAGTGCAAGGCCTGCAGGCACTGTATGTGTGTATATAGATCATTGCATACATCAAGAGGGTCCATTCCCTTCCTGTGTTCTGGTGCTGCTGCTGCTACCTGTATGATATATTGGCTGTATATAGCTAGCCCCAGGTGTAATTGGAATACAGTCCACACATGTTACGGTGTGGTATCTCCATGCCAGCTCATATCTGTGCATGCTGAAAGTTTGACCAGTTGTTTACGCCAGTTTTATTTTTTGGGGCTGGGTGTCACTGTACTTATATACACCAGAATTTAGCCCCCCAAAAAACAGTGTTTCGATGTGGTATCTCCGTGCCAGCTCATATCTGTGCGTGCTGAAAACAGGCCACATTCTACAGTGGGGTCTATCTGTGACACGCCTCATACATCCGTGTGCCAAAAATTGAGGCATTTTAGCCCTAACTTCCCTTTTTTGGGCAGTCTGTGACTCTCGTTATATCTAGCAGTCTTTTTTATCTAAAAAATGAAAAAAAATTAATACAGTCTGTTAACTCAGGCTGAGGCCTAGTGTATCTGTGGTGGAAAAATCTTTTCTTTGCAGGCATACGTTGCATAGTTCTGTTTGCTAGCCTTGTTCTACTCATTATTTTGTGTTTTCAAAAATTAACACAAAACCTACAAAAAAATTAATACAGTGTGTTATCTCTGGCTGAGGCCTGGTGTATCTGTGATGGAGAAATCTTCGCTTTGCAGGCATACTGATCATATGTAATTTTTCTCCAAATAAATCCATTTGTGTTGATCTTTTCAAATATTTCAGTAGTCCATTTAAAATGGGCAAGGCAAGGGGCAAGGGACGGGGAACTGGACGTGATGCTGATGGTGCATGCAGAGGATGAGGCCGTGGCCAAGCTGAAAGTGGGCCACAGTAAAGACCCACATCTTCGCGCTCGACCTTGCTGTCCCAGTTTCTAGGGGACCGCAGCACACCACTATTGAAGCCAGAGCAGTGTGAAACGATTGTTAGTTGGATAGCGGATAATGCTTCCAGTCACTTAGCCACCACCACCATCACCACCATATCTTCAACACGGTCAAGTCTGAGTAGCCGTGAGTATGGACCGGATATTACTCACCCTGATCCTCCTTCCTCCCACCATGCAACTGAGACAACTGATCCCACACTCAGACACTCCGAAGAGCTGTTCAGTTTTCCATTTGGAGATTCGTGCCTCTCGCTCGCTCCAGTTGAAGCGGGCAAGATGATATTCCATGTAGCGATGCAAAAATCTTTGAGCAGCCACAGTCACAAGAGACTGTGATGAGACGATGATGAGACACAATTGCCGGAAAGTCAGGAGGAGGAGTAGAGTGCTGATGTGGAAGGCGTGGTTGTGGATGACATAATGACTGACTCAACCTGGTAGGAGGACATGCAGAGCGAGGACAGCAACGCACATGGAGAAGGAGGAATATCACCCCAACAGGCAGGAAGAAGCAGTGTGTTGGCCGCAGACAGAAGGCCTGCATCTGTTCCTCGTAACACCAACAGGACGGAAGTTGCCATTCCAACTGTTAGATCTACTCGAGTCTGGTTATTTTTTAAAGACTCTGCCGATAGCCCAAAACAGGCCATTTGCAGCACTTGCCATGCCCGCATCAGCAGGGGTAGCAAAACTACCAGCCTGACCACCACCAGCATGATTAAGCACATGGCAGCAAAGCACACGACTTTGTCGACCGAACCCCAGGCTCCAGGAACACTGTCTGCAGGTGACAACACTGCTTCTTCCACGGTTTTGCGTACAAGCCAATCCTCAGTTCACCGTGCCTGTGAAGATGCCTCTGGCCCTGCACCTGTTGTTGCCAACAGTCAACCAGCACCATCATCAAGCCCGTCCACGTCCTTGTTCCAGCCAAGCCTTCAGTTGTCTATATCCCAGTCATTGGAACGCAAGCGGAAATACCCAGCCAATGCCCCACAGGCCACAGTATTTAATTCGCACATTTCTCATCTGCTTGCACGTGAAATGTTGCCTTTTAGGCTTGTTGAGATGGAAACTTTCCGCAACCTGATGACGGCAGCCGTCCCAAGGTACTCGGTCCCCAGTCGCCACTATTTCTCCCGTTGTGCCATACTGGCATTACACCAGCATGGGTCACACAACATTACCAGTGCCCTCAACAATGTTGTTACTGGGAAAGTCCACCTAACCATGGACACCTGAACAAGTGCCTGTGGGCAGGGACGGTACATCTCACTGATGGCACACTGGGTTAACATAGTGGAAGCCGGGACCCAGTCGGACCTTGGGATGGAACACATCCTCCCCATGCCGAGGATTGCGGGCCCTACGTCAATCAGTGTTGCCCCCACAGTCTACAGCTCCTGCACCTCCTCCTCCTCTTCTTTAGCCTCCATCTCTGAAATGAACACATCAGTCAGAAGCTGGAAGCACTGCAGCACTGCCTCAGCCAAGCAGCAACAGGCTGTGCTGAAGCTAATCTGCATAGGTGACAAACCTCACCACGCAGAAGAGTTGTGGACAGTGCTGAAAGAGCAGTCAGATATTTGGATGACACCGCTGACCCTACAGGCAGGCAAGGTCTTGTGTGACAATGGCCGGAACCTGGTGGCAGCTCTGAGGCAAGGTGAGCTCACACACGTACCTTGCCTGGCCCATGTGCTTAATCTAGTGGTTCAACGTTTTCTCAAAAGCTACCCGGAGCTGCTGGATCTGCTAGTGAAAGTACGCCATCTGTCTGCTACAGCTTCAGCCTCCCTTGCCGTGCTTCAGCAGCATTTGCATCTTCCGGCTCACCGACTGGTGTGTGATGTCCCCACGCATTGGAACTCTACACTGCATATGTTGGAAAGGAATTGTGAGCAGAATAGGGCAGTTGTTGACTGCCAGCATCAACAAGGCCATCGATATTCAGTTCAGACTCCACACATTAGAATTCAGGAGTGGACATGGATGTCAGACATATGTACCATCCTCCTGAACTTTGAGGGCTGCACCAAGATGGTGAGCGGCGATGACGCCATAATTAGCATCACCATCCCGCTTCTCAGCATTCTGAAAACCTCTCTGCTCACAATTAAAGAAGATGCATTTCAGGCAGAGCACGAGGACATGGAGCAAGGAACCATGCAGGGTGATTACACTCAGCCCAGCCTCATGTCGTCGCAACATGGATTGGTAGACAATGAGGAGGAGGAAGAACAGGAGCTACTTTCATGTGCTATAGATGGTACTTCAAGCACAGCTGTCATACTGTCTGTTCAGCAGGGATGGCCTGAGGACAGGGAGGAGGAGGATGAGGAGGAGGAAGACAGCATGGTCAGTCATCCTGTTGGTGAGGACACGGAAGTCTTGCCTGTTAATAGTCTGGCACGCATGGCTGACTTTATGTTGCACTGCGTTTCTCGTGACTCTCGCATTATAAAAATTTTCGATGACACTCATTACTGGTTGGTGACACTTCTAGACCCACGCTACAAGGAAGACTTTCAATCTCTTCTTCCAGAGGCAGACAGGTGTACAAAAATGTGGCTGTACCAGAGGGCCCTTGTAGCAGAATTACTGAAAAAATTCCCATGTGAGAACTCTGGCAGCAGACGTCAGTGTTGTACAGGCAAGGAGTCCAAGCGAGAGAGACAGAAGTGCAATCCAGCTCAGGCAGGGGAACAATGGCAAAGTTCTGGGACAGTTTTCTCAGACCCTCCCATCGTGCCAACACACAGGCAAGGGGTGCTGGCACAAGAAGTGTAATGTTTGGGAAGATGGTGAGGGAGTACCTTGCAGATTGTACAAACATCCTAATGGATTCCTCTGTGCCTTTTAATTATTGGGTATCCAAGCTGGACATGTGGCTCTCTACGCCTTGGAGGTCCTGGCCTACCCTGCTGCTAGCGTTCTGTCAGAGCGGGTTTTTAGTGCCGCTGGTAGAATTATAACAGATAAGTGCATCCGCCTGTCAACTGACAATGCTGACAGGCTGACTCTTATAAAAATGAACAAGGGCTGAATTGGGCAAGACTTCTGTACACCACCGAATGAAAACAGCGAAACATAACCTCAAATACATTGTCTTTATTGTGGAGGTGTATTCTCATGCACCTCTTCACAACCACACATGGGTATCCGCTTCCTGATTTGGTCTGTTTGGTGTTATCCTCCTCCTTATCATAGAATGGTAGAGTTGGAAGGGACCTCCTGGGCCATCTGGTCCAACCCCCTGCTCAAAGCAGGATTCACTTATCCTCATCCTTATCATCCACAACCAGTAGAACCAGTAGAACATATGTATTCCGCGATGCAAAAGTCACTCAATTTTTTACAGGGTTTTTTTTATGATGCCCATTACTAATTTGAAACCAAAACAAATGTTAATCCCCCAGGGGGAAATCTCATAAAAATGAGATGTACGTATATTCTTCCCATTTATTCTTAAATTTTCCATTTTTCATATGTGTGGAACATCCTCTTATGACCTAGTGTATACCTCTCCAATATAAAAATAGTGAAATACTATTATATTATATTTTTATTTAGATCCCTGTCTCTGAGCTGTTGCTAGGGACAAACATATCTCGTTGGACTCATTCTGGCTTTATATCTATGAACCTGTGTTCGCCCCTCCCTTTTGTTATTTTCTTTCATAGGTGGATTCACATTGTTTATTTATTTGTTTGATTTCAGCATGATTTATCATTATGTCTCCTCATTCTCCACCACTACATCACCAGGGTTAACGGGTTCTGTGCTGCTAAAGCCAGTCCAATTTTTGGCAAGGGTGTCTATGATGCCCATAAAATATTTTTAACAATTTTACTCCCCCAGGGGGAAATGTTTGTCAGCCCATGCACTTAGTGTATGGGCATTACGAGTCTAGGAGACCGACTCCTTTAAATTGGGCATAGTTTTTAATCAGGCCTTCCTCCATGTCTCATCATCCACCGCCACTAGATCACCAGCGTTAACGTGTTCCGTGCTGCATCAGCCAGTGTCAAATTCCGAACTGTTACGCCACTCTCACTGCGTACCTTCGGAGCTGGTGCACGCTGCCCGACTTCTTCACTTCCGGTCTCGCAGCCGGCGCTGAGGTCCTGTAGTGTGCGCGCACGTGCCGCACACTCTTAACTCTGTGGCTGCGCGCCCGATCCCAGGTTCCATCGGGCGTGCTTGCGCACAACCCGCAGCTCTGACCACTCCCGCACTGACTCTGACATCTCTATGGTCCTGTAGGACCTGACCCGGAAATCCCGGCACACATTCCGCATATCAGGCCGCCTTTTCCTGTAGGTGGTGCCTGATTATCACTTTTGCTTCCTTGCTAGGCCTACTTGGTGCCTGCATGGTGGCTCTCTGTACTCAGGTCCACTACCTTGTACTCTGGTGTGCTTCCCAGCACGCACTCTGCTCTGTCTTGTACTCAGGCGTGCTTCCCAGCACGCGCTCTGCTATGTCTTGTACTCATACGTGCTTCCTAGCACGCGCTCTGCTCTGTCTTGTACTCAGGTGTACTTCCCAGTACGCATCCTGCACCATCCTGTACCCTGCGTGCCCCGTATACACGCTCTACGCACTTCCGTACCCAGCATTAAATATTTTTAACATTTTGGCGAGCCAGCCAGGAGCATCTCAGAGAAACAACACGTGGTTAAATGGCAGCTGGCTGTTCATTCATCATAGTTCTTGTCCCATGTGTCTGTGGAGTGAGTGAGCGAGCAAGAGAGCCCCCCTCCCTTCGTGTAGTCATTATATATAAGTCCCTTAGATCACGTGGTCTCTGTATATGGAGATGACACTTTACCATACAGAAATAGCATCTGTAATGTCAGCGATCGTTAACGTGCTTGGTACAGAATTGAGTGTATAAAGAATAAATCCATAACCAATAATTAATATTTAACAAGCATGCCCCGAGTACACGCTTTACATATTCCTGTACCCTGTGTGCCCCCGTCTTCATCCTGCTAAACATAGTCTCTCGTGCCTCCTTCAAGCCGGCCACCTGGTTCCAGCAGTCGTGGTACCTTATTCCCCTGGGCCTGCCCCTGACTCTACCTGTATAGAGGGTGGTCCTCACTAGGTTAGCACGCCCGGGGTGGGTTGGTATCACGGCCCAGAGGGTCCACTCCAGGAGTCATCACACGAACAAAGGTGGGTGGTTTTGCTGGGCGGTAAAGACTTGTTATGGAAAAGGTTGAGGTGTACCCCACAGGGGAAAATATTTGCCAGCCCATACACTTAGTGTATGGGCATTCCAAGTGTAGGAGACCCGCTCCTTTAAATTGGGCCTAGTTTTTAATCAGGCCTTCCTCCACATAGCATCATCCGCTGCCAGTTGATCACCAGGGTTAATGTGTTCTGTGCTGCTACAGCCACTGTCAAAATCCTAACAAGGGTGGGTGTTTTTTCTGGGTGTTAAATGCTTGTTATGGAAAAGGTTGAGGTGTAATCCACAGGGGAAAATGTTTGCCAGCCCATACACTTAGTGTATGGGCATTCCAAGTGTAGGAGACCTGCTCCTTTTTAATGGGACATTTTTTGTTAAGAGGCCCTCCTCCATATTTCTTCCAAGGGGGAGTGGCTAATTGGGGTGCATATGACTTGGTAGCAGGGCAGGCCTTGCAGTTAATGCATAAGAAAACAGAATGGGAGTACAGAATGAATAATGAGAACTGGATTTTCCTGTGCCCATCCAGTACCTGGGTTCAAAGGCTTATTGGGATGCATATGACTTGGTAGCAGGGCAGGCCTTGCATTCAATGCAACAATTTTTATGGAAGCCCTCCTGGACATCTCGTGAAAAGGGTATTGGGGTGCGTCGTAATTCTTGGTAGCCCATACACTCACAGCATAGGCTGTAAAAGTTTAGAAGTCCCACTGTTTAATAATGGCCCTTTAAGCAGATTAATGCTGCCTGATGCCCCTGTAAAAATAGGCTCTGTGACTTTAAGAGTCCCTCCTTCATAGATGAAACAAGATATATCTGCTTATGTGTCACACACTGTATAGCCAGCTAGAGTTGTTAAATGTTACAATGATATTTCCCAGTGAATGCATTTGTTTTGTTTGAAATCAATATTAAAGTTGAAAAACGCTTCAAAAACGCTGTGTCTGAACATAGCCCAAGTGGTGGAGGAACATTTTGGTCTGGGGTTAATTATTTTGCCTTATATACATGTCATTAACCTGGAAAGGATGTACCTTTACACATTTCCCAGCAAAATCCGTTTTGGTTTCATTTTGGTATGTTTTTTGGTGCATCGGTAAAAATGGCATGAAACTCTGACAACATTGTTTAAAGCTGTGAACTAGGAGTCAGGAATGCTTGCAGGGGTGATCCCCATGATGTCCCCGTGTCATTTCAGCAGTGTTTCCAACATTTTCAGATGCATTTAGACCTTAAAAGGACCCTCGGGGGGATCACGGCAAAAATGCTCGGGTCTCCCATAGACTTACATTGGGCTCGTTGTTCCGTCCGAGTACCCGAGTATTCCAATCTGCTCGGCCTGAGCAACGAGCACCCGAGCATTTTAGTGCTCGTCCATCACTAGTAATGTGGCCTCGGACTAAAAAATGTTGTGCACCTCTGGTCTATAACTTTATTGACCACTTTAACCTTTAGAACTTGCACACATCCAGCCTGTACATTCCCTCACTTAGTGCTGCTACATCCAACTGTAGCATAAAACAACAAAATGTTCTTCTCTTACTGATAGCTCCCAAGCTGCCTATTACTTTTTCCAGTTGGATGACTATGAATCATGAATTTCAAAGTCTATCTGAATATAATCCAAAGGGATCATTGTTTGTGAGAAAATAAGTGACTTAGTATGGATTAATAGCCTTGACTTGTGTGGGGAGAAGAACTACTTCTGCAAATGAGTGCTAATCCTTGCAGGGTACTAACCAGTAAATAATGCAGATGTCTTCATTAAGGATCCAGATTTGTGGTTATGGTAGCAGTGACATCTATGAAAGTCAGTGACTTTCCTTGACTTTCTGAAATTATTGGTTTTAATAACTAGTAACTACCAGTAAAATGTGAACATTCTATCTCTAATAGAACTTAGAAACTAAATATTCTGTGTAGCACAGTCAAAATATACTGAAAGAGACATCATGAAATTGTCATAAGCATAACCAAACAATGCTTGTTCCGCTTTCTAAATTGTAGCTTTAGAGCCTTGCGTTCTCAGCAAATAAAATTGTCTGTCCTATCCACAAGGGTGACATATTTAGTGGTTTGATAAGCGGTAGGCAAAAACAGTATAACTGCGTGGAAAGCCCCAAAAGCATTTTGAAGGAGAATTATAGTTTTGCAAACACTTTTGCTATTTAGAAAGATGCACACAGGACAGTTCTTCCAGGTTGCATGTTGATGCAATTCTCCACATGATGAAACAGTAAACGGCCATATTTAGCTCTACACCACATTATTTAGCTTACTTCCATGCATCAAGAGGAACCGTAAGATATGGATATACATTTTCTCTCTGAATCTGTGTCTCTATTAGCTCAGCAGTCAATTGCATTTTAGTGTATGGGAAGTTTTTTTTAATTTGATTTGCATATAAAAGGGAACCTGTCACCTGATTAATGCTGCCCAAACCGCGTACACCATGAAGCAGAGCCTGGCTGCAGGATTTTAGCCAGGTATATTTTTCTCTGAAACACTCTGGCATTTGAGAGAATTTATATTTTAAAGATCTGGCTGGAGATCATAACCCGAAAAAGAGAGACTAGTCTGTCACCACCTAATTGACAGGTATCTCTTACAGTGCAAGGCCTTTTATGTTCAACATCAATACACATGTATCCGAGTATTCATTGAGTGTTGGATTCAGTTGCCGTTTATTGTGGCATTTGCCAGCATCCAGATCCTTCAGCTGCAATCATCTCTGCTTCTACCTCTGGTTTCTACAGCCTATATCTACTTCTTCTCAGACTAGCTGATTAACTCATTGTAAGCATTATGAACTGTTATCTAGATACTGTTCACATTGTTCTGCAACAATTTCTGCAAACTCCTGTGGTTCCTACAGCCTGCATCTACTTCTTTGTTCAGCCCTGCCGTTTGACCTTCTGTTATACTTACATGGTTTCGGGGCGTCGGGACATGGCATAGCTTACCTAGCTAGCCTATGCTCCCACGCCGCCAGACCACGACGACGTGGGGCATGTGTCCCAGATGGTAAAGGAATGTGGACCCACTGGACCACAGAGAGGGGAACTGGGCCTACCCGGACTAGGGGGGGCAGCAACCGGGGATCTATGGCAGCTGAGCATGTGGGCAAGGGTGATAACATGCAGGACTAGATGACACCGCACAACTTCAGGTATGAAGAAACAAAGTTTACTTAAAGACACAGTACATAAACAGAACAAACAATGCCAGGCTCCCGATTCCGTACATCACGAAAGGGTACACATCTCAGGATAACAGACGAAGGCAGGAGGACATCACAGGTTGATGCAGTCCAGGGTTATCTGGCACGGGCATACTAGGGCAGCCTCTCTCTTAGGCCTCAGGTGTAGCACAGGCTCAGCAGGAGAACATCAGACAACGACCGCGGACAGACGTCAGAGGATGGCAAGAGTCATCACAGGTTGATGCAGTCCAGGGTCATCTGGCACGGGTATACTAAGATGGCTTCTCTCTCAGGCCTCAGACATAGCACAGGCTCAGCAGGAGAACATCAGACACCGACCCAAGATGGACATCAGACGATGGCAGGGGTCATCACGGGTTGATGCAGTCTAGGGTCATCTGGCACGGGCATACTAGGATGGCCTCTCTCTCAGGTCTCAGGCAAAGCACAGGCTCAGCAGGAGAACATCAGACACCAACCCAGGACAGACGTCATCACAGGGTGGACCACGGGGAACCAGCAGGACTTCGGGACACAGGCAAGACATCGGAACATCTGGGCACAGGCTGGACATCAGGACACAGGCGGGACAGCAAAACATCTGGACACAAACAGGACATCTGGACACAGGCTGGACATGAGGACATCAGGACACAGGCTGGACATCAGGACACAGGCTGGGCATCAGGAACACCGGCAAGACATCGAAACACAACCATGATATCGGGACACTGGTGTGGCAGCCCAGGTCATTGGCTGGGACACAGATGGCACAGGACCAGGAAGAATAGAATGGCTGCTCAGGTCATTGACAGAGACATGGACAGTGCAGGTCCAGGAACACCAGCGTGGCAGCTCAGGTCATCGGCTGAAACACGTATGGCACAGGACCAGGAACACTGGCGTGGCAGCTCAGGTCATTGGCTGAGACACGGACGGCACAGGACCAGGCAGCGGTGGTCGGGATCTGGGTACAAGACAGCGGTCGCCATACTCTGAACATCGAACACGATCTCCAGGCACCAGGCAGCGGTCGTCAGGCTCCAAACTACGGTTGTCAGGCTCTGGGTATCGTACCTAGGAAGGAACTCAAGCGGGATGGTGCAAGACCGCCAGGTTGGACCGGGGCCGGACGGAGCTAGCGTCGCATAGCAGACTGAGCACAGCATAATAGACGCTCAGCAAAAACACCAGACTCCTTCTTTTACAGACAAACCCAGGTTAGTTCACAGGACACCAGTTACAGGAAACTCACAGTCACTGGGTACATGGTTCCAGACACAGAGGGACTTCAGGAACATAACGCAAAGGACACAGTACACACAGGGTCAGGTACAGGAACAGATCCAGGACTCAAGGATTCAGGTCTCAGTATGCAGCCCTCAGACAGGCGGGAAACAAGACACAACAGGAACGGACCCGGATATACAGCCTCTAGGGTAGGCTGAAAAACAGGACATGAACAGAAATGGATCTGGGTACTCAGCCCCCAGAGCAGGCAGAAACACAAAACAGGATGAAAGACATCAACTTTCTCAAAACTGATCTCAAGCAGAGCAGGAGTTAAGCACACAAACACACATGACAAGGTTCAGGAACTTAATGCAAAGCTCTGGCAATGCCCAACAGGAAATAGAAACTTTATATAGGAGCTGCTCCTCAGCAATAGGCTGGGGACAGCAATTAAGCACACACACTGCCCTAATAAAATCAGGAAAGGTGTGGCCGCGTGTACCCTAAGCACAGACAGAAACCATTACAGCACAGTTGGCACAGGGACTGCGGTTTAAGGCACCTGGCAGCGGCTGCAACCCTGGACACACATTGAAAGTCATGCACCAGCTGCAGAAGACATTGCAACCCACTGATAGCTTCCACAGCAGCAGCCAGGGACCGCACATGTGGATGGTCATGCAGCGGAGCATAGACATCACAACACATGTATGGCTACACAGCAGAGGCGGGAACTGAGCAGCATCCATACAGGTAACAGACAACAATATCCCAGCTGGTTAGGGGATAAGGATCAAAGGGTTAAAGCAGAGACATACAGAGTAACGCCTGGGAAAACAAGGTACAAACATACCGGCATTACACCTGACATCAGCTCTTTGTCTACACTCCTGGCTCTGTGGCTTCTGGTGTATCCTGATTCACTTGTTTGCCATACGAGTGTCAGTTAACTAATGAAATGAGCCTGGAAGGCGGACCTTTTCACATATAGATCTGGTCATGTAGCTTTAGCCTATGTCAAATACATGTGAAATCTGGTGCCAACACAGGCATTTTGAGATAATAAAACTTTTCTTAATACAATGAGTAAGTTGTGCAATTCCAGTTCCAAAAAAGATGAGATGATATGCAAAATGTAAAGACAGCATGAATGCAATGATTTGGAAATCTCTTACAGCCATATTATATTCACAATAGAACATAGAACACATATTGGAAGCTGAAAGACATTTTTCCATTTCATTAAAAAAAAAATAATTTAGAAATTGATGGCAGGAACACATCTCCCAATTGGGACACGGTGAACAAAAGGCTAGAAAAGTAAGTTATACTTATTAAAAACATCAGGAGGGTTAATGTACTACTAAGTTACGTGAAAAAACGGCTGGAGGGTCAATGTTCTACAATGTTAAGTGAAACACAGCTGGAGGGTCAATGTTCCACCTAGTCACATGATTGTCTATAAAAAGAGTATGTTAGAGAGGCAGAGTTTCTCAAATGAAAAGATAGTCAAAGATTCATTAAGCAAGTACCTGGGGCCCGATTCATTGAGACTGGCATTTTGTAAGCCAGCCTTAATGATGGGCATGCAGAAGTACGTTGCACCTAATTCATTAAAAGGTGCATGCCAGTTAATGAATTAAGCTCATAGTAAAATTGTCGTGTACCTCACCTCACATCATACTTGTCAGGGACAGGAGTACATTTCTGGCATATGAATTTGCTGGACAAGCTTTGCCATTTCCTGTTCTACCCATGTTCCGGCCACTGGCAGATATGAACAGGACTGGTATGAAAAGGGCAAAAGTCACTTAACTTTTGCACAAATTTACTTTAAGCTAAATTTTTGTGACTTTTCAAAGTAACTTACTCCAGAGATCTGGCAAAAACAAGTGGATGAATAGGGGCCATAGTGTGTAACTCTATGAGTACAAGTACAAGTTGAGAACATAGGTGTTCAAGGTAACTCTTTAAACCATAGCACCATATACCTTTTTTCTTTATGTGTAAGTAGCCAAGCATTTGTATTTCCCATCACTGTACTTGGGCACTCAATAGAAATAGGTAATGAATGCAGCTTTAGGGAATTCCTTGGTACATTATATGGCTGACAATCTGATTTGTGCTGCCAAGCAAGCCAGGTGTTTCTGTGAATATGCAGCAGTGCACGCAGTTGCTGCCAATTGCTGCTTAGTGAATTGAAGAAATGGAGTACAAGGAAGCAATTTTTTATAGTCTCTTTAAGATAAACAATATCAGAAAATGTTACCATACTGAATGAAAAATCAGCATTAGGCTCAAGTTCTTTAGTCACAAACAGTTTCTGTCTTAAGGGACGTCAGATTTGCTTCATTACTCCTATTCTTGGCTCATTTAATTTGGATAAAAAAAATACTTCATTATCCTTAATATTTATTTTTTCATTTCATTGCTATGTTGCAGTTTTCTTAGAAATTTGTCAAAGCAAAGTTAATTTGCCAGCAGCTATGCACATGTTTACTCCCTCTCTTTTACCTCCGAGACTAACTGGGTCAGGTATAACAAATGTTCTTAACCCACTTTAGTCAGCAACCAGAGTAGCTGAAGTCGGCAGAAAAAAATTGCAAAAAGTACATAACAAACAGCCGATGTCCAAGACTCTTCAGAAATATACAGACAAATGTTCGCCTCCTCCAGCAAGGCTGTGATTAGTGGAAGATTCATCATAGTAATGAGGATTTGAATATGTGTATTTGGATCTAAAGTTAGCCATCACCGGTGTCTGAAACTATTTTTAATGATTGGCTCACAACTCTACAATATATTGAGCGGAGTTATGAGTAACACAGAGAAATAAATGACTGGGTTTTTCTTTAAAGTAGATGTCAGAAAAGAGCAGATAACAGTTTTTATTAATAGTGGACTATTGGTAATGATATACCACTGATCAGATTGCTAGCAGTGATATGTCATTAATGTGTCACTTTTCAATGATGTCATTATGCAACTACAGTGAAGTCATCAGCAGTTTCCTAAAGCTAAACTGGTTTCTATTTTCTAATTTGGTCACACTATTGTGATTCCTTGGCAATACCTTTATCACAATTTGTACTGATGATCATGCCTTAACAGCAATTCAGCACCACCAGGGAGGAAATTATATACTGTATTTTGCGGATTATAAGACGCACTTTTTCCCCAAAATTTGGGAAGAAAATGGGGGTGAGTCTTATACACTGTGTTCCAAATTATTATGCAAATAATATTTTCTCAGATTTTCCCAAATTATCTATATGATTTGCAGTCATTGTAATTTTCCAGTCAAATAACTATTAGAGTACAATTGAAAGGTTTTTGTGCAAACTGCCTATGATAACAGTATATTTTTAAAAAAAATAAAACACTCAAACTGCACTCAAAATGCATGTTCCAAATTATTATGCACAGCAGAGTTTTCAACTTTTCATTTAATAAAGAACAAAAAATGGTCATTTTTGAAATTATAAGCATTAGCAGGTTATTACAAACTGAAATCAAACAGTTTTCAACTCAAAACTTTATTCTAGGTGATGTTACATTTGCACATAGGACCCCTTGTTCGAAAGGAGCTTCTGAACTCTCTCGTCCATTGAATTTGTCAGGTTTTAGATGGTTTCTGCTTCAATTGTTTTGCATGAGGACAGAATACCCTCCCAGAGCTGTTGCTTAGATGTGAACTGCCTCCCGCCATCATAGACACTCCTTTTGATGATGCTCCAGAGGTTCTCAATGGGGTTGAGGTCAGGGAGAATGGGGGTCACACCATAAGTTTGTCCCCTTTTATGCCCATAGCAGCCAGAGATGCAGATGTGTTATGTGCAGCATGAGACGGTGCATTATCATGCATGAAAATGATCTTGCTGCGGAATGCACGGTTCTTCTTCTTGAACCATGGCAGGAAATGCTGTTTGAGAAACTCAACATACACTATGGAGTTCATCTTTACCCCTTCAGGGATCCTAAAGGGGCCGACAATCTCTCTCCCCATGATTCAAGCCCAAAACATTACTCCACCTCCTCCTTGTTGGCGCCGTAGCCGTGTTAAAGATGATGTCTTTGGGCGACAACAGACACACCACAGAGGTACTGGCCGACTACTTGCAACGAGAAACTGAGTCATGGCTGGGCAGTCTACATCTTGAGCCATAAAATAAATGTAGAATCACTGCACACGTTGAAGGCATATGATATGCTTGATATGAATTTTTATTTGACACTGATATGAAAAAAAAATTTTGTGACGACTTGACGTTTCGGCCAACTCAGTGGCCTTTATCACAAAGTTGCCTTTGAAAATGACGTGTCAGAATTCATATGGTAAATGATATTATCAAATATCTTACAGCGTGGTATGTCCAGAAAAGTCCTGTGGTAAGTACACTCAGATACCAATTAAGGTCCAGGCACATTGGCTGTTTAGCAGGGGAATGGTGTCCTGCTATTTGCTTGGGGAAGCATTGGTGGTTCAGTGCGGTTGGGGAGGCATCGGTGGTTCAGTGGGTGCAGCAGACACCGCCATGTCTGGTCTAGGAGTGCCGGCGGTGTCTGCTGCACCCACTGAACCATGTTTTTGGGATGCCAAAATCCCTTTTCACTGGCACCGTACCTACTCACTATTAGTTGAGTGCTAGCCATCTCTTCTACATACATCTTGAGCCAGGCAAAGTAGTCAGTGATAACGGCCATAATTTTGCGGAGGGCATAGCCCTGGCAAAATTCAGACACATACCTTGCCTGGCTCACACCTTGAACATGGTGGTGCAGTGCTTCCTAAATAATTATCCGGAGTTACCAGCCCTGCTCCATAAGGTGCGAAGACTGTGCTCGCACATCCGTCGCTCGCCCGTAGACTCCAGTCGTATGCAGAGGCTGCAGCGATTCGCTCCTCCTCCCAGGCCCTGCCTAATCATAGACGTTGCAACAAGGTGGAACTCCACCATGCACATGGTTGAGATGCTGTGCGAACAGAGGCAGGCTGTAAGGCATTTGTGGGAGGATACACGGGCAGGCAGTTTGAGGGCAGACATAGAGTTGTCGGGTGTGCAGTAGTCAAAGCTGAAAGACCTGTGTAAAGTTCTTCAGTGTTTTGAGGAATGCACACGGCTGGTAAGCGCAGATGACGCCATCATAAGCATGAGCATCCCACTTATGCGTCTGCTCATGCAAACTTTGACGCACATTAAGGATCAGGTGTCTGCAGCGGAGGAGGAAGAGGAGGAGGGAAGCCTTGACGACAGTCAGCCATTGTCTGCTCAGGGAACTGTCCTGGATGAGGTGGAGGAAGAAGAGGAGGAGGAGGATGAGGGGGAGGATTATTTTGGGGAGGAGGATGCTTTTCAGGGGGCAAGACAAAATGTTGGCTTGCCAAGGTCAGGTACAGGGTTTGTGCGTGACTGGAGGGATGTGGATTAGTCAGAAAGTGCTCCTCCACCCACCACTGGCAGTGCATCATTGACACCTGGAACATTGGCCCACATGTGTGATTATGTCTTGCGAATCCTAAAATGGGACCCCCGCATTGCCAAAATTATGAAGGATGATGACTAGAGTTGAGCGAAACAGGTCGGTCAGATTCAAAGTCGCCGACTTTCGCCAAAGTCGGGTTTCGTTGGCCGAAACCCGACCATAGCGTGCAGTCAGCCATGCGGTCTGCAAAACGAACACCAAAGTTGAATTTCCCAGAATGCTTTCAAGCACCTTTTTTCAGCCAATGAGCAAGGACGTACACTGTGGGCAACGAGATGACATGAGCAGCGTCCACCACCATCTTAGAGAAGGGCATTGCAGTGATTGGCTTGCTTTGGGGGGCGTCATAGTATCTATAAAAGCCCTGACCGCCGACCTCCATTTTACTTCTGCCAATATTAACAGTAGGGACAGGTTGCTGACGCTGTTTATCAGTAGGGAGAGAGTTAGGGCTGGAAAGAGAAGTTCTTATGTGCTTGTGCTGATAGCAATTGTGCTGTACAGTTAGTTTGCAGTGACAAGGGAGGATTTTCTTGTGTGCAGCAGTGCTGGTTATTAGGCTGCCTGATAGCTGTATTGCTGTGTGTACACTGCAGTGCAGACTGCTTTTTACACAGCAGTAATACTTTTATTGTTTTTTCTGCAGAGTTACCGAGCGTTCATTTTTTCCCACACCGTATAGAGATGTACGCTCATCACACACTACCGTGTACTGGCTGGTATCACGGACAAATACATGCAGACTATCTGTGTGTGACTCCGGAAATATATACGGAGATTGAAATAATCCTCTACACCATATACAGCTGTACACTTCTGAGACAGTACCGTATATCTGCTCTTTGTATTACGGTCAAATCCATTGGGGTCGGATTTTCGACTCAGACTCGACCTTTTTCCTCCCAGAGCCAAAGTCGCTCATCTCTTATGATGACTACTGGTCGGCCAGCATCCTTGATCCACACTTTAAAGGCAAATTACAGAACATCATGCCACAGGAGAACCTAGAGCTAATATTGGCGAACAAACAAGCAACTCTGGTAAACCATTTGTTAGAGGCATTCCCAGCACACAGCAGCGGTGCAGGTTCTACCACGAAACATACTGGGCAACATGGAAGTGGTGTTCATGGTGCACACAGCCGAAGTGGCGTTGGAGTCAGGGGTTTCATGACCATGTTGTGGACTGATTTCTCGAGTACCGCTCACACGACTGGTAATACTGATTCGATTTCAACAGAGAGGAGACAGCAGTTGTCAACTATGGTTCAAAATTACCTCTCCTCCCCTATCGATGTTCTCCCTCACAGTTCATTCCCCTTTTACTGCTGGGCCTGTAAACTGGACACCTGGCCTGAATTGGCACAATATGCCTTACAGGAGCTCGCTTGCCCTGCTGGAAGTGTGCTATCAGAAAGAGTCTTCAGTGCTGTTGGATCAATCCTGACAGAAAGAAGGACCCAGCTGTCGACCCAAAATGATGGTGATCTCACCTTCATTAAAATGAACCATGCCTGGGTTTCAAAGGATTTTGTCCCACCTTCCCCTGATGACACATATGTTGCCAGCAAAATGGCTCGCTTTGTCCTCCTCTTCCTCCAACTTCTCCAACTCCTCCATTTGCAGCTGCTGAATGTCCAGTCTACACCTCAACATATGCCAGTTTTTCCACCTCCCTAACTGGGCTGTACCCTCCCCAGGGCTGGCATCAGCACGTGGAGCACCCGGGCAAGTGCAGGGGCCATGAGCAGGTGGGGGGCCCCACTCGCCGTCAGAGACACCGGCGCAGAATGGGCCCCCCTGCTTTCTCAGTGCCCCAGCACTTGCAATACTTACCTCTCCCTGCTCCACCGCTGTGACGTCTTCCGCGTTTCCTCACAGTGACATTCAGGACAGAGAGCACAATGACGTCACGTCTGTGCGCCCTCTGCCTGAACAGTCACAGTGCAGAGAGCTGGAAGATGGCGACGCTGAGGAGTCCAGAGTAGAGCAGTGCCCAGCGAGGAGAGGTATTTCTTTTTTTATGTTTGGAGCAACATATGGGGAGCATTATACACTGGAGAATTATATACGAGGCCCATCATACACTTGAGCATCATAGATAGGGCCCATTATACACTGGAGCATTATATATGGGGCACATCATACACTGGAGCATTATAAATGGGGCCCATCATACACTGGAGCATTATATACGGGGCCCATTATACACTGGAGCATCATATGGGGCTCATTATATATGGAGCATTATATAGGCCCATCATACATTGGAGCATCATCCATGGGGCCCATCATATACTGGAGCATCATATGGGGCCCATTAAAAATGGAGCATTATATAGTCCCATCATACACTGGAGCATCATCCAGGGGGCCTATCATATACTGGAGCATCATATGAGGCCTATTATATATGGAGCATTGTATAGGCCCATCATACACTGGAGCATAATCCATGGGGCCCATCATACACTGGAGCATTATAAATGGGGCCCATCATACACTGGAGCATCATATACGGGGCCCATTATACACTGGAGCATCATATGGAGCCCATTATATATGGAGTATTATATAGGCCCATCATACACTGGAGCATCATCCATGGGGCCCATAATACACTGGAGCATTATAAATGGGTCCCATCATACACTGGAGCATTATAAATGAGACCCATCATACACTGGAGCATCATATACGGGGCCCATTATACACTGGAGCATCATATGGAGCCCATTATATATGGAGTATTATATAGGCCCATCATACACTGGAGCATCATCCATGGGGCCCATCATACACTGGAGCATTATAAATGGGGCCCATCATACACTGGAGCATCATATACGGGGCCCATTATACACTGGAGCATCATATGAAGCCCATTATATATGGAGCATTATATAGGCCTATCATACACTGGAGCATCATCCATGGGGCCCATCATATACTGGAGCATTATATGGGGCCCATTATATATGGCGCATCATATGGGGCACATTATATATGGAGCATTATATATGGGGACCATTATATTTGGAGAATTATATGGGGCTCACCATACACTGGAGCATCATATATGGGGCCCATCATATACTAGAACATCATATGGGGTTCATTATTTATGGGGCATCATATAGGGCCCTTTATATATGGAGCATCATATGGAGCACATATGGGGCCTATTCTGTATGTAGCATTATATGGAGCCCATTCTGTATGGAGCAATATATGGGGCCATTCATATACTGTATGGAGCTTTATATGCGACTCATTATACTGTATAGAGCAATATGTGGGGCTCATTATACTCTATGGGGACCGTCCTATACTGTATGGCACATTATATGGGGACCATCATATACTGGAGCTTAATGTGGAGCTCATCATATACTGTATGGAACATTATATGGGACCAATTATGTATGGAGCAATATATGGTCCTCATTATTCTGTATGGCGCACTATGTGGTGCCCATAATACTGCATGGAGGACTACACTGTCCTGTTTTTGAGCTATTGTAGAATTTACAATAGATATCACTCATGTAATGTAAGAAGTGAAGTATTTGGCATTGTTCTATACCTATATTTCTCTGCCGTATCGGAGCATCATGAATTGTGGTATGTGTCGCCCGGGGCCCATGAAAACCTGGAGCCAGCCCTGCCCCCCCACAACTTTGGCCAAATAACCCCCAGTTTTCAATGCGGTACTATTATTTATAAAGTAAATTAAGGTTGACAAGCTTAAGTAATAAGAATTTATGTCGTTGGCATTGAAATGGGCACTGTAGGTATGTTTACTGTCCTCCACTCCCTGCCGACTTTTCTTCCCCCATTGACATGCATTGGGCTCGGTTCGAGTTTCAGTCGGACCTTCGACTTTTTCCGTTTGTCGGCCGATTTCGCTCTACTCGACTTTTGGAAAAGTCGGGTGGTGCGACACCCAACTCGACCCTCCCTGAGGCAAAGTCGCTCATCTCTAGTTAGCAGCCATAAAACAGCTGAAACCACCCCACAACTATTACCCTACTTGCCACTACACCAGGTCAAGTAGGAAGAGAGAGGCTAAGCACCAAATAGATGCAACTTTTATGAAGTGACTGTGGGCTACTATTTTTAGGCTGGGGAGGCACAATATCCAAGGTCCTTTCCCAGTCTGAGAATACCAGCCCCCATCTGTTCGCTTTAGCTTAGATGCTTATAAAAAATGAAAGGGAACGCTTTTTTCAAATTATTTATTTAAATAATTTTAAAAAATCAAAATGGGGACTCCTCTATTTTTGATAACCAGCCAAGATAAGGCTGACAGCTGAGGGCTGGTTATCAAATATAGAGGGGACCGCATGTCTTTTTTTACAGAGTGCGCCGGACAATCACAGTCATGCCAATACTTGAAATGGCTGTGATTGAGCCGGTAGTGCTCACATAGTAAAGCTTATTGAAAGACTACTTTCAACAAGCTTTGTTCGGGCTGCCAAACGAGAACAGTAACACAGACCTCCTGGGTCCGTGCCTGGACACTAGGCGTTTGGTATAGAACCCGAACTTTAATATTCTGGTTTGCCCATCCCTAGTCAATAGAGTTCTGAACCTGCCCAGCACTGGCACTTTGATCTCCGCTGGTGGGAGAAAATGAACTTTTTTCTCTCCTGGCAGTGTTCAGGCTTCAGTCACAGGGGTGACGCCGACGCGGATTCAGTCACCACTCTGTGTATAGAGAGCGGCCGCTGTAACTATGCCTTCAGCACTGACTGACAGCAGACTCTAATACTGAGCTGCTGTAAGTCATTGCATGGTTAATAGCGTTTTTTCATGTAGCAAGTTCCCTTTAAAGGAAATCTAGCACTAGGTTTTTGACACCTAATATGAGAGTAGCATAATATAGAGACAGATACCTTCATACAAGCAACACATAGATCTGGTAGATCTGCAACAGATAAAACTGAGATTTTAGAAAAATTGAAGCAAGCAGAAAATTAAGTGATACATTGTTAGGCGTCGGGATTCTCCCATTGTACGGGTTAGATCCCAAGCATTACCTGGTATTGTGGTCTACCATTCATGTCCAGCCACTGTGATCGCTGCTCAGCACAAACGTCGGTCCCAGCATCTTGCTCAGGCTCGTGGTATATGTTTGGTTACTGTTAGTTCTCCAGCCAAGTCTATGGTAACCAGTGATATGCAGGTGCAGTCTTGCGCGCTGGAGTCTAAGTCCAGAGATCACCTTACTGAGCATGTCCGTGATGTGCGTCTTCACATTGGTGGTCAGATGTTAGCTACTCTGGTGAGGTAGCAGTTATGGATTGGCCCACGGGCGATGTCTCCGTCGACTGGACATGAGTGTTTGGGGTGGAGCTTAGCGTATAAAAGGCTCTCATCAGTGCAAGCAGGCGCGCTAGTGTCATTTATGTTTTGGTGTGTGTGGGTGGATACTCTACTATTCTGTCTGCATGTTTTCTAGTATCTGTCTGTGCTCAAAGACTGTACACATTGGCAGGCAGGTAACACTTATGCGTTCCCATGGCTCTGCGTCTGTGTCTCTAGTCGGCTACTTTCTTAGGGTGCCGGTCAGACACAAATTCTGTAGCATCAGGACAGGGGTAACTACTGCTTGGCTTAGCATCTGTTTCGTTCATGTGTGCAGTTAGCACAGTTCAGTTGCAGAGCAAGCTCAACCCTTATGATCCTCTCAGTAAAGGCGACAGGGTATTGTATCTAGCATCATAAGAGTTCTTTCTCTTGGCACAGCATCTGCGCCATTCGTATGTGCAGTTAGCACAGTTTAGTCGCAGAGCAAGCTCAATCCACATGCTAACTTCCCTGTGACATTACCAGGGTATAGTACTTAGCATTCTTAGACCAGTACCTCTCTGTGAAGTAACTGAGCTTGGTACTCTGCGTTCCGTTCACGCTGTGTGGCGTTTAATACAGTGTGCTTAAAGTAACGCTCACTGTTTTTGTTCCGTCATTTTACCCACTAGCAGCAGATTCATTTCTGCACAGTGGACCCCGGGTTGCGATTATGCTTTATTTCTATAATTTTTACTTATTGCAATCCGCCAACCCTAACATACATCTCTAAAATCAGGGTCTCTGCTCCTACATAAATCTGCTCTCAAAAGGGGTTGCAAAAACCTGGTGGTAGATTCACTTTAAAGGAGGATTTTCATTCAAAGATTGTAATTTAGTGTAAATAGGGCATATAGACATAATATAAGGTGCCTGCCACTCCTCTGTTATCCAGACCAGTCACTGCAAGGTATGCTTAACATTCGGAGGACTTAGCAATTTCACTTTAAGGAAATGTGACATCGGAAATTGACTTATTTTTCAATCAGGTTGGATGCCTGTAGCTTCCTCCAATAACAACATTTATCTGTTGCGTGTGTTGACCAATGGAGTCACACCAAGAAGCTGATCGCCAAGAATATGAATTCTAAATGGACAACCCCTTAAATTAGAAAACTGTATCATTTATTAGTGCTACATACTTCATTCAGGAATTATTTTTATAGATCATTTTTACAGTTGCCATTTACATTTCTTTGGGAACACAGACATACACTTTACAGTGTATTTACTGGAGTTCAGTTGCACATTAACAGTTGTTCCATGAAATAGTAGAGAATATAGTTCAGTATGCAGATTATATATCTGAGACAGTAATTGTGCCAAGCGAACAGCATGGCAATTACTGAGACTTTCATTTCTTTTGGGGGCTAGAGCAAAGCTTTGATGACCAGATGGTGGCATGACACCAGGAAAGGATATTTTCAGAAGGTAACATTCACAACTTGTATAAAATTACTATATTATGCCTGAAAGGTACAAATTAGTTTACAAAACTTTACTTTTTTTGGCAATAACTCATATTTCTCATGGAGATTATTATGGATACTTGTTGCTGCATAGAGTTGAAGTCTTACGTTTACATACACCTTAGCCACATTCATTAAAACTCAGTTTTAACAATTTCTGAGATAATCGGAGTATACACTCCCATTGTAAGGTAAGCCAGGATCACTACTATATTTTAAGTATGAGATTTGTTATTTTAATAGTTTAGACAATTATTTAAGTCACTTTATATTTCTTCCATCGTATTTCCAGTGGCTTAGAAGTTTGCAAATCCGTGGTTAGTAATTGTCTACAAATTTCTCTAAGTTGCTAGAATTAGGACCCAATCCTTCGGACAGAACAGGTGTAACTGACAAAAGTTTTTGGGTCTCTATGATCGTGTCATGTTATTGCCAGGGACAATGGGCACCTACCTTGTCCCTCGAGCTAGTGGAACCCTAGGCTGTCCCTGCTCCCTGGATTACTCCATATGGTGGAGACCCCGGGATCTCATACCTTGCTATGCTCCTATAATAACACTTAACTGTTCCTCCCCCACCTAGGGAGATATGGGATGGAAGTGTATAGGATAACACAAATTAGATAAACAGGGGTAAACAGACAGGAATAAAAGAAAGCTACAATCATACAAATACACTCACAAAACAACTGAGTGGGAAACAGGGGAGGTTTAGGTGGGTAAATCCAAATGGGAAAGGATAGGGAGGAAAACACACTAGCTAACTCCAAGCAGAAATCTCCTGAAAATCACAAAAAAATGCCTGCTACAAACACTGAACTTCTCATTCAGCTCCAAACCAGATAGTGGAAAACTATCACTGGCAATGAAGGAACCCAGGAGCTATGTTCTTAAACCTGCAGGGAGTAACAAAATGAGAACAGCTGATACAACAAGGACAGAGAACTCCAGGAGTCCCACTAAACAATTTAGCCCTTGCAGCAACAGAGCAATGAAATGCAGAACTACAAATAGGATGGTGAAGCTGTTTAAACTACCAAAGGTGTACGTGTCACCAGACGCTGCAATCATGTGATCCCTGTCTGTTGCGGTATCCCCGAGACAGCTCATAGAAGCTTTCTCAGTTTCCTGCATACATTTTTAATAGGTTTGAGGTTATGTCTTTGTGATGGCCGCTCCATTACCATCAGTTTGTTGTCTTTAAGCCATTTTGCTAAAACTTTGGAACTATGTTTGAGGTCATTGTCCATTTGGGAAGACTCATTTTTGTTCAATCATTAACACTCTGGTCTACGAATTGAGTTGTTGCTTCAATATGTCCACATACTTTTCCTGCCTCATAGTGTCATCTATTTTTCTGAACTAAACCAGTACCCTCTGCAGCAAAGCTCCCCCGCAACAAGCCTCCTCCTTTTATCTCCATACATGTATTTTTGTTTCATGAGAACAGAAGATATTTCTCCAAAAAGTAAGTTATTCATGTCCAGTTGCAAGTTTTAACCCAGCTTATTTTGATAGTAGTTTTAGAGTAATGACTTCTTACTTACAGACCGGTCTGTCAAGGCTTGTCGATGTAGGATACATTTTGTTGTTGACATTGCTAACTTTGTACGTATTTCCTTCCATCGTCTTCACAAGGTAGTTTGCAGTATTCTTAGATTCATTAGTATTTTTCACACCAAAGTAGGTAAATGAGTAGGAGACAGAACATGCTTCCATCTTGAACTCTGATAGCTGCATCGTCCAATGGTGTTTAAACTTGCTTATCATTGTTTGAACAGATGAATGTGGTACCTTCAGGCATTTGGGAGATGCTGCCAAAGGCCCAAATGGTTCACAATTCTTTTCTCATGTCTTTGCTCATTTATTTTGATTTCGCACAAGCAAAGTGATAAGTAGGTCTTGAAGTATGCCTTAAA
>JARQOD010000002.1:268780457-269014924 GCA_033576555.1 Oophaga sylvatica
TGTGGATTGATGAGACAAAAGTTGAACCTTTTGTAAGGTGTATGTCCCATTACATCTGGCATACAAGTAATACAGAATTTCAGAAAAGAAACATCATACCAACAGTAAAACATGGTGGTGGTAATGTGATGGTCTGGGGCTGTTTCAGGACCTGGAAGACTTGATGTGGTAAATGGAACCATGAATTCTGTTGTGTACCAAAAAATTCTGAAGGAGAATGTCCAGCCATCTGTTAGCGACCTCAAGCTGAAGTGCACTTGGGTTATGCAGCATGACAATGATCCAAAACACACAAGCAAGTTCACCTCTAAATGGCCTAAGAAAAACAAAATTAAGACTTTGAAGTGGCCTAGTCAAAGTCCTGACCTTAATTCAATTGAGATGCTGTGGCATGACCTTAGAAAGGCGGTTCATGCTCGGAAACCCTCCAATGTGGTTGATTTACAACAATTCTACAAAGATGAGTGGACCAAAATTTCTCCAGTGCGTGGTAAAAGACTCATTGCCAGTTATTGCAAACACTTGATTGCAGTGGTCCTGTTAAGGGTAGCCCAACTAGTTGTTTGGTGTAGGGAGCAATCACTTTTTCACACAGGGCCTGTAAGTTTGGATTTTTTTTCCCTTACTAATAAAGACCTTCATTTAAAAACTGAATTATGTGTTTACTTGTGTTATCTTTTTCTAATATTTACATTTATTTAGTGATCTGAAACATTTAAGTGTGACAAACATGCAAAAGAATAGGAAATCAGGACGGGGGCAAACACTTTCACGCAACTGTAATTGCATTTAAACCATTTGCCCCAACGCATGGACACAGATTGCATGATTAAATTTGCCGCTTAGTTGGTGACTAATTCAGCTCTTAGAAGATTAAGCACTAGAATCGGCTACATTTGTAAATCTTTATCTGCAGCAATTTACTACTTGCAAAATGTTATATTTTTGTTATTGTTTTTGTTTTCTCATTGGTCACTTGCCATATAATATTGTTTAATGTTTTTCACGGTTACCGTCTATACTCGAGTATAAGCCGACCCGAGTATAAGCCGAGGCACCTAATTTTGCCACAGAAAACTGGGTAAGCTTATTGACTCGAGTATAAGCCGGGTATGTATTGTCCACTCATCCCTGTTCTGCTCTGTGTGGCTCCCCCGTCCCATCCTTCTATGTATGGCTCGGCTCCCCCATCTCATCCTTCTATACATTGCTCAGCTCCCCCAGTCCCATCCTTCTATGTATAGCTCCCCATCCTCCTCTGTCCTCCTCCATGCTCCCCATCCTCTTCCGTGCGCCCCATCCTCTTCCGTGCTCCCCGGTCCTCCTCCGTGCTCCCCCATCCTCTTCTTTGCTCCCCCATCCTCTTCTTTGCTCCCCTGTCCTCCCCTGTCCTACTCGCCCTCCTCGCGCCATTATTGCACTTCCCTGCGTCTCCGTTGTCCCAGCTTCCTGCAGCTGTCCTGTGCCGAGAGGTCACGTGGTAGCACGCATTAAGGTAATGAATATGCACTCCATGCCTATGAGAGTGAAGATGCGTGCATATTCATTACCTTAATGAGTGGTACCACGTGACCACTCAGCACAGGACAGCTGCAGGAAGCTGGGACAACGGAGACGCAGGGCTGTTCAGCGAAGGCACGGGGAGGGTGAGTATGATGTTACAGCTGCTGGCTCCATCCGCTCCATCTCCCCCGCTGGCTTTCTGCACAATGACTCGTGTATAAGTCGAGGGGGGCATTTTCAGCACAAAAAAATGTGCTGAAAATCTCGGAATATACATGAGTATATACGGTAATTTGGTTGTATGCACATTATTTATTTTATATGCACAATTTTTCCTGTAATGCATTAAATGTTTGGAGAGTTGAGAGGATTTTAAAATAGTAAAATTTATGCCAATTTATATAATTTATACTATTTATCCTCTTGAATTTTTTGGTTTGCTTGTGTTTCCTTTTTCTACTATTCTGACACTCTGATCATAGTTTTCTCAAAGTGTTGTGTTCATAATCAACCCGACTCTCTTGGATGAGAGCATCTACGTCCGCCTGCACCTGCACTAATAATGTTCATTTAACATGGTAATAATATTTGTATCTTAGCAATATATCAAGTTCTTATTTTAACCTGCAAGAAGAGTTAAATTCAATGTACTGTAAAACTAATTTATGATCATGATGTCTGATCTGAAGAGTCTCATTACTTTGTGAGCTATGTAAACCTCATGCTTTATTAAAATAGAAAGACATTTTTTTTTATGTATCCCAGTAGTCAGTTTGTAACATTTGTTAGGGGCTCAACTTTGGTTTCTGTGGAACATTATAAGTCCACATTAGAAAGATTAATAGAGTTGGTACAGTACCAAATTAAAAAAATTATTGGGCACAAAATGGACAAAAGAAGGCAAAAATAAAAGTACAATGGACTCCATAAAATATAGTCGGCAACAATACAGAAATGCTGTGTAGGTGTAATTATTCGGCTTATTGTGATTGCATTTTTCTGCATCTTACAATGTTTTCCTGAACCTACTTGGCATATCAATGGAAAGGTTGTAATTACAAAATGTCGAAATGGAACAAAAATCTTCAGTTTCCCCATTGGATAGAGTGTAAATTACATACATTCTACAGTCAAGAGTCATAAATGTCTTTATCATTAAAATATCCACTTCATCCACAATGATGCATACATAATATGTGTAGAATTTTTACTGTTATTTTCTTCATTGGGAATAAATATCAACCTTTAGTGAGCTGCCATCACTCCTTTGTTTCTAAGTTATAAACCTAGCATAGGAAACATGATGGACATTCTTTGATTTAGGTGTATCTGAAAGGTTTCCTAAGGTTTCTACTATGTGAATTTTTTATTTTTTTTGCTTTGGTTGCAAGCACCAGAGCTGCCAATAGCACAAACAATGCAAAATGGATCACGTGTTTAGATATAATAGAAGCTGCAAAACAAACAGACTTCTGAATCCTTCTACCAAGTGCTTTGCTTGAATTTGTGCAGTTTTTCCTTGAAACCACTTAACTGAGTCTATCATTTTATTCTAACTTTGTTTCACAGTTTTCCAGTTTTAGCTATGTCGCTACATTTCCTACTTTTAATTACACAAAAAACAAGGAACAGTTATTTTAGATTAAATGTCTAAATTTTTTGTACATTTTTAGCTAAAATAATGAAAATATAATTTTTCTTGGACGGGTGTTATCCTTTTACATACTAGTAACAGGAGAGTATGCTTAAGATATCTCCTTCCCTAGTTCTCCTATATGCCAGGCTACTCCTACTTTAGCTTTTAATTGTGCCAGTCTCCTTCTTTACTGGCTTCTTTTTGTGGTTGACCTCTCAGTCCGACGCTGTTGTGAATGGGTTTGAGATGAGTTCTGAGCAGAGGCTCCCTCTGGTGGTTACAAGCGGTACTAGTGAGGATTGGGAATCAGGTGTTACTGATTGGTCTTATTTAAGGGAATCATTTTCCCATCAGGGTTGCCGGTGATCAATTGTTCTGGTCTGAATCCTTCTTTCCAGTTTCCCTTGTAGCCTGCTGTGTCGTGTCTGCATCTCCTGCTATCAGATAAGACAATTTCTTATTTTGTGTTTTTGCTATATTTTTGCATTTTGTCCTGCACTTCTGTGGGGGCCTTCAGGGTCCCCTCCGGGGGCTTTTGCCCTCTCAGTTTAGTCCAGCCACTGTGTTTTGTACTTTTGCTTTTTCCAGTTTTTTCAGTGGCTGCTGTTTTTGTTACACCAGAGAACTAATTTAGGTGGTAGAGGTCGTGTGATCTCAGGTGATTTTGAAATTAGTAGTGTTGGTGTTTTTTCAGTGTTTTCTGGGATTGCAGTAAGTACCCTTCCTATCCTTTTCTATTTAGATAGTTTGGGCCCCAGCGTTTGCTCATACTATTTTCTTTCTGTGTCAGTATTTCCTCTTGTCTAACCGCCATTACATGTTTGGGGGCTTTCTATTATCTTTGGGGTTCTGCTCCGGGCAGATAGCTTTCCTATTTCTATCTTTAGGTGTAGTTAGTTTCTCAGGCTGTGACGAGGCGTCTAGGACCAACGTAGGAACGCTCCACGGCTGCCTCTAGTTGTGGTGGTTAGTCAGGGTACTGCAATCCCATAGATTCCAACTGCTCTGGTGTATTTCCTTTTTTACCTGCACTCCTCAGCTACCGAAACATAACAGTATCACCGGCCATAAAAATTGTATGGTACTCACAGAAGGGAAAAAATATTTTGAAGGAAGAAAAGTTGTCAGAGATATTTTTCTGTTTGTTGCATTTTTTTTTTCCTCTGTATCTCTGGGCTCTGGGGAGGATCTTTTCTCCCAATGGAGTTTGCACAGTTGTCTGGCCGTGTGGATCAGCTTGCCACTGAGGTTCAGAGTATTGCTGCATATCTTGCTAGGTTGCCTGTTGTGGAACCTAGGATCCCCATGCCAGATTTGTTTTTAGGGGATCGAGCTAAGTTTCAGAATTTCAAAAATAACTGTAAATTGTTTTTTGCCTTAAAATCTAAGTCCTCAGGAAACGCAGCGCAGCAGGTTCAAATTGTCATCTCTCTCCTGCGCGGCGATCCTCAGGATTGGGCTTTTTCCCTGACACCTGGGGATCCTGTTTTGAGTGATGTTGATGCATTTTTTCAGGCTTTGGGGTTATTGTACGATGAGCCTAATGTCACTGATCAAGCTGAAAAAGCCTTGTTGGCATTAAATCAGGGGCTTGATGACGCTGAGTTATACTGTCAGAGATTCCGTAGGTGGGCAGTCCTGACCAAATGGAATGACGACGCTTTGGCGGCCCTTTTCCGGAAGGGTCTGTCAGATAATGTAAAGGATGTTATGGTGGGATTCCCTGTCCCCTCTGGTCTCAATGATTCTATGTCATTAGCGATTCAAATTGACAGACGTTTGCGTGAGCGGAGAAGTATGCGTGGAGTGGTGTTGCCTTGTGAGCCACCTGCTGAGCCCATGCAGTGTGATGGAGTGGTGTCTGGGGCACAGCGTCATGAGTTTCGAAAGCGCAATGGGTTATGTTTCTACTGTGGTGATGCCTCTCATGCTATTTCAGTCTGCCCTAAGCGGGGAAGACGTTTTGCACGCTCAGTTGTCTTGGGTAGTGTTCAGACTAAGTTTTTATTAACTGTCACTCTGATATGCTCTCTGTCCTCATTTTCTGCTCAGGCTTTCGTTGATTCTGGAGCAGCTATTAACCTGATGGATTATGATTTTGCTAAACGTTGTGGATTTCCCTTGATACCCCTACAGAAGTCTATTCCCTACTGGGGATCGATTCTACCCCTTTGGCTGAGAATAAACCCCAGTTTTCTACTCAGGTGATAATGAGGGTTGAACCTGATCACCAGGAGTGCTGCAAATTTTTGGTTCTATATAATCTGCATGACATTATCGTGCTGGGTTTCCCTTGGTTACAGTCTCATAATCCTGTTTTGGATTGGAAATCTGTGTCTGTAACCAGTTGGGGCTGCCAATGTGTTAATGCCAACACTCCTGTTTTTTCTGCCTCCCCCAGGCTGAGGATGTTCCTGACTTTTTGTTTGATTTTTCTGATGTGTTTAGCGAAAGTAAATCTGCATCCTTACCTCCCCATAGGAGCTATGACTGCGCTATTGAATTAGTGCCAGGTAGTAAATTCCCTAAGGGTCGCCTTTTTAACTTGTCTGTACCTGAACATGACGCTATGCGGTCTTATATCAAGGAATCATTGGAGAAGGGTCATATCAGACCATCCTCTTCACCCTTAGGTGCCGGTTTTTTCTTTGTGGCCAAAAAAGATGGTTCATTAAGGCCGTGTATTGATTATCGTCTCTTGAACAATATTACTGTGAAATATCAATACCCGTTACCCTTGATTTCTGACCTGTTTTCCAGGGTGAAAAACGCTACTTGGTTTACCAAGCTTGACCTCAGGGGGGCGTATAACCTTATTCGCATTAAGCACGGGGATGAATGGAAGACGGCATTTAACACCCCTGAAGGGCATTTTGAGTACCTTGTGATGCCCTTTGGGCTCACTAATGCTCCTTCCGTCTTCCAGTCCTTCATGAATGACATTTTCAGGGATTTTGTGGACAAGTTTCTGATTGTTTATTTGGATGATATCTTGATTTTTTCTAATGACTGGGACTCTCATGTGAAACATGTTCGAACTGTATTCCAGATTTTGAGAGAGAATGCTCTGTATGTGAAGGGATCAAAGTGTCTTTTTGGCGTACAGAAGATCTCATTTCTGGGATTCATTTTGTCCCCATCTGTTATTGAAATGGACCCGGTCAAGGTTCAGGCCATCTGTGATTGGGTCCAACCTACTTCATTAAAGGCTCTTCAGAGATTTTTGGGTTTTGCCAATTTTTATCGTAAATTTATTGGTAATTTCTCTGTTATTGTTAAACCATTAACTGATTTGACCAGAAAGGGTTCTGATGTGGTGAATTGGCCTCCTGAGGCAGTCTCTGCGTTTCAGGAACTTAAGCAGAGATTCACTTCTGCTCCTGTTCTACGGCAGCCTGATGTTTCTCTGCCATTTCAGGTGGAGGTTGATGCCTCTGAAATTGGGGCAGGTGCCGTTTTGTCCCAAAAAGATCCAGAGACCTCTAAAAGTAACCCTTGTGCCTTTTTCTCTCGAAAATTTTCTCCTACTGAACGTAATTATGACGTGGGTAATCGGGAGTTATTGGCCATGAAGTGGGCTTTTGAAGAGTGGAGACATTGGCTGGAGGGAGCCAAACATCAGGTGGTGGTCCTTACGGACCATAAGAATCTGGTCTATCTGGAATCTGCCAAGCGACTCAATCCTAGACAGGCCAGGTGGGCCTTGTTTTTCACACGTTTTAATTTTGTAGTTTCCTTTCTTCCTGGCACTAAGAATGTTAAGGCGGATGCCCTCTCGAGGAGTTTCCTTGCGGACTCTCCTGAGCTATCTGATCCCTCTGTTATTTTGAAGGAGGGTGTAGTTCTTTCCGCCATCTCGCCCAATTTGAGACTTGCTCTGGAGGGGTGTCAGGAGGATAGGCCCGAGCGCTGCCCTGTTGGAAAATTGTTTGTCCCGGACCAATGGAAAAAGAGTGTGATGTCTGAGATTCATTGTTCCGCATTGGCTGGGCATCCCGGAATTTTTGGTACCAGAGACTTGGTTAGTCGGTCCTTTTGGTGGCCTACCTTGTCTCGCGATGTCAGGGAATTTGTGCAGTCCTGCGGGACTTGCTCTCGCTCCAAGCCTTGCTCTCGCTCTAGTGGTTTGTTGATGCCATTGCCTGTGCCCAAGAGACCATGGACCCATATCTCTATGGATTTCATTTCCGATCTTCCTGTTTCTCAGAGAATGACCACCATCTGGGTAATTTGTGATAGGTTTTCCAAAATGATACATCTTGTGCCATTACCTAAGTTGCCTTCCTCCTCTGAATTGGTGCCGTTGTTCCTTCAGCACGTGGTTCGTTTACACGGCATTCCTGAGAACATTGTGTCTGACAGAGGAGTCCAGTTTGTTTCCAGATTTTGGAGGACTTTTTGTTCTAAACTGGGTGTTCAATTGTCTTTCTCCTCGGCATTTCATCCTCAGACCAATGGTCAAACTGAGAGAACAAACCAGACATTGGAGACTTATCTAAGATGCTTTGTGTCTGCTGATCAGGATGACTGGGTCTCTTTTTTGCCTTTGGCTGAGTTTGCTCTTAATAATAGGGCTAGCTCTGCCACTTTGATGTCTCCGTTTTTCTGTAATTCTGGGTTTCACCCTCGATTTTCTTCAGGACAGACGGAGGCTTCTGTCTGTCCAGGTGTTGACTCTGTTGTTGAGCGTATGCAGCAGATTTGGGACCAGGTAGTGGAGAGGTTGTCCCTCTCTCAGGAGAAGGCCCAGCGGTTTGCTAACCGGCATAGGACTGATGGTCCTCGGTTTAAAGTGGGGGACTTGGTCTGGTTGTCCTCAAAGAATATTCCTATGAGAGTAGCATCTCCTAAATTTAAGCCTAGGTTCATTGGACCTTATAAGATCATGGAGATTATTAATCCTGTTTCTTTTCGTTTGCTTCTTCCAGGGACATTTAAGATCCATAACGTGTTCCACAAGTCCTTGTTGAAGAGGTTTGTTGAGCCAGTGGTTCCTGCTGCTGTGCCTCCTGACCCTGTTTTGGTTGAGGGCAATCTGGAGTATGTGGTTGAGAAAATATTGGATTCTCGTTTTTCTAGACGAAGACTCCAGTATTTGGTTAAATGGAGAGGTTATGGTCAGGAAGATAATTCTTGGGTGTTTGCTTCGGACATCCATGCTAGGAGACTTATCCGTGCGTATCATAGAACTCATCCTGACCGACCTGGTTGCTCAAATGAGGGTTCGGTGACCCCTCCTCAAGGGGGGGGTACTGTTGTGAATGGGTTTGAGATGAGTTCTGAGCAGAGGCTCCCTCTGGTGGTTACAAGCGGTACTAGTGAGGATTGGGAATCAGGTGTTACTGATTGGTCTTATTTAAGGGAATCATTTTCCCATCAGGGTTGCCGGTGATCAATTGTTCTGGTCTGAATCCTTCTTTCCAGTTTCCCTTGTAGCCTGCTGTGTCGTGTCTGCATCTCCTGCTATCAGATAAGACAATTTCTTATTTTGTGTTTTTGCTATATTTTTGCATTTTGTCCTGCACTTCTGTGGGGGCCTTCAGGGTCCCCTCCGGGGGCTTTTGCCCTCTCAGTTTAGTCCAGCCACTGTGTTTTGTACTTTTGCTTTTTCCAGTTTTTTCAGTGGCTGCTGTTTTTGTTACACCAGAGAACTAATTTAGGTGGTAGAGGTCGTGTGATCTCAGGTGATTTTGAAATTAGTAGTGTTGGTGTTTTTTCAGTGTTTTCTGGGATTGCAGTAAGTACCCTTCCTATCCTTTTCTATTTAGATAGTTTGGGCCCCAGCGTTTGCTCATACTATTTTCTTTCTGTGTCAGTATTTCCTCTTGTCTAACCGCCATTACATGTTTGGGGGCTTTCTATTATCTTTGGGGTTCTGCTCCGGGGCAGATAGCTTTCCTATTTCTATCTTTAGGTGTAGTTAGTTTCTCAGGCTGTGACGAGGCGTCTAGGACCAACGTAGGAACGCTCCACGGCTGCCTCTAGTTGTGGTGGTTAGTCAGGGTACTGCAATCCCATAGATTCCAACTGCTCTGGTGTATTTCCTTTTTTACCTGCACTCCTCAGCTACCGAAACATAACACGACGCCATGACTTGAATAACAGCTGAAAGTTGACATCCGCAATTTCTCTACTATATAAAGTGAGTCTGCTGGTGTATGTACTCCTGCTGTTAGTAAAATGTTATTAACTCTTACCGATTGTGCCAGTAATACCCCTACTTCTCCACAATCATCACCTTGAGCAACTCATTCTAACTATTCTTTACTGGAGGGATGGAGCATGGAAGCATAAAGAAAATTTGTAGCCCATGTCTTAGCACAAGGCCATAGCTAGAGGGGTAAGAGTTTCCCGATGCTATCCCTCTTAGGAGAGAACATTCAAGTCAGCAAAGCGCTCCTGTGTTCTCTACAAGAAAAAATTGTATCTCTCAAAAAGAAAAGGATTAGTTGTTGGAAATCTAATAGGTCATCACTCAGATGAATTTCGGGGAAGAGTCATCAGGACCTCAATAACATCAGACAAATCCCACCGATATCGGTGGGTTCGGACACATTTACTCCAATGTGTATGGAGGCCATAAATGCTGGGAGGTCCCAACATACCACCCTGCCTTGCCCCATGGTATATAGATACAAGACTTGGATATCAAACCGAACATTTATCCAGGTAAAAGAAAGCTTGGCTATGCCTCTGTCCCAACTACTCAGGCCCTGCACTAGAAATGATTGTATTTTTGTTCTAGGATGTTCCTTTATATATGGAGCAGATGAAAGTCAAGTTTAGCATAATAAATAAACTTAGTTGTGATGCTCTTGTAAGCATTGCAAATACTTCTCATCAATAAAGATAATATCAGATATAGATATTCTGAATAGATTATGCGGATTCAATTTACTGACTAACGAATCTGTTCTATTTAGTGCACAGAATGCAGCAAGTACAGTTAGGTCCATAAATATTTGGACAGAGACAACATTTATCTAATTTTGGTTCTAGACATTACCACAATGAATTTGAAACAAAACAAATCAGATGCAGTTGAAGTTCAGACTTTCAGCTTTCATTTGAGGGTATCCACATTAAAATTGGATGAAGGGTTTAGGAGTTTCAGCTCCTTAACATGTGCCACCCTGTTTTTAAAGGGACCAAAAGTAATTGGACAGATTAAATAATTTTAAATAAAATGTTCATTTCTAGTACTTGGTTGAAAACCCTTTGTTAGCAATGACTGCCTGAAGTCTTGAACTCATGGACATCACCAGACACTGTGTTTCCTTCTTTTTGATGCTCTGCCAGGCCTTCACCGCGGTGGTTTTCAGTTGTTGTTTGTTTGTGGGCCTTTCTGTCTGAAGTTTAGTCTTTAACAAGTGAAATGCATGTTCAATTGGGTTGAGATCAGGTGACTGACTTGGCCATTCAAGAATATTCCACTTCTTTGCTTTAATAAACTCCTGGGTTGCTTTGGCTTTATGTTTTGGGTCATTGTCCATCTGTAGTATGAAACGACGACCAATCAGTTTGGCTGCATTTGGCTGGATCTGAGCACACAGTATGGCTCTGAATACCTCAGAATTCATTCGGCTGTTTCTGTCCTGTGTCACATCATCAATAAACACTAGTGACCCAGTGCCACTGGCAGCCATGCATGCCCAAGCCATCACACTGCTTCCGCCATGTTTTACAGATGATGTGGTATGCTTTGGATCATGAGCTGTACCACGCCTTCGCCATACTTTTCTCTTTCCATCATTCTAGTAGAGGTTGATCTTGGTTTCATCTGTCCAAAGAATGTTCTTCCAGAACTGTGCTGGCTTTTTTAGATGTTTTTTAGCAAATTCCAGCCTAGCCTTTTTATTCTTGATTCTTATGAGTGGCTTGCACCGTGCAGTGAACCCTCTGTATTTAATTTCATGCAGTCTTCTCTTTATGGTAGATTTGGATATTGATACGCCTACCTCCTGGAGAGTGTTGTTCACTTGGTTGGCTGTTGTGAAGGGGTTTCTCTTCACCATGGAGAGTATTCTGCGATCATCCACCACTGTTGTCTTCCGTGGGCGCCCAGGTCTTTTTGCATTGATGAGTTCACCAGTGCTTTCTTTCTTTCTCAGAATGTACCAAACTGTAGATTTTGCCACTCCTAAAGTTGTAGCAATTTCTCGGATGGGTTTTTTCTGTTTTTTGCAGCTTAAGGATAGCTTGTTTCACCTGCATGGAGAGCTCCTTTGACCGCATGTTTCCTTCACAGCTAAACCTTCCAAATGCAAACACCACACCTCAAATCAACACCAGCCCTTTTATCTGCTTAATTGAGAATGATATAATGAAGGGGTTGCCCACACCTGTCCATGAAATAGCCTTGGAGTCAATTGTCCAATTACTTTTGGTCCCTTTAAAAACAGGGTGGCACATGTTAAGGAGCTGAAACTCCTAAACCCTTCATCCAATTTTAATGTGGATACCCTCAAATGAAAGCTGAAAGTCTGAACTTCAACTGCATCTGATTTGTTTTGTTTCAAATTCATTGTGGTAATGTCTAGAACCAAAATTAGATAAATGTTGTCTCTGTCCAAATATTTATGGACCTAACTGTATATGGAATAACAGTAATTGTAATTTTTCTGAACAGAAGGATATACTGTATTTGTACCCGCATGATACATTAGCTGAGATAAATTGTATTTTTGTAGAGAAAAAAAATATTTGCAGCATTTACTGTATACAAAATAGTTTTGAATATTCAGAATCACTTGTAATATATATATACAGTATATATTATACATATGCATGAGCCGCTGTGTTGTTCCACATAAACACTCTCCGTGGGAATCGTATCCAGGTGAATTTTCACAGCCACTCAATGCCTACAAAGCAGGCCCAGTTATGTTAGGAAATTGGAAAAATAAATCATGAAACAAAAACAGCAGAAAAAGACAAGGAAGAGCAGCGGCGAGAAATATAGCTCCTGTTCAGACTTTCATCTCTCAAGTTAAGTTTTCCTGTGCAGGAAGCATGTGTTTAATCACTGTACTTGACTAAATTTATCTTCCCTCAGACTAGCGTGGATATTTCACCATTGTTCTGTAGGTTAATTCTTGCTGTCCTCAAGGACTATCGGGCAAATAGACCCATGTAAGCCTGATAAAGTGTACTGCTGCAGACGTGAATTATTGCCTCTATATTCTGCTTTCCTCCTGTCCTCAAGTCTTTAACTTTCTTTTCAGCTTCTGTCCAGGTTCCCTGGGAGAGGGCTATTTCACCAAATAAAGTGCCATACTACATAAAGTAAGTGCCATATTCCCTATGCAAATATTGGAAATATTCTAATGTGTAATGTTGGAGTTTTCAAGTCTGTTTCTTCAAATTCATCTTTGAAACTTTGTTTCTTGTGACTCAGGCTAAACTGTAGCTAACGCTTGTTTAATGCTATGCAACGACCTAAAAAGACGCTGGAGTCTGAGAGTATACTGCATTAGTGTAGCGTTCCTTTCAAGGCTCTAAATCATGTGATATTTGCTTGGTGACCTATATAAAATGAGTTAGTAACCTTGTTCTCCCTTGGGCAGATGTCTTCATTAAGTGCGGTCATCACAGTTAATGCAGCCCTGGTCTCAGATTGCTGGTCTAAAGATTTTCTTTTCCTTGTACAAAATGATGCAACCTAATTGCTATTGCCATTCTCTAGAGGTCATGTTATTTAAAACTCGATGATAAAACAACTCTGGCTGGCACGGGCCTTCATGTTTGAAACACCAAAACTGATTAGATCGGAGCCACAATGACTCAGTAGTCGGCACTATAAAATGTCAGGTACCTTTCCAGATCACGCATGTGTAAGTAAACCACTTCTGACAGAGCACCAAAGAAACCTCACATATAGCCATATGTAGAAATACAAAAATACTTTATTGTAACATATATTTGCAACAGTTAAAAAGAATGGCAGACACCACAAGTACAAGAAAAAACAGTGGGACTCAACCGGAAAAAACCTCCATTAAGGCAATTGGTACCATAATATGAAAATGAGTTTGCATTGTATTACACATAATACTGGGACACCAATGTCATAGGCCAATTAATAATAAATAATAACAATAACGATTAATTAGTGTTGATACAGAAAATGTTACAGATTATCAAGGAAACATTTGACAAGATATGTACCCACTATCTACTGTATGAAGCATTTCAGTGGACGAAGCATTTCAGTGCGAAACGCGCGTCGGGTGTGATGGGTCTCCCCGGTTCCTCTCTGTGGTAACTATGCCTTTACTTTATACTTAGTCAATTGTAACAATTTGCATTCCTTCTATTTGGTTGTTGCTCTGTATCAACACTAATTAATCGTTATTGTTATTATTTATTATTAATTGGCCCATGACATTGTCATGGGCCCACTCGTCTCTTGGGCCCTGACACTTTACATGAAGGTGGGGGTTCTGGCTGTCACTGTTCCACCCCTCAGTGCATCTGGGATACAGTCATTGAAAGCTCAGTCATCCAGACTGGTACAGGGGCATGCTGAGCTGTCAGTGGGTTGATTGATAGCTCGACTATCCAATCTGAGACTGGGAGGTGCTGGCTGTTTCCAAGTGTTCATTATTCCAGGTGATTGCCATGCTACTTAACTGAGTGTTTCTACCCGACCTCTGCCAGACGTACATTCAGCTAAGTGAGGTTTGTTCTTTCTGTGCTTAGAGTTCTGTAAGCTTGATCTTTCGTTGCCTGACCTTGGACCTCATTCTGACCATCCATCTGTTTAACCCCTTCAGCCCTGATCCGTTGTCTTCTTTCTATTTTGACCTCGGAACATTACCTAACCACACTTTTATCTCTTCCTTCTGTTTATGATGTACTCTCCTGGCTTCTGACCTTGGACTCCTTGACTATTTTTTCTGACTCATGGCTTGACCGTGAGAAGTGACTAGCATCACACTGGCTGTATGTGTGAACTTGTGCTGTGTGGGCACTACGCCCATGCAGGCCACATGTAACCAATGTTGCTTGTTGACTAGTTCAAGGAGGGAGACCCCAACTTCAAAATAAGCTTTGGACTGAACATTAACTTAGGAAGGGTTACATACAGTAGATAGTGGGTACATATCTTGTCAAATGTTTCCTTGATAATCTGTAACATTTTCCTCACACAAATTCAATCCCTTTCTCTCTTTACTTGTTCTCTGTCATTACTATTCCTCACTTATTCACCACAACCTAGCTCGACAATACAGTTCAGCTAGAAAGAGCCCTTTACTCAACCCGCGATTCCACTTCTTCTTTCCCCTCTGGGGAACTATGGTACCAGTATGGCTGGTACTTATCTTCTCTGCTAATGATGATCTGGAACTCCCGTCTGGGACACGCTCTTCGTCTCATGTACTATGTCCTGCCTAGGCCCGTTACAACTAGGAGTTATAAAATCTGGGCCGTACTCTTCATTCCCAGCTGTCTGATCTACTACAGCTCTAACAAGAGACATTACATTAAATTCAGCTTATAGCAGTGCTCAGCAATAATGCATTTTATCACAACACATAAAAGTATTCAGGATGAATGTCAGATGTCTTCTCACTCATTTACAGATTCACCATGTAATTAATGCTAAGATGTGTTTTTAAATCACTAGATACTAGAAATGTCTTTGTTTATGAAAACTAAGAGTATGTTCTGAGCAATGTTGAAATTGTTGAAAGAGGTTGACTACTCCTTTTTATTGAGGATAGGCAATATATATCTGATGGATGTAAGTGTGACACCCAGCACCCTTGCCGTTCAGCTCTTACCGATGGTGGCCAAAACTTTCCAGATCCAAAAATATAATAGCTCTGTCAAGACTATAGTGGCCTTAGCTGGGTACTACAGATAATTTGAATAGGGGTAGATCTGCAACACCCAGCCACAACCACTACGGAAATGAATGAAGGCGCTGCAGTTCTCCAGCAGCATGCAAGAACTACAGGTCGCTGCTGGCGTTGGTTACAGCTGATCAGTCGAGGTACCTTGTGAACTCCCACCTATCAGATATTGACAGTCTATCCTCTCCATCCCCCCACATCACTCATGCCTTCAGATCATGGTTAAAATCCCCTGTGCAAGGACGCAAAAAGTTACAACATAATGACAACATGGCATGCCCCGTGACCTCGCAGATACAGTACAGACCAAAAGTTTGGACACACCTTCTCATTTAAACATTTTTCTGCATTTTCATGACTATGAAAATTGTACATTCACACTGAAGGCATCAAAACTATGAATTAACACATGTCGAATTATATACTTAACAAAAAAGTGTGAAACAACTGAAAATATGTCTTATATTCTAAGTTCTTCAAAGTAGCCACCTTTTGCTTTGATGACTACTTTGCACACTCTTTGCATTCTCTTGATGAGCTTCAAGAGGTAGTCATCAGAAATGGTCTTCCAACAATCATGAAGGAGTTCCCAGAGATGCTTAGCACTTGTTGGCCCTTTTGCCTTCACTTTGCGGTCCAGCTCACCCCAAACCATCTCGATTGGGTTCAGGTCTGGTGACTGTGGAGGCCAAGTCATCTGGCGTAGCACCCCATCACTCTCCTTCTTGGTCAAATAGCCCTTACACAGCCTGGAGGTGTGTTTGGGGTCATTGTCCTGTTGAAAAATAAATGATGGTCCAACTAAACGCAAACCCGATGGAATAGCATGCCGCTGCAAGATGCTGTGGTAGCCATGCTGGTTCAGTATGCCTTCAATTTTGAATAAATCCCCAACAGTGTCACCAGCAAAGCACCCCCACACATCACACCTCCTCCTCCATGCTTCACGGTGGGAACCAGGCATGTAGAGTCCACCCGTTCACCTTTTCTGCGTCGCACAAAGACACGGTGGCTGGAACTAAAGATCTCAAATTTGGACTCATCAGACCAAAGCACAGATTTCCACTGGTCTAATGTCCAATCCTTGTGTTCTTTAGCCCAAACAAGTCTCTTCTGCTTGTTGTCTGTCCTTAGCAGTGGTTTCCTAGCAGCTATTTTACCATGAAGGCCTGCTGTACAAAGTCTCCTCCTAACAGTTGTTGTAGAGATGTGTCTGCTGCTAGAACTCTGTGTGGCATTGACCTGGTCTCTAATCTGAGCTGCTGTAAACCTGCGATTTCTGAGGATAGCAGAGGTGACTCTTGGTCTTCCTTTCCTGGGGCGGTCCTCATGTGAGCCAGTTTCTTTGTAGCGCTTGATGGTTTTTGCAACTGCACTTGGGGACACTTTCAAAGTTTTCCCAATTTTTCGGACTGACTGACCTGATGGCCACTCGATTTTCTTTACTTAGCTGCTTTTTTCTTGCCATAATACAAATTCTAACAGTCTATTCATTAGGACTATCAGCTGTGTATCCACCAGACTTCTGCACAACACAACTGATGGTCCCATCCCCATTAATAAGGCCAGAAATCCCAATTATTAAACCTGACAGGGCACACCTGTGAAGTGAAAAACATTTCCGGTGACTACCTCTTGAAGCTCATCAAGAGAATGCCAAGAGTGTGCAAAGCCGTCATCAAAGGAAAAGGTGGCTACTTTGAAGAACCTAGAATATAAGACATAATTTCAGTTGTTACACATTTTTTTGTTAAGTATATAATTCCACATGTGTTAATTTATAGTTTTGATGCCTTCAGTGTGAATTTACAATTTTCATAGTCATGAAAATACAGAAAAATCTTTAAATGAGAAGGTGTGTCCAAACTTTTGGTCTGTACTGTTTATGCACCGTACCCCCTGTGCCTCCTTCAAGCCAGAAGTTCCCAACCTACCATGGGAGGCTTGAGGATTTCAGAGTATCTGAACAAATGACAGTGAGGAATAGAGGGGCTGGAGAGGTGAGCAGTGAGTATGTGTTTTTATGCTTTTTACATGTTACATTTATTATGTTCTGACGTCTGTAGATCATAATAAGGCTCACTAAATTCTAAGAACATTTTCTCCATGAATCAAATTTCTCTGGAAAAGCCACTCAAACAGGCAAACTTGAATTTTGCTGCACCTGCTCCTTTCTAATGGTGAGCTATAACAGATAGATTTGGCACATTTTAGTTTAAAGGAGGAAAATGCTAATTCTTATCTGAAGAAAAGTGGAGAATATTGACAATCATGCAAACATGAGACTGATATAATACAGCAGACTTTAATGCAAGTTGTGGAGCTTCAGAAGGTGGCACAAGGGGCAGTAATAGTACTATGACTACTCCACAAAAATATTACTAATACTACTGTTGGGTACATTGCGTATGTACTCTATCACAATGATCTGAATTTTTATTATAGTAAAGCACTGAATGTAATCATTGTTTTTGGCTGAGAATATAAGAGCAAACTTTTGAGGGAGCTCACATCTCTTCTTCATAGCTTAAAGAAGTATTCCCATATCTTAGATCCTATCCCAAAATGTAATACATTTAGTAATAATATGCTATGTCTGTCACCCCATTTGCAGGGCTTTGCTGTAGCTTAGGTATCCATGGTTACGACCACTAACAACCAGGGCTGTGGCGTCGGAGTCATGGAGTCAGAGTCAGCGTCCATTTTAGTGGAGTTGGAGTCGGTACAAAAATATATAATAAATTGGGTTTAGTAGTACAATGCAGGATGTGCTGTAAATGTTTTCATAAGAATTTGAGAAAGTTATGAAATATCCTATAAATGTCTGTTCTGTTCCTGATCTAAGGATCTCAGCTTTTAGTTGACATGAATCTGTGCTGCACTTTATGTACATGCTCAGTAGTGACCAGTGCTGTGGAGTCGGAGTCAGGGAAATTGAGAAGTCGGAGGTTTGGCTTACCGACTCCACAGCCCTGCTAAGGCTACTTTCACACATCAGGTTTTTACAATCAGGCACAATCCGTCAAAGTTGAAAAAAGACGGATCCAGCGCAGATTTTAAAAAACTGACGTGACGGATTAGTTTTTTTGACGGATCCGTCATGAACTTTTGAACCTTGAGAAATGCAGCCCTGGAGAGAGAGAGAGACCAAAAACAAAGCAAAAATGGAATTCGGTGAACAGATCCGTCTTTTTCCTGATCCGGCACCCATAGACTTCCATTGTAGCAAAAAGCCGGAAGCGCCGCATCCGGTGCTGTCCGGTTTTTTGCCGCATACAAAAAACGTTCCTAGAGACGTTTTCAAGACGACGGAATGAAAATTTTTGCTGGATCCGGCAAAGAACGGAGGAAACGGGAGGCCATGCGGCGCGATCCGGCGCTAATACAAGTCAATGAGAAAAAAACGGACCCGGTGGTAGATTTCGCCGGATCCGGTTTTTCAAAAATAGCCGTATCATGCCTGACGGAAAAAAACTGATGTGTGAAAGTATCCTTACAACTAACTGGCACTATATGAGAGGTAGTACCCATGAATACCTAAACTACTGCAATGCTCTAAACATGGGGTAAGAGACATAGCGAATCAGAAGAACTATACTACATTTCTAATTTCAGATATTTGCTAATATTATTATTACACCTACTACATTTTGAGATAGGATCTTGGCAATGGGAATACCCCTTTTAACTTCTAAAGATAAGTCCATCTTTTGAGACTGCATTCAGGGAGACAGTCCATCCACTGACTTTAAATAGAACAATAATTAAAAAGCAGAACAAAAAACTTAAGTATATATATTCTTCCTATAAGAAATAAATTTTAAACAAAATTACTTCCTTTCTGTCCCCAATAAATGGAATGCTTTACTTTGCTTCTGAGCCCAGGGATTTTCCGTAGAAGCTATTAAACTCACTTTCTATGCATTACATTAGTTACTAAGTAAATGTAAGATGCAGACACAGAAAAACATTAAGTAAGACACCTGCAGATAGTGTGTTCCAGCTTTGCTATGATAATAAATCTGGGTTGTTTGTAATGGTTATATAATTATTACAATGAGCAGTCTTTGCCTCAAGGAAGGAGTATCTGATTTTATATATTACTAATGACCTGTTGAACACAGCTATATATTGAGCTGTGCTAATAGTGCTCCTGTGCATAGTAGCCAAGGATCTCAGCAATAAAAATACCGTCTGTTTTTATTCATAGCACTCCTTATATCTTTTTGCAGTCAAGTAAAGTGCATAGTTACTGTTTTGGACATTTATGGAGGATTTACAAGTAAGATGAATTATACCCCGGTATACTAAAAAGAAAGTCAATTAATTAAGGATTCAGTAACTGTGCCTAATGAATTCTGCATGGGGAAACCCTACTGGTATCATCTGCTCCTGCAATACGGATACAAATCAGAGTTATTACATTTGTCACTGGACTACAGCCTTCTAAGTGTTTTCTAGAATTGTTTAAAACTCTACTACCCATCGAGAAATCACAGCTTATGTGATAATTTATGCTACTGTAATAGCTTGGAGTTAATCTTCACTAACGAAAAGTTTCTAAATATATTTTATTGGGTAGAGGAAAATATTCAATCATTTTGGTTACAAAGTATATATTTTGTATATATTAGAGACATACCTATTTGGATGTGGAAGTTACAGTCGCACCTAAACCTTGGACCTCAATGTCCCTTTGTCCCACCTTTACCAGTGCTAGACATGACACATCAGTCGATGGCTGCTGTACAGATTTCAGGTTTGGGTCTAAGAGGTTCAAGTTACCCACTTTAATCTAAGTAGTTTATTTTTGGTGGGCAAATACTAAACTACGAAGTGCACATGAAATTACAAATCTGAATGTGAAGTTTTATTATCAGGCTGTGCTCACATACGTATTATTACTTTTGTTGGCAACCAAAAATGCTGTACTGATCTGTTGTATGACAGATCTGAACTGACTCCATTGACTTAAAATAGAGAATTAGAAAAATTGATACTCACCTCTCAGACCTGCACCATTCTTCCATTGTTAGTGCTTCATTCCCATCAGTTTGCAGGGATCAGTATCTGGCTGGGGTCTCATGGAACCTACCAAAAAGGGTTAGCCAGTAGTGGACAATCTTTGTTATAAAAATATCATTTAAGAGTTGCCCACTTTATATTTTAACAGATGTGTTGATGACAGCTCTTCTGTCCATAAAATGACTGATGGTGGAGGAACATGTGACCAGACCAGTCAACCAACCTATTTCATTGAAAAACATCTCACATGGGAAAGCTGCTTTTCAATTGGAGGAGGCTGAGAGACTGATCTGTTCACTGCTCCTCCACCAGCACCCATTGCAAGGTCAGATCTGTGTAGTCTGTGAGGAAAGTTGCATTAACCATTGCAACATGATAACCTGTCATATGTGGTTAAATCCTGAAGAAGAAGTGTGTCAACTTCGAAACGCGTCGATAATAAAACTGCAATATTACAGTTCCTGTGCATCCTGGATCTTTTTCATCAGTCTACTGACAGCACGGAAAAATTCCCTCATTTTCCTTCATCATGCTGGCTACCTTAAATTCCTCAAAAATTGTTGTGTATTTATCACGATCCACAGTTGGATCTGTGGCAGATCTCTCTCTGCATGTTGAAACCTTTTTCCTGTCTGGCCAGCGGGGGTTAACCCCTTCACCCCCAAGGGTGGTTTGTACGTTAATGACCGGGCCAATTTTTACAATTCTGACCACTGTCTCTTTATGAGGTTATAACTCTGGAACGCTTCAACGGATCTTCGCGATTCTGAGATTGTTTTCTCGTGACATATTGTACTTCATGTTAGTGGTAAAATTTCTTCGATATACCTTGCGTTTATTTTTGAAAAAAACGCAAATATGGCAAAAATTTTAAAAATTTTGCAATTTTCAAAATTTGAATTTTTTTTCCCTTAAAACAGAGAAATATGTCACACAAAATAGTTAAGAAATAACATTTCCCACATGTCTACTTTACATCAGCACAATTTTGGAACCAAAATTTTTCTTTGTTAGGAAATTAGAAGGGTTAAAAGTTGACCAGTGATTTCTCATTTTTACAACAAAATTTACAAAGCCATTTTTTTAGGGACCACCTCACATTTGAAGTCACTTTGACGGGTCTATATGGCAGAAAATACCCAAAAGTGACACCATTATAAAAACTGCACCCCTCAAGGTACTCAAAACTACATTCAAGAAGTTTATTAACCCTTCAGGTGCTTCACAGGAGCTGAAGCAACGTGAATGGAAAAAATTAATATTTAACTTTTTAGCCACAAAAATGATCTTTTACAAACTTTTTTTTATTTTCACAAGGGTAAAAGGAGAAAATGGACAGATAAAGTTGTTGTGCAATTTCTCCTGAGTACGCCAATACCCCATATGTGGGGGAAAACCACTGTTTGGGCACACGGCAGAGCTCGTAAGGGAAGGAGCGCCGTTTGACTTTTTCAAACTAAAATTGGCTGGAGTTGAGATTGGACGCCATGTCGTGTTTGGAGAGCCCCTGATACGCCTAAACAGTGGAAACCCCCCACAAGTGACACCATTTTGGAAACTAGACCCCCTAAGGAACTTATCTAGATCTGTTGTGAGCACTTTGAACCCCAAAGTGTTTCACAAAAGTTTATAATGCCTGGGTGTGAAAAAAAAAAAAAACAATTTTCCACAAAAAAGATTTTTTAGTCCCAAATTTTTGATTTTTCCCAAGGAAATTGGACCCCAAAACTTGTTGTCCAATTTGTCCTGAGTACGCTGATACCTAATATATGTGGGGGGGGGAAACTGTTTGGGCGCACGGCAGGGCTTGGAAAAGAAGCAGTAACGTTTTGGAATGCAAACATTGATGGGGGTCATGTTCCGTTTGTAGTGCCCCAGATGAGCCTAAACAGTGGAAACCCCCACAAGTGACCCCATTTTGGAAGCTAGACCCCCTAAGGAACTTATCTAGATCTTTGGTGAGCACTTTGAACCCCCAAGTGCTTCACACAAGTTTATAATGCCCGGACATGAAAATAAAAAATCCTATTTTTTTCCCACAAAAATTATCTCTTAGTCACTAATTTTTTATTTTCCCATAGGTAACAGGAGAAATTGGACCACAAAATGTGTTGTCCAATTTCTCCTGAGTACGCTGATACCCCATATGTGGGGGGGAACCACTGTTTGGGCGCATGGCAAAGCTCGGAATGGAAGGAGCACTATTTGACTTTTTCCAACCAAAATTGGCTGGAATTTAGATTGGACGCCATGTTGCATTTGGAGAGCCCCTGATGTGCCTAAACAGTGGAAACCCCCCACAAGTGACCCCATTTGGGAAACTAGACCCCCTAAGGAACTTATCTAGATCTTTGGTGAGCAATTTGAACCCCCAAGTGCTTCACACAAGTTTATAACGTAGAGCCGTAAAATTAAAAAATTATATTTTTTCCACAAAATTGATCTTTTCACCCCAATTTTTATTTTCCCAAGGGAAACAAGACTCCAAAAGTTATTGTGCAATTTGTCCTGAGTGCGCTGATACCCCATATGTGGGGGTAAACCACTGTTTGGGTGCATGGCAGAGTTTGGAAGGGAAGGAGCGCCGTTTGACTTTTTCAACGCAGAATTGGCTGGATGCCATGTCGTGTTTGGAGAGCTCCTGATCTGCCTAAACAGTGGGAACCCCCCACAAATGACACCATTTTGGAAACTAGACCCCTCAAGGAACTTATCTAGATGTGTGGTGAGCACTTTTAACCCCAAAGTGCTTCACAGAAGTTTATAACGTACAGCCGTAAAATAAAAAATTTCTTTTTTTTTTTACAAAAATGATTTTTTAGCCCCCAATATTTTATTTTCACAAGGGTAACAGGAGAAATTGGACCCCAAAAGTTGTTGTCCAAATTGTCCTGAGTACGCTGATACCCAATATGTGGGAGAAAACTACTGTATGGGCACACGTCGGGGCTCGGAAGGGAAGTAGTGACGTTTTGGATTGCAGACTTTGATGGAATGGTCTGGGGGAGTCATGTCGCATTTGGAGAGCCCTGATGCGCCTAAACAGTGGAAACCCCCCACAAGTGACCCCATTTTGGAAAATAGACCCCACAAGGAACTTATCTAGATGTGTGGTGAGCACTTTGAACCCCGAAGTGCTTCACAGAAGTTTATAACGTACAGCCGTAAAAATAAAAAATCCTTTTTTTTTTTTACAAAAATGATTTTTTCGCCCCCAATATTTTATTTTCACAAGGGTAACAGGAGAAATTGGACCCCAAAAGTTGTTGTCCAATTTGTCCTGAGTACGCTGATACCCAATATGTGGGAGTAAACTACTGTATGGGCACACGTCGGGGCTCGGAAGGGAAGTAGTGACGTTTTGGATTGCAGACTTTGATGGAATGGTCTGGGGGCGTCATGTCGCATTTGGAGAGCCCCTGATGCGCCTAAACAGTGGAAACCCCCCACAAGTGACCCCATTTTGGAAAATAGACCCCACAAGGAACTTATCTAGATGTGTGGTGAGCACTTTGAACCCCGAAGTGCTTCACAGAAGTTTATAACGTACAGCCGTAAAAATAAAAAATCCTTTTTTTTTTTACAAAAATGATTTTTTCGCCCCCAATATTTTATTTTCACAAGGGTAACAGGAGAAATTGGACCCCAAAAGTTGTTGTCCAAATTGTCCTGAGTACGCTGATACCCAATATGTGGGAGAAAACTACTGTATGGGAACACGTCGGGGCTCGGAAGGGAAGTAGTGACGTTTGGATTGCAGACTTTGATGGAATGGTCTGGGTGCGTCATGTCGCATTTGGAGAGCCCCTGATGCGCCTAAACAGTGGAAACCCCCCACAAGTGACCCCATTTTGGAAAATAGACCCCACAAGGAACTTATCTAGAAGTGTGGTGAGCGCTATGAAGCCCCAAGTACTTCACAGAAGTTTTATAACATACAGCCGTAAAAACAAAAAAATCATTTTTTTTTTTTACAAAAATGATTTTGTCGCCCCCAGTTTTTTATTTTCCCAAGGGTAACAGGAGAAATAGGCCAAATTGCACAATAACTCTTGGGGTCCAGAGTATGCTGATACCCCATATGTGGGGTAAACTACTGTTTGGGCGCATGGCAGAGCTCAGAAGTGAAGGAGCACCATTTGACTTTTTCAACGCAGAATTGGCTGGAATTGAGATCAGACGCCATGTCAAATTTCGAGAGCCCCTGATGTGCCTAAACAGCGGAAACCCCCCAATTCTAACTCCAACCCTAACCCCAAACACCAATAACCCTAGTCCCAACCCTAACCACAAACCTAACCCTAACACAACCATAACCCTAATCCCAACCCTAATCCTAACGTTAGCGCCAACCCTAACCCTAATACTAACGTTAGCGCCAACCCTAACCCTAACGGGAAAATGGAAATAAATACATTTTTTTAATTTTATTATTTTTCCCTAACTAAGGGAGTGATAAAGGGGGGTTTGATTTACTATTTATAGCGGGTTTTTGTGATTGGCAGCTGTCACGCTAAAAGACGCTTTTTATTGCAAAAAATAGTTTTTTGCATCACCACATTTTGAGAGCTATAATTTTTGCATATTTTGGCCCACAGAGTCATGTGAGGTCTTATTTTTTGCGGGACGAGTTGACGTTTTTATTTGTACCATTTTTGAGCACATGACATTTTTTGATCGCTTTTTATTTCGATTTTTGGGAGGTTAGAATGAACAAAAATCAGCAATTCATGAATTTCTTTTGGGGGAGACGTTTATACCGTTCCGCGTGTGGTAAAATTGATAAAGCAGTTTTATTCTTCGGGTCAGTACGATTACGGTGATACCTCATTTATATCATTTTTTTAGGTGTTGGCGCTTTTATAGAATGAAAACAATTTTTTATTAAAAAATCATTATTTTTGCATCGCTTTATTCTGCGAGCTATAACTTTTTTATTTTTTCGCTCATGATGCTGTGTGATGGCTCGTTTTTTGCGGGACAAGATGACGTTTTCAGCGGTACCATGTTTATTTATATCGGTCTTTTTGATCGCGTGTTATTTCACTTTTTGTTCGGCGGTATGATGATAAAGCATTGATTTTTTGCTTCGTTTTTTTTTTTTTTTTAAGGGGTTCACTAAAGGGGTTAACTAGTGGGACAGTTTTATAGGGGGGTCGTTACGGACGCAGCGATACCAAATATGTGTACTTTTATTGTTTTGTTTTTTTTATTTACAGGAAAAAATGAATTTATTGGGGAATATTTTTTTTTTTTTTTTATGATTTTTTTTTACACTTTTTATTTTTACTTTTTTTGCTTTTTTACTTTGTCCAGGGTGGGACATCACAGTATTTTATCAGATCGCTGGTGTGACAGTGTGCACAGCACTCTGTCACACCAGCGATCGCTCTGGCATCGCTGCAGGCTTCCCCAGCGCCTGCTCTCAGCAGGCACTGAGGAAGCCGCCTCCCTGCAGGACCCCGGCGCCATCTTGGATCCGGGGACCTGGAGGGAGGACGGACCCTCGGAACAGCGCGACACATCGCGCTGCTCTGAGGGTCTCAGGGGAGCGCGCAGGGAGCCCCCTGCCTGCGCGATCCTCCCCTGTGCCCCGGGTACACCGCGATCATGTTTGATCGCGGTGTGCCAGGGGTTAATGTGCCGGGAGCGGTCCGTGACCGCTCCTGACACACAGTCACGAGTGTCAGCTGTGATAATCAGCTGACACCCGGCGGCGATCAGCTGCGCTCCCCCCGGGAGCGCAGCTGATCGCCCATGACGTACTATTCCGTCCATGGGAATTAGGTCCAGGGTCACATGGACGGAATAGTACGTCTGATGGCAGAGAGGGGTTAATCTCAGTCTTTGCCCCTGGTGGCCGCTGGTGTAATTGCATTGCTTGACTTGTCAGGAGAAGATGGAGTCCACTCCCAGGATCCTTTAAAAAGCCGCATTAGGCCTCAGCTGGTGTTGGTGATATTGCTTCCTTTGGAAACCAACCAGGCTGGAGCCAGGTGCTGCTGAGAGCAGTTGTACTTCAGTTGCTTCTCTCATCTGGGGCCTTACTCTGCTGTGCGGCGCTTAACAGCAGAGAAAGCTAAGTGTTTATTGTTTAGTTGATTTAACCCCTTGGTGTCTGTCTTTCCTTTGGTTGTTTGGGTGTTATTCACATTATTCCCTGTCTCATCTCCTGGGGAGGGGGTTGGTGGGTTTAGCTCAGGGCTAAACAGGAGACAGGGACAGGTCAGTGACTTTGGCCTCGCTACCTTTAAGCGTACCCCCAAGTTAAGGAAAGACAGGTCCTCCCCTAGCTTTAGGGGCAGTTCAGGGGCCCAGGTTCCTTGTCCCCTGTATTCCTTCAACTGCCCCGTGATAGTATTACACAACTGCACCAGGTTAACTTATTTGCCTATTTACCATTTTTTGCTATCGAAAAAGAACCTACTGTGATTGTTTACTCTATAGCTCTCGTATGTACCTAGTAAGTACCTAAATAATGTCCTCAGCAAATCTGTTAAAATAAAGATATGGGGGCCAACCTCTTAAAGCTCATCATTCCTTGTTTTGTGATAAATTAAGTGCTCTAGGGCTCTGTTCACACATTGCAGTCACTTTCTGTTGCAACTTTTCAAAATCACAATAAAATCACTGTGGTTTTGCTGCAGTTTTGAAAAGCCACAGCAAAAACTCCAATATATGTGCACAGTCTCATCAGAACCTGCTCAAACCACTTAACTAGAATTTCTACTAAATTATTTTGAGTTACAAACTTCATTCATGTCTAGGAGATTTCTGTGGGGTTTATGCAAAATCAAACATCCCTCTTTTCTCATCAAACCGTTGTTAATTAAATTGTATTCTCTCATGTGCACGTTTTTAATAATGTTATTAGAGTATCTGGAAACAATGGAGGAGCAGTTGACAGTTTTTATACTCTAGAGCCAATGAGTGGTTTAATGGTTTATTGAAATTGCATTCTGGCTTGTGAAATCATGAAAGGATGCAAAGAGAATCACATTTGTCTTTATCTTCCTTTGTTAAAGAGAATATTTTATCATAACACCTACTTTTTATATTCTTGGCTTTAATAATCTTGGTCTGGATTCAAAATCCCCAATTTTGTTCTTACCCGTGGAAGAGGTTGAACCCCTTATGCCATCTGGACAATCTATAATGTTCCCAGCATCTTCTGGGCACTTTATTATTTATAAACTATGCCTTTTAACCCCTCAGTGACAGAGCCAATTTGCAGCTAAATGACCGGGCCAATTTTTACAATTCTGACCACTGTCGCTTTATGAGTTTATAACTCTGGAACGCTTTAACGACTCCTACTGATTCTGAGATTGTTTTTTCGTGACATATTATACTTCACGTCAGTGGTATTTTTTTTTTTATATATACGATTTGCGTTTGATTATGAAAAAAACTGAAATATGGCGAAAATTTTGAAAATTTAGCAATGTTCAAACTTTAAATTTTTTTGCCCTTAAATCAGAGAGATATGTCACACAAATTTCTTAATAAATAACATTTCCCACATGTCTACTTTACATCAGCACAATTTTGGGAACAAAATTTTTTTTGGTTACGAAGTTATAAGGGTTAAAAGTTGACCAGCGATTTCTCATTTTTACAACACCATTTTTTTTTTAGGGACCACATCACATTTTAAAGTCACTTTGAGGGGTCTATATGATAGAAAATACCCAAAAGTGACACCATTCTAAAAACTGAACCCTCAAGGTGCTCAAAACCACATTCAAGAAATTTATTAACCCTTTATCTGCTTCACAGGAACTGAAGCAATGTGGAAGGAAAAAATTAACATTGAACTTTTTTGCAAAAAATTTATTTCAGAACCAATTTTTTTATTTTCACAAGTGTTAAGAGAAAATGAACCACAAAATTTGTGCAATTTCTCCTGAATACGTCGATACTCCATATGTGGCGGTAAACCACTTTTTGGGCACACGACAGAGGTCGCAAGGGAAGGAGCGCCATTTGACTTTTTCAACGCAGAATTGTCTGCTACTTTCAGATAAGATATTTTCTGCTTGTTTCTATTGTGTTTGCTATTTCCATTTTTGTCTGCACCTTTATGGAGGTTAGCCAGGTCCCCTCCTGGGGCCTGTGCTACTCTGTTTTTCTTTAGCCACTGTTATTTGTTCAATTGCTCTTTCCCTGCTTTTTGAGTGGCTGCTGGTTAGCCTTGTTCACACTGAGATCTGATTTAGAGGGTGGCAAGATCGTGTGGTCTCAGCATTTTTGTAATCAGAAGTGTTGGAAGTTTTGCTAGGGTTTTGCTGGGTTGCAGATAGTATTCTGTTCTTTCCTGTCCTATTTAGTCAGTGTTTGGCCCTTGCGTTTGCTCACTCTATTTTATGTCTGCGTTTGTGTTTCATCTTGTCTAACCGCCATTATATGTTTGGGGGCTGCCTATTCCTTTGGGGCTCTACTCCGGGGCAGTTAGGTTTCCTGTCTCTGTCTTTAGGTGTACAGTAGCTAGCTCTCCCGCTGTGCCGAGGCGTCTAGGATCACCGTAGGTACGCTCCACGGCTGCTTCTAGTTGTGCGGTTAGTTTAGGGATCTGCAACCCATAAGTTCCAAACCTCTCAGGTGTTCGGCTGCTTTGCTGTTTTGCTCCTGTCCTTCTCAGTTACCAAATCATAACAGAGCGCCATTTGACTTTTTGAATGCCACGTCGTGTTTGGAGACCCCTGATGTGCCTAAATAGTGGAAACCCCTCAATTCTAGCTCCAACCCTAACCCCAACACACCCCTAACCCTAATCCTAACCCTAATTCCAACCCTAATTGTATCCCTAACCCTAATTGTATACCTAACCCTAATTGTATCCCTAACCCTTATTGTAACCCTAACCCTAATTGTAACCCTAACCCTAATTCCAACCCTAATCCTAACCCTAATTATAACCCTAACCATAATTATTACCCTAACCCTAATGGAAAAATGAAAATAAATACAATTTCTTTATTTTATTATATGTCCCTAACTAAGTGGGTGATAAAGGGGGGGTTTATTTGCTATTTTTTTTTATTTTGATCACTGTGATAGGGTTTGTCACAGTGATCAAAATGTACTTTCACTGAATGAATGAATCTGCCGGCATTTTCTTCTACAGAAAGAAGACGCTGGGAGGCTGGGAGCTGCGGGAGGACAGGGGGGACACCAGGAGGTACGGGGGCACATCGGGGGACCTGGGGACCCTATTTCTCTCCCCTCTGATGTGCGATCACATCAGAGGGGAGAGAAATTACATACAGGATCACAGCTTTTTTTTTCTTTTGCGATCGTCGTTATATGGTTAATAGCGGCAATCGCAAAAGCGGGGGACCCGAATTATGCTCTCTGGGGTCTCGGCTACCCCTTGGTAGCCGAGTGCCTGGAGAAAATCCGACTCTGCGTGCGCACTGCGCAGGCGCCTGCCATTTTCTTTGCCGGAAAAGATGCGGGCAGCTCCGGGAGACATCAGAGGACAGGGGGGACACCGGGAGGCAAGGGGGACAGATCAGGGGTCCCGAGGACCCTATTTCTCTCCTACCCTATATTAACCCTATAACAGCGACCCAAAAAAAAAAAACGTGATTCTCCGTTTCATTTGTCTCTCCTCTGATGTGATCGCACATCAGAGGAGAGAGAAATGAAACGGAGAATCGCGGCTTTTTTTTGCGGTCGCTGTTATAGGGTTAATGACGGCCATCGCAAAAGCGGGTCAGTAAAAATCAACCCGAATCATGTTCTCTGGGGTCTCGGCTACCCCGGTAGCCGAGACCCCGGAGAAAATCCGACTGGGGGGCACTATACACTTTCTCCACAGCGCCGTTAATTAACGGCGCTGTGGTTTAAGTACCCTTAGCTACCGCCGTTAAAAGGCGTATTGGCGGTTGTTAAGGGGTTAAGTTTCCAATTTTTTTACTTTTCAAACATAACTTGTTCAATATACATTGGACTTCTGTATCTACTAATGACGCATAACTGTAATTCATATTATATTTCTACTTTTTACATAAGTGGTACCTAAGTCTAGTTCTTCTTGCATATGTCTGCTGTCAAGGCGACAGAAGTTGGGGTACTGTGAGAGGGAGATAATTTGTCATTTGGTGTAAACTCCTTTGTAAATAGGTCATAGAAGCATGGAGAAAGCAAGTATGAGCTTATGTATAGCTTTGTCACGGTTCTACCTCTCAGTGTGTCTGGGATGCAGTTACTCCATCCTATCTGGTACAGGGATGTGCTGAGCTGTCAGTGTGTTGATTTACAGCTCGACTATCCAATCTGAAACTGGGTGGCGTCAGCTGTTTCCAAGTGTTCATTATTCTAGGTGATTACCATGCAACTTAACAGAGCTGTTTCTCCCAAACCTCTGCCAGACGTACATTCAGCTAGTGAGTTTTGTACTCCTTGTGCCTTGAGTTCTGTATGCTTGATCTTTTGTTGCCTAACCTTGGACTTCATTCTGATCATCCATCTGTATAACCTCTTGTGCTCTGATCCGTTATCCTCCTGGTATTCTGACCTCGGAATGTTACCTGACCACGCTTTTGTCTCTTCCTTCTGTATATGATGTACCCTCCTGGCTTCTAACCTTGGACTGTTTGATTATTCTGACTCATGGCCTAGTCATGAGAAGTGACTAGCATCACAATTTTTTGGGGGGGACCACTGGGACGACTGACTTACATACTGATTCCACCACTACTTTACTTTGTGATTTCAGTATTCTATTAGATTGTGATGTTGGTGCTAAACCACATCTACGTGTTTTTTAGAGTTTATAAACAGTACTGTGCAAAAGTTTTAAGGCAGATGTTGGAAAAAATGCAAAGTGACTGAACTAAAAAGAAATCTAAATCAAACAATATTTGGTGTGATCACACTTTGTCTTCAAAACAGCAGCAATCCTTCAACGTACACTTGCTCATAGTCAGGAATTTTGTAGGAATTGGAATAGTTTCTTCAAAAATTGTATGCAAGCATTCCTTGAAGAATTGATGGAAAAATGCTGTCTCACCAAATATTGATTTGGTTTAGATTTCTCTTTAGTTCATATACTTTGCATTTTGTTAATCGATAAAAAATTAGCACTATTTTTATAGCATTGTAAGATATAAAAAGAATAGTGAATATAGTGGATTTTTTAAAGCTGTCTATGTATCCATGTTAAAATGCTAGGTTTTTATTATGTACAAAAATAACACACCAAAATGAATAATATCAGAACTTTTCCACCTTTAATGTCACCTATAATCTGTAGAATTCCATTGAAAATCAAATTAACATATTTTCAGGATGGAAAAAGAAGATAATGTGGTTGCATAAATATGCACACCCTTAAACTAATACTTTTTTGAAGTACTCTGGATTTATGACAGGATTCAGCCTTTTTGGGTAGGAGTCTGACAGCGTTGCAACTCTAGAATTGGCAATCTTTGCCTACTCTTCTTTAGAGTAGCACCCCAAATCTATCAGATTGCAAGAATATCTCCTTTGTCCAGCCCTCTTCAGGTCACCCACAAATTTTTTTATTTGATTCAGGTCTGAGCTCTGAATGGGCTTTTCTATAACTTTCACCTTATTTTTTTAGTTTTCTAGGTATGCTTATTGTAGGTGTCATGCTAAATGGTGAAAATCCTCTTCATCTTCAGCTTTTGAGCCAAGGCCTGAAGATTTTAATGCAAAATTGACTGATATTTGAAGTGTTCACAGTGTCATCCAACTTGATTAAAACTGTTCCCTTCACCTTGACTAAAGCCTCCACCATACTTTCCTGTCAGTATGCTGTCCTTTTAGTGATGCACAGTGTTGGCATTGCAAGAAAAATACCTTTTAAAATTATGGCCAAAAAATTTAGCCTTGGTCTCATCAGACCATAACATGTTTTCCCACATGCTTGTGGTGGACTTTAAATATTGCTGGGTTTGAATGCTTTTTTGTAAGAATAAGCTTCCATCTTGCCACCCTACCCCACAAGCCAAACATATTAAAAATATGGGAGATTGCTGTCACATACAATCAGTACTTGCCAGAAATTCCTGCATTTTCTTTAATGTTTCTGTAGGACATTTAACAGCCTCTTGAACCTTCTTGTCTTTTCATCAATTTTTGAGGGAGGTCCAGTTCTACATAATGTTACTGTTACTGTTGTGCCAAATTTAAGCAACTTCGTGATGATCATCTTCCATGTTCTATGGAATGCTAATGCCTTGCCTTTGTACCCTTCTTTTGAATTACTGTCAATAGTGAGATCCCTTTGCTGTGTGGCAATCTCTTCACATACCATGGCTTTTGCTGTAAAATACAACTAAGAAATATCAGGAAAATCCTACTAGAACAGTTAAAATGTATATGTGGTTACTCAGAATCCCTGTAAATGATGGAACCTGTGTACTGACTAACTGACTACTATTTAACATGAGTGTAAATGTGATTGGCTAATACTGAACACAACCACATCCCCAAGAGGGTGTTCACACTTTGCAACCACATTATTTTACTTTTGATATATTTATTCCCCTTTCAAAGTGATTTCAGTTTTCTCAGAGGATTTGTACAGATTATGAGTGACATTAAAGGTGAAAAAAGTTCTGAAATGATTCTTCTAGGTATGATTTTTTAAGTGACAAAAAACTGGCATTTTTACAGGATTGTGTAGAATTTCCTCATTCACTGTGTATGTGGATACCATTTTTTCGGACTATAAGATGCACCGGACCATAAGACGCACCTAGGTTTTAGAGAAGGAAATTAGGAAAAAAAAATGATGCAAAAAATGTGGTTAATTCTTTACTTAATATCCTCTATCTTGGTAAATATGGTCCCCTCATTGGTACCCTGGTATGCATGGCCCCCTCATCCCTACCCTGGTATGCATGGCCCCCTCATCCCTTATCCTGGTATATATGCCTCCTCATCCCTAGCCTGGTATGCATGTCCCCCTTATCTCTAGCCTGTTAGGCATGGCCCCCTCATCCTTATCCTAGTAGGAATAGTCCCCCTCATCCCTATCCTGGTAGGAATGATTGCGCTCATCTCTATCCTGGTATGCAGGGTCCCCATCTCGTCCTAGTATGCATGGCCCTATCTCTATCCTGGTATGCAGGGCCCCATCCTTAACCTGGTATGATTGACCCCTTGTTCCGATGCCAGCAGCTGCTTTATGCTTGAAAGCAGCGCATGGCAGGGACGCCATGCACTGTGTGCAAGCCGAAGGGCACCTGCCGGAATACTCACTGCTCTGCATGCCGGGACTGTGTGCGCGCAGACAAGTGAGTATTCATTGCTCTTCAGTAGTACGCACAGTGTCAGCCGCCGGCTGCCTGCAGCTTCATGGCAGCAGTCCCTGCCATGCTCTGCTTACATGCATAAAGCAGCTGAGGTATCGGAACAAGATTTCTCATTTCTCATTTCATTTCTCTTTAGCAGCGAGCACAGGAGTTAGCCGCAGCAGCTGACTCCTGCCTCTGTGACTCGCTGCTCTGCAGATGCCACTCCCCCACCTCCCCACTACAGCCAGAGCCGGTACATCCGGACTATAAGACGCACCCTTCATTTTCTAAAAGTGCGTCTTATAGTCCGAAAAATATGGTACATATATATATATATATATGTGTGTATATATATGTATATATATATATATATATATACTATATAGTAATTATGAGCTATTAGAAGTACTCTTATGTGTTATAGATCTGGAAGTATGAAGTATGGTTTATCACTCACAGCATTGTTGAGGTGGTGGGGGAATGTCAACTGAGATGGGTCGATAGGGACCATCTGCAGTCATATTTCAACTGCATTTACTGACATGTCCAATAATGATCTGATTGATTTTAGGTAACTTATTACCTGGTGCGGAGGTCAGTATAGAGCCAAATACACTCTTATATTGTGACAATCCCTGCAATTATTTTAGCATGTCTGGCATTTCTCTGTCACTCTGTTAGTATGAGATTAGTAGTTATAAAATTGTACAATTTCTGTAAGAAGTGATGTAGTAGGAATGAATCACAGCACATTATTGCTGCTGTACGGTAAGTTTATGCTCACTGTGTGGGGTTCTCTGTGCACCTGGTGTAACTGCAGCTGCCGGCCATGAATTATGAGCTCCGCAGCACATCTGTATATCTGAGACAATACTGTCAGCACAAGCAGTTGGTCTGCAAGAATATCTCTCAATCAGCTCTATAAAAATGACTATCAATCACCAAGTAACAGTCTAGCTTTCTCCACTCTTCTCTGCTCTCCAGAAATCATTGCAGAAGGATATATACAATGTGAAAAATAAACTCAGCTTTCTGAGTATCATTGGACTTGTTTGAAGTCCAATGCTCAGAACAAGCTAATGGAAAATAGCTAAAGTGTTATTATTGTACCCCTGGGCAGATTTATGGCCAGGCTCCATCTCACCGAGCTTTCTTTTCTGTAGGTAGCAGGAAAGTGTAAATTAAAGTTTGCATAATTTGGATCTGCTCTTAGTGTAAGCATTCACTATTAGTGGATCAAAATGAAGACAGCCCAGTGATCAGACAACGGGGAATCATGTTTTACAGCTTTTTCCCATTTTTTCTTTTGCTTATTCCATTGAAAACAAAGCATTTAAATTTTGCTGTTATTTTATTTTTATTGTAAGGATCAAGTTTTTCTTTTATATGAGCGGAGAGTAAGTGTTATCTTACGTTATCCTATGGAGAGGTAGCCTGTATAGCCATCTACTGTGCGCATATCTTTAATTAAATATCTCATTTACAGTCCTACATTTTCTTCCCTGCACTTGATTTATGGAAGTTTCAGTAAGTAAAAAGGATGATCAGATAAATCACTGTCAGATTATACCTGAACACGAAAGTTCACCGCAGCACAAATCCACCTTATGTACTCTCCAACTCTTGAGTCCCAGTTCACATGGCTCATATATCTACGGTGTCATTTTACAAAGTTAAATTAGTTACCTAGATATCAAGTTTAAAGAAGAAAAGTTAAGATATTTTTGCATGCATGTGGATTCAAGAGAAGGAAAAACTATTTATTAGGCACATTAAAGTGTTGCACATTAGGATGACCCTTTCGATACTGTAGATTTGCAGTGACAATGAGCAGTTAGATCCTATAGCAGTGGAAACTGCTGGTTAAGTACTCATTCCAAGCTTTATAATGAAGCATTACATTGCACCCATTCAAGTCAATGGACATCAGTTGATGACTGCAAACACTGGCACTCCTCCAGCGTGCAGAGCCATGCTTCCTACGGATCACTTTATAAAGCGCAGTCCGGATCATTGCTATTTATTACAATAAGAGATGCATTCATTAGACTACCATATACAAATATAATAAAACTCTTTTAAAGGGAACCTGTCAGTAGGTTTTTGCACCCTAAATTAATGTCACGTATGAAAAGTCCATGTAATGTTGATTAAATCCATTTTTTTGTTTTAGAAATTCTTGTTTTTGAGAAATCAATTGTCAAATTTGCATCCAAATGAGCCGCAAGTGCGGAAGGTTTGGCACTGCCCCTACATCCCTGCAGCCTCTCTCCAGATTTCCCTACCCACCACCTCCCTCCTTTCAAACAAAGATCCACCATCCAAGATCTCGTACAGGCGCAGTCATTCTCTGGGGAGGCGCATGCACAGATCGATAGCGGCTTCTCACAACGTCAACGGGAAATTACTGCGCATGCACCGCCCCAGGGATGGATGGCGTCTGTACGAGATGTTCAGCTAGGCAAACAGGAGTTATCCATCAGGCATTGACAGGATGCAGACATCAGGCAGGGAAAAGAGACAAGAGAGCGATAAGTGCAGCGCCAACCCTTCTGCACTTGTGGCTCATGTGCATAAAAATTCACCAATGGCTTTCTCAAAAATGTGTTAACAGATGCGAAGCAGCGTTGAATGGAATTCCCTGTGTGATAGGTAGGAAATGTTTGGGAGACACACTTTATATGTAATATATTATGTCTGGTTGACATTGGATGACAAGTAATTATGTGAAGGAGAATATTTCACAACAGTATAAGAAAAAAACTTTAATGACATTTACTTTAAAGTTGTCATTTTTAAAATGTTGGCTTCTGCACTAAGTTACAGCTATACCTGTATGCATAACCAAGCATATTTCTAATGCAAACTCCCCCACAGCCCCTGAAGGCATGGTTTACAAGCAACTGAGTGCATGCAGACCTAGCTGTCATTAAGATGAGAGGGGATCATGGCCTTAAAGGGAATCTGTCAGTAGGATCAACCCTCCTAAGCCATCAATATGCGCATGCAGATTGTAACGGGTCTGGGAGGCGGAACCTCTGAGCTACTATACAAAGGGGCGGACCTTGTAAGGGAGCGGGTGGCGACCAGGGTGGACGGGCAGGTAGTCACAGCAGATAACCGGGGTAGTCTCTGGATGAATGGGCAGGAAGTCGCAGCAAGTGACCAAGGCAGTCTCTGGATGAGCGGGCAGGAGGTCACGGCAAGTGACCGGGGCAGTCTCTGGATGAGTGGGCAGGAGGTCACGGCAAGTGACCGGGGCAGTCTCTGGATGAGTGGGCAGAAGGTCACGGCAAGTGACCGGGGCAATCTCTGGATGAGTGGGCAGAAGGTCACGGCAAGTGACCGGGGCAGTCTCTGGATGAGTGTAGATACGACCTGTGATGGCTGAGCCTCCCGGTAGGCTAGCAGGAAGATAGAAGATGAGCGCTCCCAGGTGAGCGAGAGTCACTGGAATAGCAGAAGATCACAACCCGTGACGGCAGAGCCTCCAGGTAGGCTAACAGGCAGGTAACAGAGGAGCGCTCCCAGGTGAGCGGGCGAGAGTCACTGGAATAGCAGAAGATCACGGTACGTGACGGCAGAGCCTCCAGGTAGGCTAGCAGGCAGGTAACAGATGAGCGCTCCCAGGTGTGCTAGCAGGCAGGTAACAGATGAGCGCTCCCAGGTGAGCGGGCGAGAGCCACAGGAATAGCGGAAGATCACGGTACGTGACGGTAGAGCCTCCAGGTAGGCTAGCAGGCAGGTAACAGACAGCAACCTGGCAGGAATCAGACAGGTATATGGCAAGGACCCTGAGGACTGAAGCAGAGTAGTGAACAGTGCAACAACATTGCTCGGGCACCTCCATTTTGGAGGAGGGGCCTTATATAAGGTGAAGTCCTCCGGCCATTGACCGGGGACTCCTTAGGACGACGCGCGCGGCCCCTTTAAGAGGGAGGGCAGCGCACGCGCGCATGCCCTAAGCACAGTGGCAGGAAAGGAGCGCGCGCCGCCAGCAGAGCGGGAGGAGGACGCCGGACCTGGAGCAGAGAGGTGAGGGGAACAGCGTCCCTGCCTGGCAGAGGGCAGGGACGCCGACGCCGGCGCTACAGTACCCCACCCTTTAGGCCCCTGTAATGTGTGTAGTACAGTTCATATAGCGTCTTGTGCTTGGGTGCGATGAAAATACATGAGACACAGGTTTGATATAGAAAGTCTTGTATTACTTCATACAAGTTGGCAAAAATAGTCACACAGTTTGCAGACACAGAAGCAGGAGACACAGCAGGCCAGAGTAATCTAAGCTCAGCAATCACTCTCCACAACAGGTTCAGGATCTTCTTCTCTGTTACCGTAAGTCCATGCAAATGTGGGTCTTTCAAAGAGCAGGGTTCAGAGTCCACAAGTGCTTCAGAGTTCCTCAGTAGGAATAGCTGGAGTACAAGGTCCAAGGCTTCAGGAGTCAGGTCACAGGTTCACTGCAGGCTAGATTCTGAAGCACTGATTGCTCAGCTGTGGCTGCTTAAGAAGCAAAAGGAGAGAATCAGGGCGGGAACATGCAAGCTGGAAACTCCATATTGACTGAGGGCAAGATAGCTGCAGCAAGACAGAAAGTAAAATGGCTGACGAACAAACTGAGTTTCAGAAACATGTACACAGAACTTTACATCCCCCTTTTTTAGGCCAGAGAGAAATTTAGCTAGGATGAGAGGGGCATGGATGTTCTCCCGAGGCTCCCACGTTCTCTCCTCAGGACCAAACCCCTTCCAATCCACCAAAAAATAGGTCTTCCTTCTTACCCTTTTGGTGGCCAAAATGTTCTCTACCTCAAATTCGTTTTCAGCTGAAACCGGAGCAGGAGGCGTACCTGTAGACTTGGAAAAAGAGTTAAGTACCACCGGTTTGAGGAGAGATACATGGAAGGAGTTAGGGATCCGCAAGTTGGCCGGAAGTTTCAATTTATAGGCCACTGGGTTGATCTGACTGATGACCTCCAAAGGACCGATGAATCGAGGCCCTAACTTATAGGAAGGAATCTTGAGCCGGACATACTTGGACGAGAGCCAGACCTTATCCCCAGGACGGAATTGAGGAGGATCCAGACGTTTTTTGTCAGCATGTCTTTTCATACGCTCGGATGACAGAAGGAGTGCGGACCGGGTACTCTCCCATATGGAGGAAAATTTGTTAACAAGATATTCCTCAGCCGGATTGTCCACTGAGATGGAGACGGGAAATGGGATCCGAGGATGCTGACTGAAGACTACAAAAAATGGGGATTTGGAGGAAGATTCGCTCTCGTGATTGTTGTAAGAAAATTCGGCCCATGGCAGGAGATCCACCCAGTCAGAATGGTGGACATTAACAAAGTGCCGGAGGTAACTGGTCAGGATCTGATTGACCCACTCCACTTGACCATTGGACTGTGGGTGGTAGGTGGAGGAGAAGTCCAAGGTGACGTCTAGCAATTTACAAGTGGCTCTTCAGAAACGTGAGGTGAACTGTACCCCTCGATCCGACACGATGTGACGGGGCAGGCCATGAAGATGGAAGATGTGGCGGATAAAGTCTTTAGCCAGCTTGGGTGCAGACGGGAGGCCTGGCAGGGGAATAAAGTGAGCCATCTTGGAAAAGCGGTCAACGACCACCCAAATGACCATACAACCGGCAGAAACAGGGAGGTCCGTTATGAAGTCCATGGCTATATGCTGCCAGGGAGCAGCGGGTACAGGAAGCGGAAGGAGGCGGCCGGCAGGCAGGTGTCTCGGAACCTTGTTGCGGCCACATGAGGCACAGGCAGAAACAAAGTCTATTACGTCCTTGTGCAGGGTAGGCCACCAGTAATGCCGGGTAATAAGCTGGAGGGTCTTTTTTTGACCGGCGTGGCCAGCTAATTTAGACGAATGACCCCAGTTTAGGATTCTCTCCCGATCGGGTACCGATACGAACGTCTTACCGGGAGGGAGACGATTTAGACTCACGGGAGCCACCTGCATTACTCTGGCGGGATCGATGATATGTTTAGGTTCCTCCTCGAGATCCGACACCAGGAAGGATCAGGACAAGGCATCCGCCTTGATGTTCTTGTCTGCCGGGCGAAAATGTAGAACAAAATCAAAATGAGCAAAAAACAAGGACCACCGGGCCTGGCGCTGGTTAAGTCTCTGGGCATGCTGGAGGTAAGCCAAGTTTTTGTGGTCAGTGTAAATAATTACCGGATGAAGAGCCCCCTCGAGTAGGTAACGCCACTCCTCCAATGCCAGTTTGATGGCCAATAACTCTCGGTCTCCTATGGAATAATTGCGCTCAGAAGAGGAGAAGAGTTTGGAGAAGAAGCCGCAAGTTACCATCCTCCCGGAAGATGATTTTTGAGTAAGTACCTCTCCGGCTCCAGAAGAGGAAGCGTCAACCTCCATGAAGAACTGCTTGTTGCCGTCCGGGCGATGCAGCACCGGGGCGGAAGAGAAGGCCTGCTTTAAGGAAAGAAAGGCCTCCTCTGCTTCGGGCGTCCACTCTTTGGGGTTAGTGCCCTTACGAGTGAGTGCGGAAATTGGGGCAGTCCGGGAAGAGAAGTGCGGTATGAAGAGGCGATAGTAGTTGGCGAAGCCCAGGAACCACTGAATGGCCTTCAATCCCTCCGGTCGGGGCCATTTCTCGATGGCAGACAGTTTCTCTGGATCCATTCGTAGGCCGGTCTGAGAAATAACGTAGCCCAAAAACGGAAGCGAGGTCTGCTCAAAGAGGCACTTCTCATATTTAGCGAAGAGGTGATTCTGCCTGAGCCTGAGCAGAACCTGACGAACGTCCCTCCGGTGAGTCTGGAGATCCGGAGAGAAGACCAAGATGTCGTCCAGGTACACCACTACGCAGGAGTAGAGAAGGTCCCGGAAGATGTCATTGACCAACTCTTGAAAGACGGCAGGAGCATTACAGAGACCAAAGGGCATCACTAGATATTCATAGTGGCCGTCCCGGGTGTTGAATGCAGTCTTCCATTCATCCCCTTGACGGATACGGACCAGGTTGTACGCCCCACGGAGATCCAGTTTGGTGAAGATTCTAGCCCCCCTCAGACGATCAAATAATTCTGGAATGAGCGGAAGGGGGTACTTATTCTTCACCGTGATCTGGTTAAGGCCTCTATAGTCTATACAGGGGCGGAGAGAGCCGTCTTTCTTTTTTACAAAAAAGAAGCCTGCTCCTGCCGGGGAGGTAGATTTCCGGATGAATCCCCTGGCCAAATTCTCCTCGATATATTCGGACATCGACCGGGTCTCAGCAGCGGAAGATGGGTAAATACGCCCACAAGGAGGCGTAGTACCAGGTAACAGGTCGATAGGACGATCGTATGGTCTGTGAGGAGGTAATGTCTCTGCCTCTCTTTTATTAAAGACATCAGCAAATGACCAATAGGGAATCGGAAGTCCAGGTAGATTAGTTGGGGTAGGAGAAGGACAGACAGGATGAACAGGAACCAAACACGTCTTATGACAATCCTGTCCCCAGCGAAGAACCTCTCCGGTCTGCCAGTCGAGCACGGGTCCATGTCTCTGGAGCCAAGGTAGCCCTAGTAAGAGGGCGTGAGAGAGTCCAGGCAGAACATGAAAAGAGATGCTCTCAGAATGCAGCATTCCCACTTGCAGAGTTATGGGTTCGGTGATGAGTTGGATGGGGTGTGGTAAAAGACCCCCGTCCACAGCAGCGACTGATAATGGTACAACCAGAGGTTTGGTGGGAATGCGGTATTTTTCTACCAGGGACTGTGACATAAGATTCCCGGCTGCTCCAGAGTCAAGTTGGGCTAGTTCAAAATAACGATTCTCCCCACAGAGAATTGAGACTGACAGCAGCAGAGATGGAGAGGCTTTCTCCTTGTCTAGGTCGACCTCTCTGAGCGAACCTAGACACAGGCGTTTCCCGACCTCTCCGGACAGGTACGAATCCGATGCTCCTTACTGCCACAGTAGAAGCAACTCCCCTCGGCACGGCGTAAGTCCTGACGGGTTTTGACCATCTTGGTCTGGTCGACCTGCATAGGCTCAGGAGAGTGTAATTGGGGAGAAACGGAGGGAGTGACGGGTTTCTGAAACGTAGGAGCTAGACGTGGAAACCTCCTCTCACGGGTGACCTCTTTGGCCCGCTCCTGGAACCGTAGGTCAATCCGGGTGGCGAGAGTTATAACGTCATCGAGAGTGGTAGGAATGTCCCGACCGGCGAGTTCATCTTTAATACGGCCGGACAAACCCTCCCAGAAAACGGATACCAGAGCGTCGTTGTCCCAGGCCAGCTCCGATGCAAGGGTACAAAACCGTATGGCATATTGGCCCACGGTGAGATTTCCCTGACGGAGGCGTAGCAGAGATGATGCGGATGAGATCTTTCGTCCGGGTTAGTCAAAGACTTTCCGAAAAGCCGCGAGAAAGGCAGTGTAATGTATGTGATACAGTTCATATAGCGTCTTGTGCTTGGGTGCGATGAAAATACTTGAGACACAGGTTGAAAAAGAAAGTCTTGTATTGCTTCATACAAATTGGCAAAAATAAACACACAGGTTGCAAACACAGAAGCAGGAGACACAGCAGGCCAAAGTAATCTAAGTTCATCAATAACTCTCCACAACAGATTCAGATCTTCTTCTATGTTACCGCAAGTCCATGCAACCGTGAGGCTTTCAAGAGCAGAGTTCAGAGTCCACAAGAGCTCCAGAGTTTCTCAGTAGAAATGGCTGGAGTACAAAGTCCAAGGCTTCAGGAGTCAGAACACAGGTTCACTGCAGGCCAGATTCTGAAGCACTGATTGCTCAGGTGTGGCTGTTTAAGAAGCAAACGGAGAGAATCAGGGCGGGAACATACAAGCTGGAAAAACTCCATTTTAACTGAGGGCAAGATAGCTGCAGCAAAACAGAAAGCAAAATGGCCGACGAACAAACTGAGTTTCAGAAACAGATATACAGAACCTTACATTACTCCCCCCTTAGGGGCAACCTCCGGATGACCTCAGACCAGGCTTATGTGGGTACCTCTGATGAAACTGACGGAGCAAGCGAGGAGCATTAACGTTATTGACTGGCTCCCATGAGTTGTCCTCCACTGGGTAGCCCTGCCATTTGATCAGATATTGTAACTGATTTCTATACAACCTGGAATCTAAAATCCTTTCCACCACAAATTCTTCCTGACCATCGACTAGCACTGGGTCAGGGCAAGGAGAAGAACGTCCAGGAAACGTATTGGGTGTCGCAGCCTTTAGTAGGGATACATGAAAGACAGGGTGGATTCTCATAGTTCTGGGCAATTGAAGACGACAAGCAACGGCACTTATAATCTTACTGATTTTATAGGGTCCAATGTACTTATGTCCCAACTTAGATGATGGAATCCTTAACTTAAGATTTCTGGTTGACAGCCAGACCAGGTCTCCTACCTTAAAAACTAGTGCAGGTTTACGAAATTTATCTGCTGCCTTTTTGTACCTTTCCTGAGCCGATTCCAGATTCTCCTTTAGAAGATCCATATTCTTCTGTAAAGTTGTGACTCTTTCAGCCACTGCTGGCAAAGGCGTCTCTATGGGAAATCGTGGTAGAATATTAGGATGATAACCTAAATTAGAGAAAAAAGGAGACTGTTTAGTGGAGGCACTCTGAGAGTTGTTGTAAGAGAACTCAGCCAATGGAAGTAGATCCACCCAATCATCCTGTAGGTGGCAGATAAAACAGCGGAGATACTGCTCCAGGGTTTGATTGGTTCGTTCGGTTTGTCCATTAGTCTGGGGATGAAAAGCAGAAGAAAGGTTTACTTTAATGTCCAATGCTGCACAGAAATTTTGCCAAAACCTAGAAGTGAATTGCACCCCTCGATCCGAAATAACCTCATCCGGTACTCCATGTAAACGAAACACATCTTTAATCATCAAATCTGATGTCTGTTTTGCAGTGGGTAAGCCGACACAAGGAATAAAATGAGCTGCCTTTGTTAAACGATCAACCACCACTAGAATAGTGTTCTTCCCTTGAGAGGTTGGTAATTCGACAATGAAGTCCATAGAAATGGATCCCCACGGGCGGGACGGGGTGGGAAGAGGCTGTAACAGACCAGTTGGTGAAGAGCGAGGTGTTTTGCATCTTGCACAAACCTCACACGAAGTGACATAATCCAAAACATCCTTCCTACAAGTGGGCCACCAAAAGAAACGAGAAAGAAATTCCTGTGTCTTTAGAATTCCTCTATGCCCGGCTATTTTGGAATCATGAATGAGTTGCAATACTCTCAATCTGACTGTTTCAGGTATATACAGACGTTGTCCCAGAATCCACACACCATTCTTAAAGACAAGACTTACGTCCCTTGGGGGTTGAGCCAAAAAAGAATCCGCATGGTATGCTTCCTTGATGTCTTTAATTAGGTCTTGATGATGAATCACTCCTAGGAATCTAGAGTCAGGAAGAATAGTCTTAGGAGGAGTAATTGGACGTGTCTCTGCTGAGTAAATCCTAGAGAGTGCATCAGCCTTTCCATTGCGCGATCCTGGTCTATAAGAAATAATAAAATTAAATTGGTTTAAGAAAAGATTCCAGCGAGCCTGGCGAGGAGTCAGGCACTTAGCCGACCTGATAAACTCAAGATTACGATGATCTGTCAGAACGACTATTTGCTGTGCAGCTCCTTGAAGAAGGTGTCTCCATTCTTTGAAGGCGGCAATAATGGCCAACAACTCTCTATTGCCCACATCGTAGTTCTTCTCAGCCGAAGACAACTGCTGGGAAAAGAAGGCACAGGGATGCAAGACATTCTTCTCACCTGTTCTCTGAGAGAGTATAGCTCCCACGGCACAGTCTGAAGCATCCACCTCTATTAGAAGGCAAGCTCTGGGTTGGGATGTACTAGATAGGTGCAGTGGTAAATTTATCTTTTAGACGGGAGAATGCTTCCTGGGCTTGGGGAGTCCAGGAGAACTTAGACTCTTTCCGGGTAAGTTGGGTGATAGGTGACACTACCTCAGAGAAATTTCTAATGAAACGTCTATAGAAGTTTGCAAACCCGATGAAGCGCTGTACCTCCTTCACATTTCTAGGACTTGGCCAATCATTGATGGCTTGGGTTTTACTTCCATCCATACTAATTCCTTGTGTAGACAGTACATACCCCAGAAATTGAATTTCGGTCTTATGGAATTCACACTTTTCAAGCTTGATGTAAAGATGATTTTGTCTTAGACGTTCCAAGACCATTCTCACATGTCCATGATGTTCCTCTGTGGAGTTAGAAAAAATTAAAATATCATCCAAATAAATTACCACGAATGTATCTAGGAGATCCCTGAAGATGTCATTCACCAAGTGTTGGAAAGTGGCTGGGGCGGTACTCAGACCAAAAGGCATAACCAGATATTCAAAGTGTCCATAGCGTGACCTGAATGCAGTCTTCCATTCATCCCCAGGTCTAATACGGACTAAGTTATAGGCCCCACGAAGATCTAGTTTAGAAAAAATTTTAGCATGTCGCACTCTCTCCAATAACTCAGGGATTAAAGGCAATGGATAACGGTTTCTAATAGTAACCTTATTAAGTTCCCTATAGTCTACGCATGGTCTCAGGGATCCATCTTTCTTCTTTACAAAGAATATGGGTGCCCCTGCAGGAGATGAAGAGGGGCGTATGAAGCCCTTGGCTAGATTTTCGTCTATGTACTCTTTTAAAGCCTTCAGCTCGGGCCCCGCCAGGGGGTAGATCTTACCAAAAGGTATCTCTGCTCCAGGCAATAATTCAATTGGACAATCATATGGACGGTGAGGAGGAAGCTGGTCAGCGTTCTTCTTGTCACATAAATCCACATAGTCCTGGTATACAGCTGGTAATTCAGGGACTGACATGGTTCCTTTAGGAACAGAGCAAGCTGAAATTTTTTGACTCATCTGTTTCTCTGGGAAGTGTAATTCCTTGGTCTCCCAGTTAATGGTAGGATTCTGAGCCTGCAGCCATGGTAGCCCTAGAATAATGGGAAAGTGGGGAGAAGAGATAAGCATAAAGGACAGTTTCTCTTGATGATCTTTACCCATAAGAACCTTTAAAGGCTCTGTTTCCTGATCCACTGGTCCAGAGGTCAGCAGGGAGCCATCCACAGTTTCCATCTGTACGGGAGCAGCCTTCTTCACTGAACGTATTCCCTGTTTTAGAGCAAAGGAGACATCCATAAAATTTCCACTTGCACCTGAGTCGATCATGGCAGAGCTAGACACCCAGGCTGAGTCAACCCAGAGTTTGATGGAAAGAAAACAGTGAGAATTGTTTTTCTTACAACTCAGCTGGGACACCGCTGAGGAAACTTGAAAGATGGCAGCATTTACACAGTCAACGTCCTCAGAGGTAACGGAGTTTAAGTCCGAGAAATCAAGATCTGTTGCGGCAGCTATCTCTGGAGCCTGAGGCTCGGACCTGACAGATCCCCTCTCGCAACACTCACAATGAATGAGTGCTGCAGTAGTCTTGCGAGAACGGCTGGGACAGTTAATAATAAAGTGCCCTGACTTACCACAGTAAAAACATAGATTCTCCTTAAAACGATGTTCCTTGCGTGCATCACTAACCCGTCGTAGTAAAGAGTCTACCTGCATGGGTTCAGGTTCAGGTTCCCGTGTAATCCTATTCAAAGGTTCCTTAGCTGGAGAGGAAGGTAGGAAAAGGTTAGTACGATTGCTTTCGAACCATCTCTCTTGCCTGCGTTCAGTTAAACGAGTATCAATACGGATGCAGTAGTTAATAAAGTCACCTAACGCAGTGGGAGGGTCGGCACGAGCAAGTTCATCCTTAATTAGTGGGGATAACCCCTTTCGAAAAATAGATTTTTTGGCGGAATTGCCCCAGGTGGTATCAAGGGCCCATCTCCTGAAATCCAAGGCATATTCAGCTACTGAGTGCTTACCTTGGCGCAAAGCTAACATGGCTGCTTCAGCTGTTGCACCTCGATTGGGGTCATCAAACACCTGCCCCATGGCTGAAATAAAGTCATCAAGGTGATTCAAACAATCATCCTCAGTCTCAATCAGAGGGTTTGCCCATATCAAAGCCTTGTTGGTAAGCAACATAATTATAGTAAGCACCTTAGATCGTTCAGTAGGAAATTGTGAAGCATGTGCAGAAAAAAAAAGATTACATTGATTAACAAATCCCCTGAATTTTTCACGTTCACCACCAAAACGAAAAGGGGGCAACTTGGGAATCCCAGAACTCGGGGCCATGGCAGGAGCCTGGACTTGCCCCTCCAGAACCTCAATCCTGGCTCGCAAATCCTGAGTAGTCTGTCCAACCACTTGCAAATTGTGATTATTTAGGTCCTGAAGATTTGTAAGACGGGTCTTTATATTCTGCAAATCTGCAAGGATATTATCAGTCACTCCACAAAGTTCCTTTATGCGGGCCTCCATTTTCCAGATCTTTTAAGACAGGATACTGGAAGAAGAGGAGAGAAAAAAAAAACAATAGTGTTCACCTGTGGCAACACTGAAGAAAGAAAAAACTTTAAGGGAACTGCTCACCTGGAATGGTTGTGAGAAGTCACAACCACTATCATCACAGAAAGCTTTCAACCAGACATCTGGAATGGTTGTGAGAAGTCACAACCACTGTTATCACAGAAAGTACAACCGGACATCCGATATCCACAGTACAGCAGACAAGCCTTTCCAGACCCAGCAGACACTAACGTTTGGCTTCAGAATCTTGTAATGTATGTGATACAGTTCATATAGCGTCTTGTGCTTGGGTGCGATGAAAATACTTGAGACACAGGTTGAAAAAGAAAGTCTTGTATTGCTTCATACAAATTGGCAAAAATAAACACACAGGTTGCAAACACAGAAGCAGGAGACACAGCAGGCCAAAGTAATCTAAGTTCATCAATAACTCTCCACAACAGATTCAGATCTTCTTCTATGTTACCGCAAGTCCATGCAACCGTGAGGCTTTCAAGAGCAGAGTTCAGAGTCCACAAGAGCTCCAGAGTTTCTCAGTAGAAATGGCTGGAGTACAAAGTCCAAGGCTTCAGGAGTCAGAACACAGGTTCACTGCAGGCCAGATTCTGAAGCACTGATTGCTCAGGTGTGGCTGTTTAAGAAGCAAACGGAGAGAATCAGGGCGGGAACATACAAGCTGGAAAAACTCCATTTTAACTGAGGGCAAGATAGCTGCAGCAAAACAGAAAGCAAAATGGCCGACGAACAAACTGAGTTTCAGAAACAGATATACAGAACCTTACAGGCAGACAGGTCGGACACCAGAGGATCTCCTCTCTCCCAAAGAGGATTAAGCCAGGCCAGGGCCTCCCCGGTGAGATGGGACATGATGAAGGCAATTTTGGCCCGGTCGGAGTTAAACTGGTGGGAGAGGAGTTCAAAGTGCAGAGTGCACTGATTAATGAAGCCCCGAGCCTGAGCAGGGTCGCCTCCGAAGCGAGGAGGTGCGGAGAGCCGGGGTCCGTGACAGGAGCCCATGGTATTGGGGAGCAGGGGGGCTGCCGTATTACGAGTCATGGCACCAGCGGTGGGTTGCTGGTGGAGCTGTCAGAGTGTCCAGGCGAGAATTGACATTCCGCAGGTGACCCAGGATGGACTCCTGTTGGGACTTCTGACGGGACAGTTCATGACACAGGTCCGAGATGGAGGGAACTTGGGCGCCACCGGGTTCCATGGCCCGAGCAAACTGTAACGGGTCTGGGAGGCAGAACCTCTGAGCTACTATACAAAGGGGCGGACCTTTAAGGGAGCGGGTGGCGACCAGGGTGGACGGGCAGGTAGTCACAGCAGATAACCGGGGTAGTCTCTGGATGAACGGGCAGGAAGTCGCAGCAAGTGACCGAGGCAGTCTCTGGATGAGCGGGCAGGAGGTCACGGCAAGTGACCGGGGCAGTCTCTGGATGAGTGGGCAGGAGGTTACGGCAAGTGACCGGGGCAGTCTCTGGATGAGTGGGCAGAAGGTCACGGCAAGTGACCGGGGAAGTCTCTGGATGAGTGGGCAGAAGGTCACGGCAAGTGACCGGGGCAGTCTCTGGATGAGTGTAGATACGACCTGTGATGGCTGAGCCTCCCGGTAGGCTAGCAGGAAGATAGAAGATGAGCGCTCCCAGGTGAGCGAGAGTCACTGGAATAGCAGAAGATCACAACCCGTGACGGCAGAGCCTCCAGGTAGGCTAACAGGCAGGTAACAGAGGAGCGCTCCCAGGTGAGCGGGCGAGAGTCACTGGAATAGCAGAAGATCACGGTACGTGACGGCAGAGCCTCCAGGTAGGCTAGCAGGCAGGTAACAGATGAGCGCTCCCAGGTGTGCTAGCAGGCAGGTAACAGATGAGCGCTCCCAGGTGAGCGGGCGAGAGCCACAGGAATAGCGGAAGATCACGGTACGTGACGGTAGAGCCTCCAGGTAGGCTAGCAGGCAGGTAACAGACAGCAACCTGGCAGGAATCAGACAGGTATCTGGCAAGGACCCTGAGGACTGAAGCAGAGTAGTGAACAGTGCAACAACATTGCTCGGGCACCTCCATTTTGGAGGAGGGGCCTTATATAAGGTGAAGTCCTCCGGCCATTGGCCGGGGACTCCTTAGGACGACGCGTGCGGCCCTTTAAGAGGGAGGGCAGCGCACGCGTGCGTGCCCTAAGCACAGTGGCAGGAAAGGAGCACGCGCCGCCAGCAGAGCGGGAGGAGGACGCCGGACCTGGAGCAGAGAGGTGAGGGGAACAGCGTCCCTGCCTGGCAGAGGGCAAGGACGCCGACGCCGGCGCTACACAGATCATGCAAAGCTGAATAAAATGGCACCTTAATAACTGTGATCTGATATCTTATTCCAGAGAAATCCATATTTTTCTTATATGTAAATGAGCTGTTAGGATCTATGGGCCAGACATTAATCAGCATAACAATCTGCCACCAGAGTATAAATGAAAGGGGGAGTTACCAGTGTGATATGTGATAGCCGCTCTCTGCTCTCCTAATCTCACTGCAGAGCTGTGTGTGATTATACCTGACACATCTGCAGGTTCCTCTCAGCTTCAGCTTCCATCTCAGATGCAGATAGGGTTGCAATATTGTTACAATTCAGCAGAGCTGTGAGAGCTACAGCTGCTAATGTGTTTGTTATGAGACACATTTCAGTTCTCCTGTTCTGTGTTAGTTACATGTCTCACACTGGTATCTCCCCCTTTTATATAAAACAAGCTTTGGAGACAGATACTCATGCAAATTAGTGTCCAGCTCGTTGCCCATAACAGCTCATTCACATATAAGAAAAATGTGGATTTCTTTGGCATAAGACACCGGATCACAGATATCAAGGTATAATTTTATTCAGCTTTCTATGACCTACATGTCCATAAAGACTGCTTAAGAGGGTTGATCCTACTGGCAGATTCCCTTTATAGGGGTACTACAATCACTAGGATATGGTATCACTTTCTGATTGGCAGTAGTAGTATTGCATGCTCTGCTCTGACTTTGTATGAAATGACAACTACATATTCAGCCAGCAGACCAGGAACACTGATGTTCAAGAAAAATTTTAAAAGTGGATGCACCAATTTGCCAGTGTTGCTCCCCTTGATTTTCTGCACAGGTGGGAGTCTCAGTGTTTGGTTTAGGTAGATAAAACTTTACCAGTGTCAGTTGTGAAATATTTGCTGTGACCCTGATTAGCACTTACTGACCACACAAAATACCCCGGCGAGCTTCTTAGCTTATCGTTACCTGATGGCCTGTATCAAATGAACGTCTCTGCACAGAGCTGCTGTACATTAGCAGTCTGGGAGAAATGGCTTATTATTACCTTTTAAATTCCACTTTCTGCTTTTACTTTAATGGTGAATTACTATTTGTTATTTGTACTACAGAATGTTTTACTGCAAAAAAAATAGTTTGCTATAGCTGTTCCCTTTGCAGGTGAGGAAATGATTAGTGGCCCAGCAGAGAGATATTATTTGTGATGCGACTCACATATTTCTCTTGAAATCAAGGACAAGCACAGAGAAAACATAGTTAAGCCGTCATAATGTCATGTTGGCCTCCTATTTATAACAATGTAGGTGGTTCATTTCCCTTTTTATCAGCCCTGTGACTATGGAAAACGCTGCATATTATGGAAGTTGCTGTTTTGAATGTCTCGGAAGTTTCGCTAAATCTATCACTTCTCACTTCATTTGTACAAAATAAGGGAATTCAATTTATTGCAATGTAAAACATATTGTTATTTCACAGGAACAATAGTTCTGTTTAATGCTCAGGATTTTTACAATTGAAACTTTTCAAGTTTTTATAAATTATTTGGATTTACTGTACAGAAATTATTTATATTCTATCCTTGTGGACAATATTAGACAAGATCTTGTTATAATGGAACACTATCAGTTTTTGAAAAATGTTATTAGGTATATGATAGGTCACAATGTGCTGTACGTTATCGCTAGGTATTGGGTGCCCAATAACATGGGGACCAGAGACTAATTAGGCCGGCTCCACATGGGACTGATTTTTACCCTCTCAACCACCAAGTGCTGTGACTCCCATCCCTCCCTGCATTTCCCCTGGCTCAATTTCCACATTTGATCCCATCACAGAAGAAGAAGTCTCCAGACTCCTCTCTTCCTCTCGTCCGACTACATGCACTACCGACCCCATTCCCTCACACCTCCTTCAGTCTCTCTCTCCAGTTGTCACAACTCACCTAACTACAATCTTTAATCTCTCTCACTCTCCTCAGGCATTTTCCCATCCTCCGTCAAACACTCCATCATTACTCCACTACTAAAGAAACCCGCTCTCGACCCTTCCTGCACAAACAACTACAGACCGGTCTCCAATCTCCCCTTCATCTCTAAACTTTTGGAGCGCCTAGTCTACTCCCGCCTTACCCGTTACCTCTCCACTCACTCCCTCCTAGACCCTTCACAGTCCGGCTTCCGCCCCCTACATTCGACTGAAACTGCACTCATCAAAGTGACCAATGACCTTCTGATAGCAAAACGTAACGGTGACCACTCTCTGCTTATTCTTCTCGACCTTTCTGCAGCTTTCGACACGGTTGACCACCATCTCCTACTGTCTAGGCTCCAGTCACTAGGTATTAAGGACACTGTTCTCTCCTGGTTCTCCTCCTATCTTTCTGACCGCTCTTTCAGTGTTTCGTTCTCTGGCTCCATGTCATCTCCTCTTCCTCTCACTGTCGGTGTACCCCAGGGCTCAGTCCTTGGCCCCCTTCTGTTCTCTCTCTACACGGCCCCAATTGGACAGACCATCAGCAGATTTGGCTTTCAGTACAGTCTTTATGTTGATGACACACAACTATACACGTCATCCCCCGACCTTACCCCCGCTGTACTACAGAACGCCACCGACTGTCTGTCCGCAGTCTCCAACATCATGTCCGCTCTCTATCTGAAACTTAACCTCTCCAAAACTGAACTTCTTCTGCTCCCGCCGTCTACTAACCTCCCTAAATCTGACATTTCCCTCTCCATGGGTGGCACCATAATAACACCCCGGCAGCAGGCTCGCTGTCTGGGTGTTATGTTTGACACCAATCTCTCCTTCACCTCCCATATACAATCTCTTGCCCGCTCTTGCCGCCTACACCTAAAGAACATCTCTAGAATCTGCCTTTTCTCACCATGGAAACAACAAAAACCCTTACTGTAGCATTGATCCACTCCCGCCTGGACTACTGCAATGCTCTATTATTTGGCCTCCCCATTACTCGACTATCCCCTCTACAGTCCATCCTTAATGCAGCAGCCAGGGTCATCCATCTGGCTAATCGGTACTCGGACGCGTCCACTCTTCGCCAGTCCTCACACTGGCTGCCCATTCATTATAGGATCCAATTCAAAGTACTGGTTCTCACCCACAAAGCTCTCCACAGTGCAGCACCCCCCTACATCTCCTCCCTCATTTCTATCTATCGGCCTAACCGACTGCTGCGCTCTGCAAACAACTTTCGACTAACCCCTGCACTAATCCGTACCTTCCACTCCCGACTCCAAGACTTCTCCCGCGCTGCGCCAATCCTCTGGAATGCTCTACCCCATGAAATTAGGACTATCCACAATGTGCATGGTTTCAGGCGCTCCCTCAAAACACATCTGTTCAGAGCGGCCTATCACATTCACTAATCAAAGTCATTCTATGTGTAAGTGTGTGTGTGTGTAGCCCATTCACTATCTCCATCCATCCCTCACTCCCTCAAGATGGCTGGACCATCATTGTAAATGCACCATTGTATATACACACCTGTACTTTGTATCTCCCCCACCTCATTGTAGATTGTAAGCTCTCACGAGCAGGGTCGTCTTATTTTGCTTTAATTATTGTATTGTTAACGTTGTTACTTATGACTTGTGTTTTGAAACTGTTAAACTGTAAAGCGCTGCGGAATATGATGGCGCTATATAAATAAAGATTATTATTATTATTATTATTATGTCAAGTACCACGAGCTTTACCCTCACTCATGCAGAATGGAGGAACATAAGTACTTGTGATTGATTGACAATAAATGGGCACTTCTAAGGTAGGAAAGCTTGGTATTACCATCTTTGAAAACTTTTTTGACAACACATATTCCTAGTTGTGCAAACTCATTTCGGTGTTGCCAAATGAGCTTGCAAAAATTATTTATTAGAAGTCTTATGAATAAAGCATATGAAGTGGAGAAGGAGGAGCTTTCCTGTTGTTGAAATGAGCTATAAGACCTTAACATCATGTTGGATGTTTAATTGGGTTTTCCCTCAAACAGTGTCCATTTTAATCAATAGATCTTGGAATAAAATGAGTTCCGCAATTGGATGTGTTTAAAAAATGTTCCTGTGCTGAAATAATCTTATAAATGTGCCCCTGCTATGTACTGTGTAATGGCCGTGTCTGACCGTGCATGAACATGGTCTGATCATACTCCAGCTCCTGGGCAGGGGAGGAAGCAAAAGAGAGTATACAGACAGGACAGCGTAGGATTGCAGATGCTGCTCTCTGTGAGGTAATCACAGAAGAAGGGGTTGGAGACAGAGGGGAAAACAAAAGCACAAAGCCTGGTTTATGGAGTATTACGTCTACCATATTTAAAGCAGGAAATACCCTCTAATATAATCAAATGCATCAAAGAAACCACTGAGGGCTTACATCTCCCCAAAATAACAATCAAATAAGAAATTGAGAGAAGTAACATGTATTATAAGTAAGTAAAAAAATAAAATTTTTACTAGATATAAATTGACACTAACATGCAAATCTCATAACAATAATTACAATAGAATGATACAAGAATAAAAACAGTAGCAAGCAGAAGATGATGTGACTGTGAAAGTGGCCGCAGACAAAAAATGTATTTAAAGTCAGCCTATAACATGATGAAGAACGCAATGCTAACAATTGCCCATACAAATAGTAATAAGCATATCTATATAATGGCAAGTGCATGAACATGGTCTGATCATACTCCAGCTCCTGGGCAGGGGAGGAAGCAAAAGAGAGTATACAGACAGGACAGCGTAGGATTGCAGATGCTGCTCTCTGTGAGGTAATCACAGAAGAAGGGGTTGGAGACAGAGGGAAAACAAGTAGGTGGGAAGGTGCATTTAAATGTTTAGCCACACCAAGAGTGCACCAAGAGTGCACCGAGTGCCGGAACTTGGTTTGAACAGTCATTCTGTGCTGACAGAGTCGTTCACAATGAACTACTTCAACATCAATAACAATAAAGGCAATGCATGATCCTACATATGTGAAAATTTGAAGTTTTGGTTCAGTCAATATTAGCTTTAGAGTTTTCATCATTTTCCATTTAACAAATGAAAAGTCAAACTAGACAGTTAACACGAATAACAAATAGAATAACAACTCCAAGTTTTCCTTGTTCCGAGTTTTTCGCTGTCTGCTGAAATTGTCATGTTGTCTCACCACCTGTTTTACTGTCATTTAAGCGTGTGCCATAAATCAAGGGAACAAGTAACAACAGGATGTTACTGAGCCCCAAGCCGCAGCACAATACAACTACAGATATTCAGACGAGATCAAACGTGAACATCCAAACAATGAACACTGTCTCTTCTTGTTAGTGTTCATTGTCAAGTTACACCAGATATGGCTCCCACATAAGTAAATATTCTATAAATGCTAACAGAACATATATAAAATGCCCTTCAAAAGACAAAGGATGTCATAGATTATGGCAGCTTGCATTCTGATGACGGATACTAATGGTCAGCGAAGGGAATGAGTAGTTGTCCATGCAGCTTTATAGATGGAAGGATCTTGCTGTAAATGGAATAATTCCAATAAAAGTTTGACGTTTGGAAAAATGTCCTATTGTAAAAGTATAGTTTCACCAGAAAAGCACCTTTACCTTTTTACCTACTAGAGCACCAGATCCATTTCTAAAGTTCTGAAAAACAACTCTTGACCATATGTCCAATTAGGGCATACATACACCATAAGGAGGTTCCCGGTTCCGAGTTCCTTTTCAATTAGCCAAGGTAGAGAGGGTGACACCTGCTCTAACCGACACACCACAACCATCTACTATATGGTAGCACACATGGTAGATCATTCTCCAGACAAATCCCTATTATTCACAACAGCTTAAATGATCGTTTGTTTCAATAAACTTTGAATAAATGAATAGAGCAAAAGAATAGAAGAAACTTTGTAATATATCCTATCAACATATTTTTCAACTTATAAGCCAACCCCATCCCTATCCCCCACCTGATCCACTGTGATAAACTGCTCAAATCCATCTTGATATAAATCAAGAGAGACTGTCTGCTGAAGTATCAGGTTACAGCTTCAGTTACACTCTATGGAGAGGAGAGAGAGGAGGAGGAGTACTCAGCACAGTGGGAGAATCGGGTGGACACAGATAGATTGTGCTGCTGCTTCTAGCAAACTAAGTTCACTTTTGTACTGGATTCACAGGCACACAGCTCAGCACTGCTGTACAATATCCTCCATGCTGTTGCTTCTGTCAATAATTCTATGAGACAACTGAAAGTCAAGTGTGCAGAGGATAAAACTGGTTAAAATGCATTATACAAGTCACATAATTGCCAGAAATACTGTTATTCCTCATGGACATTTACGACATTAAAGAGGACCTCTTGACCAGGTCAAAAGTGGCAAATGTTCGCTCTTGTTTTATTCTCACTCCTCCACTGAGCAATCCATTTTTTGTTTTCAAAAACAGCCTGCCTTTTAATTTAGCCCTAATTTTTATGGTCTTTACCACGAGGGTGTTGCTCATGGGATTCTCTGGGGGCATGTCTTTAGGCTGCTATTCATTACTCTGTGAGCAATGTCCTTAGAAAAGACCATAAATATTAGCACTAAATTAAAATTGCCATTTGGCTGGATGAAACACTGTGGGAGTTTTTAAAAAATGGCATATTCGGGGAGTGGCAAAAGAATAAAATATGAGCAAAAACTGGTCACTTTTGACTTGGTGACATATCCTTTTTAAGCTTTTAGGAGTAAATAATGTTTTTATCACATAAAATTAAAAGAAATCTTTATATGGAAAGTTCCATTTTGTGTCTCATAGATTAAAACATCACTGACATATTTTTTTAATATTTGTTCCATGACAAAATTAAGAATCACAATTTAAGGGGATAATTAGATACAACCCAAATATCCCTGTGGCTGCGTATATTAGACAGTATGATTGGGGGAGCTTGGGTTCTCATTGATTATAATTGCTTAATGTCTGTAATGTGGCTCCAATATCTATGAATGTGTGGGCAACTTAATGATTTATTCGGCATCCCTATCTAAGATAGTACAGAGAAGTAATAACCACATTTGTAATTAGTAATGCAATTCACAATTTACAAATAAGGCATGTGCCAAAGTTACATTTGGCACATGTAGGCCATAATGTGTTTTTGAGCAATATCTCCATAACACAAATATTCACGATAGGCAATGAAATATGTTGTCTGCCACGGAGTCATCTGCCAAGATTGTATGAGATTTCTCAAATACCGGAAACACATTTTTATTGCCTGTTATAACGAACATCAGTTTAACTTTGCTTGGCGAAAACGAAAACACATGTTTAATTTATATCAATATATGTTTAACAGTATTGTTTTAGTCTTTTTTTTTCAAGCAATATACATGTGAAGTTATTACTGTTTTCATACTTGCTATTTTTTGCACAACCATATTCTTTTACCATAGTTCTCAAAAGGCTGAAAAGTCATTGTCAAGTGAATGTTCACCCCTAAATAACATTTAGTTGTTTTTTTATAAATAAACTTACTGATAAATGTACTAAATATCTTTTTAGTGCTCAATTGTTCTTATAATTTTTTTTTCATATCAATAATCCAAGAACACTGAGAAAGCCGGCACCACCAAATCAAGCTAGACAGCTCGGATAAAACGCTTTGAAAAGGGGCAACAAATATGATCAACAGGTCATCAAATATAGCAAAACGAAGAAAGTGAAAGTGACCCTCAGAAAAATAGCTTGTAATCCTCTTCAATATATAAAAAATTGTGACGCCAAGACAGGAGAGGACGTAGAACAGGACATCCACATCAATGGCCATTTTGTGCTTATTCCCTAGCGCTTCTTTATCAGGCTAGATTATGGGCTAGGGAATAGGTGCAAACTGGCCATCTCCTGTTGGTGTCCTGCACTACGTTGTCTCCTGTTTTGACCACACGTTTTGATATACAGTATTAAGGAGGATTATAAGCTCTTTTAGTGAGTGCCGCTTTCACTTCTTTCTTCCTTTTGCGATTTCTATATAGCTACATATCCCTGCGTAGACGTCAATTTAAAACAAAACACAGCAACCATCTTCATCATCACATGAAAAATTACAACAAAGAAGAGACGCAAACAAGAACTGAGAGGTCATACAATATCTAGAAGAACCACACACATGTAGACTACAACAGCACAGAACCATCTGCTCTTCTCAATATAGTCCCTCCAAGCTAAGCTGAAGCTGTTGCTATCATTCCAACAAAGGAGATAATAAATGAAGCGCGCTCTGCTATATGGGAGGTGCAGGCTGAACTTGGGAAAACCCAATGTACTAGCTCAGAGAGAAAACAGCCGCAGATGTAGGTTGCAAAAAATTATAAGTGTTTATTACATGTGCAGAAAAACACCACAGAAGGTTGAAAAATTGGAGGTAGGGTTACGTTTCAACCCTTCCTGGGTCTTTTTCAGACCTCACTGAAAGATAGAAAAGGCTTGATTGTGGGGGTAATTAGAATGAAGTCCCCGCTGTGCACCACAGACAGCGTTGGGCACGCCAGTCTCCATCCATACCGATGCAAGAGCCCCAGTGGGGACCTCATTCTAATTACCCCCACAATCAAGCCTTTTCTACCTTTCAGTGAGGTTTGAAAAAGACCTGGGAAGGGCTGAAGCATAAGGCCTCTTTCACACTTCAGTCGTGCGACGTCAGTCAAAATCCGTCAAAGCGTCAAAAAAATGGATCCGCCAATTTTTTTTTGCGGATCCGCTTTTTTTCCATTGACTTGCATTAGTGACGGATTTTGACAGATGATCGTCCGTTAGATCCGTCAAATGACGTATCCGTCATTATTTTGGCGTCCGTCGGTTTCTGAAAACGTCCACTGCAACGTTTTTTGTGTGCGTCGAAAAGGCGGACCATGACGGATCCACCGCGTCTGCCGATTTGCATAATGGACGCCTATGGGTGGCGGATCCGTCTTGATCCGTTTTTGGCGGAATCCACCAGCGGAACCGTTCTTCTCTGCCAAAAATGGGAAAATCCATTCTGGAGTCTCTCTTTCTCTCTCGCTCCTCCGTGCCAGACGTGCGTACAATGCATTTTACGGGTTGAAAAGTTCATGGCGGATCAGTCTGAAAATTGATCCGTTTGCATCCGTTTTTTCCCATTTTACAACGAATCCGCTTTTTTCACCCTTTGGCGGATTTTAACTGACGTAGTGCGACTGAAGTGTGAAAGAGGCCTAACCCTGCCTTTTTACAACCTACATCTTTCACTGAGTGTGACTGCTTTCTCTCTGATCATTCCAACAATGTTTTGGTGTCAAAATGAGAATTAAATGGGTTGTCCAGCTATAAGTCTGAACTCAGTCTATGTGACTACAGATTTGTGAAGCCTCACATCACATGCACTGCACGCTGTAAGGATTCTTCGGTGCTGGGAGCTGGCAATAATGTGACCTCAAGTATGTGATTTGCATTCTTCCGGCCACATTCCGACTTCACTATGTCTGGACTCGCTCAAAACATTTGCATTGAGCGAGGCTGTGCCCATCTAGTCAACACATAACGCTTCTATGCAAATCACATACTTACAGTCACACGCCCACTTCTCCTGGCGCAGGTGTAAGGAAGAAGACTGGGCTGCAGGTACCTGTGCTGAGCCAGGTCCGGAACTGTTGAGGCTGCATCCCATGTTTCCCGGGGAAAGCAAAAAGGCCCGGACAGGTGCTCTGACCCAGAAGCTGGGGGCGCGGTTAAAAGTGAAAGCGCACACAGCATCAGGCAGTTTCCTGCCAGCTGTGAGAGAGGTCAGGTGCATTCGCAGCATGCTCCTCGGGGTGCGCTGCCAGGCGGAGATGAAACGGGGCCGGCCATATGACAGGACACTGCCGGAGCCTGCCACACTAACAGGGAAAGAGCTGGAAGCCCTGTTCAGCTAAACGCCGCATGAAAGCTTAAGAGCCTGAGAGAGCGAGGTGCCCTGTGCCCAGTAGTTACCAGAGAGCAAGGTGACGTGTTCTCCATGATCGTGAGTACTGCATCTGTGCCACATAGAGAAAGCCGAGTACTGGAAAGACATATACAGCCTACCTTGCCAGTTGACACTTACCAGTCCACATTGAACTCTGATAGTGCTGTGGCCTTGTCTGTTTCGGCCACACATGCTTATGAACTAGGGTCTCAGTGGAAGGTACCGGAGACCGATTGCTGCCACCAGAAGACGGACCACCGTTACCAGCAGGACATTCTTGGACAAGCACCGTGCCAGCCGTTGTTGGCACTACTGACTTCAAAGCTTCAGTTGTGGACTGGGAAGCCTCTGACATGATAAGTGATTTAAAGGACTGCCGTTATCTTGTTTATTGCTTATTAACTTTGCCTGAAAGGCAATCAATTATATTCTGTCATTTCAAATAGTGTGTGGATGGTCCATTGCAGTCACAATCCCCTTTTATGGGACGATCTGAGATTTTTGTATCCCTAGCATGGAGCTTCCTATTCTCTATTTTCATTATTTAAGCAAAATCACTTCTTTGCCATAGCTGTTATGGGACCAGAGAACGGGGTTCTGCCTAACCTGAGCCAGACATCACCCAGATTCTTGACGAGAGATCATGTCATATTCCATGTACTAACACACTGATTTCTGAGGCTGTGTCACCGCACTTAATCCATTTAAGAAACTAAGCCCGCATTATGGTAAGGGGAATAAAAGGGAATCTGATTGTGTTATACTATATAGAGAAAAATCATCATTGCTAGCGATCTCTTACTTACCAACTTTGTTCCCATTAAACTTAGCAAGGGTTTAAAAAATAATTTTCTGAAATGACCCTCATAAGTCAATGACATGGAAACATGGTTTAATTTAGTACTAAGCACCGGTAAATTGAATGTCTCTTCAGGTCTTCATCAGTTTATAATTTGCTTCCTTGGGGTCTCTGTGAATATATATTATAAAAGCAACAGCATAGGAAATGGTTTTAGGTAAATAGAAGCTGCTGAAAATGTAAATCTCATATAGAAGCAATACATGTAAAATGGTAATTTGTGATTTACAAGCAAATTTAGGCAAAGTACACAATGATTCCTCAACGTAATATTTCTCATCTATGATAATAAATCTGTTTATATAGCACCGATGCCACACAGAACGTTAATATTCAGAGTCTTGCACATCCAAAGATGTCTGCATGGCACTCAAATAAAGCAACCATCAGTAGTGTTGAGCGATACTGCTCGATATCTAAAAATATCGTATCGGAATGGTATCGCCGATATCACTAAATATCGTCGATATCCGATTCCGATACCGGAAGTCCCATGTAAGTCTATGGGAACAAAATATCGCAACAAAAAAAACCCTTTCTTTCGTTGTAAACACAAAATATACACACATAGAATACATATATATATATATACATGTCATTGTGACATATATATATACATATATTTATAGTTTATACACTTCTACATAGTAAAATAGACTCTGATTCAATTGCCGGGTAAAGCCGTGACATACCCCATAGAAGTCGACGGGCTCGGTGTCGAGTACCCCCAAAACCTCTGGCTCTGTGCGACTCAACTTGGGCGTCACGAACAGGATTCTGTAGCTCGCTATAAGCGAGTCCTGTGTGCCTGAATTGAACTAGTTTTGTGCTTGAGAATTGCTAAAATCATCAGAGAATGTATTTGCCATTTTTCCGCCATATCTGCGTCACGACGAGGCACTGGTGAAGAAGAAGGGCGTGCTCTTCGTGGGTGTACACTCACTCAGTGGCTCGAAAACGATGGCCGCCCACTCTAAATGGTACTGCAATGTAAGATCGTGCCCCACAGCTCTTGAGTTCCGCCTCCTCATCCTCCTCAGTGTGCGGAAACTAACGCGAAGGTCCCGCCTCCCTACAAAAGAGGGGCCCTCTCCAGATGCTAATGACACATGTGACTTGGCAGAGATGGCTAATGGACACGAGCAGAAGTGTGAAGGGATGGAGCAGTCAGAGCTCTCCCCCCACAGAAGCGACCCGATCGCCACGGAACCACCGTTGGGCACCCGGCCTGGAAACCCTCCTACGCTGCAAGAAGCGGAGGATACCCTAAGAGGCCTGGCCCGGCACCGGGAGGAGGTCGCCAGGATGGAAGCCAGCTGGCATGCCCTAAAACTAAACTTGGAGCGGCGCCAATCCCTCTTACCTGAAGTGTCTGTACAGGAAGGTGAGGCACCCGTTCTAGTAGAGGAGTCCGTGCGGGCATCCCAGCCCTTGCAATGTGATCCGGTTGACGTTGTCGCAGTGGAGGCACCCGTTCCTGCAAAAAACTCTGCACTGGCAGCACCCCAGATCCCGCTGTCTGCCCCCGTCGCTGAGACAGAAGAAGCGACACCCGTCCTTATGGAGGAGGCCGTGCAGGCACCAGAGGTCTACCTGTCTGTACCGGAGCCCCGACTGTCATCTGTTCCAGAGCCGGCTGCTTCCTCCGCAGGTGAGCGCCGCCAGGACTGGGGGGCGCCAGGAGAGCTGCCGCAAACTGGACATCGTAAGCTGCAGTTTGATGGTGGAGACATGGAGATGCTGGTGGAGGAGAATTACAACCGGCGTCAGGAGGAAGAGTGGAGACGTTGGGAGCGGGAAGCAGAGCGACAAAGGGAGCAGCGAGAATCCCAAAAGCTTCGGCAACGTCACCTGGAGAAGGACCGGGCAGATAAGGACCGGATGAGAAAAGATAAAGGAACCCTGTGGGAGCCGCGGCGTAAGGGTGCAGTACGGAGCTTTAAATTGAAATGTGGTTGGGGCTTCATCCAGGAGCCTGGACTTTATTTAGAAGTGTTTGTGACCCAGCGGGACGTGGAGACTCACCTCCCAGAAGGACACCCGGGGAGGGACCTGTTGCCAGGAGACTTGGTGACTTACACCCGACACTGGGGTTACAATGGATGGTACGCCCTAAATGTTACCAGGTGCGACCCCTACTCCCCAGAGTGTCAGGAACCTGTGAGACCCTCGGAGCCTTCAGCCTCCCACATCCAGGCCTCTACACAAGTGCCCACCCCACGCCGTAAATCTCCCCAGCCTCCCTCAGTGGTCTCCTCAGCAGCCCCAGCTATGGACATGATAACTATAGCTGGCCTGTACCCGGCGCCTGTTAGGCCCCCTGGGGTTCGTTCAGTCCGGGACATAGGGCTCCAGACCCGGAGGGAGATGAAAGAGGTGGCCACACAGACACAGATAGCGGGTCACGACTTGACTGAACAGGCCACACGACGTCATCAGGTCCTGGTGGTCCTTGGTGTCTCGGATGTTTGGCAAGCATCAGAAGAGTACCAGGTGGTACCTGGAACACCCCTGCCAAAGAATTATAAATAACCCGGACAGGGTCCCTGTATGTAAATAGTTAAATTGTTGATGTACCCGGATGGGTGAATGTTCATAAAAAAAATTTTAATTTAATAAAAAACACAACACAGTTTTCATTACTTTTATTACAGTCTCATCCTGCGACGCCATCGATCTCCTGTAAAAAAATGAAAAAAAAACACAGCAGTATACCACCTGTCCGACGCAGTCCATAGTAACGAGTGTCCCACGACGATCCAGCTCTGCTACATCAGAATGACAGGCAGAGCCTGTCATCCCGGCGCAGCACAGCTGATTACCTGCTTCCCCGGCGGTGACGTCATCGGACTGGTTTACGGCCGGGATTACCCTGCAGTCACTGCAGTTATCGCGAAAAACTGCATGTGACCGCCAGGGAGAAGATAATGGCGGCCATCAAGCAGTCCAGGACGTGACCGCCGGAGATCTTCTGCCAGGTAAGTGCCGCTGACTCCTGACAGACCCGACCGACGGACACTCACAGTGACAGTGACAAATCCGATTCCGGTATCCGATATGACGAAAATATCGGTACTCGGAATCGAAAGCCGATACAGCTAATATCGGCCGATACCCGATATTTGCAGTATCGTATCGCTCAACACTAACCATCAGTGGTTTTTAGGTATTATAGGTGTAAGCAACACAGTCCTTTACAAGAAAACATGGAATCTTATACTCTTAATAATCCCACAATATTAAACAATGTTGATTCAAAACACTGGATACACCAGATACTCTGGAACCACCAATACTACAAACTGCTCTGCCAAATACGTGAATACATGAAATACTATGTATGTAATGGAAAGTTTATCAGATGTGCATATCTTATCTCTTTTTATGTTTAACCTGTCGCCACATTTTCAACTCGGTTTACTGCAGAAAGCAGAGACAGGAAGGTAAAGAGTTTTAAAATGGTTTTCCATTTTGAGTAAAAATTGGGCAACAAGCGGATAATTATTATCCTATAAAATAACAGGACAAGTAGTATATACAGTTTTTGTTGAAGCCCCTAACAGTTCAGTGCCGCCTCCTCTTTGTTCTGCTATATTCATACCTAGGTAGACGCAACAAGATGGCTGAGTTTGAAGATTCACAGATCCCTTTAAAGGAAAGCCATCATCAGAAAAATTACCTATTGTTAAATCAGGTTTTTGTGTTAAATATGTATTTTTTAGCAATGTTCTTTTTTCCATATCGCAATCTGTATAAAAAATAAAGAAAAATAGAAATCTTGCAATTTTCACACTGGAGTATTTTTTTGATTCACACTAGATATGTAATTGGATAATTTCATTGACTTGTGCTGTGCAATGTGTCAGGTTACAGTTTTCTGTATCAAGATAATGTGCTGTATCATGAAATTGTTAATGTGATGTGTGTTAGGTAAAAAAAGAGCAAAATGTGGATATTATTCTCCTGTATAAGACTGCAGCATGCTCAGCTATAGGGTACTTTTATGTGTCATTATTTTGTATATTTTTTATTGTTTTTTACCTATACTACTGTACCATAGCACACTCAGATGGATTTTTCAGTTGAGTCCACTCTCTGTTCAGAGATCATAGTATTGATTCAATGTATAATAAAAAACACATGCTATTAGACACATCTTCCCAGGCTTCATTGTCGGAGTAACTGAGTTCTAACTAGGTCCCACTCTAGAGAATACTCTGATATTCACCGAGATGACATTATTAGTCTTCTCTCCTAGGGTCTGTTAAGATCACATAGATCTCTTGAACATCGAGCACACATATGATTGTCTGATATCATTGTTCTATCGGCTTTCTTGTTCTAACTATTTAAACTATTCGTTTTTTTAAGTGTGTTCCCTTTTTTCTTGTTGAGCTCCTTTTTATGGTCTTTGGTATCTTTTGTGTGCTCGGCCTCCTTTTTGTCAAACAAAAGATTCTTTTTTGTGCTGTCCGGTATAGCTTTTTTGGAAGTTGCCTTTATAGTAATTTTATCACATCGGCTGATACCAAATAGAAGAAAAGTGACAAGTCCTTTGTTGTGTTAGATGGATACATTTCTCAAAATGATAAAAATATATGAAGTCAGGTTCTCTCACTAGATATATTTATTATTAAGAGGATATACAATGGGTTCGGAAAGTATTCAGACCCCTTTAAATTTTTCACTCTTTGTTTCATTGCAGCCATTTGATAAATTCAAAAAAGTTCATTTTTTTCTCAATAATGTACACCCCATCTTGACTGGAAAAAAACAGAAATGTAGAAATTTTTCCAAATTTATTAAAAAAGAAAAACTTAAATATCACATGGTCATAAGTATTCAGACCCTTTGCTCAGACACTCATATTTAAGTCACATGCTGTCCATTTCCTTGTGATCCTCCTTGAGTTGGTTCTACTCCTTCATTGGATTCCAGCTGTATTTAATTAAACTGATAGGACTTGACTTGTAAAGACACACACCTGTCTATTTAAGACATCACAGCTCACAGTGCATGTCAGACCAAATGAGAATCATGAGGTAAGGAACTGGCCAAGGAGCTCCGAGACAGAATTGTGGCCAAGGTTACAAAAGAATTTCTGCAGTACTCAAGTCTCGTAAGAGCACAGTGGTCTCCATAATCCTTAAATGGAAGAAGTTTGGGACCACCAGAAGTCTTCATAGACCTGGCCGCCCAGCCAAACTGAGCAATCGTTTGAGAAGAGCCTTGGTGAGAGAGGTAAAGAAGAACCCTAAGATCACTGTGGCTGAGCTCCACAGATGCAGAAGGGAGATGGGAGAAAGTTCCACAAAGTCAACTATCACAGCAGCCCTCCACCAGTCGGGGCTTTATGGCAGAGTGGCCCCACGGAAGCGTCTCCTCTGTGCAAGACATATGAAAGCCTTCATAGAGTTTGCTAAAAAAAAAACAAATGAAGGACTCCCAGACTATGAGAAATAAGATTCTCTGGTCAGATGAGACGAAGATAGAACTTTTTGTTGATAATTCTAAGCGGTATGTGTGGAGAAAACCAGGCACTGCTCATCACTTGCCCAATACAATCCTAACAGTGCAAGATGGTGGTGACAGCATCATGCTATGGGAGTGTTTTTCAGCTGCAGGGCAGGATGACTGGTTGCAATTGAAGTATGCATGAATGCGGCCAAGTACAGAGATATGTTTGATGGAAACCTCTTCCAGAGTGATCTGGATCTCAGACTTGGCCAAAGGCTCAGCTTCCAACAAGTCAGTGACCCTAAGCACACAGCTAAAACAACAAAGGAGTGGCTTCAGAACAACTCTGTGACCATTCTTGACTGGCCTAGCCAGAGCCCTGACCTAAACCCAATTGAGCATCTCTAGAGAGACCTAAAAATGGCTTTCCACCAACGTTCACCATCCAACCTGAAGGAACTGGAGAGGATCTGCAAGGAAGAATGTCAGGGGATCCCCAAATCCAGGTCTGAAAAACTTGTTGCATCATTCCCAAGACTCATGGCTGTACTAGCTCAAAAGGGTGCTCAAAAGGGTGCTCAAAAGGGTGCTTCTACTCAATACTGAGGAAAGGTTCTGAATACTTATAACCATGTGATATTTCAGTTTTTTCTTTTCTAATAAATTTGCAAAAATCTCTACATTTCTGCTTTTTTCAGTCAAGATGGAGTGCAGAGTGTAATGAGAAAAAAGAACTTTTTTTGAATTTACCAAATGGCTGCAATGAAACAAAGAGTGAAAAATTTAAAGGGCTCTGAATACTTTCCGAACCCACTGTAAATATCAGTAAACAAAGACCTATGCCACTAATAAATTAATTACATTGAAATATATATTTATAAGAAAAAAACTAAGCTTGTTCTGTTTTCAGCTATAAAATAGAAAACATGAATTGTTACCTTCCCATGTAAGATTACATTGCAATTCCCAGAGCTCTGATATAAATTAAGGTAGAAAGACACAAAAGCATGACCCGACTCCATTGTTAACATCGCACGATGGTGCCCGATTCTCAAGATATTTCCAGGTCCCAGCAGTGATCCATTGCGTATTACCCCTTCCAAACATGTAATATTCATGTACAAAGAATGGGTCAGTCTTCCCATTTTCCAACAGATGCCAAGTATGTTAAACAGACAACATTGGCCACGAATAGCAGCAGATGGAGTTTGCTCAAACACCTTAAATACTTCTGCCAATCTCGGACAGTGCCATTAAAGGCACCTGATCTCAGGGTCATGCCATTTCTGGTGGCCATCAGCTCTAAGATTCCTTCTCTTGAGGTGATCACCGAGTGCTGACAGGTTGCCATTGCTGTAGGCCCTCATGGCTGCAACGATGGAACGCCAATCAAGCCTAGCCACAGTCTGGGCTTCATAGGAGACTGTCATTTTTGTTATATACTGTGATATAGTGATATTGCAGAACATAGAACTAGTGCTCACATGATCACAAGTCATTTGTGTGCTAATACAAAAGTAAAATAAAAAGCTTTTAAATAAAGTGGCACATTGGTAGACCTTGTAATATCTTTAATATTCATACAGTAGTGTAGAATGTAAATTTCAGGCTAATATTTTTTGCTTTTTATATGGTTTATTAGGCCCCTTCTTTTCAATCCAGGCCCTATTTTCTCTTGCTTCCCATATATCTGCTTCCTACTATTTCCATTAATGCAATCTTAGAACTGCTTCTTGTGTTGTATATGTTTATATGCAGGTCGCCTATCTTTTCTATGCTTCAATATTAATATTTCAGGAAGAGATGAAAAGTATGAAAGCAATCACATACATGCATTTTCCTATCCACACACTCTTTTCTATGCATTTGTTTCTTTTTATAACATGACTGCACTTTATAGTAATTGTTGCTTGGCCTTATTGAAATTCCTATAGAAAATGAGAATATGACAGGTGGACTTAGAAAAGGCAGCTATTTAACAAGCCATGTGACTTCAGGACTGTCATCTAGTATCACCATCGTGATAAAAGTAGCCATACATGGTGACCTCAATGCAGGATTTCCTTTGTCTGGATAAAAGCGTTTTATTTTTGTACCTTTTGCATTTTTAGTTAATGTGTGGAACAATAAACTCAGTAGCTGCAGCAATAAATCACCCTACACTATTTATTCTTTTATAGGTTTTAAGCTATTAAATGGAGTTTATTATACTTCAACGGAAAAGGGGACTAAGGTAATGAGATGAGAATTTTCCCCGGTAGGCAAAGATAACTTTAGCCTGAACACTGGCATATTCAATAAGTAAAGGGAATTAATCAAAGAAGAAGAGTAAATGCAAACTTAGAAATCAAAACTTCTCTCTGATACCAAAACAACAAGAGTAGGCTGAAAACGTAACCATTGTTAGTGCTGGAGTATTTATCACCTTAGAGGACCTTTTCTTACTCCATTGTACACTACAACTTCTTCTGACTCTTTCCTGGAAGACTACAACTTGTAAATTAGTGCCTCTCAAACTGAGGATGGCCCCATCACAGATGTCCTCCCAAGATGTTGGTGATGGACAGCTGAAGAGGCAGTTTTTATAAAAGTGATCATTTGCCTCTATGGCTGCAGCATCAGCTGCATGATCCAACTTATTTTGTGTCTATTGTAATGTTATATTGGATTTAGGAGAGAGACAATATTACAAATTTTAGCCAGGATTTGGACCACTACTGGCGGTATGCCCACACATAGACATCACTATGGTCTGTCCAGTGAAGACCGGTCATTCTTGTAGGCATTAGAATATGTTGGGCACACTCATCCACTCTATTGAAACTAGCATAGTATGAATCCATTTTCAAACCTGATAAACCTGATTGACTTGAATGGTGTCCTTAAGGATTCTAGTATTTGTAAAGCAAGAAGAGCTATACAGACTTAAATATCTCTGAAATACGGTGGAGCTGAAAAACATTCAAAAACCCTATCAATATTACTGTAAAATGTGTATTATTTTAATCATTACTCTTCACTCTCATCTCCTGCACAAGCATCCTATGTTATTATGTGTCTTTGGACCTTACTAAAAGCGAAGATATTCAGTTGAATAAAATAAAATGTACAATTTTCATTTAAAGAAATAATAATTAATCAATATATTTTGTTAATCACATAGCAGCTTAAGTATGTTTGAGTCACTGCCAGGGTTATCAATCTGAATTTCTTTATTATGGACAACAACATATCCAAAAATCATAAACAGCCAACATTTTGTTTAAAAAGAAATTGGAAAACCATAATAAATAAAAATTATAAGTTATATATATAAATTATATATGTCTATAGCTCAATATATAGACTAATATGAAGACACTTTCAGAAGTTGTTGTGACCTATGTAAAATGATCATTAAAACTGTGGTAAACTGTAGTGATGAGCAAACATGCTCAGATAAAGAGCATGTATCGTCCAATCATCATTATTACAGTTAGAACAGGTAGATTAGGCCTCTTTCACACTTCAGTCGTGCGACGTCAGTCAAAATCCGGCAAAGCGTCAAAAAAACGGATCCGCCATTATTTTTTGGCGGATCCGCTTTTTTCCAATTGACTTGACAGATGGTCATCCGTTTGATCCGTTTTTTAACGGATCCGTCATAAATTTGGCGTCTGCCTTTTTTTGAAAACGTACAATGCAACGTTTTTTGTGTGCGTCGAAATGGCGGACTATGACGGATCCGTCGCGTTCCTCCGTTTTTTATAATGGAGATGCGTTATTTTCTGCAGAAACTAGTGAAAACCCGTTCTGGAGAGTCTCTCTCTCTCCCCTCCGTGCCAGACATGACACATGCGTACAATACATTTTCCGGGTTCAAAAGTTCACAAGGGATCAACCTTAAAATCGGATCCGTTGCATCCGTTTTTGCACTTTTCTGGCGGATCCGCTTTTTTCACCCTTTGCCGGATTTTAACTGACGCCAAACGACTGAAGTGTGAAAGAGTCCTTAGTGAGGTGAGGTGATAGTCCCAAAGGTCTAAAGAAATGTGTTTTAGAGCATGCTTAAAACAGTGGACAATGGGAATTAACCACATTGTCTGAGGTAGTACATACCAGAGAACTGGCACAGCGTGAGAGAAGTCTTAAAGCCAAGAGTGTGAGTTTCAAATTATAAGGGAATGTTGTCTTAGATCATCAGAATGGAGAGCGAAGATATGGTAGTAGACAAAGGTGAGGGAGGAGATGTATGGCGGTGCAGAACTGTGGAGAGCTTAGTGGGTGAGAGTGATGAATTTATATTGTACTATGCAGTGGATGGGTAACCAGTGCAATGACTGGCACAGGGTGGAGGCATCAGTGTAGTGACTAGATAGAAACATGACAGTCGCTGCTGCATTCAGGATAGATTTGACAGGAGGGGGCTTAGCAAAAGGGAGAACGATTAATAGATAGTTGAAGAAGTTGAGATAAGAATGAATCAGAGCAACAGTCGGAGTTTTTGAAGTGTCAAAGATAAGAAAAAGACGGACTCTCAAGATGTTTTTGGAACAAGTCAATGATTGCATATATGGGGTGAAGGAAAGCTTTAAGTCAAATATAACCCCAAGACAGCAAGTGTGCTGCTTGGGAGTTTTGGTTGAACCACCCACCGAAATGACAATTTTGATTGTAGGTAGGTTAGTAAGAGGAGGAAAGACAAAAAGTTCAGTTTTGGACAGCTACAATTTATTTTTGTCACAGCCAATTTTGCTGTGTTTTATTCAGCAAAGTTGCCATATACTGTACAATGAAATTGACCACAGATGTCTCAGTTCATCCAGAATACAGTCGCAACTTGCTCAAAGTTAGGACCTCGTTTCCACAGAAGCCCAAAGTATCACTCACAATCACATATAAAACTAGCAATATCTTCATGCATTATTTTCTTTTCCTTTACTGGTGCATTTTTCACTTGAGCGATGACAGCTAAAAAGCATTTATCCATGTTGCAGTGCTTAATGTATCAATGTCAGAATTGTTCAATACTCTAAAGGCATTACATAAAAAGAAGAAAGAAAAGGAGAAAATCATATAACCAAGAGGGATCATATCTGCAAGAAAAAAATGAAACTTACATTCTGGATTCTTCATCATCCTATGTGGAATATTTAATAAAGATACAAACAAATGTAACGATGGCATACACTATTCTATAAAATACAAACACACAGCAACGTAAAGTATAAGGTGTGTTATTCGGCATGTGTTTTGTCTGTATTATGTCATGCAAACTGGTTTTACTTGTGTCTTGATGAGATGACATGATACACTCATATATACAGTACTAGACAACTATAAATCTAGTTTTGTATGCTACATTACATTTGTGGGGGACTTTGTATGGACATCTATCCCACATTGCACATATATAGTAATGGGTTGGCTTTTTTTATTGCCTTCAGCATATACAGTATATACATGTCGGAAATGGAAATTTGATTTAATTTCCCACTAAGGACCTGGTCTACTGTGAGTGATTTAATTTCTACATGCACAAGTGCAAAGCAAATAATTGGAACTGACCTAAATGTAAAAAAAATGTAATATAATCGTGTGGACCCCTATGGTAGCCCCATTATGGCTTTGGGCATGAGTCTGTTTTTCTTCTCTCAAATCCAATCAATTCATGGAAGAAGTTTGAGGGCAGCAGGTTATTGGGTGGATACGTGCAAATCATATACCGTATGTGTATGTATTTTATGTATGCAGCTTGGTGACAAGAGAAAATCTGGCTATTTTTCCTGTATTTTTATAACATTTGTCATTGAGGGATCAATATAAATACATGGTAAGCAATGTGTTAATTTTAATGTTATTTCTCCATACTTTTTTTTTATAGAATTTGCTAAAAATCAGAGTTATGATAGCTTATACGTTCCTAAAGGTTCCTTCACATTTAGTTTGTATTGGGTTTTTTTGGCATGAATTTAATTTTTTTTTTTTACAAGCATATTTTGGCGGCGTTAATCTACATTTATACATATTTACCGTGAATTTTTTCTACCATTTTCTATAACAAAAAAGAAAAATACTAGAAAAAAAGTCACATTCAATATTACATCTATCTGGCAGATGTTTAATAAAAGCATTTATAAGCACCCTAAAAAGTCACAAAATTGCTTTTTTTTTTACAAACAATATTGGACAGATATCAAAATTGTTTAAGGTGAATGTATCAACGGAACTTAACCTATTGTTCTAAAACATTTTGTATGTAATAAGGATGTGGATTAAAAAATAAATTAACAGTTTTCACACTAGCCATAGACCTAATTCTAGAAAGCAATTTCAAAGAATTCTCCAGTAAATTACAAAATTCTGGAGTCGTGTAAAAAATTTAGTGACTTCTGGCTTTTCACTTTTGTTTTTCCCAGCTCCTCCAAATCTCCCAGCTCACTGCAGTGCCATGGCGCCACAGCTTATCTTGTTTATGACAATGATAATGAGACTGCTGAAAGTTTTCTGTACAGAACAGGAAGTGTTCAATTGTCAGCGTAAAAATTTCAAGATTTGTATATTTATTTTTATTTTACATAGTGATATAGCCATTTTTTTTTAAAAGCCAATTTAAAAAATTAATTTAGTTGATTTCATTAATATGTCATTTTTTGATGACATGTTCATGATAAATTAATTTTGTTGCCCACAGCAACCATTTAGAACACAGCTTTCCTTTTTTTCCAAAGCAGCCTTATGTTAAAGCTGCACGGGGATTGATTGCTATGGGCAACAAATGCTGCTTTACTGTTAGTCAATTTTGATAAATCTGACTTAACTAGTTTCTGATATGTAAAAACTGTGCCATGTAAAAACATAGGAACCAATCGGAGCTCAGCTTTCATTTCTTAGATTGCTCTGGTAAAATGAAGTTGGACGATGATTCTTCTTTTAGACAGTTGTTTTTAAATATAAGACAGTGACATTTGTGTGAAAATGCCCTAAAATAGCTCAAATAAGTACTCTATGGGTCTTCTTAAATATAGCAATTGTGCCTTATTTGTCTAGTTTTTGGTCATTTTTAACCATCTTCATTTGCACCTAATTCTTCTCTTGTTTTGCTCATTTTTCAAAAATAATTTTATGTTTGTCTGTTTTATTTTCTATGTTTGCCATTGTGGGTAGGATTTAGATTTTCCGTATGTTTTCACCTCATTTGCGACTTTTATGAAAAGTCACAACCATAACCACAGATGTACTCCAGTCCAGTTTCTTTGGAGGAGTGAGAGTAATTTTATGCACGACCAGCTATTTTGCTGCATTTTTTGGAAGTGCGATATTTTACAAGACATACACATATTTGTACACTAAGAGGTCCCAAAAATGGTTAAAGACAAGATCAAAGACCATTTTTTTTACTTTGCGTAATATTCATGAACCAAGTATATCATTTTAAGGACTTAGGTGTGGTGTTGTTGTGCAGATGAAGGGAACTCCAGAAGGCCACACAGAGATGCTGGATGGTAGGTTTAAACAGCCATACTTTATTTTCGTTCCTCTCTCCTGCTCCCCTTACCCAGGACTTCCTGCTCCTGCCTAGTCTCCTCCTCCCATTACATCATTGTTACTAGGCAGAAACTGAAACAAGAATAACAGCAAGCCAATCACAGATATAGTAACAACATCACATCTCTCCTCTTCTCACCAAACAAAACAACATTAGAACTGGATAACGGTCCAAAAGTTCACATTAGTACGAAGGATTTTTTTTTTTTCTTTTTACTGCAGAACATAGTCCAAGAGGTGGGCTGGCGGTCTACGATTTGCCCTCGCTGGATAGCGGTGAGACATCACAGTCCCAGATGAACTTTCTGAGTCCCCTGAGGTATCCTCCCTTGGAACTGCTGAGCTCTGGGCATCCGGCAGGACGTCATCGCTATCTGCCTCGTCTGTTTCTGGGACATAGTCGCAAAGTTTTTTAAAATGGGACACATTCCTTGTGACCTGGCGACCGTGATCTTGAGCAGTAACCATGGTGCCTTTGACTTGTGTGACCTGAAAGGGTTCAGGATAGTATTGTGATGCAAACTTGTCTCTAGGTCTTAGCCTTTTTACCAGGACCCAATCTCCCACCAATACTTCCGGTGGCTTGCAACGATGACTGCTCTTATCTGCATACCTCTTCATCTTCTGTTTGGATATGGCATCCTTAGTAGCAATTGGGGTTTGAACAGGGCTCTGCGGAACGCTCGGGAGTTTGACACGCATAGGCCTGTTGAACAGCGCAGTGGCAGGTGGTATCCCAGTAGTAGAATGGGGTGTAGCTCTGTACTGTCTAAGAAATCTGTGTAACTCTTGCTGTAAGTCCTTGTGCTCCATGGTAGCGATCCTCAAAGTTTTGTTGATTGATTGCATGAACCGTTCCACTTCACCATTGGCCTGAGGCCAGTAAGGAGTTATTTTCCTGTGAGTGAAACCAAGATAGGTTGCGAATGATCGAAAGTCTGTGCTATTAAAAGGTGGTCCATTGTCGGACTTCACTGTTTCCGGTATGCCATATGCCGAGAAGATCTTGTCTAATTTTGGTATAACAGCCCTGGCAGAGGTTGTCGAAACATGTTCAATGACTGGGAACCTCGAATAGTCATCCATGACAACCAGCAGATAGGAGTGATCCGGTAAAACACAGAAATCAACACTAACAGCAGACCACGGGCCCTGTTGTGAATTGGTTTGAGATGAGTTCTGAGCAGAGGCTTCCTCTGGTGGTTACAAGCGGTGCTGGTCTGTCCAGTGAAGATTGTGAGGACTGGGAATCAGGTGTTACTGACTGGTCTTATATAAGGGAGTCACCTTCCCATCAGGGTTGCCGGTGATCAATTGTTCTGGTCTGAATCCTTGATTCCAGTTTCCCTTGTAGCCTGCTGTGTCGTGTCTGCATCTCCTGCTAACAGATAAGACATTTTCTTCTTTTTGTTTTTGTGCTATATTTTTGCATTTTGTCCTGCACTTCTGTGGGGGCCTTCAGGGTCCCCTCCGGGGCTTTTGCCCTCTCAGTTTAGTTCAGCCACTGATGTTTGTACTTTTGCTTTTTCCAGTTTTTTCAGTGGCTGCTGTTTTGATTTTGTTACACCAGAGAACTAATTTAGGTGGTAGAGGTCGTGTGATCTCAGGTGTTTTTGAAATTAGTAGGGTTGGTGCTTTTCAGGGTTTTCTGGGATTGCAGTAAGTACCCTTCCTATCCTTTTCTATTTAGTTAGTTTGGGCCCCAGCTTTTGCTCATACTATTTTCTTTCTGTGTCAGTATTTCATCTTGTCTAACCGCCATTACATGTTTGGGGGCTTTCTATTATCTTTGGGGTTCTGCTCCGGGGCAGATAGCTTTCCTACTTCTATCTTTAGGTGTAGTTAGTTTCTCAGGCTGTGACGAGGCGTCTAGGACCAACGTAGGAACGCTCCACGGCTGCCTCTAGTTGTGGTGGTTAGTCAGGGTACTGCAATCTCATAGATTCCAACTGCTCTGGTGTATTGCCTTTTTTACCTGCACTCCTCAGCTACCAAATCATAACAGGGCCCTCTGGCAGGGGTGTCATTTGTAAGGGTGCGCGTCTATGGTCAATTGTAGTTGCTTGGCAAGGTATGCAATTTTCAATGAGTGCCTCTACTTTTTTGTCTAGTCCTGGAAACCAGACTTTCTCTCTCAGTAATTGCTTTGTTTTCACCACCCCTTGATGAGCCTCGTGGGCCAGATCCAGTACTCTGCTTTGAAGTTTCTGGGGTATCACCAACCGATTGTTACGCAACAGTAGATTTGAATCAGACATGGAGAAATCATGTCGTGCATTAAAGAAGGCTGTCAAGTAGGTTGTTTGATCCGGTGTTTGGAGGCGGGCTTCAGCAAGAAAATTGCTCCAATTTTTAGATCGAACAGTCTCTATAACTAACTGAAGTTGGTGATCGGAATCCACCGTTTGTTGTATTTCCTCCATAGTCATAGCTTTTGGCACAGAATGTGCAACAATAAAATTGATATGTTCCTCTGCAAGGATAGTTGCTGGGATGTCGTCCTTGGTAGTTTGTGGTGTTGGGTGTCTCGAAAAGTAGTCAGCCGGATTACCAGCTCCTGCCTCGTATCTCAACCGAAACTGGTAGTTCTGTAGGCGGAGCAACCAGCGTTCAAGTCGTGGGGGAGGCTTTGAAGAATGTTTGTTGAAAAGCGGAATGAGCGGTTTGTGGTCGCTTATCACTGTGAATTTATGTCCCATAAGGTACAGATGAAAATGAAGGCATCCCCACACAACCGCAAGAGCTTCCCTTTCAGTTTGTGAATAGCGTTGTTCTGTCTCTGTTAAGGCTTTGCTTGCATAGGAAATGGTAGAAACGTTGCCTTCTTTGGACACTTGTGTGAGAATTGCACCCAGGCCCACCGGACTAGCGTCCACGATCAGCTCTGTGGACTTTAGAGGGTCAAAATAGGCCATGACGGTGTCGCCCGTCAGACCGGACTTCATGGAATCGAATGCTGCTTGGTGTTCAGTAGTCCATGTCCAAGGAGTGTCTTTTTTCGTGAGTAGTCGCAGGGGTTCGGAGATCGTGGCCAGATCAGGCATAAATCGCCCACAGTACATGACTAGTCCTAGAAAACTGCGAACCTCTGACACATTTTGAGGTTGGCTAGCTGACTTTATGGCAGCAACTTTCTGAGGATCTGCTGAAACTCCTTGCTCCGAAAAGATATATCCAAAGAAGCTTAATGACTTTTGGTTAAACTCACATCTTGACGGATTGACAGTTAGATTGCAGGCTTGCAGTCTCTGAAACACTTGCTCTAAGTGACTGTCATGCTCCTCTTGGGTTGTACCATATATAAGAATGTCATCACTGACGTTTAGAACTCCTGCTATTCCAGATAGAACCTGACTGATAACGTTCTGAAATATTTCTGCCGCAGATGAGATACCAAAGTTCAACCTCTTGAATCGTCGTAAGCCCACATGGGTACTAAAAGTTGTAATGTACCTGGAATCTGGATGCAACTCAAGTTGATGATAACCTGATTTTAAATCAATTTTAGAAAATACTTTTGCACCATTCAGGTCTGTGATAATGTCATCAATAGTGGGCGTGATGTGCCTTTCTCTTTGAATAGCCAAATTGGCATGCCGCATATCCACACATAGCCGGATTTTACCAGGCTGCTTTGGTTTTGGTGCAACAACAATGGGCGATACCCAAGGAGTCGTTCCTTCAACTCGTTCAACAACATCAGACGCTTCCAGATCCTGCAGTTCTTGCTCCACAAGTTTGCGGACATGAAATGGGATGCGCCTGTGAGGTTGAACAGACGGCTGTATTGACTGGTCAATATGCAATTTTATCTGAACGTCTTTTAGCTTACCAAGACCTTTAAAGAGATTGGGGTATCTCTGCATGATGTGTTGGGCCGAAGGACCTGTGACGCTATTGACCAGGTTGACCAGACCCAGAGATATAGCACTCCTGCAGCTGAGAAGTGTGTCTGCGGAGCACTCTACTACATATACAGTGTCGGTGATGGACTTCCGTCAGCTGCAAGTTCTGACTGAAATTTGCCACACAGGGGTAGTGCAGATGCTGAACCATAAGGAAAAATCTTTAGGCTAGTGCTTTGTAGAGCAGGTCTGTTTGGGAGTTGGCTATAGACTGCACGGCTGATGACGTTTACTGATGCCCCCGTGTCTACTAGGGCTTCCACCGGACTACCATTTATCAGGATAAGTCGCCTTGGACTGGTAAGTGCGTGCAGTGTTTGAGATCCCTCTGCAGTCACTGAGAATAGATAAGTACTGTGAGGCTCGTCAGTAAGCTGCAGCGTTTGGATTTTCTGTGACCTGGGTTGTACTGTGGAATGAGGGGATTGTGGTTTGGATCTACACACTTTTGCAAAATGGTTTTGTTTTCCACAATTATGGCAGGTCCCCCCTTTTGCTGGGCAGACATTCTGGTGAGGATACGACCCTCCGCAGTTGTAGCAAGTTGCCCCCTGCATACGAGGCACAGGCGGTCTCTGTGTCAGCTTTGCTATACAAGATGGTGCTTCCACCTCGCACTCAATGTTCTCTATGAGTTTAGCTTGTTTTTCGGCGGTATCATTTACACGTGCTGTTTCAAGCAGTTTTGCTAAAGTCATGGTGGGATCTCTGAGTGCTTGTCTCCGTAACTTAGAGGAGATGCAGCCTTGTAAAATCTGCATTTGGATCTCTTTGTCGACATCTGTAAATTCACAGTAAGCTGCAAGGTGCCGTAGTCGGACATGATATTCATCAATGCTTTCTGTTGCTGACTGCTTTAATTGTCTAAACTTGAAGATTTCAAATGCTGCATTTCTGTGTGGGGAGAAATACTTGCTTAATGCTGCCTTACTGAGCTCATAGTCTTTATCTTCTCCTGTATTAGGCAGAGTAGTGAAGATATCATAGACTTGTTCCCCTGCATAATGTAATAGCATGGCTTTCTTCCTGGTATCATCTGATATGTTCATGGCTTGTAGGAATATATCAAAACGCTTCAGCCATTTCTCCCAACATGCTGCTAGGTTAGCTGGGGACTGATGCACATCAAAAGCAGGGAAGGCAGGTAAACAGGCCATTGTTGTAGAGCTGAAATACCTTTAGCTGATGATGAACGCTTCCTCGTCGCCAGTTGTGGTGTTGTTGTGCAGATGAAGGGAACTCCAGAAGGCCACACAGAGATGCTGGATGGTAGGTTTAAACAGCCATACTTTATTTTCGTTCCTCTCTCCTGCTCCCTTACCCAGGACTTCCTGCTCCTGCCTAGTCTCCTCCTCCCCATTACATCATTGTTACTAGGCAGAAACTGAAACAAGAATAACAGCAAGCCAATCACAGATATAGTAACAACATCACATTAGGCACAAAAACAACAACAAATATACCACAAGATGAAAAAAGAAATGTACCTTAAAAAAAAATGTAAGTAATGAATTGGGTACTATGGACTCTTACATTGTGCACTAATTTGGTCGTATTGCACTCGGATTATGTGACCTTGCATGTGTCCAATTTTTTTCCTCCACCCGGGCTTGCCCGAGGAAAAAATCGTAGAATGCACAATTTGCATCCGATATTTGGATCGCACAAAGCCATGCAAGTCAATGGGTCCATCAAAAAATTCAGACATTTGAGTGCCGTCCTATTTTCACGGATTGACAGAATGGAGAAGATGAAGAAATTTTTTTCCATCTTTTCTTCATCTGAGAAAATTGGATCACACTCTGAGCAGAGTTTGAGCAGAGTGTAATTAGCATAATCTACCCAATTCTCTAGGATAAGAGAAATACGGTCTACAGCCTTTAAGATATTCTCTTGAGGGCCAGACCAGTACAGATGTGTTTGTTTCAATTAACTTTTCTTCCAATGAAGCAGACATCGTCTCTACCAATTTTCCTCCCAGCCGTAAATGTGCTCAGGCCAGCATGGAGAGCGCTCTTCTGTATACACCTGGCAATCTGCTAATCATGCTCACATTCCAGCTTTATGTACCCTACCACAGTTTTACACAGCAAAACGATTAATGGGTCTTGTTGAAACAAAGCTGCAATATAATTTATTATTAGATATGATGATTTGGATTTGGTACAGTACATTAACTCCCGGGACAAGGCACAATGACACAACTGGAGACTGGCATGTCTTTGTGCAGTTCTCATTTGAACGTGTATGAGATTTGATAATCTTCTCCGCATACCAATGCCAAAGGAATGCGGGAGCAGCAAAATTATCTAGAAGTGTGTATCCACTAATATAATAAACAGAAAAATAATTCTGGATTGATGCACTATTGCTTGGTGGTATGTCTGGACAGATCCGAAATGTTGCCATTGAGCATGGTCGAGGCCATAATTCTATGTAAGGAGGCGACAGAGACCATCATATGCTTCCCCCTCTCTGTACATAGTTCACATTTATTACATGCGGTTCCATAGCGTTTACAAGTGTTAATGTGTTCATTTCCTGCAATGTGAATGTATTTGATAGGTGTTATGTACAGAATTAAGGAGAGAATAGAAGGTAGTATAGAATAATAGTGGGATTAGCATAGAGGGGGCATACTAGAGATAGGAAGTAAGAGTATTAGCCTAGGTATAGTCAGCATAGGGGTTTTCCAGACTGGGAGGAGTTACAGAGTAGTGTAGCGTAGAGCAATAGGGTATAGGGCTGGGACTTCCTAGGTAGAGTCAGTTATGATGCTGCAGTGAACAAGGACAGTCTGATAGCCATGGAGATAAGTTTGCTTTGGCAAGAAGGGGCCCCAGGCTGAGTGTCGTGCAGGCGGTCACCAGCTTAAACGGTAACCATTCCGAAGATGATCTGGGGCCTACGGCTGAGACTAGGCGAAGCTGAGATGGCGAGCCTTTTACTTTTTCCTTTTGAAACCGGACAAGGGGAATGGGAGGAAGCTGGTGGGCCTAAAGGCACGTACGGGACAGGGATTGTCCAGGACGAGCAATGTTTACTGGTACAGGACAGTTATTGTCAAGGAAGAGCAGTGATTGCTTGAACAGGACAGAGATTGTCCAGTAAGAGTAGTGATTGCCAGGACCGGACAGGGATTGTCCAGGAAGAGCAGTGATTGCTGGAACTGAACAGGGATTGTCCAGGAAGAGCAGTGATTGCCAGGAAGACAGGGAAAGCCCTAGAAATGTCACTCTGTGCGCACTGTGCTGCATCTGTAACGAAAACCCTGCTGATGAGTAAAGTTAACCTGTTAAGAATGGACACTGTATCTGGAGTTGTTTGTGAGACCCGTGAATCTCAGGCTGGAATGACAGAAGCAGAGGGGACTCCGGCTATTAATGTGAATGTTCTGAAGCGCACGTTGCACATACAGCAGAAAGGACATTACGTTTCATTTGTGGGGCGCCAGGGTGCGGGAACACCACATCTTGTTGCCACGACTACCACCCTGGCCACCTTACATGTACAATAGTGAGGCTTCTATTCAACTGTTCTGCTTCAGTGCATTCACTTTTGGATGGCAGACAACAAACTTTTATAGAAAGCAATCACTATAATTGTCCATGGTGTTAATTTTACAATTCATTTCTCATGTATGAAGAAGTTGCTTTTTGCGGATTTTTCTTTTCACTCTAATTAGAATGCATTCGAACAAAACTGGAATCTCCCTGCAGCAGATGCTAGCTGCTAGATTCTGCCAGTTATTATTACCTAGCTACAAATGCTTCCATTTTCTGTCCTACATTATGATCTGCAGATATAATTATATTTCTATTTTAAGAATTAATAATATCCACTTGTGCTTTATGATATAAACAAATGCTGTATTCCGTAGTTTCAGGGAATCTTTCTACACATTTAGGGGCCAATTCATCAATGCTTTTGCAGCCTTTTTCTGAAGCAAAAAAAATGGTTCTAATAGTGATTTTTTTTCTTTCTACTAGCTTTCATTCATTATTTAATTTGCATCTTTTTTAAAATGGCTTTACTTGGTTAGATTTTTTCTTTTGTTTGCCATTATGGGCATTGTTTTGGTTTGGTTGCATAATTGGATGTGTTTTAAAAAATGTTTCTGTTCTGTTTATAGTCTTATAAATGTGACCATTCTATGTACTGTGTAATGGTGGCATCTGACCATACAGGAACGTGGTCCGATCATGGAGGAGGATGCAAAAGAGAGTATTCAGAAAGGACAGCATACTGTAGAATCAAAGCTGATTCTTTCTGTGAGAAAGCAGAATGTGCAATCCCGTGAAGTCCTGTCTGTATACTCTCTTTGCGTCCTCCCCTGCCCTTTATAAGATTACGTCAGCACAGGACCATTTTTTTTAACACATTCAATTGTGGAAATTAGTTTTAAAATTAAAATGTACTTTATTTGTGGGAAACCCCTTTAATCCCTTCAACCCAAAGCCTTTTTTCACCTTACTGACCAGGCCTATTTTTAAAATTCTAACCACTGTCACTTTATGAGGTCATAACTCTGGAAGGCTTTAATGGATTCGACTGATTCTGATAATGTTTTCTCATGACATATCGTACTTCATGATACTCATAAAATTTCTTTGATATGAATTGCATTTATTTGTGAAAAAAACAGAAATTTGGTGAAAATTTTGGAAATTTTGCAATTTTCAAACTTTTAGTTTTTATGCCCTTAAATCAGAGAGTCATATCTCACAAAATAGTTAATAAATAATATTTCCCACATGTCTACTTTACATCAGCACAATTTTGAAACATTTGTTAGGAAGTTATAAGGGTTAAAAGTTGACCAGCGATTTCTCATTTTTACAACAAAATTTGCAAAACCATTTTTTTAGAGGCCATCTCTCAGTTGAAGTGACTTTGAGGGGCCTATATTACAGAAAATACTCAAAAGTGACACCATTCTAAAAACTGCACCCCTCAGGAAACTCAAAACCACATTCAAGAAATTTATTAACCCTTCAGGTGCTTCACGGGAATTTTTGGAATGTTGAAGGAAAAAATAAACATTTACTTTTCTTTCAAAAATTTTTTCCTTTAGACCTATTTTTTTTATTTTTGCAAGGGTAACAGGAAAATAGACCATACAATTTGTTGTGAAATCTCTTCTGAGCATGCCGATACCCCATATGTGGGGGAAATCTGCTGTTTGGGAACACGGCAGGGCTCGGAAGGGAAGGAGCGCCATTTCACATTTGAATGTTAAATTTGCTGGCATAATTAGCGGACACCATGTCATGTTTGGAGAGCCATTGATGTGCCTAAATAGTGGAAATGCCCAACAAGTGACATCATTATGGAAATTTGACCCTTAGGGAATTTATTTACATGTGTATTGAGCACCTTGAACCCACAGGTGCTTCACAGAACTTCATACCATAAAGCTGTGAAAATAAATAAGGGTAACAAGGAGAAATTGCTCCATACAATTTGTTGTGCAATTTTTCCTGAGTATACAGATATCCAATATGTGAGGAAAACAACTGTTTGGGAGCACGTCAGGGTGTGGAAAGCAAGGAGCGCCATTTGACTTTTAGAATACAAAATTTGCTGGAGTAATTAGTGGACGCCATGTCACGTTTGGAGGGTCCCTGATGTGCCTAAACAGTGGAAACTCCCATAAGTGACACCATTTTGGAATCTAGACCCCTTTGGGAACTTACAGTATATAGATGTGTATTGAACACCAGGTGCTTCACATAAGTTTATATCGATAAGCCGTGAAAATAAAACAAACACATTGTAATGTATGTGATACAGTTCATATAGCGTCTTGTGCTTGGGTGCGATGAAAATACTTGAGACACAGGTTGAAAAAGAAAGTCTTGTATTGCTTCATACAAATTGGCAAAAATAAACACACAGGTTGCAAACACAGAAGCAGGAGACACAGCAGGCCAAAGTAATCTAAGTTCATCAATAACTCTCCACAACAGATTCAGATCTTCTTCTATGTTACCGCAAGTCCATGCAACCGTGAGGCTTTCAAGAGCAGAGTTCAGAGTCCACAAGAGCTCCAGAGTTTCTCAGTAGAAATGGCTGGAGTACAAAGTCCAAGGCTTCAGGAGTCAGAACACAGGTTCACTGCAGGCCAGATTCTGAAGCACTGATTGCTCAGGTGTGGCTGTTTAAGAAGCAAACGGAGAGAATCAGGGCGGGAACATGCAAGCTGGAAAACTCCATTTTAACTGAGGGCAAGATAGCTGCAGCAAAACAGAAAGCAAAATGGCCGACGAACAAACTGAGTTTCAGAAACAGATATACAGAACCTTACATTACTCCCCCTTAGGGGCAACCTCCGGATGACCTCAGACCAGGCTTATGTGGGTACCTCTGATGAAACTGACGGAGCAAGCGAGGAGCATTAACGTTATTGACTGGCTCCCATGAGTTGTCCTCCACTGGGTAGCCCTGCCATTTAATCAGATATTGTAACTGATTTCTATACAACCTGGAATCTAAAATCCTTTCCACCACAAATTCTTCCTGACCATCGACTAGCACTGGGTCAGGGCAAGGAGAAGAACGTCCAGGAAACGTATTGGGTGTTGCAGCCTTTAGTAGGGATACATGAAAGACAGGGTGGATTCTCATAGTTCTGGGCAATTGAAGACGACAAGCAACGGCACTTATAATCTTACTGATTTTATAGGGTCCAATGTACTTATGTCCCAACTTAGATGATGGAATCCTTAACTTAAGATTTCTGGTTGACAGCCAGACCAGGTCTCCTACCTTAAAAACTGGTGCAGGTTTACGAAATTTATCTGCTGCCTTCTTGTACCTTTCCTGAGCCGATTCCAGATTCTCCTTTAGAAGATCCATATTCTTCTGTAAAGTCGTGACTCTTTCAGCCACTGCTGGCAAAGGCGTCTCTATGGGAAATCGTGGTAGAATATTAGGATGATAACCTAAATTAGAGAAAAAAGGAGACTGTTTAGTGGAGGCACTCTGAGAGTTGTTGTAAGAGAACTCAGCCAATGGAAGTAGATCCACCCAATCATCCTGTAGGTGGCAGATAAAACAGCGGAGATACTGCTCCAGGGTTTGATTGGTTCGTTCGGTTTGTCCATTAGTCTGGGGATGAAAAGCAGAAGAAAGGTTTACTTTAATGTCCAATGCTGCACAGAAATTTTGCCAAAACCTAGAAGTGAATTGCACCCCTCGATCCGAAATAACCTCATCCGGTACTCCATGTAAACGAAACACATCTTTAATCATCAAATCTGATGTCTGTTTTGCAGTGGGTAAGCCGACACAAGGGATAAAATGAGCTGCCTTTGTTAAACGATCAACCACCACTAGAATAGTGTTCTTCCCTTGAGAGGTTGGTAATTCGACAATGAAGTCCATAGAAATGGATCCCCACGGGCGGGACGGGGTGGGAAGAGGCTGTAACAGACCAGTTGGTGAAGAGCGAGGTGTTTTGCATCTTGCACAAACCTCACACGAAGTGACATAATCCAAAACATCCTTCCTACAAGTGGGCCACCAAAAGAAACGAGAAAGAAATTCCTGTGTCTTTAGAATTCCTCTATGCCCGGCTATTTTGGAATCATGAATGAGTTGCAATACTCTCAATCTGACTGTTTCAGGTATATACAGACGTTGTCCCAGAATCCACACACCATTCTTAAAGACAAGACTTACGTCCCTTGGGGGTTGAGCCAAAAAAGAATCCGCATGGTATGCTTCCTTGATGTCTTTAATTAGGTCTTGATGATGAATCACTCCTAGGAATCTAGAGTCAGGAAGAATAGTCTTAGGAGGAGTAATTGGACGTGTCTCTGCTGAGTAAATCCTAGAGAGTGCATCAGCCTTTCCATTGCGCGATCCTGGTCTATAAGAAATAATAAAATTAAATTGGTTTAAGAAAAGATTCCAGCGAGCCTGGCGAGGAGTCAGGCACTTAGCCGACCTGATAAACTCAAGATTACGATGATCTGTCAGAACGACTATTTGCTGTGCAGCTCCTTGCAGAAGGTGTCTCCATTCTTTGAAGGCGGCAATAATGGCCAACAACTCTCTATTGCCCACATCGTAGTTCTTCTCAGCCGAAGACAACTGCTGGGAAAAGAAGGCACAGGGATGCAAGACATTCTTCTCACCTGTTCTCTGAGAGAGTATAGCTCCCACGGCACAGTCTGAAGCATCCACCTCTATTATGAAGGCAAGCTCTGGGTTGGGATGTACTAGAATAGGTGCAGTGGTAAATCTATCTTTTAGACGGGAAAATGCTTCCTGGGCTTGGGGGTCCAGGAGAACTTAGACTCTTTCCGGGTAAGTTGGGTGATAGGTGACACTACCTCAGAGAAATTTCTAATGAAACGTCTATAGAAGTTTGCAAACCCGATGAAGCGCTGTACCTCCTTCACATTTCTAGGACTTGGCCAATCATTGATGGCTTGGGTTTTACTTCCATCCATACTAATTCCTTGTGTAGACAGTACATACCCCAGAAATTGAATTTCGGTCTTATGGAATTCACACTTTTCAAGCTTGATGTAAAGATGATTTTGTCTTAGACGTTCCAAGACCATTCTCACATGTCCATGATGTTCCTCTGTGGAGTTAGAAAAAATTAAAATATCATCCAAATAAATTACCACGAATGTATCTAGGAGATCCCTGAAGATGTCATTCACCAAGTGTTGGAAAGTGGCTGGGGCGGTACTCAGACCAAAAGGCATAACCAGATATTCAAAGTGTCCATAGCGTGACCTGAATGCAGTCTTCCATTCATCCCCAGGTCTAATACGGACTAAGTTATAGGCCCCACGAAGATCTAGTTTAGAAAAAATTTTAGCATGTCGCACTCTCTCCAATAACTCAGGGATTAAAGGCAATGGATAACGGTTTCTAATAGTAACCTTATTAAGTTCCCTATAGTCTACGCATGGTCTCAGGGATCCATCTTTCTTCTTTACAAAGAATATGGGTGCCCCTGCAGGAGATGAAGAGGGGCGTATGAAGCCCTTGGCTAGATTTTCGTCTATGTACTCTTTTAAAGCCTTCAGCTCGGGCCCCGCCAGGGGTAGATCTTACCAAAAGGTATCTCTGCTCCAGGCAATAATTCAATTGGACAATCATATGGACGGTGAGGAGGAAGCTGGTCAGCGTTCTTCTTGTCACATAAATCCACATAGTCCTGGTATACAGCTGGTAATTCAGGGACTGACATGGTTCCTTTAGGAACAGAGCAAGCTGAAATTTTTTGACTCATCTGTTTCTCTGGGAAGTGTAATTCCTTGGTCTCCCAGTTAATGGTAGGATTCTGAGCCTGCAGCCATGGTAGCCCTAGAATAATGGGAAAGTGAGGAGAAGAGATAAGCATAAAGGACAGTTTCTCTGATGATCTTTACCCATAAGAACCTTTAAAGGCTCTGTTTCCTGATCCACTGGTCCAGAGGTCAGCAGGGAGCCATCCACAGTTTCCATCTGTACGGGAGCAGCCTTCTTCACTGAACGTATTCCCTGTTTTAGAGCAAAGGAGACATCCATAAAATTTCCACTTGCACCTGAGTCGATCATGGCAGAGCTAGACACCCAGGCTGAGTCAACCCAGAGTTTGATGGAAAGAAAACAGTGAGAATTGTTTTTCTTACAACTCAGCTGGGACACCGCTGAGGAAACTTGAAAGATGGCAGCATTTACACAGTCAACGTCCTCAGAAGTAACGGAGTTTAAGTCCGAGAAATCAAGATCTGCTGCGGCAGCTATCTCTGGAGCCTGAGGCTCGGACCTGACAGATCCCCTCTCGCAACACTCACAATGAATGAGTGCTGCAGTAGTCTTGCGAGAACGGCTGGGACAGTTAATAATAAAGTGCCCTGACTTACCACAGTAAAAACATAGATTCTCCTTAAAACGATGTTCCTTGCGTGCATCACTAACCCGTCGTAGCAAAGAGTCTACCTGCATAGGTTCAGGTTCAGGTTCCCGTGTAATCCTATTCAAAGGTTCCTTAGCTGGAGAGGAAGGTAGGAAAAGGTTAGTACGATTGCTTTCGAACCATCTCTCTTGCCTGCGTTCAGTTAAACGAGTATCAATACGGATGCAGTAGTTAATAAAGTCACCTAACGCAGTGGGAGGGTCGGCACGAGCAAGTTCATCCTTAATTAGTGGGGATAACCCCTTTCGAAAAATAGATTTTTTGGCGGAATTGTCCCAGGTGGTATCAAGGGCCCATCTCCTGAAATCCAAGGCATATTCAGCTACTGAGTGCTTACCTTGGCGCAAAGCTAACATGGCTGCTTCAGCTGTTGCACCTCGATTGGGGTCATCAAACACCTGCCCCATGGCTGAAATAAAGTCATCAAGGTGATTCAAACAATCATCCTCAGTCTCAATCAGAGGGTTTGCCCATATCAAAGCCTTGTTGGTAAGCAACATAACTATAGTAAGCACCTTAGATCGTTCAGTAGGAAATTGTGAAGCATGTGCAGAAAAAAAAAAGATTACATTGATTAACAAATCCCCTGAATTTTTCACGTTCACCACCAAAACGAAAAGGGGGCAACTTGGGAATCCCAGAACTCGGGGCCATGGCAGGAGCCTGGACTTGCCCCTCCAGAACCTCAATCCTGGCTCGCAAATCCTGAGTAGTCTGTCCAACCACTTGCAAATTGTGATTATTTAGGTCCTGAAGATTTGTAAGACGGGTCTTTATATTCTGCAAATCTGCAAGGATACTATCAGTCACTCCACAAAGTTCCTTTATGCGGGCCTCCATTTTCCAGATCTTTTAAGACAGGATACTGGAAGAAGAGGAGAGAAAAAAAAAAACAATAGTGTTCACCTGTGGCAACACTGAAGAAAGAAAAAACTTTAAGGGAACTGCTCACCTGGAATGGTTGTGAGAAGTCACAACCACTATCATCACAGAAAGCTTTCAACCAGACATCTGATATCCAGAGTTTCAGCAGACAAAAGAGAAGAGAAAAAAAAAAAAAACAATAGTGTTTACCTGTGATAACTCTGCAGAAAAAAAAAACTTAAGGGAATTGCTCACCTGGAATGGTTGTGAGAAGTCACAACCACTGTTATCACAGAAAGTACAACCGGACATCCGATATCCACAGTACAGCAGACAAGCCTTTCCAGACCCAGCAGACACTAACGTTTGGCTTCAGAATCTTGTAATGTATGTGATACAGTTCATATAGCGTCTTGTGCTTGGGTGCGATGAAAATACTTGAGACACAGGTTGAAAAAGAAAGTCTTGTATTGCTTCATACAAATTGGCAAAAATAAACACACAGGTTGCAAACACAGAAGCAGGAGACACAGCAGGCCAAAGTAATCTAAGTTCATCAATAACTCTCCACAACAGATTCAGATCTCTTCTATGTTACCGCAAGTCCATGCAACCGTGAGGCTTTCAAGAGCAGAGTTCAGAGTCCACAAGAGCTCCAGAGTTTCTCAGTAGAAATGGCTGGAGTACAAAGTCCAAGGCTTCAGGAGTCAGAACACAGGTTCACTGCAGGCCAGATTCTGAAGCACTGATTGCTCAGGTGTGGCTGTTTAAGAAGCAAACGGAGAGAATCAGGGCGGGAACATGCAAGCTGGAAAACTCCATTTTAACTGAGGGCAAGATAGCTGCAGCAAAACAGAAAGCAAAATGGCCGACGAACAAACTGAGTTTCAGAAACAGATATACAGAACCTTACACACATTTTCATTCAAAAATCTTTTACGCTCCAAATTTTGTATTTTTACAAAGGTAACAGGAGATTTTGGGGTCCATTTTCTCCTGCATTTACTGATACTGTAAATGTGGTCAAAAACTACTTTTGAGGCACAGTTTAAAACTCAGAAGGGAAGAAACACCATATTACAGAGCAGATTTTGCTGAACTTTTTTGAGGGTGCAGGTGCCATGTTACATCAGTAGAGCCCCTGAGGTGCCAACACAGCAGAATCCACCATAAGTGACCCTATTTTACAAACTAAACCTCTCAATGAATTCATCTAGGGGGGTGTTTTGGATCGTTGTCATGTTGGAACGTCCAAGTACGTCCCATGTGCCGCAATATTTCCTGATAATGTGCTGCATTCATTTTTGTAGCTCACACATCCCCAAAACATCAGCGATCCACCTCTGTGCTTTACAATAAGAATGGTATTCCTTTCATCGTAGGCCTTGCTGACCTCTCTCCAAATGCAACGTTTATGGTTGTGACCAAAAATTTCAATTTTGGTCTCATCACTCAAATTACCTTGTTCCAGAAGTTTTGAGATTTGTCTCTGTGCTGTTTTGCGTATTGCAGGCAAGATACTTTGTGGCATTTCCACAGTAATGGCTTTCTTCTGGCAACTCGACCATGCAGCCCATTTTTCTTCAAGTACCTCCTTATTGTGCATCTTGAAACAGCCACACCAATAGTTTTCACAGAGTCTAGTATTTCATCTGACGTTATTTGTGGGTTTCTCTTTGACTCCTGAACAATTTTCCTGGCAGCTGTGGACAAAATTTGTGTTGGTCCACCTGTCCGTAGTTTTATTTTTACAGAGCCCCTGATTTTCCAATTGTTAATCACAGTTTGAACACTGCTGACTGGCATTATCAATTTCTTGGATATCTTTTTGTATCCCTTTCCTGTTTTATACAGTTCAGCTAGCTTTTCCCATAGATCCGTTGACAATTCGTTTGCTTTCCTCATGACTCACAATCCAGAAATGTCAGTGGCTGGATGAAAGATGCAAGAGTCTGTCTGGATCCCAGAAACTCACTCAGCTTTTATGCACAAACACTGATTTCAAGCGAACAGGTCACAGGTGAGGATGTTACCTTCAGTAGCCATTCAAACCGATTTGTGTTAACTTCTGTGCACGTTATCAGGCCAAAATCACCAGGGTATGTAAACTTTTGATAAGGGTCATTTGGATGTTTTAGGTTGTCATTATGATTTAAAGAGAAAACACAGTAGTTTGACTATAAATGCCTTCATCCAAACATTAAACATGAGAGGAGAAAAAGTTTTGATGTTATCATTCATATTCTATGAAAAAAGGCCAAGAAATCAAAAATTCTGCTGGGGTATGTAAACTTTTGAGCACAACTGTACATTTTAGACATAGTTTCCTGGAATGCAGATTTTCCTGGAATAGTTTGCGGATTCCATATAAAGAACTCCTGAGTGCTAGAAAAACAGAATCCCCCTCAAGTGACCCCATTTTGGAAATTATAACTCTTTGGGAATTTTATCTACAGATGTAGTGATGATTTTGACTCCATGGGTGTTTTACAGAAGCAAGCAGCAGTGGATGTTGCTGAGTGAAAATTGCAAACTGCCATTGTAGTGATCAGTGTTTTATGCCCAACTCATGCTTCTGGAGACACACACTGATAAATTAGGCAGGCTCTCATCACTACAGAAATCCCAAACATGTGGGTGCTAAATATGGTTTAGGCTCATTGGGGCTCAGAAGGGAGGGGGCATATGGATTTGGGAGTGGAGAATTTGCTGAATTTCTTTTGGAGGGTGAGGAGCCATTTTGCTTTTCTACAGCCTGTGTACTACCAGGAATGTGGAAGCCCCCTAAAATTTCCGATAACAGATGACAGACCTGAGTGTCGACTTGCTTTTTTTGTGGACTGAGTGGATGCTTTTATTGGAAACATTTTACATAATGTTTGGGATCACAGTTATCCGCCGCTCTATGCTGATACTTACTTTGAGGTTTCCATCTACAGTACAGATCAAAAGTTTGGACACACCTTCTCATTCAACGATTTTTCTGTATTTTCATGACTATGAAAATTGTAGAATCACACTGAAGGCATCAAAACTATGAATTAACACATGTGGAATTATACATTACACTTTACAAAAAAGTGTGAAACAACTGAAAATATGTCTTATATTCTAGGTTCTTCAAAGTAGTCACCTTTTGCTTTGATTACTGCTTTGCACGCAGAAAAGGTGAACGGATGGACTCTACATGCCTGGTTCCCACCGTGAAGCATGGAGGAGGTGGTGTGATGGTGTGGTGGTGCTTTGCTGGTGACACTGTTGGGGATTTATTCAAAATTGAAGCGGTGAGCGGTCCAGCTCACCCCAAACTATCTCGATTGGGTTCAGGCCTGGTGACTGTGGAGGACAGGTCATAAGGCGTAGCACCCATCACTCTCCTTCTTGGTCAAATAGCCCTTACACAGCCTGGAGGTGTGTTTGGGGTCATTGTCCTGTTGAAAAATAAATGATGGTTCAACTAAACGCAAACCGGATGGAATAGCATGCTGCTGCAAGATGCTGTGGTAGCCATGCTGGTTCAGTATGCCTTCAATTTTGAATAAATCCCCAACAGTGTCACCAGAAAAGCACCCCCACACCATCACACCACCTCCTCCATGCTTCACAGTGGGAACCAGGCATGTAGAGTCCATCCGTTCACCTTTTCTGCGTGCAAAGCAGTAATCAAAGCAAAAGGTGGCTACTTTGAAGAACCTAGAATATAAGACATATTTTCAGTTGTTTCACACTTTTTTGTAAAGTGTAATGTATAATTCCACATGTGTTAATTCATAGTTTGATGCCTTCAGTGTGATTCTACAATTTTCATAGTCATGAAAATACAGAAGAATTGTTGAATGAGAAGGTGTGTCCAAACTTTTGGTCTGTACTGTAAATCTCTGAGTGACGTGACAGATGAAACCCTCGATGTATCCATTCAGTATAATAAGGCAGCAGAGGTACTCTGGACTCCGTCTGGACTCTGTTCAGTGGTGTCCTTCTTTTCAGAAGTGCACAAAACTGTGGCCGACGGCACTTTTATTCAATCCTAAAAAGACGGACACCGCCAGATCACAAGTCACATGGCGTCCACAATGCCTCCTTTTGCCTCATAGGGAATCTTCCGCTGGGGGTTCTTCAGTCTGAATCACGTATTTCAGAGATCTACACGGAAACCCCGGTGTAAGCTCTCAGCGTAGAGTGCAGGATAAACACGCACCAAGTCTTACTGCGATCTTTGGGAGGCAGAATTAAAAAATCAACAGCATGTGAATAATTGGTTTTATTCATGTTTTACGCTGTTCCTTGTGCAGTATAAGGGAATAGACAACTCTATTTATTGGGTTGGTACGATTACAGCGATACCAGATATATAATCGGGTTTTTATGTTTGGCTGCTGTCACACACTAAAAGACGCTTTTTATTGCGTAAACTAGTTTTTGCATCACCATATTTTGAGAGCTATAATTTTTCCATATTTTGGCCGACAGAGTCATATGAGGTCTTATTTTTTGCTAGACGAGTTGACATTTTTTATTGGTACCATTTTCGGGCACATGATATTTTTTGATCACTTTCTATTCCATTTTTTGGGAGACTGAATGAACAAAAATCAGCAATTCAGGAAATGCGTTTTTTTTTTTTTTATACCGTTCCACGTGTGTTAAAATTGGTAAGGCAGCTTAATTCTTCGGGTCAGTACGATTACAGCAATACCCCATTTATATCTTTTTATGCTTTGGCCCTTTTACACAATAAAAACTATTTCATAGAAAAAATAATTATTTTTGCATCGCTTTATTCTGAGAGCTATAACTTTTTATTTTTCTCCTGATGGATCTGTATGATGGCTTGTTTTTTGTGAGACAAGATGACATTTTCAGCTGTACCATTTTTATTTACATCCGTCTTTTTGATCACATTTTATTGCACTTTTTGTTCGGCAATATGATGGTAAAGCATTGTTTTTTGCCTCGTTTTTTATTTATTTTTTATGGTGTTCACTTAAGGGGTAACTAGTGGGACATTTTTATAGAGCGGGTCGTTACAAATGTGGTGAAACCAAATATGTGTACTTTTATTGTTTATTTTTTATTTACATAAATAAATGTATTTATTGGAAAAGTATTTGTTTCTTTTTTGCTTTATATTTTGAGATTTGAATAAAAATATTTGACACTTTTTAATTTTTTTTTTTACTTTTTTACATTGTCCCATCCTGGGACATCACTGTATAGTGTCAGATTGCTGATCTGATACTCTGCAATGCTTCTGAACTGCAGAGCATTGGAGCAGCATCTGACAGGTAGGGAAGGAGGTGTCTCAGGTGCTGCTCTCTGCAGGCACTGCGAAGCCACCTTACCTGAAGGACCCCACATCCATCTTGTGGCTGGGGGTCTCCATGAAGACCATCAGGACAACGCGATTACATTGCGTTGTCCTGATGGAAGTGAGCAGGGAATTTGTTGCTCCTACTACTGACAGCGGCATCAGCGGGGTTAAATGTCCACGATCACTGCTAGCACCAATAGTGGGTGTTGCTGCGGGTTGTCAGCTCTCACACAGAGCTGACACCCGCACCCGATCGCAGCGGCGCTCAGAATGAGACTGCACAATTATGCCACTATACATATATTGCTGTCTGCGGGAACACAGCTCCCGCAGAGCAGCCTATGCACAAGTGCATGTCGGGAAAGGGTTAATGTTTTAGCTGAATACAATAAATGCAACTTTTTGAAATAAAACATTTTTGCAGAATTGTACACAATTACCCTAGTAAAATACAAAATACGTCTCCTTTTTTTTGTACATCTGAAAGCTAATGTGCTAAGTGCCAACAATGAACTGTTGGTGTATTTTTTCCACTTCATTTTTTAGTTGGGCAAAAATATGCGGTGTATTACAATTCCAGCAAAGTGTATGTGATTTATAGAAATCTCATGCCCATTGTGCTTTTCTTACACAGTATCAACTAACTTGCAGTGCATTTTCTTAAATCAGCAACGTGTCAAATTATCTTGCGGTAAATATACCTTTGATTTTGCAGATTTTACCCATAGACTTGCATGAGATGAGGAAATGCATTTTCAATTAGTTTCCCATAGCAGACATGCACTAAAAATACATGTAAGAAATACCACACAGAAACAAAAAACACAGCATCAAAAATGAGATAAAAAAGCATGTAAAAAATTCAATTAAAAATGCAAGTAAATTAAATAAGCTAATTGGTGCAAAAAATGCTGCAGAAAATCTGCAACATCAAAAATGCACCAAATACACATGATGGGTACTTAGGCAGGGGTCACACTGTCGAGAAACTCGCACTCAATTACCGGCACTGCATGTATTTCTATGCAGCCGCACACTCCGGTCCCGAGTGCCGGAGGTATTGCCTGGTATTGAGGTCTATGCAGCTGCACCCTCCGGTCCCGAGTGCCGATGGTAGTGCCGGGTATTGAGGTGCGAGACTCGTGCGAGTTTCTCGCAAGTGTGACCCCAGCCTTATTCTGAAAGGAAAAAAAAAGCATTTTCCTAAAGTGAAATATTGATATCACTCCTATGTTAATCAAGTTATTAACTCCCACGTTAAAAATGCTGGGACAAGTTTGTAGCCTTCAGCCCCAATCAAAGAGACTGCAGTAACCCCCACTGCAGTGTGATATGTATCTTCTGTACTAATCAGTATGTTTCTAGATTATTTTCATAGATTGTGAGTTAAAATAAGTACCTCTCTTCCTAATCAAAAGAAACCATACAACTTTGCGCTGCCCTTTTTGACCATTTGAGATAGTTTTACTTAAAGAAATTGTTTTAAGTGATGTAAGCTATATCTAGACTGACCTGTCTGGTCCTGTGTCTAGGAGATGCGCAGTTTATAAGAGTTAAGAGGAATGTAACATTTCTTCTTTTAAGCTTGTGCTTGGCCGTGACACCATTTATTGCTTTAAACCATTTTCCCACGATGTCATGGCATTGGAAGGAGTGTTTTGATTGTCTTAACCCATAAAATATATTTATATTATTTTCATTCGTGATAATCATTCACTAATTGACTGATAAATCATTATCGCTTTTACTATCCAGACATGTAACCTGAAGCATACAAATGTATAAGGCTGGGTTCACATTGCGTTAGGGGCCATGCGCTGAGCACAACCGTTACATAGCGGCACTAATGCTATGTAACGGATGCATTAACGCAGCCGCCGCAATAATAGTAACGCACCCTAACGCATGCTGAAATCGGCATGCGTTAGTGATGATGCGTTACTATATGACGCACCCTCAAACGCGGTCTGCAGCGTTTTCGGGTGCGTCGGGTCTAGCGCACAGCGAACAGACGCATTCGCTGTGCATAGACCTGTATGGCTAACGCATGGTAGCGAAATGCTACCATGCGTTAGCGCATACCGTTAGCGCTAGGGCACAAAAGATGTAAAAAATGACATCAGCATTAGCGCATCCGTTTAATGGATCCATCTAACGCAATGTGAACCTAGCCTAATGCTGGTGTCTTGTGTGGCAAAAGGGTTTTGGGTGTGGTTGTGCTTCCTTCCTCAGTAGCCCCAAACAGCCAAGCTCCTGTCATAATCTCTTTTTCCACAATAGGTTCTGAGAAATTCTGAGGAATGCTCCTTTTTATTAAGGGGTTGTCCAGTCTTAGGCCGGCGTCACACTGGCGAGTGTGATGCGAGTTAGTCGCACGACTAACTCACATCAACATCCGGCACGGCCGCCCGCTCTCAGACCCGAGTGTGCGGCTGCATAGAAATATATGCAGCCGCACACTCGGGTCTGAGAGCGGGCGGCTGTGCCGGGTGTTGATGCAAGTTAGTCGTGCGACTAACTCGCATCACACTCGCCAGTGTGACGCCGGCCTTCAGCTGCAAGTCTGCGGTCACCCTATGCGACTGCAGATTTATCCTCACTAAATCCTCAAATCGTGTGCATTGCCAGAGCCAGGTGCAGCAGTCATGTGACGATCATGTGATTTGCATATTTCTGGCCACATTCCAACTAGACTGTAATGTAAATACATTTGGATTGAGTGAGGCCAGACCCATTTAGTGACCACCCTCTGTTCCCGGGACCTGAGAACCCTCACAGCGCACAATGTGTATGATATGAGAATTCACAAATCTGCACTCACAAACAATATATTTCCTCTTGAAGGGTAGCTATAATTTAATTAAATTTTTTACATAGTATAGGTGTCATGACACCGCTGTTGGGTGACCCGGGACCAGGGCTCCTTTACTGGCCCTAACACTAGAGGGTGCCTTAGCTCGCCCTGTTCCCCGGGACACTTCATATGGCGATAATGCTGGGGCCTCCGCCCTTGCCTTATCTCCTAAGTTAGCCCTCCATCTGTTCTCTTCCCTCATCCAAGTAAAAGGGAGCGTTACTGTGCACCTCAGTACACCAACCCGACAAACAGGGGTAACTGAAAACTCTACACACACAAAATATTCACTCATATATAAGAGATGAATCCACCAGTGTGTGCAGGAAGGGGGAGAAACCAAAATAGGGAAGAATAAGGAATTATCAAGCGTACAAACCAAACAACAGTCGCTTATAACTCCTCCAGCTCTCCTCATATGAGCTCCTCTCCCACCGTTAGCCATGCAGCAAGAGCTAACTCTGACGAGGATTAGCAATAGAACCCAGATTATATAGGGAAAAGGAGTGGCTAACCGAGCACAACTGAGAACAGGGATTTCCAACTTGGCTGATTAACCCCTATTCTGCCAGAAGAAATAAACACGTTTAATAAGACAGAGAAGTGCTTCTTCTCAGAGCTGGAGTAGGAACAACCAGACGCTGCGGTCTTCTGGCTCTGCTCCGTCATGGTAACCCCAATAGGCAATGCTTTGTGCTGCTGAGCTGTCCTGGGATCCTCACCTATTGGTCAAAACACCACTCTCTAGTGTACAGCTCTTGCATGAGCTACGCACAGACCGGTGTACTGACATATTGATCAGTCTCTGGGTCTTTACATCTACCTGTGTGTGCGACTCACATAGTAGAGCAGTAGTGTGACTGATCTGTGGGACCCTCAGGACCCCACCGATCAGCAGCACATAGCAGCCATTGCACCAAAAAAAGATTACTAACTGATTGTTACCCATTAAGTGAATGAAGGAGGATTAATATTCCTCTTAAGGGATTTATTTATGTATCCTTGGCTCTCAGCCTACCAGATGGAAAACTTACCCAAAGACATATGCCATCACGTCCACAACACAAAAGGGAGATTCAATTATTCAATTAGTATAGTTACTGTTTTATCTTTACACCCATAACCAAAATATAAATGTGCCCTTCAGAGGAGTCTCAACTCTTCTACAAATAGCAATCCCACAATGACCTAATGGATATAACACAGTAATTTCCATGGCTGTACTATTGATATTACATTGTAGGAAGACATTGTACAGGAAAGATAGCTGGGATCAGTGTCTGATTTGGTTGACAAGGGCCCACCAGTCACATCCTCAACAGGGCCCCACTTTTCAGCTACTTGCAAATATAAATTTATCCTCATTTATAAGACTCCATAGCAATAAATTGTGGTGATTGGTAAATTAAAAAGATGTTGCCTTTGCCTGTATATGGTTTATCACTTGTATTTTGCCAAGTACTACTCATATAAGAGGGTGGTGGCTTATTCCTGCACAGGGGCCCATCAGAGGATTGTCCTGTTCTCCTGTGGGCCAGTCCGAACCTGGTTGGGACATAGTACTAGAGCGATGTAAAGCCGTTGTACAGCTGTACTATAATGCAATGCCATATACAATGATTGAGGCCATTTAAGTCTGTAGCAACCCATGGGTACACATTCTTACATCTGTATATTATATCACTCACTACCACAGAAAATTGTAGTGATAAAATGTTTATGAGGCAGTCAGCAGAACAATAATATTACATATGTCAGCAATAGTAAGACATATAAGCAAAGCAATTCTTTTTAATATTTGGTTGATGTTGATCATGTATTATCAATGTTGACTCCTCCATATAAACACAAAAGTTATCTTGGAAAGGAATTATAGTTACACAGCGATTTGTTGGCTTTCTTTTAATAAACTGAATTTTCATCCTGCCAACTCAGTACCTTCTGAAGCAAAATAATGTGTCACTCATATGCAAAGGGAATGCTACTAAAAGCCTTATTGATTCCTAGTGAAGTGATCCGTTTCATCTATGGAGACTTTTCTCATTAAGAAATAGAAGGGAGAAGATTAAGCAAGGTATTAAAAATGGCCTGTTTTAGAGATAAAAAGCATGCTTATTGCACAGAGTTTACAAAGAAGCCAGAAATGGTTTGAATCTAGAATTTGGCATGACAAAGACAGAAAATACTAAAGTCAGCTTTTCACCATGTTTTGTAAAAAAAATTATATAAACAGTATGAACAATAAATCGCCCCTGACGGGTATCAAAATATATTACTGAGTAAAAACATGTTTCAAACTATAATGTTCTTATATTTTGCAAAAATGTTTATAAGACCTCATGCACACAGCCGTAGTACTACAACCTACAGAGGCCGATCTGCATCACATGGAGGTTGTACAGCGCTATGCTACATGGTGATATGGCATTAATTCACTGTCACACAAACTCTGTGCTCATAATTCTGATATCTAATAGCCACATTTACCCAGTGATATCACGACCCAAGATTAGACATAAAACTAGGTATAGTCAAAAAGATCTACCGTACTTTGATATGTTGTGCAACCACTGTACTGCTTTGGTCACTTTATTTGGGTTGATTTGATTATCCTGATAAATTCTACAGGTTATGAGAAATCAACACTTTTATGGAACAAATTTGACTAAACTAGTTTAGAATAAAAGTTTTCAAGACATCAACATAAACTAGTTGCACTTTTTGACTCTAAACTTTCTGTAAGTATTCTGTCATGATAGTATATGAATATACTTACCACAAATAGTGTAGTGTCATGGCAGTGTAGCCTCTTTATTCTTCAAAGTACAGATTAAAGGGAATCTGTCAGTAGTACCAACCCTCTTAAACCATCTATATGTGCATTTAGAACATAGGAAGATGAATAAAATGATACCTTGATATCTGTAGTCCAATGTCAAATTTCAGGAAAATCCACGTTTTTTCTTCTTATGTAAATGAGCTGTTCAAGACTATGGGCCGGATACTGATCTGCATGAGAGTCTGCCTCCAGAGCTTATTTTAAATAAAAGGGGGAGTTATCAATGTGACACATGTAATGAGTGACAGCTCTCCTGATCTCACTGCAGAGCTGTGTGTGACTATAACTAACACATCTGCAGGTTTCCCTCAGCTTCAGCTTCTAGCTCACAGGCAGATAGGGTTGCAAAATTGTTCTAATAGAGCAGACCTGTGAGAAGCTGCAACAAATGTGTTTGTTTGAAGACAAAGTTCAGTTCAAATGTTCAGTGTTAGCTGCATGTCTCACACTGGTAATGCCCCCTATTATTAAAAATAAGCATTGGAGGCAGATTCTCATGCAGATCAGAATCTGGCCCATAGCTTGAAATAGCTCATTTTCATATAAGAAAAGTGTGGATTTCAGATGGCAAATATCAAGGTGTCTGTTATGATTTGGTAGCTGAGGAGAGCAGGCAAAAAAGGAAATACACCAGAGAGGTTGGAATCTATGGGATTGCAGTACCCTGACTAACCACCACAACTAAAGGCAGCCGTGGAGCGTACCTACGTTGGTCCTAGACGCCTCGTCACAGCCTGAGAAGCTAACTACACCTAAAGACAGAAAGAGGAAAACTATCTGCCCCGGAGCAGATCCCCAAAGAACATAGAAAGCCCCCAAACATGTAATGGCGGTTAGACAAGAGGAAAATACAGACACAGACAGAAAATAGTATGAGCAAAGGTTGGGGCCCAATCTTCCTAGACAGAAAAAGAATAGGAAGGTCACTTACTGCAATCCCAAAAAACCCTGAAAAGTACCAACTCTACTAATTACAAAAACACCTGAGATCACACGACCTCTACCACCTAAATTAGTTCTCTGGTGTAACAAAACTAAACAGCAGCCACTGAAAAAAACTGGAAAAGGCAAAAGAACAAACAACAGTGGCTGAACTAAACTGAGAGGAGCACAAGCCCCGGAGGGGACCCGGCAGACCCCCACAGAAGTGCAGGACAAAATGCAAAAAGCAAGCACAAAAAACTAAAAGAAGAAAATGTCTTATCTGTTAGCAGAAGATGCAGGCACGAAACAGCAAGCTACAAAGTGAACAGGAATCAAAGATGAGACCAGAACAATTGATCACCGGCAACCCTGATGGGAGGGAACCTCCCTTATATAAGACCAGTCAGTAACACCTGATCGCCAATCTTCACAATCTTCATTGGATAGTTCAGTACTGTTTGTAACCACCAGAGGGAGCTTCTGCTCAGAATTCATTTCTAGCACATTCACAACAGGTGTCATTTTAGTATGCTTCTTATGACCTACATGCCCATATAGACATTGTAGACAGTTCAGGGGGTATATAGCTCTGGGATCGCCGTCTCGGGTAGACGGAGTGGCATAAAGAGTCCAATCACCGACAGCAGCACTGGTGCAAACTGGCTTCAACCAGCTTTTATTAAAGTCCACAGCAATAAACATAAAACAAAACCATAAACCAAAATCCTAAGCCTGGCAGGCTGCTACCTAGACACATATAAGTACAGACACCGCACACTAGGAAGAGAATTTTTTAGATGCTGAAGAATAGTGTATATTTATTTAACAAATCAGGCAGCATTTAGAGACAGAAAATAAAGCGATTCATAACGTTTCGGCCCTATCCAGGGCCTTTGTCAAATCACGCTTATTTGAAAGTCCAGTGCCGTATATAGAAAATATGCATGGGGTGAGGACCAAATTGAAGTCCTAATTCTTATTTTGAGATTTATTGTTATAAGAGATGGTCCGCTGCAAGAGATCTCAGTGTGGAGGGAGTAGTATATATAATAGTAGTAGCGCTTAAGTAAAGTTGCTGGTGGGACCTCAGTGTGGAGCTGAATGTGCTCCCTGGTCAGCCGTGCTGTAGGAAGAGTCGCTTGTGAAAGGCAGCGCTCCCGCGCTTAGCCTGGACTGGATGCGCATCCTTATGCGACCCAGCTAAGAAACCTAGCCGAGATATACACCCCGTCCAGTACGCACCCCTTCACTGTCTCACAACAGCTTAAGAGGGTTTTTCCTACTGACAAATTCCCTTTAAATGTGGTGATTAGTGGTAAACCACATGCAGTTACTGCTGCTTGTCATCACAATGTAGCCTCAATTTATGAATTCTAATTTGTGTATAATTATCTTTCATTTAATTTTGGTTCAGTAACATGTAACATTAAAAATCATTGTCTATTAGGACTAAACTTATTGTAAGAATGTATAATTCATTTAAAGGGTTATTCCCAAATAGTAAGTTTAATGCTATCCAAAGGATTGGATAGTAGGGGTGGGATTCAGCTACCTGAACCAGTTTTTTTTTTTTAAATCAGTCGATTTGCTAAACAGGTGGAGAAAGAATGCCCTGATCCAGTTCTCTTTTAATATTCAGTGAAGAGACAGCTTAGTCTTTGTCTCCTGACACTTGCCAGAGAGCAGAGCACATGAAAGAAACAGACTACGGAGCTTTCAGAGCTATGATGCAGTTATGTGACCATGTTTCCTGCTGCACATGCCTACTTATGGTGTCACATGACTGCATCCGCGTTCTGACAGCCCCGTACTTGGCTTTTTTCCTGAGCTATGCTGGTCTATCTTGTGAGGGGTAATGTCACCAGGAAGGGCAGGAACCTCCAACAATCGATTGCAGAGGTCATAATAGGAAGAAGCAGTGCACGAATTTACAGGTAACCTAGAAGAGTGTTAAACTGCAGGATTTGACTGTTATGCAGCACAGAGCTATATGGAGATGAGAAGAGTGATATACTGCAGGAGCGGACTGTATATAGAGGGACTCAGAGGAGTGATAAACTGCAGGATATGTCTGTTGATAGAGGGGCTGAGAGGAGTGATGTACTGCAGGATAGAACAGTATCTAGAGTGGCTGAGAGTGGTAATACACTGCAGGATTAAGGGTGTACATAGAAATCATGGGGCCCCATAGCAGAAGTTCTAATTGCCACTTCAAAAAAAAATTGAATAATTGTCGTGGTCACAGAAGAGCATATCTAACAACTTTCCAGCATTTACTTAGTAATTTTCCTTCTGCTGAAGTCCTAGATTCCTCTTTCATTGCACCCATAAAGTATGATGTCAACAAAAGTGACCCCAAACACAGTATGATACTCCTATGGTGAAGTCCTCCACATTAGCGTCCACATGCACAGTATAATGACCCTACTGTACCCCACCTCAACTCCCAAGGCAAAGTATGGTGACCTCAGCACAGTATAATCCCCCAACTGTGACCTCCACACAGTCTCCCATGCAGTATAATGGGCCTAAATACAGTATAATAGCCCCACACTGTATAATGGCCCCCACACAGTCCTCCACACAGTATGGTGGACCCCACACAAACCTTCACACTGTATAATTGCTCACATACAGTATAATGCCCTACCACATAGCACTCCAAATATTATAATGGCCCCATATAACCTTCCACATAGTATATTTCGCCCCTATAATCCTCCATATAGTATAATGCACCCCATAATCCTCCATATAGTTTAATGTGCCCCATAATCCTCTATATAGTATAATGCACACTCCATAATCCTCCACATAGTATAATGTGCCCCCATAATCCTCCATATAGTATAATGCACCCCTCTATAATCCTCCATATAGTATAATGCACCCCCAATAATCATACATTTAGTCTAATGCACTCCCCATGGTCCTCTATAGAATATAATGCACCCATACATGGTCATCCATGCAGTATAATGCACTCCCCATGGTAATTAGAATATAATGCACCCACCATGGTCCTGCATACAATAGAATGCACCCCTCACGGTCCTCAATAGAATATAATGCACCACCCATGGTCCTCCATACTATATAATGCGCTCCCCATGTTGAGTAATGTATTACTGCAGGATGGAGCTGAATAGAGGGTCTGAAAGTGATATATTTCAAGATGGGTTTTACATATAGTGGCTAAGAAAAGTAATATACTGCGAGATTAGGCTCTGTAAAGCAGGGATGAGGACAAGTATGTACTGCAAAAGGGGGTTGTATATTGGGGACTGAAGGGAATGATAATCTGCAGTTTGGGGCAGTACACAGGATAGAGGGGCTGAGAGGAGCAATGTACTACAGTATGGAGCTGTATTCAGGAAGCTGAGTGGATGCACTCCAAGATGGGGCTGTATGCAGGGGAATTGAGAGTAGCAATGTACTACAGGAAGGAATTATGTATTGGGGGCTTAAAAGAATGATTTGCTGCAGGAAGAGACTGTACATAGAGGGCTGAGGAGTGATATGCTACATGATAGGGCTGTATATAGCGGGGCTGAGATCAATGATGTCCTGCAGAAGGGGGTTGAATATTGGAGTATTGGGGGACTGAGGAGGAAGATGTTCTGCAGGAAGTGGCTGTATTTAGAGTGTGTGGTGGTCATAATTCAAAAGGTAGAACATTGTGACTGTCAGTTCATAAAGGAGGGTGGTGTAGTTGTCATAGATCGTAAGGCAGGACTGTGTGGTAGTAATATGTCAGAAAAGAGGCCGTGTGGGGGTCATATTTTATGAAAGAAACAAAATGAGGAGCAACTATTTATTCAGAGGCACAGCATGGGCAGATATTTTTATGAACTGTTGGTGATTCTGATGCTATATTCATGTACTATTATTGGTTTTGATCCTGCACAGATGTAGCAATCCATTGTTTGTTGATGATATGCTACATGGCTATGCTAATAAAGTAATGAGCTTTCCGACAAGTTAAGGATAACTACATCTATATTTATGTTAGGGGCATTAAACTTTTCCATTTTGTTTGGGGCAGAAATATAGGAGTCAAACCTCAGTGTGCTATGTAGTCCTTATAGCTTCTGTAATCTATTCTATTATTTCTAAACACTGTTTTTTGGTGATCACTTTGTATCTCCGTTCATACTGCACCCACACACACAAATGATACACCATTTGAAAGGTAAACTTGCCCCCTTCAGCAACAAAATAGCCAAACAAACCACACATCCACGGTTTGATCACAAAATACAGTTTAAACATTAATTTTCATAAACCTGCAGTAAGGAAAAATGACCTGCAGGTGGCACCACAGTACCCCAAAGCACACTACCACAAAGCTGCATACAGACATCACAAACAAATACAAACATTTGCCTTGGGGGCTTTCCAGCTTGCCGAAATGCTTGCCCAGCCTATTTTAGCCAAATTGGAGAATTGTACACTTCACTGCAGGTGAGGCACATATGCAAACACATTTGTAAACATGCACTGCCTATTGAATTGCACACTTGCTCCGTTCATACTCCACCCACACAAAAAAATGATACACCATTTCAAAGGTCAAATTACATGCAGGTGGCAGCACACTATCCCAAAGCACACTACCACAAAGCTGTTTACAGACATCACAAACAAATCCAAACATTTGCCTTGGGGTCTTTCCAGCTTGCTCAAGTGCTTGCCCAGCCTATTTAAGGCACATTGGAGGATTGCACACTTCACTGCAGGTGAGTCACATATGCAAACACATTTGTAAACATACACTGCTTTTTCGCTGATTACTTTGCCCCACACACACAAATGATACACCATTTGGTAAACTTGCCCCCTTCAGCAAGAAAAGAGCCAAACAAACCACACATTCATGATTTTATCACTAAATACAGTTTAAACATTTATTTTCATAAACCTACAGAAAGACACAATGACCTGCAGGTGGCACCTCAACCGGAAGACATTTTTTGGCCTCTACTTATCAAACCAATTTATTGTATTACCAATCTACATATATAAATACCTGTCTGTGTTCATCATCTCATGAAATACATTTACATTTGACCAGCTTGCTTTTTCTGAAATTGCCTGCACCCCCAATGACCAATGTGCAAAATTTCTGCAAGGGCCTAGCTAGTCCTGTGAAATATTTGTATAACACAGTCTACTCTATCAGTACTCAAACAGGCATTACTGTGTGCTATTTGTGGTGTTACATAGCACTGCAGGGGATATCTCCTACATTACCTGTAGGATAATGTGCCTTTAATTTTGGTTGCAATTGCTGATTTTATGGCTGAGGAGTGAGGAAGGGACTTGTAACTGGGTCTGGTCAGAAGAAAGGGGTGAGGTCTGAAAGAAAGAGTGTAACTTCCCACATGAAAACAGGCAGCCTGTGGTTAAAAATGTCAATCCCACTCTTGGATAGGAGTAACTTTCTGACTGCTGGTGGTCCCAGTAATGGACTCTGAGCAATCGTGAGAACAGGAATAGCTGAGTGCAGACCTAAACTTCCTCCTGCAGTCCCACAGACAATGGAATGAAGTTCAAGCATGTGTACCTCCACTCTATGCGAGAGATGGTTTTACCGAAACAATTTCCCGGATTACGTGGCCAAAAGAAATTATGGTTTTGGGAGAAAACTTAGGGAGTAACTCTTGATGAAACTGTGGATGAGAACGGTGAAACTGAAGTTTCTACATAAGACCACAAGTGAAAATAGATAAATTAAGATAAAGATAACATACTTGATCTTTAAAAGGGTTGTCCAGTCCAAATCGATAAGTCTACAGTCACTCTGTGTGACTGCAGACTTATGAATCCCCCAGGGTATTCACTGGCTTCTGAACCAGGACCAGAGGGTATGTATGAATTATATGTATTCCCAGAAGGTGGGCGTGGCCTTGCTCCGATACACTTGTATTAAACGAGGCCGCGCCCCAACGCAAGAGTATAGGAGCGAGGCCACACCCACCATCCCGGAATATATATAACTCATACATACCCTCTGATCCCAGCTCAGAAACTGGTGAATCCTCTGGGGGAATTCATAAGTCTGCAGTCACACAGAGTTACTGCGGACTTATCGGATTTGGACCAGACAACCCCTTTAATGTAAATGTATGAAAATTAGAACGTTTAATGCCTCTTCGGACGTCTAATGAAGTCAGCTCCAGTTTTTCCCTAACATAGAATGAAGGCATCCATGACCTAATGTTGTAATGTGAACAATGTCTATAAATGTCAGTAATTTGCAGACACTGTTCAGTATACTAGGGAGGCGAGGCACAGCTGTGTTGTAGCTTCAAAAACATATCTTGAGTATCATTCACTGTTAAAGAATATTCTAAGATTCATGCACACTTCCATGGTTACTATTTTCTATATGGATTCTTTGCACAGTGGTCAAAATCGTAATAACGATCTGAGGCATTTACTGGCTACTGTAGATGTGAAAAAAATGCATATTTTCCTGAAAGGGGTTGTTCACCTTTGGGAACAATGACTGCATTTGAGTTTCAGTATACATTTTGCACTGCTTGCCTTCTATAGCCTCTGTGTTGCTGTGTATTTTGCTGGCTGCGGAATGAGTTACGTTTGATTGTGTCAGTGATCTTGTTATCACTTCTCATAACTATTTTATCTCTTTTTCCCTTTTTCTGAGCTCCTCCTAGATTTTTGACCATAGACCACATCAAAGTAGAATGTGAAGAGAAACAAAGAGCCTGTAAAAGCAAATCGGTTGAACGTTTTCATTGAAACCCAGTTACAAAAATGATTTTCAGCCTGAAATACATGCAATTATGTAAAAGGTACCCAAAGGTGGAAAACTCCTTGAAGAAAATAGTGAAATTAAATGGAAGAAATCCATTTACATCCTCCTTTAGATTTTCCAATGCTGCAGCATGATGCTAATTAACGATGATTTATTATTAAACTCAAAATATCCTGTAGTAAATAGGAAAGGAAATGTATATTTGGTGCAGCATTTACGGTGAACACTTACTTTTGCTCTTGCTGTTTCACAAAATGCTGTACTTATTATTTCTCAACAGGGCATCCATTTTTGGCCTTACAGCCTGCGAGTGAATGCTTTTTTATTTTAATGCTGTTGATAGCCCTTTTTTTTTAACTATATATAGAAGTGGTAACCCTATTAGAATCTTTTACCGACAGGGTTTATTGTTTGGAATATTTTATAGGGTGTCGTTTGTAGATAATCTACATGCAATGTTGAGCAGCTTTGTCGAATGTTTCCCTTTGCTTATTTCATACTCATTTCTATGTGTAACCTGTATTATCCTTCAACATTTTTAGAGCAGCATAAAGTATTTTCAGTGTCTGCCACGGCACTCATGGGTTTGCCTAGGGATAGCCATGTCTGCTTTTTTCTCCTTTAGAGCCTAATGAATGCCCAGCCACATAAAAAATGTATGGATAAAGACCACAAGAGCCCCTCTTACACAGCACATACAGAGTAACTTTCTATTCTGGCACAAGGAAAGGGGTTCACCAATCAGCCCCCTTAACATCTTACTGTGATACTTTATTTTTCTACATCAATTTAATAGACAGCATATATTCTAAAGATAGGATGGAACCCAGTAGAGCAAACACTGAACATATGAAAGGAACAGGGGACTACTGGGAGATATTAGGTACCTAATATTAATGACTCATCTTTGGTATATGGGGTGGGTTATGAGTGGGGCCCGACACCCAGTATGCCTGGAATCATTTGCTCCGGTGGCAGCCAGGTGTAAACAATTAACAGAGCTGTACAGTACAGCTCTATTAAAGGGGTTGTCCACTACTAGGACAACCCTTTCTTAAACTAAATGTTTGGCCCCGATAAAATAATAAAGCCTATACTCACCTACCGTGCCGGCACTGTTCCAGCGGTGTCGGCACTCGTGGTGTTATGACACATGATACCCAGCGCCCAGTCAACGCTGGTGTCACTGTCTCCGCCTTCGAACAAACTGAACATGAAGAGGAAGTTCGGGATAAGCTACAGACCTAACTTCCTCTTTATGTTCAATTCGTACGAAGGTGTGGACCGTGACACCAGCACTGATTGGGCGCCAGGCATCACATGTCACAACAACCACACGGGAGCACCAAGGAGAGACAGTGCTGTCACCGTGGGAATGGAGTCGGCACGGGAGGTGATTATAAGCTTTATTATTTTATCGAGGCCAAACATTTAGTTTAAGAATGGGTTGTTCTAGTAGTGGACCACCCCTTTAAATGAGTATGGGCTCCTGTACAACTACGTTCAGAGTTTATATCCGGCCACAACCAGTCCTAAAAATAACTGATCAGTAGGCAATAAGTCATCCAAATAACCCCTCCAAGTGCACAATCACACACAGAAGGTACATTTCTTAATTGGAAAATGTTAGTGGGACATACCAATAATTTAAAGTGTATGGGTGTCCTGACTCTCCTCTGATGACAAAGGTGGGGGAAAGAAGAATTGAACATATTATATTTCTACAAGGCCAATTCTTTTGTTCTCACCAGAGACAATCGGCCACAAGAGGTTCCTGGCAGCTTCCACTCTCCAATTCAGAACAAGTTCAGTCAGCTCATGGTGCTTGGTTGGAGGGATAGGGAGAATAGCTGTAAGCCCTATCCCAGGTGTCACGTAGAGCAGGATTATCACTTGGTAATGTAATACCAAAATCATCTGCCAAGCTATAATTTTCTGTAGCATGTATTTAGATGTCAACCCCAAAATGGTGTAGTTGCTTTCTATTTTTCACTTACACAGTCCATTCTTCATGGTAAGAAAATTTGCTAAATGTGATGCTCTCTACAAAACAGTCAGGAATCGGACCAAAATAAAAGATTAACAATAGATGTCCACAATAGGATTTGGATAAAGCTCTGGTGTTGCCCAAGGCTAAATTCACACTAGCATTCTGATTTCCATTTCTTTGTTCCATTATATAGAAAGCTGTTTTATGTAAGCTGTCTACAATATCTACACATCGCACTGGCAGAAACTAAAGATTATCTGTAAAACAAGAACACAAACCAAATTATTTTTATAAGGTCATCAATTCTTTTTAAAGGTCATCATGAGGTGAATGTACTGAGAAGTGAATCAAGTTAACAGCAGGCAGCATGATTGGGTGCATTGCTATGACTGCTGGGTGTTATGCACTGCCCAGATGACGGCAAGGCTATATTCATGTAAGGGGGTACAGAGACTGGTTCATGCCCCACATTCCTTACATACATCTCTAAAAAACTGATATATTTCTTGTGGTAATGTCCTGTATATATACATATTACCTTATATGTCTTATAATGCTGCTATATTGTATAATGCAATGTGCATATATTCCTTGTATTATGTAGATGTAGGGAAAGTGTAAGATTTAGACTTAGCCCATTAGGGGAAGCACAATAGAAAACAATATAGTAAGATAGGAACAGGTTAGACCAATAAGATTTAGTTAGGAGGGGCCAACTGGGAGTAAGTTAGAGAGCTTGCTGAATTTAGTTAGTAGGGCCTGGGAGCCCGGACAGGGCAGTTGTGCTACGCAACGTTAAAGCTGAAGAGCCCAGCTTGTCCAGGGCCTAGAAGCTAAAGGTCACCCGGGAGGTGTAGGAATACAGGGCAGCATCAACATGGTGGCAGCAAATTACATGGAAACAACTCCAAATGTCCGGGGTGAAACGGACAGGGGACTCCTGAAGCGAGTTAGGCTGGCGAGATAGAACGCTGTGGTACCGAAGGCGATGGTATGACCCTGCGATATTCCTGACGGAGTAAGGGACAGCACAAGGAAAGGAAATGCTATATTTTGTGAAGAATCTTGTGCTGTACCTGTGACTGAACTGGACGAGCTGTGTAAAGAACTGAGTAAAGTTGATTTATTAAAAATGGATTCGGACTCTGCCCGTCATTGTGTGCAGATGAAAGGAAAGAAGCCCTGACAGACCAGAGAGGACCCTGATGGATAGGAGAGAGGACTAAAGGGTACGCTACAGCAGAAGCAATATATTTATGTGGCGGGAGGCTAGGGTGCAACACAGCGCCCATTGAGAGCCACAACTACTGCCCTGGCACCCATTGCACTCACACATGAGTTTTTCAAATAAAAACTACTTCGGAGGATGCTCCTTTCTTGGGAGTTCTTGGGGCAGTTTTTATTATCCTGAAGATGGTTTCATGTGGTATGGAAGATATTTTTTTTCCTAAACTATTTTTCTAGCCTTTTTATTTGACAGTGCCTAGTTTGTGGCAGATTCTATCAGGATCTATTTCAAAGAGGCAACATGCATTTTTTCCCACCAAAACTTCTTGAGGAAAAAAAAACACTCAAAAGCTTTACGAACTTCTTTTATTTTTTTGCTGAGTTTTTCCAAGTATTTTGAAACTTTTTTTTTTGGGGGGGGATGTTGAAATGAATCTGCTCCAAACAACTCCTCAAAAAACAATGTGTGAACACAGTCTAACAGATCAGGGTGCAGCAGTATTGTAACATTATTTTCTGCTTTCACTAATGCCTGCCATTTAAGACACTGACATCATTTCAAACATAATTACAAGCCATAGACTTCCCTGCCTTCACTTAAAGAATTCTGACAAGATGGGTTCCCTTTAAGGAAAAGGGAACCTGTCACATTGAAAAGGGTATCTAATCTGCAGACAGGATGTTATAGAGCAAGAGGAGCTGATCAGATTGGTATACATTTTAGGAAAAGTTTCCCTAAGTCTTGCATTGTATTCATTGACATTTCTAGTGTTTATATGTATGAGTCCAGTGGGCGGTCCTACTAGTTATTGATAGTCTTCCCTGTATGACTGGGCATACAGAGGTTCCTGTCAGTCACAGAGTAGATCCGCCCCCCGGACTCATATACAAATAATTACCAGGGATTTTAGTGAATAAAATACAAGTTATGGTGAATCTTTTCCAACAAACCTATATATCATTCTGCTCAGCTTCTCCTCTATACCATGGTGTTCACTACCATTTCTGAAAATTTCATATACAACAAATGAAATACTTTAGAAATAAGCATTAGTTTACCATTCCTAGTAAATTATACTATGCAACCAAAAACATTTAGGAAAAAAAGTACAATGCTGATTTAATGGTACTATTTAAGCTGTAAGTTTCTTGGGGAAATAAAACCTTGTTGAGTTTAACCCTCATCAGTGGTGATTAAGTTTGACAGTGCCGGTTCTGCAGTAATTCACAAACCTGTACTTTATGCATCAGCATTGCTTATTATTCTAATTAAAGTGGAACATTGTGCCCTCGCCAGTCATTAGTGGGTTTTCATTCTGTAACTGACATTTGCTGAAATTAAAACGGGGCAGTTCATGTGAAGTCCAGAGGTATCCATGTTAAAATTAGCATTGCCATGGAAACAGTCTTCAACAATTATCAGAAAAGGATGTAGTCTTTTTTCTCATTTCTTTTTTAAAACCAAGACATAAAAAAAAGACTTCAGCAGAGAAAGGATTCAGATATCTAGGTGGATAGGTAAGGTTATAGAACTTAAGAAACAAATGCTAGATAATGGCTAGGATTCTGATGGAGATACAAAGTGTTCTCGGTGTAGTAGATAGGTTGGATGAGCTCTTTGTCTCTGAACGTTATCTCAGAAACGATCATGTCAGGGACAGTTATAAGTTGATTGCAGTGTCGGAAAATAGCTCGCTTCTGAGAATTAGGGTGAGCTGTGTGTTTAGTTCTTATAGTAAGTCTAGTGCATGTGTACGTAGGCTGAAATCTGGTAAATTAAGGACAAATACTAAGCAAATGGAACGGTGGTGTTTGTAGACTCTTTTTCCCTATTCTTTCAGTCTTTATTGGGGTATATATATATATATATATATATATATATATATATATATATATACTGTGGTACACCAAAGGGGATCTTGCTGGATGGGAGATATATTTCTTTTAGCAGACTGAAGTTTACTCAGGATTTTCCATGATCACAAGGACCTGTGATGAGGTCATAGTCACGTGATCAGGTCAGCTGATGTATACCTCACCTGGGGGTGTGGACTAGGCCTATTTAACAGGAAGCTGTGGGGGTATGTGGTGTGGAAGGAAGGAGTTTGGCTGGAGTCAGCCTGGAAGCTTGTTTTTGTTACAGTGTGTCAGTGTGCACCAGGAAGCGAGTACCAGACCACCCGGAATGGCACCTGGCAGTCTCTGCGGTCCTGCAGCCGCTTAGTTAAGCCCGTCCCAAGCAAGGGTGAGTCTGGGACCAGTGGTTCTCCAAACTGGAGTGATTTATGTTCTGCTTTGATTTTGTTATCTGGACTTTTTGTTGAACCCGTTATTAAAACCACTGAACTTTGAACTAAAAGCCTGTGTGTTTGCCTCATTACTGCGGCCCGGCCCCTGCCTACCAGAGTGGATCCCTACAATTGGTGGAGAATGCGGGCATACGCAGTGAGCTCAGGCTGTTTTTTTTTTTGTGGATGTTTTTTTTCTCTGCATGACAGTAAATGTCCTGGGTAAAGAAAGTGACGCAAAACCGGGTGGATAGCTGTCCGGAGATGGAGAGCACAGTAAAAATGCTTGTGGAGGCCATGCGACAGCAGCAGCAGGCTATGCAGCAGCAACAGGAAACCAATAGTCTTCTGATGCAGCACATCGCAGCGCCGCAGACAGCAGGAGCTGCCCGGGGATACCAGGATGTCCGGAAAGCGGTGCGTACAGCGATCCCAAAGATGGAGCAATCAGATGACGTCGAGGTGTACCTGGAGATGTTTGAAGGCGTGGCTAAGAGGGAGAGACTGCCCCTGGACCAGTGGGCCGAGATCGTGGCTCCGTTTTTGGCTCCAGGACCAGCGAAAGCCTATAGGGACCTACCCCCCGAGCATCAGATGGACTACGAGATCGTCAAGGGTGAGATACTCGCACGTCTTGGAGTAAATGTGTTAGTCCGGGCCCAGCGGGTATACCAGTGGAAGTTTTCCCCTTCCGAGCCAGCTCGGTCCCAGTATTATGACTTGATACACCTGATGGAAAAGTGGTTGCAGTCGGAGGTGTTGTCACCCCGTGCTATGCTGGATCGTAAAGTGACTGATAAATTCTGGAGGACTTTGCCCCACACCCTGCAAACCTGGGTTGGACAGGCAGCCCCTACTGATGGTCTCCAAATGGTAGACCTCATTGAAAAATATGGGGCTACCAAGGAGATACAGGGAGAGACTACCCGGAAGGTAATGAGTAAATTTCCCAAACCTTCACCCGCTGTTCGGCGAGCAGAGACTCGGAAGGCCGCCCAAGACACATCTGGGGACGAAAGAGGCCCCTTAATCTGTTGGCAGTGCCAAGAACCAGGACATGTGAGAGCTGATTGCCCTCACCTGACTGAGCCCATGGACACAAACTATGGGTACTATCAGTCTCACTATGCCGAACACATGTGTGCAGTGGGCAAACCAGAGGGACCCAGTATGAACCACTTGTGTAAAGTGGAGGTGGAGGGTAACCCTGCTGTGGCTCTTCTGGACTCAGGGAGTCTCGTGACCCTAATACGAGCCAGCCACGTCCAAATCAGCGAGTATACTGGTTGGAAAATGGGTGTATTGTGTATACATGGGGACCTAAAACATTATCCTACCGCCCTGGTGATGATCAACACGCCAGCGGGGAGGAGGTGCCACGAGGTGGGGGTGGTGGTTAATTTGCATTATGAGGTAATAATGGGGAGAGATTTTCCGTTATTTTCGGTGCTTTGGCCTGTAATTACCCCTCCCACGGAACAGTCGCCGGCACCAGTGGCAACCAGGTTGCATTCTCCAGAAATCGGGCATGAACCTGGTAGCCCAGAAGAAGATGTGCTGGCGGTAGGAGTACCTTTGCCTTCCGTGGAGGAGGAAAACCCCTCTCCTATAGAAGTGTTAGCTGGGGAGATGGAAGATTTGCAACCGGGACCGGAATTGTCAGACTTAAATGTGACAGGTGACAATTTTGGTACGACGCAACTCCGGGACCCTACGTTGGCTCGAGCTCGGGAAAATGTACTGGTTGTCAATGGGGAACCCCAACAACCCGGGGCAGCTACAGTATTTCCCCGATTCGAGCTGAACCAAGATTTGCTGTATCGGGTTGAAAAAGTACATGGGGAAATTGTCGAGCAATTGCTGGTACCCCAGTCGTATCGTAAGTTGGTAATGGACCTAGCGCATGCGCATGTACTGGGGGGACATCTGGGTCAAAAGAAAACCCTAGACCGAATTCTACAAAGGTTTTACTGGCTAGGGGTCTATGAAGAAGTTAAACGGTATTGTAACTCTTGTCCCATGTGCCAGGTAACCAGTCCGCAGCCTCATTTTCGGAGTCCCTTAGTACCATTACCAATTATAGAGGTCCCGTTTGAGAAAATAGCCATGGATCTGGTGGGGCCTGTTAATAAATCAGCGAGGGGTCACCAACATATCCTCGTAGTTTTAGATTACGCTACCAGGTATCCTGAGGCTATTCCCCTGCGCCACACCTCTGCCAAACTTATTGCAAAAGAACTCATGGGTATGTTCTCTCGGGTGGGAATCCCTCAAGAAATCTTAACAGACCAGGGGACCCCCTTTATGTCAAAATCATGAAGGAACTCTGCCACTTGTTGAGTGTTAAACAGTTGCGCACATCGGTCTATCATCCTCAAACAGACGGGTTGGTAGAAAGGTTCAATAAGACCTTGAAGAATATGTTGAAAAAAGCTGTCTCTAAGGATGGTAAGGACTGGGATCTCTTGTTGCCATACCTGATGTTTGCAGTGCGGGAGGTGCCCCAGGCATCTACGGGGTTCTCGCCCTTCGAACTATTATATGGCAGACATCCCGTGGCTTACTCGATATAGCTAAAGAGACCTGGGAGAACCAACCAACTCCCCACAAAAGTGTGATAGAACATGTGGCCAAAATGCAAGAGAGAATGGAGACAGTCCTACCATTAGTCCGAGAACATATGGAAGCAGCACAAAGGTCACAGAGGCAGGTCTATAACCGGGAGGCACGGGTAACGTCCTTTAACCCTGGGGATCGGGTGTTGGTACTTGTGCCTACAGTGGATAGTAAGTTCCTTGCAAGATGGCAGGGACCCTACGAGATTATGGAGAAGGTGGGTCCCGTAAACTATAAAGTACACCAACCAGGGCGAAGAAAGCCAGAACAGGTATACCATGTGAATCTGCTCAAACCATGGAAAGACAGAGACCCTCTTGGTGAGGCTTGTCCACGACCTGCATTTCCAGTAGAGAGGGCTCCCTTGCCTCAGGAGAAGGCAAGAGAAGTCCTCTCCGCCGTCAAAATAGCAGACACTTTGTCTCCTAGACAAGTTCAGGAGGTCCGAGAGTTTGTTAGCCGAAATAACGATGTTTTCTCAGAGCTCCCTGGCCGTACCTCCCTAATCCAACATGACATTGTCACGGAGCCACAGGCCAAAGTCCGATTAAAGCCGTATCGGGTGCCTGAGGCCCGGCGACAAGCCATCTCGGAAGAGGTAAAGAAGATGCTGCAGTTGGGGGTTATTGAAGAGTCCCAGAGTGAGTGGGCCAGCCCAATAGTCCTAATACCAAAACCAGATGGGACACTAAGGTTCTGTAATGACTTCAGAAAACTGAATGAAATTTCTAAATTTGACGCCTACCCCATGCCCCGGGTCGATGAGTTAATAGAGCGGTTTGGGCAGGCCCGGTATTTTTCAGTCATTGACCTCACAAAAGGGTATTGGCAGGTGCCGCTAACAAAAGCAGCGAGAGAGAAAACGGCTTTTGTAACACCCGAGGGACTGTTCCAGTATATAGTCCTACCCTTCGGGTTGCATGGCGCTCCAGCGACTTTCCAGAGGTTAATGGACGTTGTTCTTCGTCCTCATCGCCGATATGCCGCGGCCTATCTGGACGATATTGTGTTGTACAGTACAGACTGGGAAAGTCACTTAGCCAAGGTACAGGCGGTGATTGATTCTCTGCGACAAGCAGGGCTAACTGCCAACCCAAAGAAGTGTTCCATAAGGTTGGAGGAAGCTCGGTACCTGGGGTATGTGATTGGGAGAGGAGTTATCAAACCTCAAATAAACAAAGTGGAGGCAATCCAAAACTGGCCCCGTCCCCTCACCACAAAACAAATGAAAGGGTTTTTGGGGTTAGTGGGATATTACCGGCGGTTTATTCCCAATTTTGAAACCCTGTCGGCGCCGTTAACTGACTGTCTGAAAGGGAGGAAGTCAGTAATGGTGCGCTGGAATGATCAGATTGAAGAAGCGTTTGTAAAACTAAAAGGGGCACTGTGTGGGTCACCAGTTCTGATCACACCTGACTTCAAAAGTGAATTTATTGTCCTGACGGATGCGTCAGAGGTAGGTCTGGGTGCCGTGCTGTCTCAGGAGGTTAACGGGGAGGAGCATCCCATTAGTTTCCTGAGTCGAAAGCTTACTCCAGCTGAAACCAGATACAGCATTGTAGAGAGAGAGTGCCTGGCCATCAAATGGGCACTGGAGTCATTGCGCTACTATCTGTTGGGGAGAACGTTTCGGTTGGTAACTGATCATTCCCCTCTGACTTGGATGAGTCAAGCCAAAGAGAGAAATGCACGAGTCACCAGGTGTTTCTGTCCCTGCAAAATTTCAAATTTTCAGTAGAACATCGGGCAGGCAAATTACAGGGGAACACAGATGCACTGTCCAGAGTTCACTGTATGTCATGTGTCCACCCTCCTAAGGTTGAACAAAGGGGGGAGGTATGTGGTACACCAAAGGGGATCTTGCTGGATGGGAGATATATTTCTTTTAGCAGACTGAAGTTTGCTCAGGATTTTCCATGATCACAAGGACCTGTGATGAGGTCATAGTCACGTGATCAGGTCAGCTGATGTATACCTCACCTGAGGGTGTGGACTAGGCCTATTTAACAGGAAGCTGTGGGGGTATGTGGTGTGGAAGGAAGGAGTTTGGCTGGAGTCAGCCTGGAAGCTTGTTTTTGTTACAGTGTGTCAGTGTGCACCAGGAAGCGAGTACCAGACCACCCGGAATGGCACCTGGCGGTCTCTGCGGTCCTGCAGCCGCTTAGTTAAGCCCGTCCCAAGCAAGGGTGAGTCTGGGACCAGTGGTTCTCCAAACTGGAGTGATTTATGTTCTGCTTTGATTTTGTTATCTGGACTTTTTGTTGAACCCGTTATTAAAACCACTGAACTTTGAACTAAAAGCCTGTGTGTTTGCCTCATTACTGCGGCCCGGCCCCTGCCTACCAGAGCGGATCCCTACAATACACAGATATAAAGTATGTATGGAGGGATATATATATATATACACACACACACACACACACGCACACCCGTAGCTATTTTTATATGTACTACTGCTTAGATATACAGTACAGACCAAAAGTTTGGACACACCTTCTCATTCAAAGATTTTTCTGTATTTTCATGGCTATGAAAATTGTAGAATCACACAGAAGGCATCAACACTATGAATTAACACATGTGGAATATTACATTACACTTTACAAAAAAGTGTGAAACAACTGAAAATATGTCTTATATTCTAGGTTATTCAAAGTAGCCACCTTTTGCTTTGATTACTGCTTTGCCAGCAGAAAAGGTGAACGGATGGACTCTACATGCCTGGTTCCCACCGTGAAGCATGGAGGAGGTGGTGTGATGGTGTGCAGGTGCTTTGCTGGTGACACTGTTGGGGATTTATTCAAAATTGAAGTGGTGAGTGGTCCAGCTCACCCCAAACCATCTCGATTGGGTTCAGGTCTGGTGACTGTGGAGGCCAGGTCATCTGGCGTAGCACCCCAACACTCTCCTTCTTGGTCAAATAGCCCTTACACAGTCTGGAGGTGTGTTTGGGGTCATTGCCCTGTTGAAAAATAAATGATGGTCCAACTAAACGCAAACCGGATGGAATAGCATGCCGCTGCAAGATGCTGTGGTAGCCATGCTGGTTCAGTGTGCCTTCAATTTTGAATAAATCCCCAACAGTGTCACCAGCAAAGCACCCCCACACCATCACACCACCTCCTCCATGCTTCACGGTGGGAACCAGGCATGTAGAGTCCATCCGTTCACCTTTTCTGCATGCAAAGCAGTAATCAAAGCAAAAGGTGGCTACTTTGAAGAACCTAGAATATAAGACATATTTTCAGTTGTTTCACACTTTTTTTGTAAAGTGTAATGTATAATTCCACATGTGTTAATTTATAGTTTTGATGCCTTCAGTGTGAGTCTACAATTTTCAGTCATGAAAATACAGAAAAATCGTTGAATGAGAAGGTGTGTCCAAACTTTTGGTCTGTACTGTATATAGATATATACTCACATGCAAGATTGTACACTGATTACAATGGGGAAAACAAGTATAAAGTTCTTCTGTCCAGGCACTTAAGAGTGGTAGCTGGCAATTAAAAGACGTCACATTTTAATCTGTGCAATATGGCACCTTCGCCACTATGTGCACCCATATGACTACACATCCATTATTACTGTTTTTACTGTTTTTTGAGTCCCAACAGTTTTTTTCTTTATCAGTTTTTTTTATTTTGCTTTTTTATTTCTTTTATTTTCTAACAAATGCAAAATGGCCACAGTGACAAGCCACTCTACTGTACATTTTGGTCCCTGAAATAATGATAAGTGATGTGGATAAATTCATTCTCAGCCTCCTTTTATTAAGCTTGTTGGCGTGGAACAAAAGCTGTCTAGAGAGCATAGTAATAAAATTTCATGGAAATTCCCACAATTCATTGTAATTAATTTTAACCTCAAAGGTTTGCAATCAAGGCCGTGTATGACCTTGATATTATGGAGCAGTTGTGTTTATCTGTAGATAAATAGATTTTATGATAATCGGACGCTATGTTGTATGCCACACAATGTATAAAGGACTTTTTATAAATAGTACAACATATAATGAACACAATCAAGAACATGTGCTTTACAATTCTTAATTAATTAGTTTGGCAAGAAACACAAAAATGTGGCCAAAAGACAATTTTCTAGATGATTTTCCAGTTGAAAGGTTGTAGAACCTGTCATCTGATTCGTTCTGCCCAAACAGCACAAGTGCATTTATCTCTTTCTCTGGGGACCATAGCTGGAGACAATACTAGTCCAGCACCGCCCCGGGCAGGCTCTTCTTACTGCCACTGCAGGTGGTTGACAGGTCTCTAGCTCGTGTGCACATAAGGGCAAACCTGTCAATCACTTGTAGCAGTGTTGGGTTACAGCAGACCATTGGTAGCATCGGACTAGTCTCATGTCTGCCTATGGTCCCCAGCTGGATCTTTAAAGTATATTTTCTCTGAAGCACCACAGCTTTTTGAAGAAAAATACACCTGGCTGCAATTATGCAGCCAGGTTTCGATTCATGTTGCCAGTGATTTGTCAGATGACAGGTTCCCTTTAACAATTTAATTCCTCTAAATGAAAACTTCTTGCCATTTTGTTTTCACCATTTTGTTAAGGCTAAGTTCACTTCTCCGTTTTGGAGATTTGTTTGATTGTTCCATAGACAAACAGAATTCATGCCCATACTGCTGTGTAGAGAAGCAGAGGGGTACGCCGCTGCTGCATGCTTTCTTTACGTGTTCTGCTACTCTAAAATTTGACAAACAGAAATCAGACAAACTCCATAATAATCAGAGGGGCCTCTCTACTTACGTTTGCATCAGTTAGCATTAAGATTGGTTTCGGGCATAAATGCTACTTAAACAGACAATCAAAGTGCCCAAAAGGAAACACAGCCAGAACCTAATAGAATAATTTTGAAGCTCATTATTGACAAGTGGATTGTATCTTACATTGGCCATAAATATGAGCAAGGCCACCTATTAAATGCATACACTATTTAAAAACTAACTATAAAAATACAACACTAAATGGTTTGTAACTAGAGATGGACAAACCCGAACAATAAAGTTTGGCATCCATACCGAACACCTACCATTTGGGCACGGACTTCAACAGGAAGTCTGTGTTACTGTTCGGATTCGGCCCCTGAACACCAGGTGTTTGTTGTGCTGTCATGTGCATAACAGCGCAGCAAACACTGCTTCTGATGATTTTACGGTCAGTCAGACAGCCGCGGTTCCCACATTGTCAAATGACAGCGTGGGCCCACAGCTATGATCGGAGGTAAAAAGTTTACCTCCGGTCACTTGCATCGGCTGATGGGACTACAGCTCCCATCAGCCTACACCTGCTGCCGCAAGCGGCAGCTGATGGAAGTATTCATCAACCAGCCCCTGCGCTCTAAATAAATAATTTTAAATAAAAAACAGCATAGGTTCCTCTGTATTTTTGATAACCAGCCAGGCAAAACTGACAGCTGGGGGCTGCAACCCTCAGCTGTCAGCGTTAGAAAGGCTGGTTATCAAGAATAGAGGAATCCTCATGATGTTTTTTTAATTATTTCAATAATTAATTTTAAAAACTGGCATGGGTCCCCACCATTTTTGACAACCAGCCAATGTAAAGCCGACAGCTAGGGGCTGGTATTCTCAGGCTGGTAAGGGGACATGGATATTACCCCCCCAAACCTAAAAATAGAAGCCCATAGCTGCCAAAAAAAGGCACATCTATTAGATGCGCCAATTCTGATGCTTTGCCCGGCTCTTCCAACATGCGCCATTGGTGGTGGCAGGTGGGGTAATATTTGTGGGCTTGATGTCACTTTTGTATTGTCCGGCGACATCAAGCCCACTGCTTAGTAATGGAGAGGCAGCTATTCCTATAGTTGTATGGTAAATAAACACACAGCAAGTATAAAGTCCTTTATTTGCGATAAAAACAAAACACACTTTTCCATTTTTATTTAAAAATAGCAAAAAAGGTTATACTCACCAACCCCCATTCCGTTAAAGCCCTTGTTTTCTGTAAAAAATAAAAAAAACATATCCCTCATCTATCTGTTGTTCTGTCCCATGCCATAATCTATGTCTGGGGATAACCAGTTTTCAACCTGGACGGTGCCAAGATGCGACCATCCAGGTTAAGAACTAGGGACTAGCGGTGACATCATCAAGGTTATTGCTGGTCACTGAGGCTGCGTGGGATAGAGGGAGGGATGGCTGGATGGTTGAGGGATGGAGGGAAGGATGGGGTCCAGGTTCGGGTCCGGGTACTGTTCTAGTCCCGGAACCCGAACTTTTTTTAACTGTTTGGCCAAACCCACTGGACCTGAATATCCAGGGGTCTGCCCATGTCTATTTGTAACCAGCAGTCCCATAGAAAATAAATAGAGTTGAGGTGCTCGAACTCAATTCCATTCAGATGGGGCTCTGTAGAGATCTTTTCACAGGACTGATGGGGGTCCAAAGCATGTGAAAACATAGCAAATCAGTAAGATAACTTCAAAACGTGATAAAAACCTTTAATCATTTTCTTTTTCAAAAATTTAACCAGAAAATAATCTTTTATAAGGGTTCCTTCAGGATAGCTCATCAATGTTACAGTCAGTCTTGAATTCATCCTCTTCAGTATGTTGTATGTAGAAATCGCATGGAGCCATGGGAAAGGAATTGTGTTGCCAAACTATTCCGCTCTATAGGATATATAGTTATAGTCCAATAAGCATATATGCTCAACAACAACTCAAAAAATACATTCTAACTGGGATTAATGAGAAGCAAAGGGGTAACATGTGAAACTGTGTAGTAAGTGATAGCTCTCAAGTCCAAAGTGGTCTTACATTTTGTACCTAAAATGTGATTAAGTGCCAAATCCTGTTAGATTAAAAACTAATACGAGCCACCACATTCAAATCATACAAAGTGGCCTATATTTTTGCCAGCCTAAAGAGAACAGCCTAATCTATGTAGCTGTCTATATAAAGTACATTTACAGAATACACAACAGTGTATTCTGCGGTAAGAAAGGTCTGAAAGGCACTTGTCAAAGTCTCTATGTGTATCCACTATAGTGGCCTATCATAAGAGCATTTTTGTACCGCAAAATAAGTTCAGGATCTGTACACTGTAAAATGAACACAGTCGCATCAACATGAATGAATTTTGTAATATAAAAAGACCCATAATCTAATATTTCCATGATTTCATTGCCATTCTGTCAAGTGGCACAATAAAAGACTTTTGCTTAAAACTTCACATGCTCAAGTTTTGTTCTTTCAACACCCACGCAAGCCAATTAAGCAAGAAATATATACAAAAAATCCTGACACCTACACATTTGGCAAATTATGGCAATCTAGCCACTAAACAAGGAATTCCTATAGCACTGTCACAGTATTCCGAATTTTATACAGTATCATAGCGCGAACCTGTAGGCATGAGATCGATGTACAGACGTTACATGGAATCACAAAATGATGTGTGTATGAGAAGGACAATTCAACTCAAGCCCACCGGCTTTGGTAATAGATTTGTAATCAAGCATATTAAAACATAGAATGGTGACCACAGGGGTTGTATTCGAAAGCACAACTATTAGCATCCTGATGTGACTAATTATCATGTGCATGCTAGATCTGTGAGAAAAATGAAAAATAAATAATATTGTATACTTGGAAAATTGACTGATGATTAGTACATTACCTCATTAGCGCCGCTGAAATATAATGTGTTGTGGATGTGACATCTTATTAGCTTGTCCCAATAGAAGACGTCTGCGAACAATATAGTGGGAATGGCACTTTAAAAAATGGAGAAGAAGAAGCATCGATACTTGGTACCACAAATTTGGCCACTTATCCATATATTTCTAACACTGCCAACATGTTTGCTAAATAAGTAGTAAAAATGTATCACTGTTATGAACATATGTCTATAGAACATTTGTAATGTCGGTGGAGGTAATTCTGTAAAAAAAATTGAGGTGCTTATATATATAGTCTAAAAATACATGAGAGCTACCACACATCCTTTCTTTACTGACTATATAGGGTGTGCCACAGAGTCTTTAACCTCTTAACCCCCGGAGGTATTTTCATTTTGCCGTTTTCGTTTTTTGCCCCTTTCTTCCCAGAGCAATAACTTTTTTATTTCTTGGTCAATATGGCCATGTGAGGGCTTGGTTTTTGCTGGAAGAGGTATACTTTTGAAAGACATCATTGGTTTTAACATATCCTATACTGGAAAATGGGAAAAAAATCTAAAGTGCGGTGAAATTGCAAAAAAGTGTAATTCCATAATTGTTTTTTCGTTTTTTGTTTTTTTTTACCATGTTCACTAAATGCTAAAACTAATAATGAAAAAAGGCTTAAGCACTCAACTTAAAAGGTTTATTAGTAGTATCTCCAAACGTTTCGGTCAGAAAAGACCTTCATCAGTGACTACTGTAATCATAATATAAACGCATAAGAATATGTACAAACAAAATAAGAAACATTGCGATAAATAAAGTATATACAAAAAAGTGAGACACGGGTCACAGGACGGACAATAGAAAAAACAGTGGGTCAGCTCTGAGTATACCAAGACAGTCAAAATAGTATACAAGAAGAATGAATGGGTAATAGTGCCATACCTTATTTTTATATAGAAGATTGTCTCCTAAAAAGGGGAGAGGTGCGTGCCCCAAGGAAAGTGTGCTGCCTGGATAAGAGTATAATATGGTGAGCATATTATGCCACAGCTGTGAGTCTAATGTGACTAATCAAGTAGTACTTACTTAAAGACAAACGTAGCTTATAAGAATGCTGAGGAGATTGAAGAAAATGAGCAAATTTGAGTAAATAAGGAATATCTTGTGCTCCTAAACAAATGGTATCCGGTCAATATATATATATATATATATTACCTCAGTAGAAATATCCAGTGACTAAGCTTGCGGTATCCACCGCTATGTAGACTGGAGTTGTCATTAGCAAAAAACAAAATCAGGGGCATAAAAAATCAGGGGCATAAAAACCATTGTAGGTAAGAGTTATCAAAAGAAATCCCTTGTAGTGTCAAAACCGCTATATTACCTCTGCCAGGACGCTGTCTGAGCCTGCTGATTTGATTTCCATGAGTATGTGGGGCGGAAGTGAGGTAATGGCTCAGAGGGTTCCTTTATATGGAGCAGAGGTGGGACTAAGAGCACTGCTGTCAGTCAAGAAGCACAACCAGGAAGTGACTGAGCAGAGATGGGCAACATATAAAAAAAAAAAAGGCTTTGGATCGCTTATTTGTATAGCGCTACTATATACAGCGCTGTGTTGCCATGGTAACTCTGAGGCACTAAATAGTGAAGGCAGGGAGGGAGAAGGGGAAGAAAACAGGAGAAAATGATTAGAGAAGTGCTCAGAAGCCATTTATTTTATAGACAAAGGCAAAGAAACATACATAGTGAAGTGAATCATTATTTTGCCGTGAAGTATAATGGTCACAGTGAGACTCCCAGAAATGAGTGACGTGGTGACTTGTGATAAGTGGTCCAACCATTCGAATATAGACGGCTCTAAGGGAAAAGGAGAAAGTGTTAATATGCTGGAGAAGTGAACATATATTAACATCACTGCACTAAGTACATATGTTACATCTCAATGACAATGTAAATTTCTCTCTAAGCACTTGAACATGCTATAAAAAAGCAGATAATTCATATTCCCTATTGAGGCCTCTCGGATGCATAGTATCTAATGTGTGTATCCAATAGGCTTCACGTTTTTTTTAGAAGCTGGATCCTATTGCCTCCTCTCCGAGAGGGTGGAATTTGCTCAATGATTTGGAACCTTAACTGGGACACATTATGACCGGCATTAACAAAATGGTAAGGGATAGGAAGAAGGAGGTTCTTACACCATACTGTAGATTTGTGCTTCGATATTCGGTCCCGTATGGTCTGTGAGGTCTCCCCAACATATGCTAGGCCACAAGGGCACTTGATAACATATACTACATAAGTAGAGTCGCATGTAAAATAATTCCGAATTTTAAATTCCTTACCGGAACAGGGGTGGAAAATTTTGTCCCCTTTAATGATACTATTGCACTGTACACACCTTAAGCATGGAAAAGTCCCACATTTAGGTTTTTGTAGAAACCGCTGTGTCACTGAGGGTGATTTAGATCCAAAATCTGCTTGGACCAGTGAGTCACGTAAATTTGGTGGGCGTTTGTAACATGGTAAAAATGGCTCTTTGAATTCAATGACCTCTGGGTATGCCTTTGAAAGGAGGTGCCAGTTTTTACGTATGGCTCTATGAAGAATATTGGTGATCGGATGATACGTGTGTACAAACGGGATACGTGTGTCAACTTTCTTGATCAGTCTTGTGTCAGGTTCCATAGATTTTTCAAGGATAGAGACAGGATACCCTCTGGCCTTAAATTTGTGTGTCATTTCTGAGAGGCGTTGGCGTTGTACAGCCTCATCAGAGACGATACGTTTCACCCTCTGAAACTGAGATTTGGGAATGGCTTTTTTAGTAGCAGGTGGGTGGAGACTCTGGTAATGTAGTAAACTGTTTTTATCTGTGTCCTTAATGAAAAGATCAGTTGAGAGTTTACCTTCAGGGTCTTTCATGACCAAGGTGTCAAGAAAGTTAATACGCCAGAGATCATGATTCATGGTGAATTGTATCCCTGGCCAGGATGAGTTTAGCAGTTCAAAAAATCTCTGTAAGTGTTCTACTGGGCCTGACCAGATACAGAAGACATCATCAATATAGCGCTTCCATGTAATGACATGGTCGCGGAATAAAGGATGTAGATATATGATGCTCTCCTCAAAGTCGGCCATGTATGCATTTGCATATGGAGGTGCTGCGTTAGACCCCATAGCGGTCCCACGCGTTTGGAGGTAAAAATCATCCTGGAAGAGGAAGAAATTGGAAGTAAGAATAATTTTCAATAAGTCAACACACAAATCAACCTTGTCACTATCCATAGTGGTAGATGATAACAGCTGAGTTACTGACTGAATGCCCTCGTTATGGGGGATAGAGGTATACAGGTCTTTTACGTCCAGTGTAAACAGTAACAAATTTGGGGGAATCAATTGGAGTTCTTTGATTAGTTTAAGAAATGCTCCTGTGTCCAAGATGTAAGACCTTGTTTGCTTAATGTGGGGAGTAAGAATTTTCTCCAAGAATATTGCTAGAGGAGACAAGATAGAATTAGTAGATGCTACAATTGGCCTCCCTGGGGGTTTTTCAAGATTTTTGTGGACTTTCGGGAGAGTGTAGAATACTGGCATGCGGGGATTCGTATTAGTGAGGAATTCGCAAGTTTTAGGATCTAATATTCCCAGATTAGAGTATTTTTGGAGAATCGTCCTGATCCTCTGGCCAATATCAGGTGTTGGGTTTTTACCATGGCAACACAGCGCTGTATATAGTAGCGCTATACAAATAAGCGATCCAAAGCTTTTTTTTTTTTTTTATGTTGCCCATCTCTGCTCAGTCACTTCCTGGTTGTGCTTCTTGACTGACAGCAGTGCTCTTAGTCCCACCTCTGCTCCATATAAAGGAACCCTCTGAGCCATTACCTCACTTCCGCCCCACATACTCATGGAAATCAAATCAGCAGGCTCAGACAGCGTCCTGGCAGAGGTAATATAGCGGTTTTGACACTACAAGGGATTTCTTTTGATAACTCTTACCTACAATGGTTTTTTATGCCCCTGATTTTTTATGCCCCTGATTTTGTTTTTTGCTAATGACAGCTCCTGTCTACATAGCGGTGGATACCGCAAGCTTAGTCACTGGATATTTCTACTGAGGTAATATATATATATATATATATATATATATATATATATATTGACCGGATACCATTTGTTTAGGAGCACAAGATATTCCTTATTTACTCAAATTTGCTCATTTTCTTCAATCTCCTCAGCATTCTTATAAGCTACGTTTGTCTTTAAGTAAGTACTACTTGATTAGTCACATTAGACTCACAGCTGTGGCATAATATGCTCACCATGTTATACTCTTATCCAGGCAGCACACTTTCCTTGGGGCACGCACCTCTCCCCTTTTTAGGAGACAATCTTCTATATAAAAATAAGGTATGGCACTATTACCCATTCATTCTTCTTGGATACTATTTTGACTGTCTTGGTATACTCAGAGCTGACCCACCATTTTTTCTATTGTCCGTCCTGTGACCCGTGTCTCACTTTTTTGTATATACTTTATTTATCGCAATGTTTCTTATTTTGTTTGTACATATTCTTATGCGTTTATATTATGATTACAGTAGTCACTGATGAAGGTCTTTTCTGACCGAAACGTTTGGAGATACTACTAATAAACCTTTTAAGTTGAGTGCTTAAGCCTTTTTTCATTATTAGTACCCGGTGTGGGAACCTAGACTTTAAAGCACCAGTTTCATTCAGGTTGTGCTCACGGTTTTCTTTCATAAATGCTAAAACTGACCTGCCATTATGATCCTTCAGGTCATTACGAGTTCATAGACACCAAACATGTCTAGGTTCTTTTTTATTTACGTGGTGAAAAAAAATTCCAAACTTTGTTTTAAAAAAAGAAATTTCCGATACCCATAGCGTCTTCATTTTTCGAGATCTCTGGTTGGTTGAGGGCTTATTTTTTGAGCAACGAGCTGACGTTTTTAATTATACCATTTTGGTGCAGATACGATCTTTTGATCGCCCATTATTGCATTTTAATGCAATTTTGCGGCGACCAAAAAAACGCAATTATGGCGTTTTGACTTTTTTTCTCGTTACGCCGTTTAGCGATTGGGTTCATTTTTTTCTTATATTGGTAGATCAGGCGATTCTGAACGCAGCGATACCAAGTATATGTATGTTTGTTTTTTTATTGTGTTATTTAGAATGGGGCAAAGGGGTGATTGAACTTTTAATTTTTTTTATTTTTAAAAACATTTTTTTTCTACTTTTGGCATACTTCAATAGTCTCCATAGGACACTAGAAGTTGCCGTAATCCAATCAGCTCTGCTTCATACAGGCGATGATCAGATCGCCTGTATGTAGCAGAATTGCTCACTTGCTATGAGCCCCGACCACCTGGCGGCGCTCATAGTAATCTGGCAGTGACAACTATAGACCTCTGGTTGTCATGCCAACCCATTGGCTACCCGTGGTCATGTGACACGGGCGCCGATGGGCGGGATTTCCAGCGCACTTGCCAGAAGCGAGTGTTAAATGCCGCTGTCAGAGTTTGACAGTGGCATTTAACTAGTTAACAGCTGCTGGTGGATTGCAATTCCACCCGATGCTGTTAGAGGCACATGTCAGCTGTTTTGAACAGCTGACATGTGTCGGAAAATATGTGGGCTCATCGCCAGAGCCCATATCAAAGGGAGGGAGTCCAACATCGGTGTACTATTACGCCCGATGTCAGAAAGGGGTTAAGACAGCTGAAAAGCATAGAAGCTAAAGGGGATTTACCAGGAACAAAGTACATTTTAATCAATTTATTTTTGAATAATAATAATTTCCACAATTATGTGTTAAAAAGAATGTTCCTGTGCTGAGATAATCTTATAAATGTGCCCCTGCTGTGTACTGTGTCATGGCTGTGTCTGACCGTGCAGGGACATGGTCTAATCATACCCCAGCTCCTAGGCAGAGAAGGATGTAAAAGAGAGTATACTGACATTACAGCATGAGATCATAGCTTTTGTTTTCTGTGAGTTTTATCTCATAGAAAAAATCAACTGTGATCACATGTAGTAATGTACGTATACTCTCTTTTACATCCTCTGCCGAGGAGCTGTGGTATGATCAGACCATGTCCCTGCATGGTCAGACACAGCCATTACACAGTACACAGCAGGGGCACATTAATAAGATTATCTCAGGACAGGAACATTTTTTAACACATTCAATTTAGGAAATTAGTTTTGTGCAAATATTGTCACGAAGTGACTGTCCAAGCATGACCCGACCCAACGGTTGGTCGGTCACCAAGCAGAAACAACAAACAAGGGAACACCGGGGAAACTTTAACAACGGTGGGCCCTGCGATAGGGAACGAAGGAAATGGACACATCCTGCACTCACCTAAGTCTGTGCCCTGATCTTCCTATCGTCCCTATATGGGTTCTTTCACCCCGTCGCCGAGCAGGATACCTTAAACCCTCACAAGCCCTGCGCTAATCCCTAGGTAGGGAGCAGGCTGGTGAGAGCACTAGTCACACCACTGCACTAATAATACAAAAGAAAAGACAGACACCACAGGGAATGGGGAACAAAAATACAACACTTAGCTTTCTCTGCTGCAGTGCACCGCACAGCAGAGTAAGACACCAGATCACAGGATTCAGCTGCAGCACCAGAAAGCTCCTGACTCCAGCTTGGTTGGTCTCCAAAGAGGGAGTGTATCACCAACATTCAGCTGATGCATCACGTGACTCTATAAAGGATGGCGGGAGTGGTCACCACCTGCATCAGCTGACCCAGCAACACTGCAGTAATGCAATTACACCAGCAGGCCACCGGGGGGAAAAAAACAGACATTAACCCCCGATGGCCTGAAAGAAAAAAAGTTTTAAGATAAAAAGCCAGATCTGCCACAGATCCACAAATGGATCGTGACAAATACTTATTGAATTAAATGTACTTTTTTGTGTGAAAACCCCTTTGTCAGAAACCTGCCTATAGATACAATATGTCACAAAAGTGAGTACACCCCTCACATTTTTGTAAATATTTTGTGATATATTTTCATGGGACAACACTGAAGATTTGTCAGTTTCATACAATGCAAAGTAGTCAGTGTACAGCCTGCGTAACAGTGTAAATTTAGTGTGTCCTCTAAATAACTCAACCCAGCCATTAATTGTCTAAACCACTGATAACAAAAGTGAGTACACCCCTAAATGAAAATGGCCAAATTGTACACAATTAGCCATTTTCTTTCCCGGTGTCATGTGACTCATTAGCATTATAAGGTCACAGGTGTGAATGAGGAGCAAGAGTGTAAAATTTGGTGCTTTTGCTCTCATACTCTCTCATAATGGTCACTGGAAGTTCAACATGGCACCTCATGGTAAAGAACGCTCTGAGGATCAGAAAAAAAGAATTGTTGCTGTACATAAAGATGTCCTAGGCTATAAGAAGATTGCCAACACTCTGACACTGAGCTGCAGCACGATGGGCAAAACCATTCAGTGATTCAACAAGACAGGGTTCACTCAGAACTGGCCTCACCATGGTCAACCAAGGAAGTTGAGTGCACATACTCAGCATCATATCCAGATACTATCTTTACATAATTGACGTATTAGTGCTGCCATCATTGCTGCAGAGGTTAAAGGGGTGGTGGGTCTACCTGTCAGTGCTCAGACCATATGCCGCATACTGCAGCAAACTGGTCTGCATGACTAAAGACATGGATTACTGGAACCATGTCCTGTAGTCTTAGTAGACCAAGATAAACGTATTTTGTCCATATGGTGTCAAGCTTGTGTGGTGTCAAACAGGTGAGGAATACAAAGACAAGTATGCCTTGCCTACAGTCAAACATGGTGGCGGAAGTTCCACGGTTTGGGGCTGCACGAGTGCTAACGGCTGTGGGGAGCTACAGTTCATCCAGGAAACCATGAATTCAATGTACTGTGACATACTGAAGCAGAGCATGATCCCTTCCCTTCGTAAACTGAGCCACAGGGCAATATTCCAACATGATAATCATCCCAAACACACCTCCAAGACGACCACTGACTTGCTAAAGAAGCTGAGGGTAAAGGTGATGGACGGGCATGCATGTCTCCAGACCTAAACTCTATTCACCATCTGTGGGACATCCTCAAGCAGAAGGTGGAGGAGAACAAGGTCTCTACCATGCACCAGCTCAACGATTTAGACATGGAGGAGTGTAAGAGGATTCCAGTGGCAACCTGTGAAGCTCTAGTGAACTCGGTGCTCAAGAGAGTTAAGGCAGTGCTTGAAAATAATGGTGGCTACACAAAATATTGACACTTTGGGCACAATTTGGTCATTTCCACTTAGGGGAGTATTCACTTTTGTTGCCAGCGGTTTAGATCTTAATGTGTTGAGTAATTTAGAGGGCACACCAAATGTATACTAACTACTTTAAATTGTATCAAAGTGTCATATCTTCAGTGTTGTCCCAAGAAAAGATATAATAAAATATTTACAAAAATTTGAGGGGTGTACTTACTTTTGTGACATACTGTATGTAGGCAGTCTTCAGGAAGGCAGTACTTGTGAACAGGAGGACCCTCACTCTTTTAGTGTGAATTCTATCATTATGAATTGCGCTGTAATGTCTGATATTGTTTGTATATGTACCCTCTGAGTTGCAGCATATATTGGTGCTATATAAACAGAAAATATTAATATTATTGCCCCTCCAACAGACACTAGGGAGTGGCAGGAGAGATGCTTACATGGTGGGATCTGTGGGTATAGTGTTGCAGTGCTGTCTTATTAATGCAGTCATTAAAATCCATGCCTTCTCATTATAATCACTATTCCCCTTTACAAAAAAGCTGAAAAGTCTATTGTGTCTGATCCAGCAGCTAGTTTGCTTATATTTTAGGATTTTTTTTCATATTGATATAACAACAATAAAAAAATATCCCAACATTTAAAAAATACCAGCAGTTTAATTAACAAGATCAATGTAATTAATTTAATTTGCAGATGATTCCCTAAAGCATTGTACAAGTGGATCATAAATCTGGCACATGCTATTTGTGTCATCCTTTGCACTCTTCCCTCCTGCATTATTACTTGCCAACAGACCACATTTGGAATGTGCTATAATTTATTGTTACATAATAAACCTAATTTGTTTCATTTCATGTTTGACACATTTGTCAATGTGTAGAAAATCCGTGCAGTTCAGTCTGCTGTATATTTCCACAAATCATTTTTTTTCTGTCCTTTTTCACTTGTTGCTTGGATTAGATTGACTTCTTATTGGATTTCCTACAGCATTTTGTATCGGTCAAGATTATAGGTCTACATCTTGTCCCTTGCTGTCTCATTAAGGAATCATGCAGGTTATCTTTCTCCACTGCAGTGGGCTTTAGCCAGATGTTTTATTTCTCCTGTTCACCTGCTAAAAAGTACACATGAAGACAAGTGGGGATAAAATGAGACCCCAAATAAACACTATAAAAATCTGGAGAATACATTAATACATTTATTCTATAAACATATTTTTGGTATGTTATTTTTTGCTACCTCAATATTGTAAAGAAAGATAATAAACATCATCACATATTAGAGAAAAATGTCTCTCTCTCCACTTCAAATATTTATTTTCTCCTGTTACCCATGACTTTTCAGAATCTCCGCACTCACTAAAAAACTGTGAGACATGGGAGTGGTAGGAGCTTCTTAAGTACCATAGGTATCATTACCCATAGCAAAGAGATTATGTGAGAGAGGGGGAGGAAACCGAATCAGTTTTCATTCCTTACTATGTTTTATAGGAGCTCCTTTGCTAATCAGAAGAACCAATTTTTAAGATGCATTTACACTGCACGATTATAGGGAACGAGAATTCTTAGGAGTAAACAGGCTGCTGGTCACCCAGCAAACAAGCAAAATTCTAGTTCATAGGGTGAAATAATCTTTTTCTTTGTCAAAAAGTTCAATATTTTCGGCAATGAATTATCCTGAGTAAACAGGAACTGCACTGCGGAGATTAATGGCATCCCAAGCACATGGAACGAACTGAAGCATGTTCTGCCTGTGAAAACAGCCTAATAACATGACTAGCAAAAATGTAGCCATTTGGCAATTATTTTATGCTGCGCATCATGCAGTGTAAATGCACCCTTAGACTATATCATACCAGTAGGTAAAATACAAGAGGAACATGATAGTGCTTTTTTCTTAAGTACATCAATAATAACAATTGCTTACAGGCATATTCCAGGTATATTTTCTCTGAAACGCAAGAGAATATACTTTAAAGATGTAGCCGGAGACTAGACTATGCTGGCTCTGCCCATCGGGCTCCTCCCAGGGCCGATGCAGGAGAATGACAGGTCTCTCACATAGCAAAAGATCTATCATTCACCTCTGGCAGTGTTGGGGGAAGCTGGCTGAGGGCGACCCCCGAGTAGTCTCGTCTCTGGTCGCCAGCCAGATCTTTAAAGTATATTTTCTCTGAAACACTCCTGTGAAATTGCTCCAAAGAAGTTATACCTAGCAGAAATCAAGCAGGCAGGCTCCAATTCATGCTGTTCCCTGTTGAGCAAGATTAATCAAGTGACAGGTTCACTTCAAATATGAAGATTTATAGACCTATTGTCACGGGAATACCACAAAAGAGTGGGATCAGATGATCGCAGCGTCTGGTGACACATACACCAGCGGCAATTAGAATGGCTTCAACATCCTATTAGCAGTTCTGGCTTTCTTTGTTTTGGTGCTGCAAGGGTTAAGCTGCATAGTTTGACTTAGACTCCTGGAGTTCTTTGTCTTGGATAGTATCATCTATTCTGAGTTTGTTACTCCAAGCAGGTATAAGAACCCTCCTCTTTGCTTCTGACCTTGTCAGTGATAGTTACCAGTACCTGGTTTGGAGTTGAAGGAGAGAGTTTAGTGTTTGGAGTAGACGGTTGGAGAGTTTTTCAGGAGATTGCTGCCTGGATTTGGTTTGCATGTTTATCCTTATCCTCTCCCATTTGGTTTCTTCCTTCCTATTCCTCCCCTGTTTCCCACCCTGTTGTTTTGTGAGTGTATGTGTATGATTGTAGTTTTCTTTAATCCCTGTGTGTTTACCCCTGTTTGGTTACTGTTTGATATACACTTCAGCCCCACTTCTCCCTGGGTGGGGGAGGGAACAGATAAGGGTAAGATAGGAGCATAGCAAGGTACGAGACCCCAGTATCTCCACCATCCGGGGTAATCCAGAGAATGGGGATAGCCTAGGGTGCCCCTAGTTCCAGGGATCAGGTAGGTGCCCACAGTCCTATGTCAATATGTGACACCTAGTTTGTTAAAGGTGAATTAAGATGCATCAAAATTACCTTCTGAAAATATTTTCTTCAGAATTCATAAAATTAAAGTGTAACTGTTGTTTTGATTTTTATTTAATAAATCTATTAGTACACGTGAAAATTAGCAACTTTGTAATATATCTTATCAGAGAAATCTGCTTCTTTTTGCCAAAATTTAGCATTTATTATCAAAATTCTCAATTCTGAGGTAAAATCTGTATTCAGTGAAAACAGACTTTCCTGTTACTTGGAGAAGAGAGCTGCACCTGATAAGAGTGTGTTTAGATAGAAGGGGAGGAGCTCTGCCTCTAGCTCCTCCCTCCTCCCATCTACATAGAACTGTATCCGTAGCAGTTGCCATCTCCTATCTCAGTAATGTAACATTCGGCATTGGATACATATTTTAGCTCAGAATTGAGAATTTGATAATAAATGATCAATTCTGGCAGAGAAAGAAGCAGATTTCTCTACTAAGATATATTACAAAGTAGCTAATTTTCATGTGTATGTAATGAATGGAAGTGGACGCACAGGTGTTGCAGTGCACATTTGTTTATTGCTATTTTTGTGGAACCACAGGGCCACGGACGGGGGGGCTCTGAAGGGGGCATGACTATGAGAACCCCAGACATCCGTAGTAAGACCCCTCGAACAGGGTCAGATTGGAATGCCCAGGGGACGCAGGTGCTACCTCCAGTTAGACCCCGGACACGTGGAAGCTGGCCTAGCAGAACAGGTGAACAGGCAGGGATCACAGGTAGTGTTGAACTTGACTGGCAGGAAGCGGGAGCACGGGACGGAGCTGGCACAGGCAGTACTGATGTCGTACTGGGTAACGGAGTGACGGACGGCTGAGCAGGATGGAATAATTATGTATTAGTTTGTATAGTGAAATCTGGTGACAGATCTGCTTTTATAGAGACACAGAAATATTCATAAAATGTACAAAGAAAGAACTGCCAGCTATACATAGGGAGGCTGAAGAGCTCCTTATTTTTGTGATCAAGCTGGTAAGGTCATTATTAAAGTTCTGGATCTGATAATAGGAAACCTCTTGACTGGTTTTATCTGCAGATGTATCAGTGGTAAGGTTACAATTATGTGCGATTCTTCCAGACCTCTATTATTAAGGACAGCATTGTCCTGCTCATTCATTTTCTCTGTACAAGCTGATTTCTGCATACCTCTGCGTGACTACCGCTGCTTTCTACCTCGCAATGTAAATGAAATCATTATATTTAATAAAAGAGGGAATCATGTGATCAATGGACTGTTCCTGCCTTCCCGACATTACGGGCAGATCTTTCTACTGTATAATCTGCAACATTAACATGCAAATAGCTGGCATAATGAAAAAGCGCAAGTGTTCAAACACCATTACCTTTTCCATCTGTGGCCCAGCGCTGTGCATTATTATCAAATGATCATTTTTATTGAATTAGAGATGGATACTAGCTTAGCTATACTTTGATGTAATATATACCAAATGAATTAGCATCGAATTGGGTAATGACAGATGGCTGAAGAAATTCCAAATAACATCCTCTCCTGATGGCTGAGCACAAAAGCAAAGGTTCTGTGACCTCCTAAAATCAATGGCATTTTAACTTAGAATGAAAATCATCTAGGGCTGGGTTTTCTTTTTTCATTTCATTCCTTTCGGAAGGGCAAAAGGATATACATATTTGTGTATTTGTAATGAGGCCACATCATAGTACAGTGTTAACATGTGTAATCTCCATCCTAATGCTTGGATGACAGTGGTAAAAGCAAAGTGGGCTATGTAAAGGAGAAACTCCCATCCCCAAAATATTAAAACTAGTGATGAGCGAGTATGTTCATTGCTTGGGATTCCCGAGCATGCTCGGGTGTCCTCCGAGTATTTTGGCATTCTTGGAGATTTAGTTTTTGTTGACGCAACTGCATGATTTGCGGCTTCTAGACAGCCTGAATACATGCGGGGATTGCCTCTTTGTTAGGAAATCCCCACATGTATTCAGGCTGTCTAGCAGCCGCAAATCATGCAGCTGTGGCGACAAAAACTAAATCTCTGAGCATGCCCAAATACTTAGAGGACACCCAAGCATGATCGGGAAACCCGAGCAACGAGCATACTCGATCATCACTAATTAGCACCACTCTTTGAATAGCTAATTCCATGGCTGCAACTTCGCAAGGTTCGTTCATCAATCACTGTCACATTAATACGTTTTCTGTTCTATAGGAGTCCCATCAGAAGAAAGCTATAAAATAACCTTTGGATTACATTAAATGGCGTAGGTCTCGTCATCTGTAATGACATTTGGATAATTAAAAAGGGATATCCCCATATTAGGTGTTTATGGCATATTCACATACTGTATGTACTAAAGGGGTCTCATGTCTTGAATTAATTATGTTTTAAATAGTGAAATAAACATTTAAACATTTGACCACTTTCTGCGAAAAAAAAAAACTATTTTCTAACTTTGTGCCGTCTGAACTTAGGAAATTGTAACAGAATCGCCTCTACAGGGAGAACAAGGCAAAGCAAAGGTCAAACACCAGAGCTCTATGTTCTCTATTGTTTACATGGATGAACTTTCCGCAGCTAGCCATAGACATAAAGATTCTGCTCTGACATAAAATCAGCATTTTCTGTCACATTCACTTGAATAGGTGCTAAGTGGTGATGCCAGGCAAGACAAGACAAGATCTGCAATAAATCAGCCATTTAATTTTTAATTCAGCTGTGAATAAGGGTATTTTAACCAGAAAAGGGTGAGACAATAGATGTGCGCATATTAATAATAATAATCTTTATTTATATAGCGCCAACATATTCCGCAGCGCTTTACAGTTTAACAGTTTCAAAACACAAGTCATAAGTAACAACGTTAACAATATAATAATTAATTCTGAACTTTCATTTTAATCACATGCTATTAAAAGTTATGTTTTAACTTTTTTTTTGGTGCTGTAGACTGTCCTTCCATAGACTGTTTGAAGTCATTTTTTCATGTCCTTTAACACTTTTATATATAATTTATATGTTTTTATTTATTTTACTTTCATGAATTAAAGAAAAGTGGTTTACAAAGATGCTCAACAAACATTGATCTACCAAACGTTTCAGGTCTGTAGGTTTTAAATGGAACCTGTCAGCACCTCAACATCTACACCAAAACATTAAATATGCTTATTTTATTCCTTAATTAGAATAAGGCCCTTATAATTGTTTCTGATTTTTAAAACTTAACTTTGTTTGTGCTGTGCAAATTAGCCAGGACTCATCTAGCAGGGCATTAATTCCTCAGACTAGTCCTATTTCTGCTCTTGGGTGTGATTGATCCTTTGGGTGTGATTGACCTCTTGGATGTGATTGACATTTGCCTCACAAGTAACATCATTTTCTGGTGATTGCAAATCTCTGCATTCTGTTAGTGATTTTGGTTTATGCATCCCGGCCTCATTGTTGCAAAGCGCTTGCCCAGAAATGCATTACATGCTAGTAAGGAGCTCTTCCGGGATGTCTGCAAAGTGGAAATGGGACCTCTATCGTCTCCATAGACATATACAGCATGTCCAGGAAGCATATAAACAGTTTCACTGCTCATGCTCATGCAGGTAGACCACTAAGAATCAATGGTAATGTTACTTGTGTGGTAGATATCATTCATGACCATAGAGGTGTGATTATAAGATCTAAAGCTGGCCATACACAATAGATGGCTGTCGACGAAACAATGTTTCGGCCAATTTTCTATGATGACAGCTATATCAGCCATCTCTCCCAAATACAGGAGCGCTCACTCACCTGAGCGCTCCTGTGTTTTCCATGAGAGAGCCACTGACAGACATGTAGCTAATATGGCCCAATAATAGTGATAAGAAGTCACAATCCAATTTAGATCCAACAAATGAAAAGACCCCATAAACTCATATACAATTGCAATAAATAGTTTTACTATGTAACACAGGAAACCATGATTAAAAAGTACACAAAACAACATATAGAGAGGATTTGACATGATGCAGGAAAAATTGGTGATTATACAGGGAACCATGATTATTATATAGCCATATAATCTTATTACATGAGGGGACTTGACCGGGTATAATGGCATTAATAAAATGTCCAGTGCTTAAAAAAGTAATACAAAATACTAAACAAAAAGTAGTATAATTTATAGCACTGATTTACATACTGATCATTGAAGATAAGCACTTGAATAGGTGTTCAAATGTCATAGGCCATGCAAACATAACAATTATTATACTCACAGTGTGCAATAAATCAACACAGTAAAGTAATTTGTAAGACTGGCAAGTATTAAAACATTACATCCATTCCCATAATATTATATAGCGTCCAATACAGCTATGTATTATCGTATGTCTCTAAATGAAGATAATGTTTAAGATAAAGTGCCTAGTGCATGAATTTTCCAACATATTCAGGTTGATCACCCATGATCCCCAAACTCTGTCCCATGTGTTCAGTTATCAGAATTAAATAAGTTTACCGGTCACCCAGTATGTCACACTGTCAGTTATTCATCACCATATGCCCATGACGCGCGTTTCACAGCCTGATTCATCAGAAGGGGTCTTATCAGATGGTGGCTTATCTCAAGGAGAACACTGTGATCAACAATTCAAAATCAGACACCCCAGATTAACATCTTCCCTGATAATCAATTGACCTTTCTCCCATACACATTAGGGCCCCGTCTCACATAGCGAGATCGCTGCTAAACAGCGATCTCAGTAGCGATCTCGATATGTCTGACACGTACCAGCGATCAGGCCCCTGCTGTGAATCGCTGGTCGTGTCAGAAATGCCAGGACTTTTTTTTGATTGCTGGTCTCCCGCTGGCAGGCATGCATCGCTGCGTGTGACAGGCAGGAGACTAGCGATCTACTGGTAACCAAGGTACACATCGGGTTTCCAAGCGCGGGGCTGTGCCTGGAAACCCTACGTGTACATTGGATACCAGCGCGCTGCTGCAGGGGAGCTGGTAACCAAGGTACATGTCGGGTTTCCAGGCACCGCGCAGCGCCTGGAAACCCGACGTGTACCTTGGTTACCAGCTCTCTGCATCAGTGCGCTGGTATCCAATGTACACTGCGGGTAACTAGGCGACGTTACCCGCAGTGTCGCTGTCCTGATCGCTGCCTGAGCTGCCTGTTTGGCAGCTCAGCAGCGATCATGTAGCGACACACCAGCAATCCTGATCGTTGTCGGGATCGCTGGTGTATCGCTATGTGAGACCGGGCCCTTAGAGTGTTGGCTGAACCTGTCAATAGCAGGTATGGCTGACATTAGTCCAATGTGTATGGGAGCCTCATGGCAAGACTAGTCTGGCCTAATTAATGCCCTGTCAGACTAGTTTTGGCTAATATATATATAGCACAAACATGCAATAAAAGTTGACTTTGAAAAGTAGGGCTTTGCTCTAATCAAAGAATAGTGTTGTGAATGGGTTTGAGATGAGTTCTGAGCAGAGGCTCCCTCTGGTGGTTACAAGCGGTACTAGTGAGGATTGGGAATCAGGTGTTACTGATTGGTCTTATTTAAGGGAATCATTTTCCCATCAGGGTTGCCGGTGATCAATTGTTCTGGTCTGAATCCTTCTTTCCAGTTTCCCTTGTAGCCTGCTGTGTCGTGTCTGCATCTCCTGCTGTCAGATAAGACAATTTCTTATTTTGTGTTTTTGCTATATTTTTGCATTTTGTCCTGCACTTCTGTGGGGGCCTTCTGGGTCCCTCCGGGGGCTTTTGCCCTCTCAGTTTAGTCCAGCCACTGTGTTTTGTACTTTTGCTTTTTGCAGTTTTTTCAGTGGCTGCTGTTTTTGTTACACCAGAGAACTAATTTAGGTGGTAGAGGTCGTGTGATCTCAGGTGATTTTGAAATTAGTATGTTGGTGTTTTTCAGGGTTTTCTGGGATTGCAGTAAGTACCCTTCCTGTCCTTTTCTATTTAGATAGTTTGGGCCCCAGCGTTTGCTCATACTATTTTCTTTCTGTGTCAGTATTTCCTCTTGTCTAACCGCCATTACATGTTTGGGGGCTTTCTATTATCTTTGGGGTTCTGCTCCGGGGCAGATAGCTTTCCTATTTCTATCTTTAGGTGTAGTTAGTTTCTCAGGCTGTGACGAGGCGTCTAGGACCATCGTAGGAACGCTCCACGGCTGCCTCTAGTTGTGGTGGTTAGTCAGGGTACTGCAATCTCATAGATTCCAACTGCTCTGGTGTATTTCCTTTTTTACCTGCACTCCTCAGCTACCGTAACATAACAGTATCACCGGCCCAAAAAAATTGTATGGTACTCACAGAAGGGAAAAAAAAATATATATATATTTTGAAGGAAGAAAAGTTGTCAGAGATATTTTTCTGTTTGTTGCATTTTTTCCCTCTGTATCTCTGGGTGCTGGGGAGGATCTTTTCTCCCAATGGAGTTTGCACAGTTGTCTGGCCGTGTGGATCAGCTTGCCACTGAGGTTCAGAGTATTGCTGCATATCTTGCTAGGTTGCCTGTTGTGGAACCTAGGATCCCCATGCCAGATTTGTTTTCAGGGGATCGAGCTAAGTTTCAGAATTTCAAAAATAATTGTAAATTGTTTTTTGCCTTAAAATCTAAGTCCTCAGGAAACGCAGCGCAGCAGGTTCAAATTATCATCTCTCTCCTGCGCGGCGATCCTCAGGATTGGGCTTTTTCCCTGACACCTGGGGATCCTGTTTTGAGTGATGTTGATGTATTTTTTCAGGCTTTGGGGTTATTGTACGATGAGCCTAATATCACTGATCAAGCTGAAAAAGCCTTGTTGGCATTAAATCAGGGGCTTGATGACGCTGAGTTATACTGTCAGAGATTCCGTAGGTGGGCAGTCCTGACCAAATGGAATGACGACGCTTTGGCGGCCCTTTTCCGGAAGGGTCTGTCGGATAATGTAAAGGATGTTATGGTGGGATTCCCTGTCCCCTCTGGTCTCAATGATTCTATGTCATTAGCGATTCAAATTGACAGACGTTTGCGTGAGCGGAGAAGTATGCGTGGAGTGGTGTTGCCTTGTGAGCCAGCTGCTGAGCCCATGCAGTGTGATGGAGTGGTGTCTGGGGCACAGCGTCATGAGTTTCGAAAGCGCAATGGGTTATGTTTCTACTGTGGTGATGCCTCTCATGCTATTTCAGTCTGCCCTAAGCGGGGAAGACGTTTTGCACGCTCAGTTGTCTTGGGTAGTGTTCAGACTAAGTTTTTATTAACTGTCACTCTGATATGCTCTCTGTCCTCATTTTCTGCTCAGGCTTTCGTTGATTCTGGAGCAGCTATTAACCTGATGGATTATGATTTTGCTAAACGTTGTGGATTTCCCTTGATACCCCTACAGAAGTCTATTCCCCTACTGGGGATCGATTCTACCCCTTTGGCTGAGAATAAACCCCAGTTTTCTACTCAGGTGATAATGAGGGTTGAACCTGATCACCAGGAGTGCTGCAAATTTTTGGTTCTATATAATCTGCATGACATTATCGTGCTGGGTTTCCCTTGGTTACAGTCTCATAATCCTGTTTTGGATTGGAAATCTGTGTCTGTAACCAGTTGGGGCTGCCAATGTGTTAATACCAACACTCCTGTTTTTTCTGCCTCCCCCCAGGCTGAGGATGTTCCTGACTTTTTGTTTGATTTTTCTGATGTGTTTAGCGAAAGTAAATCTGCATCCTTACCTCCCCATAGGAGCTATGACTGCGCTATTGAATTAGTGCCAGGTAGTAAATTCCCTAAGGGTCGCCTCTTTAACTTGTCTGTACCTGAACATGACGCTATGCGGTCTTATATCAAGGAATCATTGGAGAAGGGTTATATCAGACCATCCTCTTCACCCTTAGGTGCCGGTTTTTTCTTTGTGGCCAAAAAAGATGGTTCATTAAGGCCGTGTATTGATTATCGTCTCTTGAACAATATTACTGTGAAATATCAATACCCGTTACCCTTGATTTCTGACCTGTTTTCCAGGGTGAAAAACGCTACTTGGTTTACCAAGCTTGACCTCAGGGGGGCGTATAACCTTATTCGCATTAAGCACGGGGATGAATGGAAGACGGCATTTAACACCCCTGAAGGGCATTTTGAGTACCTTGTGATGCCCTTTGGGCTCACTAATGCTCCTTCCGTCTTCCAGTCCTTCATGAATGACATTTTCAGGGATTTTGTGGACAAGTTTCTGATTGTTTATTTGGATGATATCTTGATTTTTTCTAATGACTGGGACTCTCATGTGAAACATGTTCGAACTGTATTCCAGATTTTGAGAGAGAATGCTCTGTATGTGAAGGGATCAAAGTGTCTTTTTGGCGTACAGAAGATCTCATTTCTGGGATTCATTTTGTCCCCATCTGTTATTGAAATGGACCCGGTCAAGGTTCAGGCCATCTGTGATTGGGTCCAACCTACTTCATTAAAGGCTCTTCAGAGATTTTTGGGTTTTGCCAATTTTTATCGTAAATTTATTGGTAATTTCTCTGTTATGGTTAAACCATTAACTGATTTGACCAGAAAGGGTTCTGATGTGGTGAATTGGCCTCCTGAGGCAGTCTCTGCGTTTCAGGAACTTAAGCAGAGATTCACTTCTGCTCCTGTTCTACGGCAGCCTGATGTTTCTCTGCCATTTCAGGTGGAGGTTGATGCCTCTGAAATTGGGGCAGGTGCCGTTTTGTCCCAAAAAGATCCAGAGACCTCTAAAAGTAACCCTTGTGCCTTTTTCTCTCGAAAATTTTCTCCTACTGAACGTAATTATGACGTGGGTAATCGGGAGTTATTGGCCATGAAGTGGGCTTTTGAAGAGTGGAGACATTGGCTGGAGGGAGCCAAACATCAGGTGGTGGTCCTTACGGACCATAAGAATCTGGTCTATCTGGAATCTGCCAAGCGACTCAATCCTAGACAGGCCAGGTGGGCCTTGTTTTTCACACGTTTTAATTTTGTGGTTTCCTTTCTTCCTGGCACTAAGAATGTTAAGGCGGATGCCCTCTCGAGGAGTTTCATTGCGGACTCTCCTGAGCTATCTGATCCCTCTGTTATTTTGAAGGAGGGTGTAGTTCTTTCCGCCATCTCGCCTAATTTGAGACTTGCTCTGGAGGGGTGTCAGGAGGATAGGCCCGAGCGCTGCCCTGTTGGAAAATTGTTTGTCCCGGACCAATGGAAAAAGAGTGTGATGTCTGAGATTCATTGTTCCGCATTGGCTGGGCATCCCGGAATTTTTGGTACCAGAGACTTGGTTAGTCGGTCCTTTTGGTGGCCTACCTTGTCTCGCGATGTCAGGGAATTTGTGCAGTCCTGCGGGACTTGCTCTCGCTCCAAGCCTTGCTCTCGCTCTAGTGGTTTGTTGATGCCATTGCCTGTGCCCAAGAGACCATGGACCCATATCTCTATGGATTTCATTTCCGATCTTCCTGTTTCTCAGAGAATGACCACCATCTGGGTAATTTGTGATAGGTTTTCCAAAATGATACATCTTGTGCCATTACCTAAGTTGCCTTCCTCCTCTGAATTGGTGCCGTTGTTCCTTCAGCACGTGGTTCGTTTACACGGCATTCCTGAGAACATTGTGTCTGACAGAGGAGTTCAGTTTGTTTCCAGATTTTGGAGGACTTTTTGTTCTAAACTGGGTGTTCAATTGTCTTTCTCCTCGGCATTTCATCCTCAGACCAATGGTCAAACTGAGAGAACAAACCAGACATTGGAGACTTATCTAAGATGCTTTGTGTCTGCTGATCAGGATGACTGGGTCTCTTTTTTGCCTTTGGCTGAGTTTGCTCTTAATAATAGGGCTAGCTCTGCCACTTTGATGTCTCCGTTTTTCTGTAATTCTGGGTTTCACCCTCGATTTTCTTCAGGACAGACGGAGGCTTCTGTCTGTCCAGGTGTTGACTCTGTTGTTGAGCGTATGCAGCAGATTTGGGACCAGGTAGTGGAGAGGTTGTCCCTCTCTCAGGAGAAGGCCCAGCGGTTTGCTAACCGGCATAGGACTGATGGTCCTCGGTTTAAAGTGGGGGACTTGGTCTGGTTGTCCTCAAAGAATATTCCTATGAGAGTAGCATCTCCTAAATTTAAGCCTAGGTTCATTGGACCTTATAAGATCATGGAGATTATTAATCCTGTTTCTTTTCGTTTGCTTCTTCCAGGGACATTTAAGATCCATAACGTGTTCCACAAGTCCTTGTTGAAGAGGTTTGTTGAGCCAGTGGTTCCTGCTGCTGTGCCTCCTGACCCTGTTTTGGTTGAGGGCAATCTGGAGTATGTGGTTGAGAAAATATTGGATTCTCGTTTTTCTAGACGAAGACTCCAGTATTTGGTTAAATGGAGAGGTTATGGTCAGGAAGATAATTCTTGGGTGTTTGCTTCGGACATCCATGCTAGGAGACTTATCCGTGCGTATCATAGAACTCATCCTGACCGACCTGGTTGCTCAAATGAGGGTTCGGTGACCCCTCCTCAGGGGGGGGTACTGTTGTGAATGGGTTTGAGATGAGTTCTGAGCAGAGGCTCCCTCTGGTGGTTACAAGCGGTACTAGTGAGGATTGGGAATCAGGTGTTACTGATTGGTCTTATTTAAGGGAATCATTTTCCCATCAGGGTTGCCGGTGATCAATTGTTCTGGTCTGAATCCTTCTTTCCAGTTTCCCTTGTAGCCTGCTGTGTCGTGTCTGCATCTCCTGCTGTCAGATAAGACAATTTCTTATTTTGTGTTTTTGCTATATTTTTGCATTTTGTCCTGCACTTCTGTGGGGGCCTTCTGGGTCCCCTCCGGGGGCTTTTGCCCTCTCAGTTTAGTCCAGCCACTGTGTTTTGTACTTTTGCTTTTTGCAGTTTTTTCAGTGGCTGCTGTTTTTGTTACACCAGAGAACTAATTTAGGTGGTAGAGGTCGTGTGATCTCAGGTGATTTTGAAATTAGTAGAGTTGGTGTTTTTCAGGGTTTTCTGGGATTGCAGTAAGTACCCTTCCTGTCCTTTTCTATTTAGATAGTTTGGGCCCCAGCGTTTGCTCATACTATTTTCTTTCTGTGTCAGTATTTCCTCTTGTCTAACCGCCATTACATGTTTGGGGGCTTTCTATTATCTTTGGGGTTCTGCTCCGGGGCAGATAGCTTTCCTATTTCTATCTTTAGGTGTAGTTAGTTTCTCAGGCTGTGACGAGGCGTCTAGGACCATCGTAGGAACGCTCCACGGCTGCCTCTAGTTGTGGTGGTTAGTCAGGGTACTGCAATCTCATAGATTCCAACTGCTCTGGTGTATTTCCTTTTTTACCTGCACTCCTCAGCTACCGTAACATAACAGAATAGGTAATAAGTTATGGTGGCGGATAATGAGTCTTCTGCTTAAAATATAGGACATACTAAAACTGATATAGCAGAATGTGGTTTATAGAACACAATTGCAGATAGATTCTCTATTGCCTTTGAATTATAAGGATTATCTAGGGGAAAAAAGTGTTTGGTTGCTGTCAAAAGAAAATAGCGCATCCACTACACGCTTCATTTTGAGACAGAAGAGAGCTTTCTCTGCAACTCTGTGAGGGATTCAATGAAGGAGGCTGTCGCATTTTTCTATGTCTATGACTCAGCCCTAATGGGGATGGAGCGTGGCTTAGTAGTAAAATGAGACTGCAAGCCAGCCTCCGTCATCATGTCATATGACTCAGAAAAGTAGGAGGACGCTCTCTTCTGTGTGATAAGGTTCCTTCTATGGAACTGAAATTGGGGCTTTGGAGGTAGAATTCACAGTGAAAGTACAATGTATTAAATAATAAGGGCAACAGCAAAATTACATTAGTTTCTTGGACAACCCCATTTAAACTATGATTGTCACATTAATTAGTATGTGATGATACCTATAGACCTTTTAGCTAAACATAGACAGATAAGTAGATAAACAGAGAACATATATTTAGTTGTATATGTATAAAAAATACACAATTAGCATTAATTCCAAACACTCCTTATATATATTCCCCTGGTCTGGTTCCTTGCTTCTTTCTTATGTAATGATCCAGTACCAGATTTCGATGTCTTCAAGGGTATAGTAGCACAAATGTTTGGAACTAGGTTTCTTAAGAGGCCGTGGTTTGAAAAGAAGATTTACACTAAGGATTTGCAAACTGTAACAAGTACATTCATGATGCATAGCTTACATTTATTCTTAAAGAGCTATCAGCATGAATGATCCTGGGTAGTGACATATGAAAGTAATATAGGAGGTAGATAGGGAGAGCGATTTCAATAAACATCTCACAAGCAGCTTCGCTTCCAAATGAATAACCAATGTGAAGATCTAAACCGACCCAGCACATGTCAGTCACTCTGCCATGCACCATTTACAAAAGCATCCTCGGTCTGTTCTTTAGAAATATGCATCCATTTGATATATTTTTTTCATTACTACTCGTATATACTTTGCGTTTTGAAGCTGAAATTGTATAATTATGCTGGTCAGAATCAATACAGTTAGGTAAGTAAAGAGAAGCAAAAAGAAGGTCATGACGGAATAAAACCATGATACCATGATGTTCAAAATGTGACATTCTGCATGGAAGTCCCCTAATACCAATTAATTCTTCAGTAGCTACACAAGTGAAGCTTTTTCTACCGCAAGACGTCAGTATATATTAAATCTTGACTGCAATGTGACTGGTGAGCTGCTGGGTTTATAGTTTTTGTACTGTGGGTAGCCAGGGTGGGTGGTCACTTTACAAGGAAAATAGGTGAATAAAGTGTAGCGCTGGTTTGTTTGGACAATTGCATAGGTCCTCGCACTTGGATCCCCAGCAATAATGAAGTGAATGCAGATGCCAGCAAGCACAACTCCTCTAAATCTAATGAATTTTTATTAGTGCTCATGTACAGGACTGTATTTTTGGTCGGAGTGCTATATCCATTAAAGGGAATCTGTCACCCCATTTTGGCTATATTATTATTATTATTATTACACATTTATATAGTGCCATTTATTCCATGGCGCTTTACATATGAAAAGGGAAAATATAGACAGGTACAATAAACGTGCTAGACAAGGGACACACAAGTACAGAAGGAGAGAGGACCCTGCCCGCGAGGGCTCACAGTCTACAGTCTACAGTCTATATCAGATAAAGACATGCCTGAATAGTGCGTCCCATAACTAACCTATCAGTATCTATCATATATCCTGACACCCCCGTTTTCATGCCCAAATACCTTTGTAAAGTTCGGTTTTCTGTATGCTAATCTGGGTGGTCCGGTCCGGAGGGCGGTCGGTGTTTTTTGCTTCCTCCCCCCGCTCCTCGGCTTCTCTTGCGTAGGTCCGTCTGTGCATAGTACAGACGGCGTAGTGTTCCCGCGATTGCGTGTTTTAAAATCCCCCGCGCCTGCGCAGTGCGCTTTGCCCAACAGTGGGCAAAGCATAAAATCATTACAGAGCATGTGCAACTATTTTCGGTCACTTTCCTTGCCCCGGAAGTCGTCCAAGGCAAGCAGTCATTTCCGACCAGATTAGCATACAGAAAACCGAACTTTACAAAGGTATTTGGGCATGAAAAAGGGGGTGTCAGGATATATGATAGATACCGCTTGGTTACTTATGGGACGCACTATTCAGGCATATCTTTATCTGATATAGCCAAAATGGGGTGACAGATTCCCTTTAAAGAAGGCGTGGGCCATTGTTATTCAATGGGGCAGTGCAGATGAACAATTTTTTTCACTAACTGAATCTGCATGTGGAAAAAATAGAACCACCACCCAGGAAATGGAAAAAAGAGATAGGGAAATCTACCAACCGGGAGATTGTGAAGAAATAATCAATTAATGCAATATAAGTAAAAACAAATTGTCTTTATTAATAAATAGCACAATATTAATGACAGAAAATTCTTTTATGTGCAATAGATCAAATATAAAAATTGTAATAAAAAAAATGAAGCAAAACAGCAAAACAATGATATATATAACACATATGACAATATATTGTGGTGAAAATATAATTGGTCATAGATAGTAATGTACTATTGTAAAGATATCACCGCAATATACATAGGCTCAAGTCTTAATAACAGGTAGTGTCCGCAGAACAGGCATATCACAAGTAACTATAAAAACCACACTGTGAATATACTAAATTACACAGTAAAGTGCCAAGTGCCGAAAACTGCTGAGTGCAAAGAAATAAATTAACATGTGCAACCAAACACAAATAAAATAATATCGTGCACAGCAAAAAATCATATATGCCGGATGGACAACAAACCTGAGAGCCAGAAACAATAGCTGATTGCCTCACAGAACGCGCCCCGACGCGCGTTTCTGAAAATAACTCCTTCGTCAGGGAGTGTGGTTTTTATAGTTACTTGTGATATGCCTGTTCTGTGGACACTACCTGTTATTAAGACTTGAGCCTATGTATATTGCGGTGATATCTTTACAATAGTACATTACTATCTATGACCAATTATATTTTCACCACAATATATTGTCATATGTGTTATATATATTCATTGTTTTGCTGTTTTGCTTCATTTTTTTTATTACAATTTTTATATTTGATCTATTGCACATAAAAGAATTTTCTGTCATTAATATTGTGCTATTTATTAATAAAGACAATTTGTTTTTACTTATATTGCATTAATTGATTATTTCTTCACAATCTCCCGGTTGGTAGATTTCCCTATCTCTTTTTTCCATTTCCTGGGTGGTGGTTCTTGGATCCGAATGGTCTGCCATTCACTGTTTAAGGTTATATTGCAACACTGGATATAATTTTATTATTATTATTATTATTATTATTATTATTATTAATATATAATTTTTTTATATATATATTTATATATTTTTATTGGTGTTTTGTATATTTCCTTACCTCTATGTGGAAAAAATAGCAGCATGAACAATTTTTCAAGTCTATGGATGTGAGAAAAAAATCAGTCACAGAATAGTTTCCGATTTTTATGGATATATTGTAGCATAGTAAACTGTAGATGGTCCTGTAAATGGTTAATAGCTGCTGAGTTAAAAAGCGCATTGCAAACGGATTACAAGTGAGAAAAAAATCCTCCCACTTTTCTGTATGCCACACTGAACGACTTTTTATACTGTCGTGTGACCCTAGCCTAAATCCCATATACATACAATGCTCTATTTGGGCCTTTCTGCGTATTTAGTACGACTTTATACATCAAGTGTAGAAAAGGGAAAGTCTTACAATCAAATTTTCCCCACAAAGGGTTACAGTCTTTTAGGTCTCTTAATTTGGTGTAGACTGCTCCATTTTACATTAATTTGCACGAAAGTTGTACAATTGGGTTTATGACTGTGACTATGACAGCGAAATAAAACCAGAAATCCACCATCCAAATCCCACTCCATTTCAGTAGCTGTGAACACTGCAGAATTATCAGCGAAACAGAGAAAAGTAATTATTCATCCAGGGGAGTTGAGTGAGTCCTGGGAGACTGTATGAGACAACTGCCGAGCAGAAATGATAAAGTGCTCTCCCGAAAATACAAAGCTAGGAGCAGTAACTGCGGTTTAGGATTGGTTTCATTAGGTGCAGCATTAAAAAAAAGAGCTCATTAGTTATCATCATTCACATTTGCTGTAAACTGTACAATGCTGCATTGTTAAAATATTAACTCAAACTTTAGCTGAAAATGGTGTTATTTGCCTTTTGGGCCATTATTTTACCTCTGACCTGCATCCTTAGAGGGCAGAATAAATCCCCAGCAAAAGTTTTCGCATCACTTTTTTTTCTTCTTTTTCTACTTGTAAATATTGTTTTTACGGGGCAAAAAATTGGATTTCTTCTTTCCTTTTTTCTTTGTGTGGGGTAGAACAGCGAGAGATTTCATTATGAATATAGATCTAAACTTTGCTTACGGTATTGTGCCTCAGAACATTTTCTCTTTAGATGTGTCTGTGAAAGGCTTTTTTGACAAAAATAAAAATATGAGGAAAAAAAATAGACTTTTACTAAGAGAACAATATGAAAAGGACAGAAGGAGAAAAGACCTGACCGCAGTTTAAGATCTCGCAGAATCCGTCTGTCTGGGTTACGCCATCCTGAAACTAACATAGACAGACTTTCTACAAACGGTAATGCTAAGCAGGTGCCGAGCTCACCTAGGGGAGTCTTCTTCATAAGCCCATTATATTCTTATTTAAACTATTACCGCTGATGTACACATACTTGGCATGTCATATGTGCAAATGGTTTTCTCGCACCAGACTTTAAACGCCACTGCAGATGTTGCCAGCCTAGCCAGCTAAACCGTTCTTGACAACTAATGCCAAGGGAGCCAATTGCAAAGACTCAACATGGCATGATAGAGGCAAACCCTGCCAATAAATTCATGTTTGTTTTTATTTTATATTTACTTCTGCTGGAATGTCTGCCAACTTAATAAGAATATATTATTTTTTCTTAAGCTTCTTTTGCTTATTCATTTTTCTCATACTGTATCTTGCCTAAAAGTAGGTTTAGGCAGTGTTTTTTATTTTCTGATATGTAGCATACTTTAATATGGTTATAGGGGCTCATACACTTACTTTTAAACCCTTCTTGATCCTGCGAATTTCCATTTTTGCTTTTCATTTTTTTACCTCCCCTTCTTCCATAACTTTGTTTATTTTTCCATCAATATGGGCTTGTTTTTTGCGGGACAAGTTGTACTTTTGAACAACACAATTAGTTTTCCCATTTAGTGTACCGCAAAACAGGGAAAAAAATTTCAAGTGCTGTGAAATTGCAAAAAAAGTGCAATTTTACAATAGTTTTTTTGGGTTTTTTTTATTTATCACATTCACTATATGGTAAAACTGATCTGGCAATATGATTCTCCAGGTCAGTACGAGTACTCAAATATCAAAGATGTATGAGTTTTTTCTTTATTTAAGTGGTGGAAAAAAAGTCAGAAATTTGTCAGAAAATTTTTTTTTTGCTTATTGCCACACGTAGCGTTCTGATTTTTCGGAATCTGGGATTGTATGAGGCTTATTTCTTGCGACTTGAGATGACATTTTTATTGATACTATTTTGGGGCAGATACAATGTTCTGATCGACTCTTAGTGCATTTTATTGCAATGTAGCGGCTGAAAAAAACCATAATTCTGACGGTTTGATTTTTTTACTGTTACACTGTTTACCGATCAGATTAATGTATTCGATATTCTGATAGATCTGACACTTCTGAACACAGCGATACCAAATATGTGAATTTTTTTATATTGTTTTATTTTCAATGGGGCAAAGGGGGGTTATTTGAACTTTTGTCTGTTTTTTTTATTTTTTTCATATTTTTTTTAAACTTTTTCTTTTCACACTTTTTACTGTGTTCAAAAGTCCCTTTAGGAGACTTGAAGCTGTGATGGACCGATAGCCTGTGCTATACAGTATAAAGCAGTATATAGCTATACAGTATATAGCCATGGGCCGGCGTTCACAGGAGATTCACAATGACTGGCACTATCTGCACCCCACAATCACATGACAGGGGCGCCAATGGGGAGGATTAATGACGCCCTTCTGGCTAACGAGTACTAAATCCCGACCTTTGACGTAAAAGGGACACAAACTTTGACGTAAATATACCGGTGCTTCAAAAATCATGAAGGAGTTAATATCTCATCATTTAAAAGACAACAAGTTCCAAAAGGAACAGTTATCCACATCTAATTTTTCTGTGCAACTGAAAATTAATAGATTTCTGCTAGTTATGTAGCGACAACATATTCCGCAGTGCTGTAGTCCGACAATCCAGTTTCTCACTCATCCATCACCCAACTTCATAGGAAGCCATTCAACGAATAAGTATTTTTAATTGAAGGGAATTAACATCTGATGGGTAACACAGGTAGCATAAAAGACATGCAAGTGTCATGCAAATATTGCATTTGGTTGAATTAAAGTTCAGTACTTTTGTGTTAGTAGGCTACATTGGTTAGCACTTTGCTTCCAAGATATCCACCTTGCCCATGAGCAGCCATGCCAAGGTTGGTCAGAATGAATAATGGGTATATTTATCAATCCAACTGCACCATTTTACTAGTGCAGGTGCATTGAACAGAATGCTATTCATGCTGAAATCCAGATTTAGTAAGCATCAAACCATTTTCCAGCAATGGATTTCCTCGGTATTAGTAAGCATTCACAGATGTATCCATCCCAATATGCTGACAATCAATCAAGAAAGAGTATACAGTATTTTCTCATAATTGCAAACTCAATTTCTTAGGAGAGACTCTAGATATAGCAGTTCTAGTAGTGCTAACGCTAGCAACACATGGAGACAGCAGGTATTAGGAGTCATTTTTTCCCCTAAACAATAGTCATCAGATGGTTTGTCCTTTTTTACATAGATAAGCTTAAAAGGAATCTGACAGCAGGATTTTAGTCCAAAAAACTATTTGTATGTGCATGCAGCTCTTTCAAAGACAAATCCAGCAATATCTTTACATGGTCAGTCCATTCTTCCGTTTCTGAGAATTGCTATACAAATGGATATGGTAGATCAGAAGCCTCTGACACTCCAGCTCTATTCTCCACCCTGTGATGCCTCCTCTTGCTTGACTGACAGCTCCATTGCCTGAAGTCACACAGCATAGAGGCTGTCAGTCAAGCAAGAGGAGTCGGCGCTGTGCGAGTAATAGAGCTTGAGTGACAGAGGCTTCAGATCTACAGTATCATTGGAATATCAATACAAACACTGATTTCACAGTAATGGAGGAATTGACTGGCCATGTAAGGGTATTGTTGGACTTGTCTATGAAAGCGCTACATGCACATATACAGTGCTCAGTATAAATGAGTAAACCCCAACAGATATGTTAGAAAACCTTTAGATTCCTTTCAGAATCAACATTTTCGATGGGATACCATACTACAAAATACTCCCAAAATTGTGGGACATTGATTGCAAACGATTTATTATTTTTGCACACCAAAAAACAATAATTTTCCTAACAAATTCATTCAAGACACTAGTGCAAAAATAATTACAGCCCAATGAAATTCTTAGGTGCAAAGATAAAGTTTACATTCCACATGCTGCACATCTCGCATCTGAAGGCAATTGTCTATGCTGTGAAGATATGAGATGTGCATCATCTGAATCAACGGATACTGGAAGCCTGTGCTGGCATTTCTTCTGCGGTGTTGCTATCAGTGTGTCAAGAGTGGGAGAAGCGGGTTACATTGACAATCCAACTCAATGGGCAGCACTTTGAACACATTTTATAAGTGGTCATAAACTTGTAAATAACTCATGAAAGAATAAAGTTACGTTAAAACCAAGCACACCATTATTTTTCTTGTGAAATTCACAATATGTTTGATGTGTCACATGACCCTCTTCCCATTGGAAAAAATAAAGTTGGATCCAAAATTTCCAACTTCAAAATGGCCACCATGGTCACCACCCATCTCAAAGTTTCCCCCCTCCCATATACTAATGTGCCACAAACAGTAAGATGATATCACCAACCATTCCCATTTTATTTAGGTGTATCCATATAAATGGCCCACCCTGTATATAGACAATGTATACAGAGAGCATGGTGTGGGTGGGGGAAGCTTTTACAGCTCTGCTACATGCTACATCTAAGAGCTTTGATTGTGTAAACTGCTGCACCCAATAATCTGAGTGATATATCATTGGAATCAGAGTCTCTTTTCCTACATTATGCTGCTCTCAGATGAGGTAGCGAAACCTGGTCAGAGATTCCTTTCACACACTATACAAAGTTCTCCAACTTACCTGTATGCTGTTTAAATTCATCATCTTTTAAGATCCCTGCTTGCTGTCAATGCAAGGTAATATTTGAAACTGAAATACAAAATCAGTACATTGAATAAAGATCAAGCCTTTAGTAACAGAAAACTAGAAAACCTGATGTATCACTATTTATCACTGGGAATGTCTCGACCACGCACCACAATTGTGGGTTTCCAGGGATATGGGGTACTCGGAGCCGAGCCCATGAAAGTCTATGGGATTTGTGTCACTGGCAGCGGTGGCTCGTTCCGTGTCCCTGGCGGTCAGGCGTATGATGGGGGGTATATTTACAGGGGATAGGTATATATATACAGTTCGTGACGCCACCTGTAGTTCTCTGATCACTAAGACCAGCGCTGCTGTAGATCTCTGAGGGGATGGTGAGGCAGCTAGATGTCGGGTCCCCTACAGGTGGGACTCTTCCCTCAGGTCGATAGTTATGGTGGGGTTGTGCAGGGATGCAATCAAATAACTCAGTCTCACACATAGAAGCTTCTTCCCATACCTTTTACTTGTCAGATGATAAGGCAGGTCCCAGGGAGGCTGGTCGGGTGGAGGATGTGCTTTGAGATAACAGCTGAACAGGTTGGGGGCCTCCTTTACTCTCAAAGATGATGAGTCCAACCAGCATAAAGCCTAGTTCACTCCAATTTCTCCAGCTTTTCCAAGCTGTACTGCCCGGTCAGTTTTGTGGTCGGAGCCTTCCTTTGATGGAACTAGGTTCTTGCTTTTGCTGATCAGGCTCAAAGTTCCTATTCCACCTGACCCCTGTTACGTACTGACACTCCGAGGGCTGCTTGCTGCGACCTAAGGTCCAGTAAGACTCTGGTTTTTCTATCACTATGCCTGGAGCTATAGTGACGCTTCGGTCCCCAGTGACCGGTGACAATGTGCAGGATAATCCAATCCTTTAGGCACTACTGAATTCCTTCCACTGCGCCCTTCGCCCTGTCCGCGCTTGTAGCATAAGCACTCCACACTTCCTAGGGTAATACAGGCTAGTCCCTTCTTTCTTCTTCCCAGAGCTTGCTAACAGGTGCTCAGTAATCTTCTAGTTCAGGAGCACGTCACTGAACTCCACTGTCCTTGGGACAGGAGACTGAAGTTTTCTGTTACTAACTCTTCTTTCCAAACTGTCTGTCTTCTGATTAAGCACAGCTCTGACCAGGCTAAGGTGAACTGGCTCACCCTTACTAGCCTCCACTTTAAGAACTGCTGACAGGATCTGGCTGAACTTCTTCCTCCCTCCACGTCCAGGCTAGACTGCCTCCTCTGTCTTCCTGACAGGAAACTCTCTGACTCACTGGCTACATACCCTATGGGTGTGTCTAAGTGTGTGATGGAGTGAATGTTTATTGAGCATTAAACTGTTACCTCTCCGCACATCCTCCAGGGTACTGCGTGTGCCTTCACACCAGGGCTACACATTCCCCCATGGTAAAATACAGCACTCCCGGGCTGTGAAATACAAGAAGACATTTTGTTTTTGCATTAACCATAAACATTAACTCTTCCCATCCGGGAGGTAAGGATTTCTTGAACGTTGCATTAAAACATATAGAAAAATACAAAATACTAAATAGACATTTTCATATAAATAAATGACAATATTCTTGTGAAGGACCCGCACCAAACCTTCAACGTGGGTCCTGGGTGGGCTGCAGGACATCTGAATGCAGACCTCACTCAGTGCCACACCACACGGGTTTTATATTCAGAGGTAGTTGAGGTGGTTTCATGTAAAACCAATATAATGCACCTTAGTGCAACTATTTACAGGATACAGTTTTTGGGCTGGCTCAGTCCTCAGCCACGCAGTCCATTATAAGACACATTTTCAAATAATTCACATTATATCAGATTCTATTTACTCAACTAGAGTATTCCCTATAAAACTTGGTGCAAATATGCGACCACTTATCACATAAATACCATATAGTGCAAAACTCTCTTTATCTGCTTACCCAGCCGGGCATTCTATTTTTGGCAATATATGTAAACATTATATACTCATATCAATGGTGCAAACTATTTTCACTTTTATAAAAACTTATATACATCTTCTCAGCTGCGGTAAACCCTGTCTGGGTCCTACCGTTCTTCACATTTTCTTGCTAACTTCCGTTACACTTTCCATCCCGGGGGCTGGAACGACACGATGATCCTTAGATCCCATGACAAATAGGTCGTGACCTGCTATCAGGGTTTGGGTCGCTACAGTCCTTGTGCGAACCGCTTGGGGCACGCCGGGCGCTTTCTCCTTGTGAGACGCTGTCTGCGTCGCTGTAATAACCACTTTCTCTCGTGATGCAGAAATAGTCGTCGTGCGCGACGTCGTGTAGACCGCTGATTGCGATGTGGAATGGTTCGCAGGTTGCGATGTAGTAGGAGGACAAGGTAGTGAAGAGTACGCAGGTGGCGCTTCCAACTGTGATATACTCTCCAGGGGCGATGCCGGGGCACGGCCCGATGCAGCGGTAGATTGTGACTGGGCTGCGCTGGCAATGGTGACGTTACCTGCGTCAGGGACGGGGTCACGGACGATTGTGACATTAAGGGCATACCATCCCTTCATACCCAGTGCCGTGTATAGGTTACTATGTCCCCATTAATTAGGTCCCTCCCGGGATGGCCGATGGGCAGGTGGGATTCTACGTCCCTGCGACTGACAAAGACCCCTGGGTAGAGGCCCGGTTCTCTGATGAAGCCCCAGCCCTTCCGGAGCTGGAACTCTGTCACACACCCCTGCCGCCGAGGTTCCCTTAGAGTACCTTTTTCCCTGCGGACACTTTCCTTGTCCGCAATCAGCTGTTCGTACTGCCGCTGCCGGTTCCGCTGCGCTTCCCGCTCTTCCTCCTGCCGGCGTCGCTGTTCCTCTTCGCAACGCTGCCACACACATTCCCACTGGGCGGCGTAGGCGACGTCATCCAGGCGCGCCATCTCATCCCAGTCGACGTCTGGTAATGATGGACAGGACCCCTCCGGTGTCCCTACCGGGGATCGATCATCTGCTGCGGCCTCCTGGCCGGGCGGGCGTTCCGGAACTGGCGGTACCTCCTCAACCTCCTTCGCTTCCACCGCTCTATCGGTAGGTTCAGGGTCGGTCCTTTTGGGGGTAGCCTCCGTGTTGCTCCTTAGCCTATGGCAGCAGAAGTTTCGGTAACTCAAATCGTGGGGGGTCGTCGAGGGGAGAGAACACCGCGTCCCACAGCCGCCGCTGCATCTGGGTACGCCGGCGTCTCTCGATCTCTTCTTCGCCAGGTTGTTGCAAAACCATCTTCTTCAATCTTGCATTTTCCTCTTTAATCTCCAGCAATGCTTGCTGCAGGTGCAGGACCACAGATGGTTCTGGTTCTAGTGGCAGCTTGGCTGGGGAATGGGGCCTGCCTTCCTCCGCTTCCCTGCTCAGCTGCACACGTCCTGCCTCCATCAGGTTCCAGAACAGTCTACCTTCTTCTTTCAGAGCCGTCCGGTCTCTTCCGTGGAGGCGGGGTTTGCGTCTCCTCCTCTTCGCAGGGAAGGTGAAGAGGAGGCGGACCTCCTTTGCTGTAGGGCAGGATCGCATATTGTAATAGCACTTTGAGAGGGCAGGCATTCTCTTCGCGCCACAGGGGGGCACACGCCCACGAATCCACGCCCACCTTCTTCTCCAGTGCCTGAGGGCGCGAATTTGGCGGCAAAATGGCGGATTTTAGCGCCAAAAATAGCAAACAGTCCTTTTTCACAAAAACACCTCCACAGGCACACAGGGCTCGCAATTTTGCGAGTTTCGCATCCTGTTCGTGACGCCAAGTTTGTCTCGACCACGCACCACAATTGTGGGTTTCCAGGGATATGGGGTACTCGGAGCCGAGCCCATGAAAGTCTATGGGATTTGTGTCACTGGCAGCGGTGGCTCGTTCCGTGTCCCTGGCGGTCAGGCGTATGATGGGGGGTATATTTACAGGGGATAGGTATATATATATACAGTTCGTGATGCCACCTGTAGTTCTCTGATCACTAAGACCAGCGCTGCTGTAGATCTCTGAGGGGATGGTGAGGCAGCTAGATGTCGGGTCCCCTACAGGTGGGACTCTTCCCTCAGGTCGATAGTTATGGTGGGGTTGTGCAGGGATGCAATCAAATAACTCAGTCTCACACATAGAAGCTTCTTCCCATACCTTTTACTTGTCAGATGATAAGGCAGGTCCCAGGGAGGCTGGTCGGGTGGAGGATGTGCTTTGAGATAACAGCTGAACAGGTTGGGGGCCTCCTTTACTCTCAAAGATGATGAGTCCAACCAGCATAAAGCCTAGTTCACTCCAATTTCTCCAGCTTCTCCAAGCTGTACTGCCCGGTCAGTTTTGTGGTCGGAGCCTTCCTTTGATGGAACTAGGTTCTTGCTTTTGCTGATCAGGCTCAAAGTTCCTATTCCACCTGACCCCTGTTACGTACTGACACTCCGAGGGCTGCTTGCTGCGACCTAAGGTCCAGTAAGACTCTGGTTTTTCTATCACTATGCTTGGAGCTATAGTGATGCTTCGGTCCCCAGTGACCGGTGACAATGTGCAGGATAATCCAATCCTTTAGGCACTACTGAATTCCTTCCACTGCGCCCTTCGCCCTGTCCGCGCTTGTAGCATAAGCACTCCACACTTCCTAGGGTAATACAGGCTAGTCCCTTCTTTCTTCTTCCCAGAGCTTGCTAACAGGTGCTCAGTAATCTTCTAGTTCAGGAGCACGTCACTGAACTCCACTGTCCTTGGGACAGGAGACTGAAGTTTTCTGTTACTAACTCTTCTTTCCAAACTGTCTGTCTTCTGATTAAGCACAGCTCTGACCAGGCTAAGGTGAACTGGCTCACCCTTACTAGCCTCCACTTTAAGAACTGCTGACAGGATCTGGCTGAACTTCTTCCTCCCTCCACGTCCAGGCTAGACTGCCTCCTCTGTCTTCCTGACAGGAAACTCTCTGACTCACTGGCTACATACCCTATGGGTGTGTCTAAGTGTGTGATGGAGTGAATGTTTATTGAGCATTAAACTGTTACCTCTCCGCACATCCTCCAGGGTACTGCGTGTGCCTTCACACCAGGGCTACACAGGAACATTCCACTTCATAAATATTTCACTGAAACCATTACTACAGCAATGGACACTTTTACTAGCAAATCTAACTGTCACGAGGTGCTGATACAAAGAGTCTTCCCAGCTTTGACTGACATCTGCCATTATGTCTGAGCAGTTGATGATTTTCTGCTGGACATTGATTTGCTGATCAGCAGCTTCTAATTGTTACCACTTACACGTGAATGTCTAGAATTAAGCTAAGCCTATTATACAAGGCAAGCATGGAAAGAAACACTCAGTGATTGAGTGATAAATGATCTAGTCAGCTCCGAAGAGAAAATATTTCTATTATTGCTTAATATCAAACCAAGAGAGAAGAAAATAAATCTGTATTAATTAGATAAAACAAGATTTAATTAAACATTGGGTAAAACACAACTAAAACATGCGTAAAAGGAACTTATTAGCTCCATTTTTGACAATAAAGCCAGGAGAGCTCTCCATAGGGCAGAACAGGCAAGTACTTAACCGCCTGAGGCAGGAGAAATCTCCACAGGGCAGAACAGGCAGGTAGTAAGCCACCTGAGCCCTGAACCGGGAGAGATCTCCACTGGGCAGAACAGGCAAGTAGTTAGCCACATGAGCCGGGAGAGATCTCCGCAGGGCAGAACAGGCAGGTAGTTAGCCACATGAGCCGGGAGAGATCTCCGCAGGGTAGAACAGGCAGGTAGTAAGCCACCTGAGCCGGGAGAGATCTCTGCAGGGCAGAACAGGCAGGCAGCTAGCCACCTGAGCCGGGAGAGATCTCCGCAGGGCAGAACAGGCAGGCAGTTAGCCACCTGAGCCAGGAGAGATCTCCGCAGGTAGAACAGGCAGGTAGTTAACCACCTGAGCCAGGAGAGATCTTCACAGGGCAGAACAGGCAGGTAGTTAGCCACCTGACCCAGGAGAGATCTCCGCAGGGCAGAATAGGTCGGTAGTTAGCTGCCTGAGCTGGGAGAGATCTCCGCAGGACAGAACAAGCAGGTAGTTATCCACCTGAGGTGGGAGAGATCTCCACAGGGCAGAACAAGCAGGTAGTTAGCTGCCTAAGCCATAAGAGAGTTCTGCAGGGCAGAACAGGTGGGTAGTTAGCCACCTGAGACCGGAGAGATCTCCGCAGGGTAGAACAGGCAGGTAGTTAACCACCTGAGCCAGGAGAGATCTTCACAGGGCAGAACAGGCAGGTAGTTAGCCACCTGACCCGGGAGAGATCTCCGCAGGGCAGAATAGGTAGATAGTTAGCCACCTGACCCGGGAGAGATCTCCGCAGGGCAGAATAGGTAGGTATTTAGCTGCCTGAGGTGGGAGAGATCTCCACAGGGCAGAATAGGTAGGTAGTTTGCCGCCTGACCCGTAAGAGAGCTCCGCAGGGCAGAACAGGCAGGTAGTTAGCCGCCTGAGCCGGGAGAGATCTCCGCAGGACAGAACAAGCAGTTAGTTAGCCGCCTGACCTGGGAGAGATCTCCGCACGGCAAAACAGGTAGGCAGTTAGCTGCCTAAGCCAGAAGAGAGCTCCGCAGTGCAGAACAGGCTGGTCATTAGCTACTACCTTCCGTTAGTTTTTTTTCCTATTGGGCCAATAACTTAAGTGCAGGTTAACCCTTATCAGTGTCAAAAATCCACCTGACAGATTCTTATAACAAAAAGCATGACATGACACAACAGCTACCACAATGCTTCTCTCTTCCTCCTGAAAAATTATATCAGAGTACTATTCTTTTCCTCACTTGAAAGTATGTTAAGACATCATTCTGAATGGAGGCATTACACTGTGTTGATGATTATACTGCATGGGGGTGCTGTTGAGGCATTACAACGTTTGTAGGGGAATGTACTGCTGAGGTCTCTTACTGTGTGGAGGTGCTGTTGGGGCATTATAATGTGTGGGGAAAATGTACTATGGGGGTGATGTGGAGGCATTATACCATGCTATGCGTAGCAACCATTGTAAGAAACATACCATGTGTGCGGGCATCATACTGTTATGAACTGCTACAAGCACTAAGGAAAGATGGGAACTCTGTCCCTACAATAGAACTGAGCTGGATCCCTACGATGTAACGGGGAACCTGATCCTGCGACCAGACCCGCTAAAGTCCTCAGCTAGTCTGAACGAAGACCTATAGTTGCGAGGGAGGAATCCCTACAAGATCTAGGGACTGGGAGAAAAGGTGGACACCTCCTAACAGAAATTGTAGCAGGGAAAATTAAAAAGAAAACAAATTACTACGAGATCCTAAGATCAAGCAAAACTGACAGAGTAAAAGGTACTGCCACACTAAGCTATCCCGCTAGCGATCTCGTTAGCGTTGCATACTAATGAGATCGCTAGCGGGATTGTTTCTATATCGCTAAATGCGGCCACATTTAGCGATATAGTTAACGACGCTATCGCCGTTAGCGATTTTCTTAACGACTTTAGCGGTACAAAAGTACCGCTAAATCGCTAAGAAAAGGTGCCACACAGCGATTAGATACTTACCCAGCGGGAGCGCCAGCGATGAAATAGGGTCCGGAACGATTCCAGCGACGAGCGAGATCACAGCAGGAAGCTCGTCGCTGGAAGCTGCCGCACTGAACAATATCGCTAACGGGATCGCTAAATAGTGACTTTTTTAGCGATCCCGTTAGCGATATTGTTTAGTGTGGCATACCCTTAAGGCACCTAAGCACCCGGCTAGCTTAAGAGTAGATAATACAATGAAGTCCAGCAAAGCCAGAAGGGCGGAGCCAGACTAAATAGGGAAAAAAGGTCATGTGACCAGCAAACTGAAACAAAATCTAACAAGAGGGTTCTAACACATACTATGTGGCAGTTCTGTGGGGGGCATTAAACTGTAATTGTAGGGGAATGAACTGCAGGGGCATCATAGTGTGTGGGACTCAATGTGCATTATACTGTGTGTGGTGGACACTGAAAGCGCTAATGGGATTCTCTAGGTGCAATAATTTTGCGTGGACCCATTTAAAGGACTGGGCGAGATTACGGAAGTGGCTTAGTGTACAATGAAAACTGCCGCAGAGCACTACGCAGTCTATCGCCCTTCATAACTTTAAAAGTTGGAAGGTTTGATGCATGAAATAAAAAAAGAGGTTCACTTAATGTATGTAGTTTTAGTTTGGTACTTTGGTTTCCTAACCTGACTTCCTAGGGTGCATTTTTGTATTTGACATATAGGAATTTACACTGTAAGCCCAATGGGTAGAGGGACTGCTGTGAATTATGACAAATCTGTGCCTATACAGACGCTATGCTAGACTGCTTCACATGCCAAATCTGGCTGTATTACTTTAAACTAATTATGCAAATCTTTGTTTTACCTACAATCACTTATCCACATGCAGAGGTTTGCAGAAAACGTGCCCTCATACCTGGACTAGAATATGGTTGTGGTACAGGAACCTTCTGCACAGATATGTTATGCAGCATAGCACTGAGGTATATACGGCTGTACAGCATCATCTAGTTGCAGGCAGTTAATGTTACATCAGTAATGGATTCCTGGTAAGATGTCACGAGTTGGATTTTGACCTTCATAGACTGATGGGTTACATTAGTATTTCCACAGCAGACAATGAAATGGATGTAACTTTCTTCTTTATATGGTTAATATATAAGCCCCAGCTTTAGCTCAAGCATTTCAATTGTTCTTGCGCTGGGTTACAAGTGAAAAGAAAATGGCTTGAAAAGGTATAATGCACAGCTGGCGATGGCTGGTTGATAGCATATTTGAAACTCGTGCTGGGTTCACCATTTTCCTTGCCTGTTTCTGAAACATGAAGAGCAAGTTAGCAGAAGCTAATGATTTAGGAAGGAATGATTTAACAAAGGTACACAAACGCTGCAGTTACGCTTATGTTAAAGAAAAGGAGGCCGAGCAAGGAGCATGTCAGCTGCAGAACAGAGATAAAATATTGCTACTCATTTTTAATCTCCCACTGGGTGAAGGTAAGATAGGAAGCAATTGTTTATTTCCAACATGGCATACGCACAGAAGTGAACACTGGATTCCCACTCTCCCAAGCTTTAATAGAAGTAGCTTAAACAAGGCCTCGTATTTTAGAACATTCTACAAATATTCATTTTCTATTTTCATCAATTTGACCATGGGGCAAAAAAATAATAATTTATATTGTCTCAAGGTGTTCATAGTAATTACTGTACGTAAAAATTGAGTTTTTCCTATTTCATCTGCAAATTGTTTAATCTTTGTTATTCAGACGGGCACGGCTCCCCTCTCTCCTGCTCACATGCTTGCCGGAGGCGGTGTGCTTCTGATTGACAGCCCGGGCCAGTGGAAGAGGCAGCTTTGCTTCTGCAGCATTATAGGAGCACAGTGGCACTGAACCTGGCTGGTCAGGGAGCTAACAGCACGCTCTAAAGATACAGCTAGCTTCAGAGCTCTATCAGAAAGAGCTTGTAAGCGCTGCACTCCTTCTTTAACGAGATCAACCACCAAAAGGCTGCAGAGGTGGCCTGTAACCAAGACAACAAGCAGTAAACAATAACATTAAAAATCCCACTGTTTTTGAGAATGATGAGGACTTTTAAAGAGACCTATATTAAACTAAAGGTATGCCCATAATGGTGCTGTTATACTGACTTAATACATACAGTCAATGAAAAAATACGAAGCATGGTTTTTTAAAATCATCATTAAAAGTTTTGTTCTCAGTGTATTGGGGCATGATTGTGGGGCAGGACTTTGGGTAGGTTCTTCAGCTCCGCCACTGACCTCCGCTGCCTCTATTGTCTCTATCCTATTGCTTATTTAAATTTCATTGGTGCGCCGTCCTAGCCACAGGTGGTGCTTGTGCAGATTGATCTTGCCGTGGGCTTCAGTAAAATGGTACCGCTAGTTGCGCATGCGCAGATTGACATTTAGATTCAATGGCATGGAGCCAAGATCTTAATCTGCGCATGTGCCTTCACCATTTTCCTGAAGACTGCCAGGAGATCAGTCTGTGCATGTGCCGCCTGCGACTAGGATGGTGTAGCCATGAAATTTAAAAAAGGAAGGTTAAAGACAACAGAGGTAGGAGGGGCAGTAGCAGAACCGAAGACCCTACCCGATGAGCAGAGACCAAAACTTCTAATGATGATTTTAAACCACCAAGAATGCTTATGTCTTCTCTGAAAGTATGCATTAAATCAGTATAACAGTGCCATTATGGGTATGCCTTTAGTTTAATATGTATGAAAGGGTATTCCTATTGTAGACATTTATGGCATATCTACAGAATACGCAATAAATGTCTGATCAATACAAGTCCCACCTCTAGGAGCTGCACCTATCTCCTGAAGAGCAGTCCACCTGTGTAAGTGGCTGCTGTGTGAATGGAGAGGTGGTTGTCCTTGTGTGGGTCCCTACATTTACTTCTGCTGGACGTGAAGGAACCTAAAGGTGGGACCAGACATAAACCTTTTAAAGAGTGTTATTTTTATAAGCTTGGCCAACCTTAGCTCATGAAAACAAAGGGGCTTCTTCTCTCAGGATAAACTTAAAAATTTATTTTAATTGTATAATAAAAAGTATTTTAATTAATTTTAATCTATTTCTTCACTTGGGAAAATTGAATGCACTGTTCCTACAAAAGACAATTGTGAGCATCCTTCCATTTTTATCTCCTTTCCATAGCATCTCATCATGTACATAAAGGATGCTCCACTGACTTGTTTCAATATATTGCGTTAATTCTTCGGCACACAACTGTTATTTCTTTCTTTAGATCATTGGGTGAGATCATGAATATATGAACTTGAATAAAGCGCATTATACTTAGTAGTCAATGACCTTTTCAGTTTCTACACATTGGCACTTCGCTTCCTTACAGTCCCTTTCCTCATTAGCTTAAATGCAGCACCAGGAAAATGAGTTTTACCAATATCATTTCTGATGGATGCAGAAAGGTGTTGACTAATGCATTAGTAAGTATCCTAATATTGGCTTGCATACAAATATTTGCACGTTTCATCCCACGCCTTTATTATGTAGATTAATATTTATATACACTGCTCAAAAAAATAAAGGGAACACTCAAATAACACATCCTAGATCTGAATTAATGAAATATTTTCATTGAATACTTTGTTCTGTACAAAGTTGAATGTGCTGACAACAAAATCACACAAAATCATCAATGGAAATCAAATTTATTAACCAATGGAGGTCTGGATTTGGAGTCACACACAAAATTAAAGTGGAATGTAAAGTCCTTAAAACAAGTCAAAATGATGCTCAGTATTGTGTGTGGCCTCCATGTGCCTGCATGATCTCCCTACTACACCTGGGCATGCTCCTGATGAGGCGTCAGATGGTCTCCTGAGGGATCTCCTCCCAGACCTGGACTAAAGCATCCGCCAACTCCTGGACAGTCTGTGGTGCAACGTGAAGTTGGTGGATGGAGCGAGACATGATGTCCCAGATGTGCTCAATCGGATTCAGGTGTGGGGAACGGGTGGGCCAGTCCATAGCTTCAATGCCTTCATCTTGCAGGAACTGCTGACACACTCCAGCCACATGAGGTCTGGCATTGTCCTGTATTTAGAGGAACCCAGGGCCAACCTCACCAGCATATGGTTTCACAAGGGGTCTGAGGATCTCTTCTCGGTACATAATGGCAGTCAGGCTACCTCTGGCAAGCACATGGAGGGCTATGCGGCCCTCCAAAGAAATGCCACCCCACACTATTACTGACCTAATGCCAAACCGGTCATGCTGAAGGATGTTGCAGGCAGCAGTTTGCTCTCCACGGCGTCTCCAGACTCTGTCACATCTGTCACAAGTGCTCAGTGTGAACCTGCTTTCATCTGTGAAGAGCACAGGGCACCAGTGGCGAATTTGCCAATCCTGGTGTTCTGTGGCAAATGCCAAGCGTCCTGCATGGTGTTGAGCTGTGAGCACAACCCCCATCTGTGGACGTCGGGCGCTCAGACCATCCTCATGGAGTCAATTTCTAACAGTTTGTGTAGACACATGCACATTTGTAGCCTGCTGGAGGTCATTTTGCAGGGCTCTTGCAGTGCTCCTCTTGTTCCTTCTTGCACAAAGGTGGAGGTAGTTGTCCTGCTGCTGGGTTGTTGCCCTCCTCCATGTCTCCTGGTGTACTGGCCTGTCTCCTGGTAGCGCCTCCAGTCTCTGGACACTACGCTGACAGATTTAAGGAGGGTCAGGTTTAACCCTTTAAATGTCTTTTGCTGCTTTGTGTATTTGTATATAATTGCTATGTACTGTTTAGTGTCGTTTTTCAGTGTCTTTTGTATAGTATTCCACTTAGATTTATGTAAGGTAGTGCATCCTTTGGGGACATTAGAGGAGGGCACTTGTAATATAGTATTCATATATTGGGTAAGAGTAGTGTTGCAAAGGGCCACTAGATGGGGCATACTAGTGGACCCAGTTAGAGAGTTGTTAGATGTTCATGAAGTGTAGGTCAGTGGAAGAACACTAGGTGGGGCAATGAGCATATTCAGTGTAGTGGAGACTTGTCAGGACACCAAGGGGTTAAGTAGGTGCAGTGTCGGTCGGGAACTAGTGAGAGGGACTTCCCAGTTAGAGTCAGTCGGGGGTGGATCCTATTGCTGCTCGGATGTCTCTGGTCCTGAGCTGTGTAACGGACAGGAAGACGGAAGTGAATAAAGGTACCAGCAGTCGTGTAGCCAGTGAAGGAATCACCGTGGGACCGTCAGCCAGTAGTCAGTGGACCGATGAAGTTGAAGTGCCAGTGGTAGAGCCACTGTGGGAACGCTCAACAGAAGTGTGCGTGCTGTAGCAGAAGCGAGTGGGCCACCAGCGAATACACGGCAGGATAACCAAAAGGGGGTGCACGACCTAGTAGATGTGTATTTCCGTGACTGGATTGAAGTTTCTCCAGGGAAAGAGATCGAAGTGCCGTTTTCACCGGGCTCCTCATCCCGAATTTACTTTGTGGTCTATTCTGGTGTAGCAGATGAAGTGAAGCGGAGTTGTAGAAGATGTATTGCTGGTATCGTGTTAGGTGTGCTAATGGTGTCTTGGATGTGCTATATCCGGAGAAAAATAAAGCTAAACTGTTTAACGTTGTTCTGGACTCTGACTCAGATTTTTTATACTCTGAAACGGGTGAGGTTACCCCAGGAATGAAGCAGCTGCTAGTGTGAAGAATGCAGATAACGCTGGTGAGTCCACCCCCGGCCAGTGCTTTACACAGACACAGCAAACCTTCTTGTCACAGCTCACATTGATGTGCCATCCTGGATTAGCTGCACTACCTGAGCCACTTGTGTGGGTTGTAGAGTCTGTCTCATGCTACCACGAGTGTGAAAGCACAACCAACTCTCAAAGTGACCAAAACATCAGTGAGAAAGCATTGGTACTGAGATGTGATCTGTGGTCCCCACCTGCAGAACCGCTCTTTTATTGAGTGTCTCTTGAAAATTGCCAATAATTTCCATCTGTTGTCTATTTCATTTGCACAACAGCTTGTGAAATTGATTGTCAATCAGTGTTGCTTCCTAAGTGGACAGTTTGATTTCACAGAAGTTTGATTTACTTGGAGTTATATTCTGTTGTTTAAGTGTTCCCTTTATTTTTTGAGCAGTGTATTTCACTAGTTTGCAGTGGTTTTTTTTTTTTTACAATTCAGGATGTAAATCCCTAATATACATTTAAATGCATAGGGGACAGTAGATGACAATCTATAAAAGCAGGCTCAAAGGATGCAATGCGTATATTTAATTGCTTCATACAGTACATGTGTACATCTAAAGAAAAATTGACTGGGCGCGTTACGGAACTTTTTATTGGATTTCTAAATATATTATCACTTTAGGGAGATCGATACACTATAGTTTACATTGTATGTCCAAAGTACAGTGATAAGTATTTTTTAACATATCTTTACAGTAGCTATATATTCATTTTTTGGTACAAAACTCCAACTTGCATAAGCACTGTTTTAAATAATAAAAAACCTTGCTTCCGCAACCACCACTAGAGGAGGCTTATGAACTTAAATATAATCTGTTAGCAGGTTTCTTCAATGTAATCTACAGTCATGGCCAAAAGTTTTGAGAATGACACAAATATTAATTTTTACAAAGTCTACTGCTTCACTTTTTCTAATGGCAATTTGCATATACTCCAGAATGTTATAAAGAGTGATCAGCTTAACAGCAATTACTTGCAAAGTCAATATTTGGCTAGAAAATGAACTTTATCCCCAAAACACATTTCAACATCATTGCAGCCCTGCCTTAAAAGGACCAGCTAACCTCTTTTCAGTGATTGCTCCATTAACACAGGTGTGGGTGTTGATGAGGACATGGCTGGAGATCAATCTGTCATGATTAAGTAAGGATGACACCACTGGACACTTTAAAAGGAGGCTGGTGCTTGGCATCATTGTTTCTCTTCTGTTAACCATGGTTATCTCTAAAGAAACACGTGCAGTCATCATTGCAATGCACAAAAATGGCCTCACAGGGAAGAGTATCGCAGCTAGAAAGATTGCACCTCAGTCAACAATCTATCGCATCATCAAGAACTTCAAGGAGAGAGGTTCCATTGTTGCCAAAAAGGCTCCAGGGCGCCCAAGAAAGACCAGGAAGCACCAGGACCATCTCTTAAGTGTTTCAGCTGCGGGATCGGGCTACCAGCAGTGCAGAGCTTGCTCAGGAATGGCAGCAGGCAGGTGTGAGTGCATCTGCACGCACTGTGAGGCGGAGACTCTTGGCGCAAGGCCTGGTGTCAAAGAGGGCAGCAAAGAAGCCACTTCTCTCCAGAAAAAAAACATCATGGACAGACTGATATTCTGCAAAAGGTACAGGCAGTGGACTGCTGAGGACTGGGGTAAAGTTATTTTCTCTGATGAATCCCCTTTTTGATTGTTTGGGACATCAGGAAAACGCCTCATTTGGAGAAGACAAGGTGAGCGCTACCACCAGTCTTGTCTCATGCCAACTGTTAAGCATCCTGAAATCATTCATGTGTGGGGTTGCTTCTCAGCCAAGGGAATCGGCTCTCTCACAGTCTTTCCTAAAAACACAGCCATGAATAAAGAATGGTACCAGAATGTCCTCCAAGAGCAACTTCTCCCAACCCTCCAAGAGCAGTTTGGCGATCAACAATGCCTTTTCCAGCATGATGGAGCACCTTGCCATAAAGCAAAGGTGATAACTAAATGGCTCAGGGAACAAAACATAGAGATTTTGGGTCCATGGCCTGGAAACTCCCCAGATCTTAATCCCATTGAGAACTTGTGGTCAATCATCAAGAGACGGGTGGACAAACAAAAACCTAAAAATTCTGACAAAATGAAAGCATTGATTGTACAAGAATGGACTGCTATCAGTCAGGATTTGGTCCAGAAGTTGATTGAGAGCATGCCAGGGAGAATTGCAGAGGTCCTGAAGAAGAAGGGTCAACACTGTAAATATTGACTTGCTGCATTAACTCATTCTAACTGTCAATATAAGCTTTTGTTACTCATATGTTTGCAATTATTATATTTCTGTCTGTGATAAAAACATCTGTCAAACACACATAAAAACCAGAGGGCAGCAGATCATGTGAAAATATAATATTTGTGTCATTCTCAAAACTTTTGGCCATGACTGTAAGAGCACCATGATGTAGGAGCAGTGATCCTGATTCCAGCATTGTGTCACTTACTGGACTTGTTTTGCTGTTTAAATAAAATCAGGAGGAGATTATCACTGCAGGACAAGCTGTCTTGTGCCTCCGTGTCCAACCCCACCTTCACCACTGATTAGCAGCTTTCTGTTAATATACAGTATACATGGAAAGCTGCCATTCAGTGGTGAGGACAGGGTTACACACTGCTCAGCGTTCAGCAGCATAGAAAACTGATTGCATCACAACTGCTGCATTCAGTAAAATAAGTAATTCATCCCTGGAATCAGGATCTTAGACCCTACATCGTGCTACTGTCATAAAACATAGTAAAAACCTGCTGACAAATTTGCTTTTATGCATACATAATATGATCAATGTATAAACAGTAGCTCCCTCTAGTGGTGGGTACAGGCAGCAAGGGTTTTATTAGTTAGCTATGCCAATGCAGGGGATTGAGAGCTCTTTATCAGAAAAAAAGCTATGCTATGAGCATATATTATAAATATCTATGCACAGATACAGATTAAAATAAATATATAATATTCAAGGCTGAATATTTACTGTAATCTCTAATTCCAATTTAGGCTTATGCTAGTATAGTATACTATTGTACTATATATGCATTATAGATAACACAGTAAGTAAAATCATGAAGCATGATCTTTGCTAACACCACCCCAGTGTGTAATCCATTTCCAACAATTATGTATATGCTAGTGTGAGGAGATAGACATACTGTCCATGTTCCCCCTTGAAGAAACAAGTTTAATGTTATAGGTTGAAATGTGAAATGTGCATTAAAGGTGTTAGTAATATTGATAATCTGTGTATTTTGACAATAGGCATAGTGAGAGATAATGTTTGGGACTAGCCCAGAGTGGGACTGGATGAGTTGAAGGAAAAGTGACAAATTCCTGTTAGAGGGTCAGATAGGGCCTGGAGTGCATAGAAAGAAGATCTAAGGTCCATTGTGAGCAGTGCTGCATTCTGGAGTGTCTCTAAAGTGAGAGGAGACCGAAAGAAAGAGCTAGTGAGTTCTGGAGCAAAAGTGACTGAGAGATGGAGTGATCAATCAGAGACAGGTCCTGGGAGGGGATGTCTTGCAGTAAGGCCTAGAGTTTTAAGGTACTGTCACACTAAACGAGATCGCTAGCGAGATCGCTTAAGCATCAGCGATTTTATGACGCAGCAGCGATCTCGTTAGCGACGCAGCTGTGTGTGACATGTAGCAGCGATGTGGCCCCCGCTGAGATGTCGCTGATCACTAATGAACGTTCTGAGCCGTTTTTTGGTCGTTGGTGTCCCGCTGGTGAGCCTGAATCGCTGAGCGTGACACCCTTTATGAACGACTTCACCAGCGTCGCAGGTGGGACTAGGTTTTCCCAACGACCTCAGAGGTCGTTATACAGATCGCTGATCTCTGATGAGATCTTTGTGTTTGGAAGCTAACTAGCGACCACATAGCGATCGCACCAACGATCTCGCCAGGTCGTGTCGTTGTCGTGATTGCTATTGCGATCGCTAAGTGTGAAAGTGCCTTTAAACTCACAAGGTAATGGCCTAGACAGGGCTGAGTACGTGAGACAAATAGATTGTCCCAGGCAGGAGTACCATAGCGTGTCAATAGAGAAGATAAGTACACACTGGCACCCTAAATGGAGAGAAGACGCGTAACCGTGGAGCGGGTAAAGGACTCTTGCTAAGCAGGACTGTAAAGTTGAGCTTTATGGAGACAGAGGACAAGTATAGAAAATAAAGAGGAAAAGTAAAGAAAGGAGAACAATGGAGAAAGGAGGAAGGAATCTGTGTGTGAGTTGTAAAGGAAATGTTCATAAGACTGTGTACCCGCTATCTCTTGTATATATTCCCTACCAACGTCCCATTCAGTAAAAACTTTATTTTCAAATGATGGTCTCCCTCACTGAACTGTAAAACATCTGGTCCTAGCAAACCAGCAACATTGGCTATATGCAGCCTGCACGGGCGTAACGCCCTCACAGCACAAGCGCACACACACCCAGCCAGGACCCCCACTTTCATGTAATGTGCAGGGGCACAACAAACGAGTACCTCGCCCACGGCTACCTCCCCGAGACTCATTACACTAGTACTTAAATCCTTTTACCTAATAGCAGAAAATCCACATGCTAAACCAATTAATATATACCCAAGTATAAATCTAATTACCAGCAATGGTGTTTGAGGGCATATTTCTACCACCCTTCTGCTCTCTATGGCAATCAGTTGTCACTTTTCATTAGTCACAAGATTACTAGCTATTGTCTCAGCCTTGGTAGCACGATCATTGTCTCCAGCACAGGTCACAAGCTCCTGATGTATCTTTAACCTTACTTGTAATCATTCCTGGAAATAATATGACCTGCATACGTCTTACAGGTTACATGGCCTTTAATACTGAGTGTCTTCCAACTTGTATCTCGTATTTTCAGTAGAGTAGAACTTGTAAGTTTGTTTCAGGTGCATAAGCCTAATCCATAAATCGTTCAGCATTGCACTCCATATATATCTCCATGAAGTCTTGTCTTCAGATATCATTGTCTTCAAAGAAAAGTAAATTCCATATTCATGTAATGATCCTGCTTTTATGAGATGTGTGAGAATTGCACATTAACCTTTTAACTTCATTTTGTTGAAATGATTTTATGGAAATATTAATGCTTTTTTAATTAGCATCTGATATCTTAAAACACAATTTGGTAATATTTAAAGCAGAGAATCACAAATCCGCATGAGTACGTCTATGCAGTAATGTTTATTATGCTTATTTTATCCATTCTGTGTTAGTAACTCTGAATTAAAGTTACTATTACTAAAGTTAAAAGCATAGTAAATTCATCAGGATACTTCTGCATCGCGTTTACAGAAACACAAGGAAATGGTCTATAATGTAATTATTAGACTTTTTAATTTTATTATTTATTATTATGGTTTGCGTATATACTGCCATCATATTCCGCAGCGCTTTACAGACATTATCATCGCTGTCCCCGGAAGGGGCTCACAATCTAGATTCCCTATCACTATGTCTTTGGAATGTGGAAGGAAACCGGAGAACCCGGAGGAAACCCACGCAAACACAGGGAGAACATACAAACTCCTTGCAGATGTTGTCCTTGGTGGGAGTTTAACCCAAGACCATAAAGCTACAGTGGTAACCACTGAGCCACCATGCTGCCCTCAATTTAGAGATAAATTTGCGTTTACACTGGCCGATCATTCAGATGCTAACAGTAACGAGTAACGACCCATCGTTCCCGATAACGGTGTAACGTAAGTGGGTACAGCAAAAGTATGATATGTCCAAAAGCAATTGTACATCGTGCATGATAGCGTTTATAGGAGCAAAAAACCTGTCATACATCTTTCATGCATTGTGTAATGTGAATGAAGATTGTTCACTCACTGAATGATCAGGCTTCAGAAAGGAAGAGCAGAGACGCACAAAGTCAATAGTAATGTGGCTCGGTATGACAGGTTGACTTGGCATGTCTGGAATACTGATGTGAACGTGTTCCAAGGCCGCTCTTCAGCAGCAGTTGGAGCAAGTGAATAATTGTAAATACATGTATTTTATTTAGTGTCAAAGAGGCCTTTTTATTCCTAAAAAAGCAATCTCTGAAAATGCTCATGGCTCTCTACACAAACCTGTCTCTCCGGACCAGAGATTCCCCAAATTCCAGTCCTCATGGCCCCCAGCATGTCATGTTTTCAGGATTTCCTTAGGTGTTGGAATTCTTATTAAGGCCTGAAAAGTTGATGTGTTGGGGACCGTGAGGACGGGGTTTGGGAAACACTGCTCTAGACAAACTTAACTAACCCATTCTGTGCAGAACACTGGATACACAACATTGCTGAAGAGAAGGGGCATTAAAGAAGCACTCCAGCTATGTAATGTAGTGAGTGTATCAATATACTGACCTTCTGCTGCTTTCTCTAGTGTCCAGCACCGATCTTCTCCGCTTCTCAGTGATGTTACCACAACTGGGACTGGCTCACTATGCACTATGTGTCGCTTTCACAATGATATCCTATGGAACTTGTCGCAGAATGCAGCATGACGTGGCCAGTCTATAGAGTGCTGACGTCACTGAGAAGCAGATCAGCAGTGGACACCGGAGAAAGCAGCGGTAGGTCAGTATACTAATACACTCACACTACACGCACACATTTACTGAATGGAAAATTTAGAGGGAGTTCTTCTTTACCAAAGAGATGTCAACCACTGAGTAATTACCTTTTGTGCGATGGTGATCACACCTGCGCTTCAGATTATCTGTCGGTGTGGACACATTACTGGCATTATTAGTCCTTTTAAATAAAGCTACCCTATAGGTAAATAATACTTCAACTACAGCGATCCTTAATCAAACATATTACCCAGGATGCATATCACCCAGGTAAAAAAATGAAGTACATTGTTCATTATTAACAAATCAATTTATTTATTAACAAAATTACTAAAAACTATTTAAAATAGAAAAGTGCTAGAAAGAAAAGGGAACGTATTCCAAGGTATGCAATGCATTTGGTTAAAAAATAAATGTACAGTTCACTACAGCTGTCATTTAAGGTTCAGAAAAAAAAATGGTTGGACACTCTTCAATGCTTAGTCCTGCATGCCATGCTATATTGGAGTCCTGTCCATTGCACTGAGCTGACACTTATGAACAAACAATAGGTGTATAACACATATTAACAGCTGTAAGGTGCATTTATTGTCCAAGACGTCTTCATACATTGATAAAAAGCTGGGGTAAGACCACTGTTACCTGTCAATGTAAACCGCTGTGCATACGACGGCACCCCTCTGCATACACACAGTGCATTATCATCCAGATTCTCACAGCAGAAGTAGGAGGTCTCTCCAGCTCCCTCACTGACCAGGTCTCAGAGGTGTTTCCACCTCTACACACAGACCATTATGAGGAGCTCAGCTGCCTTTTTAACCTATCTGCACTTTCTGGATTGGACGATGGGAATGACCAATTCTGCCCATCACTTGTCAATCATCCCTAACACCTGAACCTGTACTGCTCCACTAAACCAAAACCAAAAAACTTTTTCAGGTGTTACTTCATCGAGGCCTCGTGCCTCAATGACACATCCCTCTATCTCTGACTTGTCGGCAGCAGATGCCATCTTGCTGCCTGTCTACAATACCTTTAGCACGTCTTGTGTTGGTTTGTAACCATAATACTACCAATTTATGGTTGGATGATCTTATGACCTATTAAAGGGGTTTTCTGATCCAAATCAAATAGTCTGCAGTAGCTCTTTGTGACTGCAGACTTATGAATCTTCCCAGCGCACGCACTGTGTGGTGCAGGGATTCACCTGTTTCCAACTCGGGACCAGAGGCTATGTATGAGTTATACATACTCCTGGCTAGTGGCCTCGCTTCCGCACACTTGTATTGAGCTGAGGCCACACCCCGTCTAGAGATGCGGCCAGCCAGTGGATATGTTTGACTAGAAGGCCTACAGAGTGACTGCAGACTTATTGATTTGGACCATACGACCCCTTTAAGGAATCCATATAAGTTGTCTAATAGAGTGAAGTTGACACAAAATTATTTATACTGCAGAAGACACTGCTGCCCACTGGTTGAGTGAGAATGATGTTGCGCCACCAATCCACCAGTGTAGCGGAGAACGGCACCTGGCACACAGTCACTGCCCACATCGAAGTGCTGGACAGGAATGTACAGCGTGATATGGGCTGCATCAAGTGGGAGGAAAAGAAAGGCTCCTAATTCTACTAAGTAATTTTCTTGAGCATTTCTATGTCTTGTCCTGGAACCTCTGTCCTTAAGTGGATGCATTTTCTATTACAGTCATTGGCCTGGGATGGGCTATCTACTATTATTCTATAAGTTTTCAAACTTGAATATTAATATCTAGAAAATTACCATTTCCAGGAATAAGAAAACTTTGGATCATAAAAGATGAAAATCTAAATGAAAAAAACAAAAACAAATATAATATATTGCCATTTTTATTTTGATTAGATGAGCTGCAAGTGCAGTGCAGCTGTAGTATAAAAGTACTGTCACAATAAATCATTCTATGCCTTTATCTAACTGTCATAGACAGATAAAGATGGCTGCAATGACGTCAACTGCACGATTGTGGTGTCGCACATGTTATTTCTTTCAGGTGTCAAGTAGCATGAGTCAGATATTGAAATGCAAGTGGTCATCAGGCCACCTTTCCTGATCATGTGAGGGATGTCATAAATTACCAAAATGGCTTGATGCTCCGAATCCTCAGCAATACAGGCCCTGCTTTTTATCATTTGGTTTTTACATTGTGTCGTCGAGAAGGAAGCAGCACACATGGAGGAGTAACCACATCCAGTTACTTGATATTCGGAGTGCAGTTCACTTGCATTTTTATCCTCCCGTCTCCATCTGTCAATTAAATTCCATCACTTTCTGTCTTGGTGCCCACAGATAGTCTCCTGACAGAACTAACTGTAGTGACTCTGGATGGAATAAAGCAGGGAGAGGGCACAATGAAGCCAGAAATAGTTCACGATGATGGCTCCTAGTCCAAATCTAAACTGGAAAAATATGTGATAAAACTAGAGAGTGAGTTGCTAGTATGTAAAGAGAGGTGCATAGTCGTGGACCTAACAAAGACTGTAATCTTTATCATTAGCATTGTACACACAGGATACATGATCAATTACAGTGGGACAGATAGGTTATTTGTGAATCAGAAGACACAGAGCCCAGTGGCAAATGATTGGCTCCAAACTAACTTTTAGTTATGGGATATCTAATGATGGACTTTTGGTCCATTTATTGTGACAAAGACTTGGTTTATTGGAAGATATTCTTGTACTTAGACTGGCCAGTCTTAAAACCTTAAATTAATGTTATGGATGTAAGCCGCCCGCCAGGGCTGTGGGGTACTCGGACCCGAGCCGTTGATTTCTATGGGGGATGTCACGGTAGCCACGACTCGGTCCGTGGCCCTGGGCGCTCACCAAAAAGGGGATATTTACAGGGGATAATGTTTGTATAGTGATTCCTGACGCCACCTGTAGTATCTGGTCAGGGTGACCAGCGCTGCTGTGCAGGTCCTCTGGAAGAGATGGTGTAGTGCAGCTAGTTGGTGTACCTCCTACAGGTGAGGTAGTGTTCTTCCAGGGCAGGTAGATGTGGTCGTAAAGGGATGGTGCTTGTGGATGTAGCAGAGAGGAATGTGCGACGCTGGAATCAGTGGCGTACCATCAATAGAAGCAGACCACGCAGCTGCTATGGGGCCCGGACAGGTGAGGGGGGCCCCCGATGGCCGCTGTGGTTTGGCAGCTGTGCGCTGACACAGTACTACCAGGGGGTCGGCGGGGGAGGCAGAGCGCAGCTGTGCTGTATACTCACCTCCTCCTGGCGCGGTCTCTGCAGCCCCCCTGCTCTTCTTCCACGATCTCCGGCGCCTGTGTTCAGCGTGGTACCGCTCATTAAAGTCATGAATATGCTCATATTCATGACTTTAATGAGCAGTACCACGTGACCGCTGAACACTGGCGCCGGAGACCACGGGAGAAGAGCAGGGGCTGCAGAGACCGCGCCGGTGGGATGGTGAGTATAAGGGATATTCACCTGTCCCGTTCCACCGCTGCTCGCTACTGTGTCCTCGCGTCTTCTCTAGCTGTGAATGTTCAGGTCAGAGGGCACGATGACGTAGTTAGTGCGCGCCGCGCCCTCTGCCTGATCATTCACTGTTGGAGGACCCGGAAGACAGCGGCGCTCAGCGGTGCACCGTGTGACAGGTAAATATCACAGGTGCCGGGGCCCTGAGTGAGCGGTGACACTGGCACCTGTCCCCCATAGCGCGCCGGTGTCCCCGCCTGCTCAGGACACTGGCACCTGGCCCCCAGCGATGAGAGGTGAGTATGTCTTTTTTTTTTTTGGTCTCAGCAGCTGCGGCAGCATAAGTGGCCTATACTATGGGGCATAATCTATGAAGCATCTATGGGGCATAATCTATGGAGCATCTTTAGGGGCATAATCTATGGAGCATCTATAGGGGCAAAATTTATGGGGGCATAATCTATGGAGCATCTATGGGGCATAATCTATGGAGCATCTATAGGGGCATAATCTATGGGGGCATAATCTATGGAGCATCTATAGGGGCATAATCTATGGAGCATCTATGGGGGCATAATCTATGGAGCATCTATGGGGCACAGTCTATGGAGCATCTATGGGGCATAAGCTATGGAGCATCTATGGGGGCATAATCTATGGAGAATCTATGGGGGCATAATCTATGGAGCATCTATGGGGGCATAATCTATGGAGCATCTATGGGGGCATAATCTATGGAGCATCTATAGGGGCATAATCTATGGAGCATCTATGGGGGCATAATCTATGGAGCATCTATGGGGCACAGTCTATGGAGCATCTATGGGGGCATAAGCTATGGAGCATCTATGGGGGCATAATCTATGGAGAATCTATGGGGGCATAATCTATGGAGCATCTATGGGGGCATAATCTATGGAGCATCTATGGGGCACAATCTATGGAGCATCTATGGGGGCACAATCTATGGAGCATCTATGGGGCATCTATGGGGGCACAGTCTATGGAGCATCTATGGGGCACAATCTATGGAGCATCTATGGGGCATAAGCTATGGAGCATCTATGGGGGCATAATCTATGGAGCATCTATGGGGGCATAATCTATGGAGCATCTATGGGGCACAATCTATGGAGCATCTATGGGGGCACAATCTATGGAGCATCTATGGGGCATCTATGGGGGCACAGTCTATGGAGCATCTATGGGGCACAATCTATGGAGCATCTATGGGGCATAAGCTATGGAGCATCTATGGGGGCATAATCTATGGAGCATCTATGGGGGCATAATCTATGGAGCATCTATGGGGGCACAATCTATGGAGCATCTATGGGGGCACAATCTATGGAGCATCTATGGAGGCATAATCTATGGAGCATCTATGGGGGCATAATCTATGGAGCATCTATGAGGCACAATCTATGGAGCATCTATGGGGGCATAATCTATGGAGCATCTATGAGGCACAATCTATGGAGCATCTATGGGGGCATAATCTATGGAGCATCTATGGGGGCACATTCTATGGAGCATCTATGGGGCATCTATGGGGGCACAATCTATGGAGCATCTATGGGGGCACAATCTATGGGGCATCTATGGGGCATAATCTATGGAGCATCTATGGGGGCATTATCTATGGAGAATCTATGGGGGCATAATCTATGAAGCATCTATGGGACACAATCTATGGAGCATCTATGGGGGCATAATACATGGGCAGTATATGGGGCACAATCTATGGAGCATCTTGTGGAGCATAATACATGGGGAAGCATATGGGGCACAATACATAGAGCATCTTGTGGGGCATAGTACATGGGGCAGCATATGGAGCATAATCTCTTTTTCCACCCTAGGCTTATACTCGAGTCGAAAAGTTTTCCCAGTTTTTTGTGGCAAAATTAGGGGGGTTGGCTTATACTCGGGTCGGTTTATACTCGAGTATATACGGTATTTCCTTTAATTAAATGTAATCGCCGGCCGTCGGCCACTGTATACCCCCTTGAAGCTCCCCTTTCCTTGTTTCCTGGTCAGCAGTTGGCTGAAGTCTCTGGCTGGATTTGCATAAGAATGCCACGCTTCCTGGCAGCCAGAGAGCAGCACACGTGCATTGCAGGAAGCAGAAAGCAGAAAACATTCATGAACCTCTCTCTCACTCAGGGAGAGGGACACACACACAATACGGTGAGCCCGGCTGGCTGGGGGACGGGGTGGATTTTTTTTTTTGTTAAATGTGTCCACTCACTGTGCTGGCACTTTACATTTACAATGGCTCTGGCTTTTTTTTGGGGGGGGCCAGATTCAGACTTTTGCTATGGGGCCCCATGATTTCTATGTACGCCCCTGGCTGGAATAATTCTAGGAGACAGTCCAAGTGCAGTTCAGGGTTTTTACTCACTGTCTTTGGTCAAAAGACAGATGCCCGCCTGTTATGATTTGGTAGCTGAGGAGAGCAGGCAAAAAAGGCAATACACCAGAGAGGTTGGAATCTACTGGATTGCAGTACCCTGACTAACCACCACAACTAAAGGCAGCCGTGGAGCATACCTACGTTGGTCCTAGACGCCTCGTCACAGCCTGAGAAGCTAACTACACCTAAAGATAGAAAGAGGAAGACTATCTGCCCCGGAGCAGATCCCCAAAGAACATAGGAAGCCCCCAAACATGTAATGGCGGTTAGACAAGAGGAAATACAGACACAGACAGAAAATAGTATGAGCAAACGTTGGGGCCCAATCTTCCTAGAAAGAAAAGGATAGGAAGGACACTTACTGCAATCCAAAAAAAACCCTAAAAAAATACCAACACACTAATTGCAAAAACACCTGAGATCACACGACCTCTACCACCTAAATTAGTTCCCTGGTGCAACAAAACTAAGCAGCAGCCACTGAAAAAACTGGAAAAGGCAAATGAACAAATAACAGTGGCTCAGATAAACTGAGAGGAGAACAAGCCCCCAGAGGGGACCTGGCTGACCTCCACAGAAGTGCAGGACAAAATGCAAAAAGCAAGCACAAAAAATAAAAGCAGAAAATATCTTATCTGTTAGCAGAAGATGCAGGCAAGACACAGCAAGCTTCCAAGTGAACCAGGAACCAAAGTTGAGACAAGAACAATTGATCACCGGCAACCCTGATGGGAGGGAACTTCCCTTATATAAGACCAGTCTGTAACACCTGATTGCCAATCTTCACAATCTTCATTGAATAGTTCAGTACTGTTTGTAACCACCAGAGGGAGCTTTTGCTCAGAATTAATTTCTAACACATTCACAACAGTACCCCCCCCTTGAGGAGGGGTCACCGAACCCTCATTTGGGCAACCAGGTCGGTCAGGATGAGCTCTGTGATACGCACGGATCAGTCTCCTAGCATGGATGTCCGAAGCAAACACCCAAGAATTGTCCTCCTGACAAAAACCTCTCCACTTAACCAAATACTGGAGTTTCCGTCTAGAAAAACGAGAATCCAATATTTTCTCAACCACATACTCCAGATTGCCCTCAACCAAAACAGGGTCAGGAGGCGCAGCCATAGGAACCACTGGCTCGACAAACCTCTTCAATAAGGACTTGTGGAACACGTTATGGATCTTAAATGTCCCTGGAAGAAGTAAACGAAAGGAAACAGGATTAAGAATCTCCATGATCTTATAAGGTCCAATGAACCTAGGCTTAAACTTAGGAGATGCAACTCTCATAGGGATATTTCTTGAGGACAACCAGACCAAGTCCCCCATTTCAAACCGAGGACCATCAGTCCTATGCCGGTTGGCAAACTGCTGGGCCCTCTCCTGAGAGAGGGACAACCTCTCCACTACCTGGTCCCAAATCTGCTGCATACGCTCCACAACAGAGTCAACACCTGGACAGACAGAAGCCTCCGTCTGTCCCGAAGAAAATCGAGGGTGAAACCCAAAATTGCAGAAAAATGGAGACATCAAAGTGGCAGAGCTAGCCCTATTATTAGGAGATGCAACTCTCATAGGGATATTTCTTGAGGACAACCAGACCAAGCCCCCACTTCAAACCGAGGACCATCAGTCCTATGCCGGTTGGCAAACTGCTGGGCCCTCTCCACTACCTGGTCCCAAATCTGCTGCATACGCTCCACAACAGAGTCAACACCTGGACAGACAGAAGCCTCCGTCTGTCCCGAAGAAAATCGAGGGTGAAACACAAAATTGCAAAGTGGCAGAGCTAGCCCTATTATTAAGAGCAAACTCAGCCAAAGGCAAAAAAGAGACCCAGTCACCCTGATCAGCAGACACAAAGCATCTCAGATAAGTCTCCAATGTCTTGTTTGTTCTCTCAGTTTGTCCATTGGTCTGAGGATGAAAAGCCGAGGAGAAAGACAATTGAACACCAAGTTTAGAACAAAAAGTCCTCCAAAATCTGGAAACAAACTGGACTCCTCTGTCAGACACAATGTTCTCAGGAATGCCGTGTAACCGAACCACGTGCTGAAGGAACAAAGGCACCAATTCGGAGGAGGAAGGCAACTTAAGTAATGGCACAAGATGTATCATTTTGGAAAACCTATCACAAATCACCCAGATAACGGTCATTGTCTGAGAAACAGGAGGTCGGAAATGAAATCCATAGAGATATGGGTCCATGGTCTCTTGGGCACAGGCAATGGAATCAACAAACCACTAGAGCAAGAGCAAGGCTTGGAGTGAGAGCAAGTCCCGCAGGACTGCACAAATTCCCTGACGTCACGAGACAAGGTAGGCCACCAAAAGGACCGACTAACCAAGTCTCTGGTACCAAAAATTCCGGGATGACCGGCCAACGCGGAACAATGAATCTCAGACATCACACTCTTTTTCCACCGGTCTGGGACAAACAATTTCCCAATAGGGCAGCGCTCGGGTTTATCCTCCTGACACCCTTCCAGAGCCAGTCTCAAATTGGGCGAGATGGCGGAAAGAACTACACCCTCTTTCAAATAACAGCAGGATCAGATAACTCAGGAGAGTCCGCAAGGAAACTCCTCGAGAGGGCATCCGCTTTAACATTCTTAGTGCCAGGAAGAAAGGAAACCACAAAATTAAAACGTGTGAAAAACAAGGCCCACCTGGCCTGTCTAGGATAAAGTCGCTTGGCTGATTCGAGATAAACCAGATTCTTATGGTCCGTGAGGACCACCACCTGATGTTTTGGCTCCCTCCAGCCAATGTCTCCACTCTTCAAAAGCCCACTTCATGGCCAATAACTCCCAATTACCCACGTCATAATTACGTTCAGTTGGAGAAAATTTTCGAGAGAAAAAGGCACAAGGGTTACTTTTAGAGGTCTCTGGATCTCTTTGGGACAAAACGGCACCTGCCCCAATTTCAGAGGCATCAACCTCCACCTGAAATGGCAGAGAAACATCAAGCTGCCGTAGAACAGGAGCAGAAGTGAATCTCTGCTTAAGTTCCTGAAACGCAGAGACTGCTTCAGGAGGCCAATTCACCACATCAGAACCCTTCTTGGTCAAATCAGTCAATGGTTTAACAATAACAGAGAAATTACCAATAAATTTACAATAAAAATTGGCAAAACCCAAGAATCTCTGAAGAGCCTTTAATGAAGTAGGTTGGACCCAATCCCAGATGGCCTGAACCTTGACCGGGTCCATTTCAATAACAGATGGGGACAAAATGAATCCCAGAAATGAGATCCTCTGTACGCCAAAAAGACACTTTGATCCCTTCACATACAGAGCATTCTCTCTCAAAATCTAGAACACAGTCCGAACATGTTTCACATGAGAGTCCCAGTCATTGGAAAAAATCAAGATATCATCCAAATAAACAATCAGAAATTTATCCACAAAATCCCTGAAAATGTCATTCATGAAGGACTGGAAGACAGAAGGAGCATTAGTGAGCCCAAAGGGCATCACTAGGTACTCAAAATGCCCCTCTGGGGTATTAAATGCCGTCTTACATTCATCCCCGTGCTTAATGCGAATAAGGTTATACGCCCCCCATGAGGTCAAGCTTGGTAAACCAAGTAGCACTTTTCACCCTGGAAAACAGGTCAGAAATCAAGGGTAACGGATATTGATATTTCACAGTGATATTGTTCAAGAGACGATAATGAATACACGGCCTTACTAAACCATCCTTTTTGGCCACAAAGAAAAAACCGGCACCCAAGGGTGAAGAGGATGGTCTGATATGACCCTTCTCCAATGACTCCTTGATATAAGACCGCATAGCGTCATGTCCAGGTACAGACAAGTTAAAAAGGCGACCTTTAGGGAATTTACTACCAGGCACTAATTCAATAGAGCAGTCATAGCTCCTATGGGGGGCAAGGATTCAGATTTGCTTTCGCTAAACACATCAGAAAAATCAGTCAAAAAGTCAGGAACATCCTGAGCCTGGGGAGAGGCAGAAAAAACAGGAGTGTTGGCATTAACACATTGGCAGCCCCAACTGGTTACAGACACAGATTTCCAATCCAAAACAGGATTATGAGACTGTAACCAAGGGAAACCTAGTACAATAATGTCATGCAGATTATACAGCACCAAAAATTTTCAACTCTCCTGATGATCAGGTTCAACCCTCATTATCACCTGAGTAGAGAACTGGGGTTTATTCTCAGCCAAAGGGGTAGAATCAATAACCAGTAGGGGAATAGACTTCCGTAGGGGAGATCAAGGGAAACCCACAACGTTTAGCAAAATCAAAATCCATCAGGTTAATAGCTGCTCCCGAATCAACAAAAGCCTGAGCAGAAAATGTGGACAGGGAGCAAATCAGGGTAACAGTCAACATAAATTTAGTCTGAACACTACCCAAGACAACTGAGCGTGCAAAACGTCTTCCCCGCTTAGGGCATACTGAAATAGCATGAGAGGCGTCACCACAGTAGAAACATAACCCATTGCGTTTTCGAAACTCATGATGCTGTGCCCCAGAAGCCACTCTATCACACTGCATGGGTTCAGAAGCTGGTTCACAAGGCAACACTATTCCACGCATACCTCTACGCTCACGCAAACGTCTGTCAATTTGAATCGCCAATGACATAGAATCATTGAGACCAGAGGGAGCAGGGAAACCCACCATAAGATCTTTTACATTCTCTGACAGACCCTTCCGAAAAAGGGCTGCCAAAGCATCATCATTCCATTTGGTCGGGACTGCCCATCTTCGGAATCTCTGACAGTACAACTCAGCGTCCTCAAGCCCCTGATTTAATGCCAACAAGGTTTTTTTCAGCTTGATCAGTGACATTAGGTTCATCGTACAATAACCCCAGAGCCAGAAAAAATGCATCAACATTACTCAAAACAGGATCCCCAGGTGTCAGGGAAAAAGCCCAATCCTGAGGATCGCCGCGCAGGAGAGAGATGACAATTTGAACCTGCTGTGCTGCGTTCCCTGAGGACTTAGGTTTTAAGGCAAAAAACAACTTACAGTTATTTTTGAAATTCAGAAATTTAGCTCGATCCCCTAAAAACAAATCTGGCATGGGGATCCTAGGTTCCACAACCGGCAACCCTGCAAGATAGGTAGCAATACTCCGACCTTCAGTGGCAAGCTGATCCACACGGCCAGACAACTGTGCAAACTCCATTGAGAGAAAAAAAAAATCCTCAGCACCCAGAGAAAAAGAGGGAAAGAAAAAAAAAATATCTCTGACAACTCTGACAACTTTTTTTTTTTTTTTTTACACTATCTTTCCCTTCTGTGAGTACCATATAATTTTCAGCTTGGCCGGTGATACTGTTATGATTTGGTAGCTGAGGAGAGCAGGCAAAAAAGGCAATACACCAGAGAGGTTGGAATCTACTGGATTGCAGTACCCTGACTAACCACCACAACTAAAGGCAGCCGTGGAGCATACCTACGTTGGTCCTAGACGCCTTCTCACAGCCTGAGAAGCTAACTACACCTAAAGATAGAAAGAGTAAGACTATCTGCCCCGGAGCAGATCCCCAAAGAACATAGGGAGCCCCCAAACATGTAATGGCGGTTAGACAAGAGGAAATACAGACACAGACAGAAAATAGTATGAGCAAACGTTGGGGCCCAATCTTCCTAGAAAGAAAAGGATAGGAAGGACACTTACTGCAATCCAAAAAAAACCCTAAAAAAATACCAACACACTAATTGCAAAAACACCTGAGATCACACGACCTCTACCACCTAAATTAGTTCCCTGGTGCAACAAAACTAAGCAGCAGCCACTGAAAAAACTGGAAAAGGCAAATGAACAAATAACAGTGGCTCAGATAAACTGAGAGGAGCACAAGCCCCCAGAGGGGACCTGGCTGACCTCCACAGAAGTGCAGGACAAAATGCAAAAAGCAAGCACAAAAAATAAAAGCAGAAAATATCTTATCTGTTAGCAGAAGATGCAGGCAAGACACAGCAAGCTTCCAAGTGAACCAGGAACCAAAGTTGAGACAAGAACAATTGATCACCAGCAACCCTGATGGGAGGGAACCTCCCTTATATAAGACCAGTCTGTAACACCTGATTGCCAATTTTCACAATCTTCATTGAATAGTTCAGTACTGTTTGTAACCACCAGAGGGAGCTTCTGCTCAGAATTCATTTCTAACACATTCACAACACCCGCCTGGCACTGTGTTTTCCGGATGAGTGGTCCAATAACCCCCAGGTAGATTAGTTGCACTTCCCAGGACTCCCTCTCAGTATGTTCCTTTTTGGCCTTCACTCTTCTGTGCTCTTTACTCCTTTCTACTTCCTAGCACCTCACCATACAGTCCTTTGGATCAGAAGCTGCGGTCCTGTCGGGAAACAGATCAATGCTGTACGTCCTTGGTGCTATATAGCTTCCTTCCAGGGGATGCTGCTGGTGGTGGTGGCAATGACCCATAAAGTGATCACTGCCGTCGGCTTACTAGCAGGGCCTGAAGCTTTCCCACTAGTCTAGGGGCCGTGCCCTGATGGCCTTGGTCCTTCCTTCTCAGGATGGGGGCCACGGATGGATAAACCAACGTCCGTGCCTTTTCGGACCCTTTCGCTGACTTTAGCAGTTTCTCCCTGAGGTGAACTCAGATGAAGACTCAGTCAGAGACTGGCTGCTCTCTACTCTCACATGCAGCCTAAGTGCTGCTGCTAACTCCAGCCACCCATGTATACACCCTTTGCTAACCAGGCTGAGTCAGACCATCCTCCCGAAGGGTACGTCCATATGCTCAGCTGGCATGGTGTGTTGGATGCAGGTGTGGAGTCCTAGGGGTGCTTCCTCCTTACCTGAGAGTCAGGTGTCACACCTCTGGGTGAGATGCAACACCTCTGTGGTGACTGAACCCTCAGGGGCGCCACAGACGTTTTGTTGGATTAGTGAAGTATAGACTTTGTAAGGAAATGTGGCTTTGAAGTCATTGAGCAAAAGAAACCTCACATGAAAAGATCAATAATACTATACAGAAGTATATGAAAAATGGAGTTTTAAGTGTTTCTGAAGACATTGATTTAATTGTCATAAGATTTTGCCTATGAGCTTCTTTGCACCATCAACATGGTAGGATACGGACTACGTGCAAAAATTAAAATGACATATTAATACTGACAGAACTTCAGATAAAACTAATATCAATGTTCTTTTTTTTCTTGCGTTTATTTTGTAGCCGAAATTATGGAGCTGTACACATGACATTCCACATGCACCCACATAACTACATTGACAGGATTTGGCTGTCCTTCTGCAGATTGACCATTAATGGTTGATGTTGCACACTTGTAAACATTGTGCTGCATGTTCAGTCCTTTCCTCTAGAGCCTGCTATTTTGCAGCTGAATTCACCCTTATCTAAGATGGCCAAGGTTGTTCCTGTGGAAGTTGTGTTGACTCCAAAAGATTATCTTAAGAGCTGCTCATTCATGATAATCTTTCATTGTAGAAGCCCCACATAGCGAGATCGCTAGCGAGATCGCTGCTGAGTCACAAGTTTTGTGACGCAACAGCGATCTCAGCAGCGATCTCACTATGTCTGACACGTACCAGCGATCAGGCCACTGCTGTGAATCGCTGGTCGTGTCAGAAATGCCTAGACTTTTTTTTTATCGCTGTCACACGCAGCGATGTGTGCTGGCCAGCGGGAGACCAGCGATCAGCTGGTAACCAAGGTACACATCGGGTTTCCAGGCACCGCGCAGCGACGTTACCCGCAGTGTCGCTGTCCTGATCGCTGCCTGAGCTGCCTGTTTTGCAGCTCAGCAGCGATCATGTAGCGACACACCAGCGATCCTGACAAGTTCATATCATTGTCGAGATCGCTGGTGCATCGCTATGTGAGACGGGGCCCTAAAAGGATGCTGATCACCTAATGACTGAGCAAAATACTTGTTCATTGGGTGAAATGATCTTTTGTGTACTGTATCATTCTTGGTGGTGCATCATCAATTGTGTAAACAGGACCTGTGCTATCTAAACAATGGCTGCTTATGCCCATTATAGATCTATTACTGATGGCTCAGTGCACATCATTTACTATGGTCTGCCTGAGTAATCAGGCTATAAAACTAACGCCAATCAGTACATGTTTAGTGTAGCCAGTCAGTCTGTTTAAATGGACCCAAACTCTTGGAATTGCTTGAGTATTTTGTCTAGCTTTCTGACTAACTCCAGTCTCCAACTCCTGTGAATGGTCTTATCTAGACTGTGACTACCCCTTATAATGTTTAGTCCTAGTGTTTGAAGTGACTACTGCTCCCAAATTCATTATTATGACCTTGCTATCACAGGAAGGATTTCAAGAGAACTCACCAGTGCAATATACCGGAAGACAGGTACAGAAGAACGCTTCAGGCTCCTAGGAACGCGGGGTGAGCAGGGCAGAAGAGAGATTCCTTCAGGACCCGAATCACCTGACAGTTGGGGGCGTGGCTTAAGCTTAGGAGATCTAGAAGCTAAAGGAAACTCCTAGAAAGGAAACTACGGGACAAAGTTACCCAGGGGCAAAGACAGAGACGTAAATCAGAACAGGCCGGGGTCAAAGCACGAGATAGCAGGACAGTACCAAAGAATAAGACAGAATGGATCGTCAGGGCCAGGCAGAGGTCAAAACCAAACAGAGAAGGTACAGAAACAGAATCCAACAAGCAGTATCCAGAGATCAGACAGAGTCAAAGCCAAAGTATCAGGCAAACGAGAACACAGCACAAACACACTCAGGGGTCAACACACTCTGCCAAGGGCGAAAGTATCACTGACAAGGGAAATTTCCAAATGGAGGCCATAAGTAGTCCACTCAGGATCAGAGTGAGGCTACAGGAATTAACCCTATAATAACCGAGCCAGCCAAACCATGACACGTGCTCTGTCCTGCTCATGCTCTTCTGGCCATTGGATTTCAGCAGTGCTTCACCAATATTGCTATCCCCATGCTAAATGCTTTTAATTATATTGTAAAATCCCCAACAAAAATTGTGATAGAACTAAAGCTGGTCATACACAATAGAATTTCAGCCAATGCCATTAATTTTGGTTGGTCCAGTCATTCATCTAATGTGTATGGGGTTTCACTGACATTCAGAATGAATGACCAATTTGGACGATAAAGCGATATTAGGCTGCGCTGCTGTAATGAAGAGTCCTTTGAGCTAATATATTATGTTTGCAATTGTTTTTTTCACTTGAAAAAGATGCTAGTACAACATTGAATTGCGTTGTAGATATGATATAGGAAAGATGTGTATCTTCGTACCGTGTTAGCCAGTAGATAGAAAAATATTTAGACTTGAGAGTCCTCAGTGGTTGATACCTTTTAATGGCTAACTGAAAAGATTGTAACAAATTGCAAGCTTTCGAGACTACTGAGGTCTCTTCATCAGGCAAAGACTAAAACAAAAACTGAAGATATGAAAACCATTTAACTCATCTTGGCCCTAAGGATTCTTCATTCTTCGTTTTATCGTCCAAATTAGTCAACTATCCAGGAGGAGATCATCACCCAGACATGAGATAGCAACAGCTGATATTTTCAGGTGTTCATGGAAGTTATGCCTAGACACAACATGCTCAAGTGAGCACCTTGATTTTACTTTCCTAGTACCCAAAAGGGTATCACCCGATGGTCTTGTGCGCTTCTGTTCCCCTACAGTTTTTCTACGATTCAGAAGGAATGGTTGCCTTTATTTTAACATGTCTGATCCTTTTGTTCACAATCTAATGGTCTTCCCATAGTTATACTAAATTTGAGTCATCAAATCTGAACTGGTTTCCAATTATCAACTACATGCAAAAACTATTCTTGAGCTAATGTTTGTGTTCCTTGTTAGGAGGTGAGCAGTAAACAGCAGTTTGTATAGAGCTCGCCATGTTCCTCAAGGAAATCTAAGGCATTATGATCTATTTGCCCACGCTCAGCACAACAAATTTACACAGAAAATCACCTTGACAAGTAGTTCCCAGCTGGCCAGGAGTCAAATGAAGATCAAAGAGCCTAATGTCTCCCTGTTTATAGGAGAATAAAGGGCTATGAGTGAGTTATGGATTTATCTTCTCTTACACACCCAAGGTGTGCTATGAAGTGTAAATCTCCAGAGCAATGCAGCATGATATCATCACACACCATGGATTAGGAAAATGCCTGCAAACACAAAGCTCTCCATGCTTTCTGCCCTTGCTAATTACTGATGTTAGAACTGTCTGTATGTGAATGTGTCAACAGAAAGATTGATTTCTTCTTAAAAGTCAAATACTTAACTGTACTAGGAATACATCTCTTTGCACACAGGGATGTCACTTTCTTCCTCCTAGCAGAAATTTCATTTCTTCTGCATCATTGCTAGATATGGCTCGTGATGTTACATGAAGAACACCTTACATGCAACTAAATGATATTCTGCTATGATCTTGTGAGTTGAGTTAATTTGACCTCAGCGTTCCTCTGTACAAGCTTCTCTACTGTAAAACCTGAAATGGCTAGAATACTGGAATATGTCTGCAAACTTACCCATTCACTTAAATGGGTTCTACCGTAACAGACATCTATCAGTTATCTAAAGGATTCTGGTATAACATGTCTGAGACCGCCATAGGTAATAAGAACTTGGGTTCTTCATCACTTCCCAAAAATAATGAATGGAGCGGCATGGTCTCGCACACGCAATAGACTGCTATCTTAAGCAGTCCTACAGGCATTGAGCAGTCATAGCCGCTGCTCTATTCATTGCTGGAGGAAGCAAAAAAGAATGTGCAATCAGGACCTACAGTCTAGCAATCGGTGGGGATCTCACCGGTAGGATTCCCAATGATTCTACATTTTTCCACAGGAAAGGCAATAAAAGTCTGGTCATAAAACCACTTTAAATGGGGATGAGCTGCAAATATCAAGTAAAACCCAAGGACAGGCATATCACTGCTTCTATAAAAAAGACAAATACTAATCTTGGAAACCAAAGATGAATCATAATTAGAGATGAGCACGTCACTTCACGGAACCCTAGTTCATAGTACATGTCATAGTTTCCTGACTTTCTGAGATAAATGGCTTGTCTTATGTTTTGCTGTGCTGCTGCACAGTTCCTTTCCGCGGCCAGAGAACACTGACCAAGAGCGTGGACTGGAGTACTGCGAAGCGATCCATTCATTTCTGATCCTAATCAATATAGACAATCAATATTGTGTTTCGTTCACTGTAAAGAATAGTTTTAACGTGTCGATAGGCTTTTTTGTTGAGATACGTCACTTGAGAAGTTTGAGTTTTGTGTTCATTTGTGTCTTGGGCACGGCACAACATGGATGGTATCAGCAGCTCTATTTATCTTTGTGTACCAATGCCAAGTAAGGAAGAGTAATAGCAGAACGTGTAAATTTGCCGAGAAGGGGATGAAAGTTACGAGCGTGAATGTGTATCCATTATTATATAGGGTTTGTTGATTATACATGGTGATAGATTAATGCTCCTTGCACATTATCTTTTGCTGTTAGATGATTTGCAAGGTTTTTTGTAAGTGATATAAATCATTTGCCTTTAGAAGTAGATATAGCAATATGTCAGAAAGGAATCGTAATGTCCGGCAGGGGACATCAAAAACATTGCTCAAGTTTAGCATCTTGCCAAGCTGTTGACAATAGAATAAAGAATATGCCAAAATTATATTCAACTCTGATTTATATGAAAAAAGTGCTATATTTTCTACATTTGACAGTGTAGCTAAAGGGTTCATGTAAAATGATAACTTGGATCAAATGTCATGTCATTCATACAATACATTGAGGACACAAGGGAGTCACATTTTCCCTATCCCCTTATGGCAGAATTAAGGCTGGTATAGTTTAGCCATCAATATTCTCTTCACCTATTGTAGGCTATCACAAAGCACGGATGGATTTGACGGGCCTTAGTGCCATCGATATGGTGATCAATGTTCCATCATTGTTAAAATGCCAGTGTAAATACATTTACATAAGCAAGATACGGTAAAAAAAAGTTTTTGTTTTTGCTATAAATGCATCAGATTTGTGATTAATGGTAATTATATTATTTCTTTCTTGATGTAACCATTCATTATATTTAGCCAATCTATATATCGGGCACTTGTCGGTCAGTCTAGTATATGTCAGACCCAGTAACAAGCCAAACAGACACAAAAAAGGCAGCAATTCATCTGTTCCCAGTTCTAATGTTAACACGGGATGTGACAGCTGGAGAAGGAAGAAGCTGTCAAGAAACAATAGGGCAACATATGTTGTGATGAGAGAAGTGAAAAAATCACCCTTAACTGAGCACATTTAACATTTTGAAGGCTAGTTTCACTAAACTGACCTATTTTTTTGGAGAGTTAGCATATGTATTTGTAATGCAAATATATTCATAAGAGCTCATGAAAATGTATTCATTGGAATAGATTCTGTTTGTGTATACATAATTACCATACATGCACCATGAATTTCATCTCCGAGCCTGCTTGTTATTTTTATTGTATTACGTCCAATACAGACTAAATTTAAATAGCATCTAAGTTTCAATTTCATAGCAACTAAACATCTATACAATTTATACAGCCTACTTAGGGGTGTAAAATAACTCACACTATAGAGGTAATGAAATGTGCTGAGATGTTGTGTGAGATACAGAAGAAATACACCCACTGTGAACTTTTTATTATTTTATTATACGCTTTCTAATAGAGGAGCCTTTTTTTTATTTTTAGGAAACTTATGTATGTTGCTTTTTCCATGTCAGACTATCTAGGTTTCATGAGTTAACTCAAGGAGGGGTTATCTGTTTAGAACCGGTGGTGGACACCAGGAGCAAAGAGCCCTTTACGAGAAGTGTGCATGGACTCGCCTACCTGCCGGCTATCTCGTGCTGTCTCTCCCACTGAGAATGAATGGAGTGGATGCTGGAACTCCACTCCATTCTGTCCCTGCAGTAAGACCCTCAGCCAAAAGGAAATTATTCATAGGATGGCTGCAAACAATACCATCCAAGAGAAACAAAACAATTTTTCCCCAGTTGCTTCCTAGTTGCTTCAGTTTTTACTCATCCCTTTATTTTCAGTGAAACAGGTAGAAGTCTGAACTTTTTTTGTCGATTGACTCTTAACAATGTATCAGTTAAAAATGGATGAAACTAGGATGGCACTCTAAAGTAGAGAGTATACCTTTCTAGTTTCATCTGAGTCTCAGGGATAATCATAGACATTAAAAGCTGAGTCTGATCTGCAAAATCTGATCAGAATAGGACATGCTCTGAGACTCACAGACCAGACACCAGCATTGGTGAAACGCTCGTCGGGTGTTTTGTGAGTGAGCCTCATTTTTGTCTATTTTATTATATGCACTATCTGCACCTTATGTGATATAACCTACAGGAAATTATACTTGCTGGCACTCCAATCTTTACCATGACATCACTTTAATGCTTGAACAAACCTTTCTTACTTACTATTTGCATGATTTATATATACAGCATATATTGGTCTTTATAGTGATTGGACATTGACTTGTTCCTCCTTACTTTGGGGTTTATCCTTGTGGCTCACCCACCATTTATCTTTGTGGCTGTCATGTTGGATATTTACTTGTTTTTCATCTATTTAATAGAAATATCTTTTAGTTTTTGCCTTTACTTTAGTCCTGGCACATTTTTTGTCTTATCGGTTTTCTCTTCAGGCTGTGCCTTTGGTATGTCCCACCCTGTTGGGTTACCATCAATATTTGACACGTACCCACAGACTTATATGGGTGGGCATGGTCCAAATTTCAGTGCCACATGCAGCATCCTGCGATTGTTTTCTCATGCTGAATCGGCGTGAGAAAATAATCGCAAATCTGCAATGCCCCATAGTGTAACACTGGGCCGAATGCTATCTGATAAAACATCGATAGCACTCGCTTGTGTTGTACGTTAATGTAAGCGTACTCTAAGAGTGCATTTACACTGCACGATTATTGGGAACAAGTGTTCATTGCATTTAAGCTTGATTAAAATATCTAGTCAGCAAAATGTCCTGTGTAAACAAGATATATGCTGCTGAGTACAGTGACAGCGTATGTGCACAGAAGGCTATTTAACTGGACCTTAAGTATTTTTATTGTCTCCTGGCCACCCTCTGGGCAGTTACTGAGTGAATTCCTATTTCCTGTACACAGGTGGTCTACAACATCAGTGTACAGGAAAATGACAAGTAGTCACTCCTAACCCTTGAAGCTACTCAAACAGTAAGTAATGACATATTCTAGCAAAACTCCATCACAAATGCTGGCCATACACTTTAGACTTAAATATACCGCCACATCACTACATACATGAACACTCAAATCAGCTGAGCATGTGTTTTCAGTATAGATATAAAGAGGTAAAAAAAAAACTGCTCCCAGACATCTCTCCCAGACAGCGGATTATCTTCTGTAAGGGTTAAAGCTTCCATTAAACTTTAAATAGCTGTCAGTCCAACAATGGTGGTGCCAATCGCTCAGATGGTAACTATCTCGACCGACTATCCCATAACAGGAATGTCCAAGCGTTCCTCTGTTCTCTATGAGAAAGCCGCTGCCAGACACCTGTGGCGGCAACTTATCTGTGATCGTGGACTCCTTTTGTACTCTTTTGAGGGACAGTTAGGAGGCAGCTATTTACATTTGGCTGTCGATATCTGCGGGTTTGGCTGACGTAAGTCTAATGTGTATGGGAGTCTTAAGGAGGCATGTCAAAATCCAACATGCCCAAACCATTTTTAGCCCAGCATCTTAAGCCAGGAAGACACAGGACACAACCATAAAAATTAGATGGAAAGTCTTTCGGATAATGCACATTAAATGTGTATGGATAACTTTGGTGTGATAGCAAAAACCCATTTAAGAAAAAAATTAGCTGCTATATTCCGAACTTGGAAAGACGGATATAGGCAGTCAGTACTTTGTGCCAGTAAATCTATAAATGGCAGGCTCCACAAAGTTAGCACTGAAAATTGCATGACATGTGAACTGAAAGGCAAAATTTGGGGTATAAGAACAAAAGGCATCTTCATATTGAGAAACGTCTCTATATTCTAGTCAGCAATGTCTGCAGCATTCCATTTAGAAACTGGGCAATGTCGCTTTTCTGTGAGAGGACTTAAATTGCATAATATAGCAGCAATTTGATGTGTAACAGTTCATGCAGATTAGATGTTGTTTTTAGCTAGCTTCAATGGTGTATGTGTAATAATCCATTTCCTGCCACAGGGGCACAAAAGAAAACACTGTATAATGAGTTTTTGTTCCCTTTGCCAATGAAAGGGCAGAAACTAAGGCATCTTAAAGCCTAATATCTTGGGGACATCATATTATTTTTGTAAATAGCGTTAAGTTGCTAGAATATTAATGTATCATATTTGAATAATTTCTAGAAAGGTAAACTATTCAAAAAGGCACATGGTTTTGTCTTAGATTGGATAGATAGATAGATAGATAGATAGATAGATAGATAGATAGATAGATAGATAGATAGAGATAGATAGATAGATAGATAGATAGATAGATAGATAGATAGATAGATAGATATGGGATAGATGGATAGATAGATAGATAGATATGGGATAGATGGATAGATAGATAGATAATAGATAGGTAGATAGATAGATGGATAAAGATAGATAGAATAGATAGATAGATAGATAGATGGTACAAAAAGCAATTGGAGGCATCACACCAGAGAATATTAAAAATAGCTAAATTTGGCCATTAATTTAACTATTTTTCAGATTTTCTGGCGTGATGTCTCCAATTGCTTTTTGAATATAGATAGATAATAGATTTAAATATAGATAGGTAATATAATCGATAGATAATATAGATAGATTTATAGATATATAATAAATTTATATACAATTTATATACATCTTCCACAACTCCGCTTCACTTCATCTGCTACACCAGAATGGACCACAAAGTAACTGCGGGACGAGGAGCCCGGTGTCAGTATTCCGGGTTTTCTAGGTAACTTTGTCAATGATTTTGCCCTTTGTTAAGATGGAGTTTGCTGTTTTCTGTGCCCTACTTCCTGTTCGTTTGTTTAAAACCCGGCTCAGGTGCTGGCTTCACTGCTGGAATATTCTGCTTCTGTTTCCCTGCAACCCAGCTGCTTGTTCCTCACAGATTGTTGTGTATTTACCAGGGAAGTGCATAACCAGGTTATCTTCAGGTGTTTCTCTGCCACAGCAGTTGCTACCCATGGCTCTGGACATTCTCTGCATATGTAAGTTGCACATACTGTGTTGTCACTAAACTGTTGACTTGGGAATTTAACCTTTGGTTCACTCCATCTGATAAGAACTGTGTTTCTGAACTGTTGCTGTTTAACCCTTTGTGCATTACCTCTGGTAAGAGCTGTTGGAACTATTACTGGAACCTTACTGACTTATGAACTTGTTGTTGAACTTCACTGAATTAAGCCACAACTGAGATTAACTTGTTCCTGGACCTCCCTGTGTTTTCTGCATACCTGGATCTGACTCTTCACACACCAGCAGTGTGTAAATCCAGCCACGTTACCTGTGCATCAGACTTACCTTGTGGTCACATTTGTGTGAGGACTCCGTCGTAAGAACTTTACCACCCTCGCTATAGAGGTTCAAGGACTTATATATCCGGATTCATATAACTGGACTTGTGTATATATATATGGACTCATTGCATGTCACTACGGGTTGTTTGAATATTGTTTTTGGGGGTTTTGCTGTTTCACAAATACATTATTTGCATTCAAAGAAACCCGTCTCTGATTGTTCATTGCCCCACGCTATCAGAATCCTCGAGTTCCTACAATAGTATTACAGGATATTCCAGCCTAAAAAAGAGGATTCTGCTGGGCAATGACGGAGACACGGGCAGACAAATTGTTCACCATAGTTAACTCCTTGCAGCAGGAGGTGTCGGCTGCACTCAATCAAATTAGAGACTTAGAGTCTCGGGTTAACCACAATGCACAGGGGTTTGGTCAGGCTCTCCAAGATCTACGTTCTAGGTTAGGAGTCCTGGAGGACTTACCTACTGAGCCTACCTCATCCACCAGTATGCCCAAATTGCCTCCATTCCGTTTTAATGGTGACCGAAGTCAATTCCGTGGGTTTGTTAATCAATGTATATTATTTTTTGATGTACATGCCTCTTACTACCGGTCTGATAGATCTAAGGTTCTATGTATTATTATGTTGTTGACATCACGTGCACTGGCTTGGGCAAATCCTATGGTTGAAAGTCATGATACCCGTCTAAATAATTTGGACAATTTTCTGGCAGCCATGGCGCAAATGTTCGACGATCCCAACCGCCGTGCTACCGCTGAATCTGCCTTGCTTTCCTTACGCCAGGGGAAACGGTCAGTCATAGAATATGTTACTGAATTTAAAAGGTTAGTGGTGGACACCCAGTGGGAAAACAATGCTTTATTACCAATCTTTAGAAAAGGTTTGTCAAATGTAATCAAGGATGAGCTAGCTCGTTCAGAGTCTCCACAGGAGTTTGAATTGTTTATACAGCACTGTGTACGTATTGATACCCGTTTAACTGAACGCAGACAAGAAAAATGGGCCGCTGTAAATCGCATTACTAATTACTCTCTTCCGTCCAGGGAAACCACAGGCAAAAACCCGCGAGAGGCTGAGGAGGTGCCTATGCAGGTGGACTCACTGCAGAGACGTGAGAATAATGAACGCCGCGAACACCGTTTCCGTGAGCGCTTATGTTTCTATTGTGGTCAATCGGACCATTTCCTCATCAATTGTCCTAAATGTCCTAGGCGACCCAACAAGGTGTTGGCGGTAGTAGGAGATTATGATAACACAGACGCTGAGTCTGAAGTTTCAGAAACCAGTCTACATCTAGATGCGGTTTTTCCCCCAATACTGATGCCGACTTCCCCTAAAGATCACGGGGAGAAATATTCACATTGTTCTCTTCCTATACAGATTCAGTGGGAGGAACAGTGGATATCAAGTTCTGCCATGATAGACTCTGGAGCAGGTGGGAATTTCATGGATTCTTCTTTTGCAGAGAAACATGGTATAAAGACACAACTAAGAGCTTCACCAATCACTATGGAAACGGTGGATGGTTCCCCATTAGTTTCTGGACCAGTAGATCGGGAGACAGTGCCTCTGGAGTGTAAGATGGAACCAGACCATCAAGAAACACTTTCATTCATGTTAATATCTTCTCCTCATTTTCCTGTAATTTTAGGAATTCCCTGGTTACGGTCACAAAATCCAATCATCAATTGGGAAACCAAGGAGATAACCTTTCTCCCGAAGTGCAGTTCTACCATCAGTCCAACTGTAGCGGCTCCAGTTACCCAGAACTTGGAAGAGGTGATACAGGTACCTACTCTCCCTCTGATTTATCAGGAATTCTCAGACATTTGTGATAAAAGGAAGGCAGATCAACTTCCCCCACATAGACCGTATGACTGCCCCATAGAATTGCTTCCTGGAGCAGCGATTCCTTTCGGCCATGTTTACCCGTTGGCGGCTCCGGAATTAAAATCTTTACGAGAGTATATAGATGAGAATTTAGCCAAGGGGTTTATCCGACCGTCTTCTTCACCAGCGGGAGCTCCAATATTCTTTGTAAAGAAGAAGGATGGTACTCTAAGACCCTGCATTGACTACCGGGAGTTAAATAAGGTAACCATTCGTAACAGGTACCCGTTGCCCCTAATTCCAGAATTGTTGGAAAGAGTTCGCCAGGCCAAAGTATTTACCAAATTAGATCTTCGTGGGGCATATAATTTACTCCGTATACGGCCCGGAGACGAATGGAAGACAGCTTTTAGATGCCGGTATGGACATTTTGAATATTTGGTGATGCCATTCGGACTCTGTAACGCTCCTGCTGCTTTTCAACATTTAGCCAACGACATTTTCAGGGATTTATTGGACCAATATGTGGTAATTTACCTTGATGACATCTTAATCTTTTCTGACTCCTTACAGGAACATCAGGAACATGTCAAGACCGTACTTAGACGTTTGAGAGATAATCATTTGTACATCAAACTCGAAAAGTGTGAGTTCCATTGTTCTGAAATTCAATTTTTAGGCTATGTTATCTCGCCTCAGGGATTGAATATGGAGTCCAGCAAGATCCAGGCAATCTTGGACTGGCCGGTACCAGGAAACATTAAGGAGGTACAACGATTCATTGGCTTTGCTAACTTTTATAGACGGTTTATCCGAAATTTTTCAGAAATTGTCCGTCCCATCACTCTCCTCACCAAGAAGGGGAAGAAGTTTGAATGGTCTTCGCAAGCTCAGGAAGCCTTTGATCGCCTGAAGGGTTGTTTTACCACAGCTCCAATATTGATGCATCCGGATCCTGCACAGCCTTTTATCGTGGAGGTGGACGCGTCTGACTGTGCATTGGGAGCTATCCTCTCACAACGTACCGGAGACAAAGGTTTGCTGCACCCGTGTGCCTTCTTCTCTCGTAGGTTATCTTCTGCAGAACTGAACTATGATGTGGCAGATAAGGAACTTTTGGCAATTATTTCTGCCTTTAAGGAATGGAGACACCATTTGCAGGGGGCAACTCAGCAGGTAGTAGTACTCACGGATCATCGCAATTTGGAATTCCTTAAGTCTGCCAGGTGTCTTTCTCCTCGACAAGCTAGGTGGAGTTTGTTCTTGAACCAGTTTAATTTTATTATTTCGTACCGCCCAGGTTCACGTAATGGGAAAGCTGACGCATTATCCCGAATCCATACCGTGGATTCCGTGCCTGGGACCCCGTCGAAGACCATCTTGTCGGAGGCCAATTTCGTTGGAGTGCTCCGGAACCGGGACTTGTGGCAGGAGATCAAGCTGGCCTATGACGGTGACGTATTTCTTGCAGCTCCACCTGACAATGTGAATCTTGTCCTTCGGAATGGTGTGTGGCTTAGAGATCGATGTATTTATGTCCCAGAGGCTGTAAGACTTCGAGTTCTCAGATTGGTCCACGACTCTAAATTGGCTGGTCATAGGGGGGTACAGAAGACGCAGGAATTGTTAACTCGTTTTTTTTGGTGGCCTACCTGCTTGAAGGATGTGAATGACTATGTCCGCTCTTGTGAAGTTTGTGCCCGGTACAAGGTTCCTCGTGTTTCACCTACTGGTCTTCTTAAACCGCTACCTGTACCGTCTCGCCCTTGGGGGTCTATTTCGATGGACTTTATTGTGGAGTTACCCACCTCTGGTGGTAAAAATACTATTTTGGTGGTAGTAGATCGTTTAACGAAAGCTGCTCATTTCATTCCGTGCGCTGGTCTTCCCTCAGCTACAGAGACAGTAGATCTAGTTATCCAGAACATTTTCCGGCTGCATGGGGTACCAGATGACATCATTTCTGACCGGGGAATACAATTTACCTCTAGATTTTGGAAAGGATTTTGTTCTGCGCTCCACATTAATGTTTGCTTGTCTTCTGCATACCATCCTCAGACCAACGGGCAGACCGAACGGACAAATCAAACTTTGGAGCAATATCTACGCTGTTACGTCAGTCATTTGCAGGATGATTGGCTGAAGCTACTTCCTCTAGCGGAATTTTCGTACAACAACTCCCAAAGCAGTTCCACGAAGGTAACGCCTTTTTTTGCCAACCTGGGTTATCATCCAAATATTTTGCCTAGGTCTCCGGTTACGATTTCGGTACCAGCGGTTGAAGACAGAGTGACGGCGTTGCAACGTAATCTTGAAGTTTTGAAGGACTCCCTGACCACAGCACAGGAGCGTTACAAAAAGTCGGCCGATAGATTCCGGAAACCAGCACCTATGTATAAGGTAGGAGACTCAGTTTGGTTGTCCACCAAGAATTTAAAATTGGGTGTTCCTTCGCAGAAACTGGGACAGAAATTCATCGGTCCATTCAAGATCACGGGGATTGTGAGCTCTGTTGCCTGTCGGTTGAAGCTACCACGGACTTTAAAGGTACACCCAGTATTTCATGTTTCCTTATTAAAACCAGTTTCTCCTAACACATTTCAGGGACGTATCGTACCTCCCCCTCCACCAGTGTTGGTTGATGGCGAAGAACAATTCGTGGTACAGGATATTGTTAATTCGAGACTTCATAGAAACCGGCTTCAGTATCTAGTTAGATGGCAAGGTTACTCTCCTGAAAATGATTCTTGGGAACCAGTAAGTAACATCAATGCGCCTCTGAAGATTGCTCAGTTTCATCGGAGATACCCGGACAGGCCTGGTCCAGGACCGTCCGGAGGCCGTCTTTAGGGGGGGAGTAATGTCAGTATTCCGGGTTTTCTAGGTAACTTTGTCAATGATTTTGCCCTTTGTTAAGATGGAGTTTGCTGTTTTCTGTGCCCTACTTCCTGTTCGTTTGTTTAAAACCCGGCTCAGGTGCTGGCTTCACTGCTGGAATATTCTGCTTCTGTTTCCCTGCAACCCAGCTGCTTGTTCCTCACAGATTGTTGTGTATTTACCAGGGAAGTGCATAACCAGGTTATCTTCAGGTGTTTCTCTGCCACAGCAGTTGCTACCCATGGCTCTGGACATTCTCTGCATATGTAAGTTGCACATACTGTGTTGTCACTAAACTGTTGACTTGGGAATTTAACCTTTGGTTCACTCCATCTGATAAGAACTGTGTTTCTGAACTGTTGCTGTTTAACCCTTTGTGCATTACCTCTGGTAAGAGCTGTTGGAACTATTACTGGAACCTTACTGACTTATGAACTTGTTGTTGGACTTCACTGAATTAAGCCACAACTGAGATTAACTTGTTCCTGGACCTCCCTGTGTTTTCTGCATACCTGGATCTGACTCTTCACACACCAGCAGTGTGTAAATCCAGCCACGTTACCTGTGCATCAGACTTACCTTGTGGTCACATTTGTGTGAGGACTCCGTCGTAAGAACTTTACCACCCTCGCTATAGAGGTTCAAGGACTTATATATCCGGATTCATATAACTGGACTTGTGTATATATATATGGACTCATTGCATGTCACTACGGGTTGTTTGAATATTGTTTTTGGGGGTTTTGCTGTTTCACAAATACATTATTTGCATTCAAAGAAACCCGTCTCTGATTGTTCATTGCCCCACGCTATCAGAATCCTCGAGTTCCTACAATAGTATTACACCCGGTGAAAACGACACTTTGATCTCTTCCCCTGGACCCAGCTTCTGTCCAGGCATGGAAATACCCATCTACTAGATCATCCACCCCCTACTGGTTATCCTTCCTGTGTACTCGCTAGTGGCCCACTCGACTTCTGCTTCAGCATGCACACTTCTGCTGAGCGTTCCCACAATGGCTTGTCCACTGGCACTACTACTTCATCTGCCCACAGACTCTGGTGGTCCCACGGTGATTCCTTCACCAGCTTCACTACTTCTGGTACCTTTTACACTTCACTCTTCCTGCCTGCTACACAGCTCAGGACCAGGGACATCCGAGCAGTAACAGGGTCCACCCCCCGACTGACTCTATCTAGAAAGTCCCTCACCTAGTTCCCGGCCAACACTTCTACTTAACCCCTTGGTGTCCTACAGGTATCCTCTATGCTGAATGTGCTCAGTGCCCCCACCTAGTGTCCTACCACTGTACTTCACTAAACTTCTAGCAAACTTTCTAACTGGATCCACTAATATACCCCCATATAGTGGCCCTTTGCAATACTACACTTAACCCAACTATGATTACTATACTACAGGTGCCCTCCTCTAATGTTCCCAAAGGATGCTCTACCTTACCTAAACCTATGTGGAATACCATACAATACATAAAATACAAAAGACACGTCACTATAAAGTACATAACAATTATATACAAATACATACACATAGCAGCATAAACATTTAAAGGAGTAAACCCTGACCCTCCTTACAGATATGTGATAGAATAGATAGATATTAGATAGATTTATAGGTAAATAGATAGATTTATAGTTAGATTTATAGATAGATTTATAGATATGTGATTGTTAGACAGATAGATATGATAGATATAAAGATAATCGATAGATAGAAATGAGATAGATAGAAGATAGATATGAGAAAGCACTTAAATATTGGGGAAACTTTTTTGTACGTAAATTGTAAGATACAGATACAATTCTGCATTTCCTTAATGGAGCTTCTTTTAACCATTCCTAGCTTTATCTACAATTGTTCCATCTTCTCGGCTGACAAACCTGTTGGATTAACATTACAAAAACAATTCCTTCATTTCTCATTCAGCTGGAACCATTCGGAAATCAGCTGGGTAAACCTCAGCTTTCTTCCATGTTTTCACTTCCTCTGAAAATATTTCGCTAGAATTTGTTTTGCAGATAATCAAAGGGGTTTTTCCTATTTAGATTGGGGCTCAGGGTCTCCTGTCATTGAAGGGAAAAGTGAAGTGTGATGTGCAGGAAGATGGTAAGACCCCCAAATAATTTATTCCCTAACTGAATTTTCTACCTGCTGCTAGTCTGATTGAATATTATACTAATTTGTATCTTACATAGGGAAGAATAAAGTATGGGATGCCAGCAATGAAGACTGGTTTGCAAATCGCTGTTCAGAACAAAGAGACAGCGTCTTAGTGAGCAAATATGAACGGCATTTAAGGAGGCAGGGACGGATTCCTTCCAAACGCTGTGCTAGAGTTGGAAACTTGGAACATGAATAATGCTAGTCAGATTGGAGGAATATCCAAGAATCGCTTAAAGAAATCACATCAAAAGATGAAATAAGAATGCCTTTTGCTAGGCAGGGCACTGGAGAGAGCTAATCGGGCCCACAGTTGTCTGAGAGCAGAGGACGTGTCGTGAAGGTGGATATATTCCACACTAGTATGAGGTGTCTCCAGAGACTGGAGCTTACGCATTTGTAGAGAATGAGATTTTGATGCTTTCATTTAAGGAAAAAAACAAAACTAATTAGCCAGGAGAGAATAAGGAATGCAAATGTTTCTGAATTAGATGAGAAGGAGATAGCTGAGCCGGCTAATCCATCACTTGTCTGTTCTGTACTGTGGAGATGCAAGCTTCACACAATCTGCCCAGTGCCATTCTACTTGTGCGCTGCAAATCTGGTTGTATCGTAAGGTTACAAATATAGGACTTCACTTTTAAGTATTCATTTTACTGGCAATTAAATGTACATAAGATAATTTTATACTATAAAGCAAGAAAAAATCATAAACGAATTGATAAAATACAGACCTAACAGTGGAAGCAGTCTACAGATAGTTTATATTAGATTTTTTTCTTAACCACCATCATAAAAATTGGAAGGAGAATAACATGGTTTGATGTGAAAAATGGTTATCTCCTGGAAAATTCTTTTCTAAATTACCTTTCACTTATAGAAAAATGTTGTCTTGGTAAATAAGACTTCTTTATTATGACAGCTAGTGGACTGTCATGATTCCCACTCCCGACAGCTGATTTATGAGTCACTGCAGGGAACATATAATGATACATGGCTGTCATTCAGACAAATGGGCATCTATGTGCTATATAGACAGCTCATGTCAGTGCCTGGATGTGCTACTCCGCTTCTCCTCATTGAAGGAACCTAAATGGTGTTCTTCTATGATGTCCATCTGCCCCAATATCACATATGTAAATAGGGAGGCTCCACAGCAAAGGAAAAGTATGTAAGATAAGGTACATTGGAAAGGATTGTTTTTTTACATTTTTAGCCCTTAGGAAGTAATTATCCCAATTGAGAAACTATTATGTCTTCACAAAGCAGAAGTTAGAGGAGGAACTTGGATATTCTGGCCTCTGTTGCAATCACTCTACCTTGTCCTTGTCCTTTACTACCAATTATTTCTTATACCACTGTATCTAATAATGACATGCCATCTAAGATACACGAGACCTCAATAACTGGTTATAGGTAAGATCATTTAAAACATTATTTTTTTAGCGGTCATGCAAATTATTTTAAATATATGTGCTGGTTCAAAAAGAAGATGCGGCTACTGCCCAAGGAAAAATGACAAGAAAACAGCTCCACAGGGTGTGGAATGCACGGAAGCAATCTGTATGGATCATCGCGCTGCGTTACGCTTGTGCAGAAGACATGTAGTTGATCTAGTTGAACAAGTGAGAAAACTTGAAGAATATTTATGTAATGTAATATTACTAAAAGTAGTGTAGATTCTTTCTCTTTTTTATTCTCTCTTTGTGCAATATTTATAAAGCGCTGCCATTATTACTTCTTCAAATTTCTAATAAGATCATATAGATCATTTGTATTTTTTTTAAGACGTCTTAAAATGTGTAGTTTTCTACAAAGTATGAATGTTAGGCAATACATTAAGCCTAATAATACCATTCTATGCAACACTGAGGTTAACACTTGCATTACGTGGCTATGTAGAAAAAACAGTCTATGGTGTATACCGTACCCCATCAACAGGTATATTTAACTAAAATATGATAGACAGTTTCCAGGATTACATGTATTTTTTTTATTTCTTATTTTTTTCATATCATGATCTCTTTTTCAAAATAATAATGAGAAATCTTGTAATTTTCACACTAGGATTAGGGGCTAGAATGACACTAGCACATTAGCAGCAGTAAACTGACTTGGACCATATCTTTTGTGTTGAAGAATCTAAAGAGTCATTGAGTCATGGAGGGGAGAGCAGGGTGAGGTGTACCATCACCTATTGTGATTGGTGGATTCTGTGTTTTCAGCTGTTTATAGAGGTGTTAGCTGTCATTGCAATCCTGCCTTTGAAGATAATGAAACTGCTGAAAACTGTTCCTGAAAGAATAGAAAGTATGAGTCTAAAATCCGTCCAGTGGCCAGGGTGAAAACAGCAAGATTTCATTTTTTATACAGATTGTGAGATATATCAAATAAAAATGATCATTTAACACGAAAACTTGATTTAACAAAAGGTAATTTTATGTTGTACACTCCCTTTAAGACTTACACAACACGTCTGGCACTGACCTGACAGAAGCTTGATTTGCACAATCTTATTTATAGACAACAATAACCTTTTTCATTACTGCAATGATACTGTGTAAATACCTGGTAGAGGAATCAGACTAAGACCAAAATGTCAGTTTTGTTATGAAAAAAACATATTCCTCGTGCTGCACACCTAAGGCTGAATGTCATTGTTTCCCCTCAAATGCTTTAGAACACTTCTTTTAAAAACAATTTATCTCCACTGACACTTGATTACATTAATTTTCACTTGACACACTCTTAAATGACAAGAATAAGCATTGTGCTATGAAGCTATTGCCACTGTTCATTTCAGATGCTGGGTGAATTACTGGGTTCTTCTATCATGACAAGACATTTCCATGTTTTCACAACAATCTTTGCCACTTTAAAGCCGACCCGAGCTAAATTAGGCTATTATCCACTGATAAGTACCATGCGAAAGGTATAGCTGCTCAACTGCAAGCACTTTAGCTGGCAAGTATAAAGTAATCTAATAATTTTCTCTTTTATTCTAAGTAGAAATATACTGTCATATATTTAACTCAACGCTCATAGTTTTTTAAAATAAATCCTGGACTATTTCCCATCACTGTAATAGTTCCTTTCCATTAAAACCAAAAAAGCACAAATTCGGAATACTAAGACCTTAAATGTCCTCATACTACTTACCTGTTAGTGTCGGACTTTAGGGCTCGATCAGATGAGCAAATTATACGGATGTGTGCTGTCCAAGTAAGAATGTTCAATATCATTCAGTAGGGCTGTTCAGATAACGGTAGTTTTTATCGGACCCAATACAGACTGATCATTTGTGTAGCATCCAATTTTTACAGATACATTGCCATCGTTAGCCTAGGAAACTGTATTTGATCTTGTGCATTTTAAAATGTTAATATACAAATATGGATGCCACACAACTGTCACACTCATGATACACAGACAAACAGATGGATGGCACATGGCATGAATACGGAGGAAAATCGTCTAAATTTTCTTGATGAAAATCAACCCATTCATCTGACCCCAGTCTTAAACTGGGTGAAAGTAGTGCAACGTCTCATCAATCAGATTACTTAAACACACAACTGCAGCACAGAGTACTTAAGGTGCACCTGTCATTTCAGGTGACAGTTCAAAATCAGCTGCTATGTGTGTGCACATGAGGAACAATACTATTTCTGGCCATTATACGACTTGTATCCTCCATTTTTCACAGATTCCCTCTTCAGGCTCTGGCTCTAATTTTCTCTTCTGTTCGATGTAGTGGGTAGAGATAAGCTGCTACAATGTCTCCAATACACAGTACACAGAAACAGGAGTCCTGCTCTTTTATTTCCTTGTGACACCCCCCCAGATTCTGGAGTGGTATGGAGAACATTATATGGTACAGCAGTACTGGGCACTGTAGCTGTGAAGCCATCATTGGGGAGAGATAAACACTTACTAGGAAGCTGCAGCAGGATCTATTTCTCTACCTCTCTCACTGCTTCTCCCGTCACCTTTCTGCAGCCTTCATTAGGTAGTTGTGATTTCACAAATCAGTAAAGTAGGCAGTTCTTTTGTTTTGACTAATAAACATTTTAATAGTTTTTTAGAGTGAACAATTAGTTCAGGAGGCTGGGGAAGGAGAAGTGGCTTAAATGTGGAGAAAGAAGGGACTCATATCTGGAAAAAGATTATTACCGTGTTTCCCCGAAAGTAAGACAGTGTCTTACATTCTTTTTACCCCCAAAAGTACCAATATGTCTTACTTTCGGGGTATGTCTTATATTGGAAAATAAATATTGATTTTTGTCATCAATGCCTCCCCATTGTCATCAATGCCTCCTCATTATCATCAATGCCTCCCCATTGTCATAAATGCCTCCCCATCATCACTGCCCTCCCCCCTCACACATGCAGCACACAAGCACTCTCTCACATACACACACACTGATGCACACAGACACACACGCACGCACACACACACACACACATCTCACCTGTCCGCCGGCGTCCGCGCTCTCTGCCACAGCCGTCCGCTGAATGATGACGTCATTCAGCGGCGCTGCTGTGAAAGGAAGCGCCGGCGGCCCCTGGAGCCCGGAGCTGCGGCAGCGGAGGCACGGGAGAGGTAAGTATTGTGCCAGCTGCTGCCGGGGACCTGAGCAGGCGGGGGCGGGTGGCGGCGCTGACAACGCTCTCCTCCGCTAACGGGCGCCGGGGTGCCCGACGGCGAGTGAGCCCCCCCGCCTGCGTCCGCATCCCGCAGTTAATGCAAAAGGTACCGGTATATAGCTATTTTTCCAACGTACAGTTTACTACCGGTATGTCTTACTTTCGGGGTACGTCTTACATTAGCCGATCCCCCTAAAACCCCCACTACGTCTTACTATCGGGGGTGTCTTACTATCGGGGAAACACGGTATCAGATAAGATTATTATCTGATAAGATTATAAAATTTCTTATACAGTTGTGCTCAGAAGGTTACATATCCCGGCAGAATTTTTGCTTTCTTGGCCTTTTTTCAGAGAATATGAATGAAACACCAAAACCTTTTCTCCACTCATGGTTAGTGATTGGGTGCAGCCATTTATTGTCAAACTACTGTGTTTTCTCTTTTTAAATCATAATGACAACCCAAAATATCCAAATCACCCAGATCAAAAGTTTACATACCCTGGTGATTTTGGCCTTATAACATGCACAGAAGTTGACACAAATGGGTTTGAATGGCTACTAAAGGTAACATCCTCACCTTTGACCTGTGACAAATGCCAGGAAAATTGTTCGGGATGCAAAGAAAAACCCACAAATAACATCAAATGAAATACTGGTCTCTCTGAAAACTAGCGGTGTGACTGTTTCAAGATGCACAATAAGGAGAAACTGGTTCCATCAATGTGTTGTAGGATTATATAGAGATATAGACATAGAACAAGAGATTATTGTGATTTTGTGGCCAAGAAGAAAGAGATGTTTAAAAATACCATTCCCAAAACTCATTACCTCGAACTATAACTGAACTATTACTGGATTATCCACATAAGCTTTCATTATTTTACTCAGAAGGAGACATGGAAAACAAATTTCACAAAATCTAATGGTGTCACTTTCAACCTGGCCCAAATCTCCTTGCCATAATTATATGTAAATGTGTTAGTGGATACTATGAATGAAAGCTGTAAGGAATGCAGATTACCATATCACAAAGGATCACTGCTCATTTCTGCAGCAGAGCCATGAGAATCAGCCGAAAACTCCACATAATCTTTCTAAATTAAAAATGAACAACTCTTCTGGGCTTCTAATTAAGTGTGAAATTTTATCTTAACTCTGTTGCTGATTTTCACATGTTTAATACAAACATTTATCAGGATGTAAGCGCCTGCAGGGAGAAGCAGTGACATGAAGAATAAAGGGGGACTGGCGGACAAAAGGAGGCAAAGAAAACAAGTGGATATAGGAGAAGAATTGGTGTGACCTGAGAATTGGGTCCAGACAATATAAGTGGGTATCTGAACAAATTGAACAATTGATTAGAGAACGCCTCCATAGAGAAAACCGCAGTCTACAGTTTAGCTGCTAGTCCCAGCATATATCATTATATCTGAAGAATACCGAGCAATGAATGACTACTTACATGAAATGGCATTTAATGCTTGCCCTCTTCAGTAGTTAAAACCTTGTTCTGTTCCGACTAGTTTATTAAGTAAATGCACAACTACAAGAGCACAACGTATAAATGAAGTGAGCCAAGGGTTAAATGGAAGTTAGTCAGGAGAATATTACATTGCAGAAGTCATTACCAACATATCTAAGGATAAGACACATGTTACAGACAGGACAGAGAAAAAGGACAAGTAGGTTAGAGACATTTTGACTGTTTTGGTGAGAAATGATGATTGAAATTTTGATAGGGCTAATTCAATTTGTGAATGATTAACTTAATAATTATCCGATAGGACAGTGGTCCCAAACCTTTCTTACCTTGAGAGCCACATTAATTTCTGATAGAGGTTTGCAAGCCACGTCCAGAGTCCACCGAGTAATGACATCCAGCTCCTGCTCTCCCCTACTCCACAGTAGTGATACCCAGAACCCCAATTAATGACAGGCAAAGCTTTCCCACAGAAATGGCACTGAGGTATACCTAGATCCAGAGGTTCCCACCGTACCTAACTTCAGTATTCTTACATTACGCACTCCCACACTATTGCATCCAGCTGTCATGCTGGCTTCAGACTCTGTTCACACTTGGGAGTCTGTTGTGCAGTCTTACTTTTCTGTTGCTGAGCCTGAGGTTGGGCATTGACGTTGGTTCGTTCACTGATGTCCAGCCTGGCAGGAGTTAAATTTTTGATTTCTGGCTGAGGCTGCTGGGGACACCTTCTTCCTTTTAGTATGGCCCAGAACATTCCTGGGTGCCGATTATAGCATTTGATCGTGTTTATCCCACACGTATATTGTATTGTCTATTAAGTTAGCTGTGTGCAGTTGTTTTCCTTAACCCCTGTTGTTTTCTATTTTATTTTATCTTTTGCTGTACACCTTCTGGGGTGGGGGTTGGGGGTTTAGCTAAAGGTACTGCCACACTAAACTATCCCGCTAGCGATCACGATAACGACGCATACTAATGCGATCGCTAGCGGGATAGTTTCAATGTCGCTAGTAGCGGCTTAATTTAGCGATGTCGTTAAGGACGCTATCGCGGTTAGCGATCTCCTTAACGACTTTAGCGGTACAAAAGTACCGCTAAATCGCTAAAAAAAGGTGCCACACTCAGCGATATATACTTACCAGCGGGAGCGCCGACGATAAAAATAGGGTCCGGACCGATGTCAGCGACGAACGAGATCACAGCAGGATCTCAGCAGGGGCCACGTCGTTGCTACATGCCACACTGAACAACGTCACTAACGAGATCGCTAAATAGTGACGTTTTTTAGCGATCTCGTTAGCGACGCTGTTTAGTGTGGCATACCCTTAAGGGTTAAACAGGAGAAAGAGACAGGTCGGTGACTTGGGCCTCCCTACCTTCAAGGGTACCCCCAAGTTAAGGGCAGATAGGGCCCCCCTTTAGTCCTTGGGGCAGTGCAGGAGCCCAGTTTCCTCATCTCCTGTTTTCCCGTGACATACTCGTGACACCAGCTTTAAGTACCTCCTCTGACTGGCAGGATCATTCTCTGTCCAGCTTAGCACATACATAATTTGTATCTCATACCATAAGGCCAGAATATACTTGTCCACTTCTGCTCTCTTATGTGTGGCTACTCACAAATGTCACCAACTGGAGACCTGGAGCCGCGATCCACACATCAACGGTCTACGAGCTACATGTGGCCCAGGATGCCACATGTTAGGGACCCCCTCTGTAGCATAAAAGTGAGGACAGGTTTACAGCACCCAACTTGCAGCGTTACCACCAATCAGTTGCTTATTAGCTGATCGGTGGTCGTATAATAACTTGTTTTAGTCAGAAAGACCATTTTTCTTCTCTGCAGCACATGTCCAGTTTACACACGAAATGTGCTGCCGAAAATGATGATTTTAAGGTAGAAAAACACTTCACCTAACAAACGAGCATTTTGTTTGTGCATGAGGTGATTGGCAGCCTGCTTTTACTCTCCGATTATCGTGAATGGAGTGTTTCCAGCACTGCTCCTTCATGATAATCATACAGTGTAAATTCAGCTTTACGCTTACAGCTTTTTCTCCGAACTCCATCATAGATATGTTTCCTCTGCCCAGCAAAACGTGCATGCTTTCTTAATGGGGAGACGGAAGTAATCCACTGCCAGACTTCCCTAGAAGCAGCTTATCTTCCTTAAAAACAAAATGATCAGTCATGTTAAAATATGACATGCTTGTCCTTTTTTCCCCAATATCTACAATTAGGGTAGGTTGAGACACCCCCTTTAAACGAAAGATGGATTTCCAGACCCTCCTAAATTTAATGTGTATGGTCTCCATAAGATACAGGTAGTCCAACACTACTGAAAGTTACAATATATACCTGATATTCAATTTTTATTAAATGCCCGCCAAGGTTTAATAATTCTAAAAGTACCGTAGGTCTTAACTGAACAGCCATCTTTCTACGTCAGATAACTCTTTGCAAGCATTACTATTAGTCCAATCTGGCCTTTTTTACCTCTCATATGTCCTCTTTATAGTACCACATAATTTTATATGGATAGCCTGAATTTATAACACATTCATTAATATGTTTTAGCCAAAATGTTTTGAATATTTAACTGGTGGAAAAGTTGTCTGACACATTATAGTCACTTCCTAGCCCAAACTACAAAATAATGGCTATTACCAACATAGATCCAAAGGCAAATGTGGGAGCTCAGTGCAATATCCGAGTAGCACTGAAATGCTGCATGTGTCATCTATTATTCCTCCATGCTTCAGGACATAACATTCTCTTAGGTTGATGGTGCACTGACCTTGATAATTCCCCCACAGGGTCCAGTCTCAGATGTAATAAGCCGCCTTGGTTCCCATTACTTACCCAGTAATGGCTAATGCTCTGTGTAGCAACTCTTTAGATGAATGATAGTTATGATCTTATTCTGATTTTTGTGGCACCCAGTGATTTAATGCAGTTGGGAGTAACAAGTATTGGAGATGTTAGATTTTAACATTTGTTCCGCTGGTGATAAGCAGCTATAAAGGTGTCTGTGTACAGCTGTTCCTCCTCCACTAAGCACAATACTGGCACAGTATAAGCATGCCTTGTTAAGAGGAAGGTGTTATTATGCCGCCATTTTTCCTGGGCAAGCAGATAAGTGAGGACAGGTCCTCATTCAGATGCGATTTGGTTATCTGCATAACTTACTGAACTGTTAGGCCACTTTCCTATGTTCAGTGTTTGGTCCGTTTTTTACCTCAGTATGTGTAAGCCAAAACCAGGAGTGGGTGATAAATACAGAAGTGGTGACGTGTTTCTATTATACTTTTCCTCTGACTGTTCCAGGCCTGGTTTTGGCTTACAAATACTGAGGTAAAATGCTGACCAAATACTCAATGTGAGCCTTAATTTCTCATTGTAATTGCTAATTTATAGTGTACAATTAATGTATGACTGTCTTATGGTCTGTGCACACGTTGGAGTTTCGTCGCGTTTTTGCCACGTTTGCAGATTTGTCAAAAAACCTGAAGGATTTCCTAGTGCTAGCAAAGTGAATACGAGTCACACCACACAAAAACAATAGTAAATAATACTTCCCTAATGTCTGCTTTACATCAGCAGTGCACCATTTCTAAAATGTTGTTTTATTTTGTTAAACATTTTAAAAGGTTTTAAAATGGAGCAGTAATTTTTCATTTTTTTTCAAGGAAATTTTAGGGACTAATTCAGTTTTGAAGTGACTTTGGGGGTCCGATATATTGGAAACCCCCAAAACTGATACCATTTTAAAAACCGCACCCATCAATGTATTCAAAATTGCTGTCAGGCAGTTTGTTAACCCTTCAGGTGCTTTTCAGAAATTAGTGACATGACAGAAATGAAAAAAATTATTTTACCACCTAAATGTTAATAACTTCTGATCAGGCCGCTATAGCCGGAATACTTTAAGGCCGTTATATGGCCATGAATTGCCATGGTAAACCTCAGAACCACACGATCATGATCTCGGGGTGCCGATCAGCTTAAAGAGGGAGCCCCCACACTGTTAACCATCTCTGTAGTCATGGTCAGTGCCAACACTGAAAGTGGCTGATGCAGCTAGTTGTCAGCTGTAATATACAGTTGCTGGAATGTCACCTGTCGGAGGATGCTAGTTTCTTATATCGCAGGTCAGTTTTAAGTTGTATTGGTGATCATTAAGGGGTTAATGATGGCTTCGTGGTTAGCACAGTAGTTTTGCACCAAGGACAACATATGCAAGGCGTTTGTATGGTCTCTTTATGCTGATAGTGAATACTGATAAGAAATCTAGATTGTGAGCGCCAATTGGGACAGCAATGCTCATTTCTGTAAAGTGCAGTGTGCCATAAAAAAGAGTAAAATATTGAGGTCCAGCCCTTGTATTTTTACAATCTCTGTAGTTCATAACATAAACAGTCTGTTTATTTTTGAACAGTAGGCATTAAATCACTAGTAATACATTCATAGCAAAGGTCCAATTGCTAGAGATGTGCGTAGGGACATCTCTGGCATGGGCGTACCCACCATGGGGCAGGGGGGGGCAGGTGCCCCCCCCTAGAAGCAGGGGCACACAATGAAAGAGAGCGGAGAGAGCAGCACAATGGCGGCTCCCTCTGCCCCAGGTTGCAGTGCCTGTCTGTGTGCGCAGTGCACGGAGCTGCTGTCTCTCCAGAGGAGCTTCTTCCTTCCTGGCCGGCAGCAGCTGTAGTTTCACTTTCTGCCCTGCAGGCTCTGGTTGTCTCAGCCACACTGGGTCCTAGTGCCCTCTGTGTGCAGACACTGGACACTCCCTGCTCCTGCCTCAGCCACTGCCTGCAAGCTTCATGGTAAGAGGGGATGGAATTTATTAAATTCATTCTGCTCAGGCATGTCATGGTCACTGTGGGGGAATGTGAGAGGATGGGGGTACAGTGGGGGAGGGGTACAGGGCACTGGGGGTGAATGTAAGAGGATGGGGGTATTGTGGGGCTAGGGCACTGGGGGGTTAATGTGAGAGGATGGGGATATTGTGGGGGAGGGGTACAGGGCACTGGGGTGAATGTAAGAGTATGGGGTATTGTGGGGGCTAGGGCACTGGGGGGGTTAATGTGAGAGGATGGGGTATTGTGGGGCTAGGGCACTGGGGGGTTAATGTGAGAGGATGGGGTATTGTGGGGGCTGAAGTGGGGGAGGGGCAACAGGGCACAGAGAGTGAATGTGAGAGGATGGGGTATTGTGTGGGAGGGGATACAGGGCACTGGTTGGTGAATGTGAGAGGATGGGGATATTGTGGGGGCTGGCGCACAGGGGTTGATGTGAGAGGATGGGGTATTGTGAGGGAGGGTAGACAGGTCACTGGGGTTGAATGTAAGAGGATGGGGTATTGTGGGGCTAGGGCACTGGGGGTTTACTGTGAGAGGATGGGATATTGTGGGGCTGAAGTGGGGAGGGGCAACAGAGCACTGAGGGGTGCATGTGAGAGGATGGGGGTATTGTGTGGTCAGTGGGACAGAACACTAAGGGGTGCATGTGAGACAATGGGCTGTTGGGTGTGGGTGGGGGACAGGGGAGGTAGGGGGCTTTTTTTTACTTGTGAGCACCTTAATACTTTAATAATAGATTAATATTTCAGTATTATTATAGCAAGGGCATAGACAGACGGCCTTATAACTCATGCGAGGATCGCACTGCAATCCTCGGACTTGCTGGTACCGCTCCTGACATGAGCGCGACTGCCATGTATAATATATGGTATATACAGCGTAGTGTCGCATACACTGCTGTATTATACAATATACAACAGTTCTAATGCTCCATACCTAATATGCAGGATAATGTACAGTGTATATGATGTAACCTGTATAAGATGCGACATTGGCTTGCCCCCCTAGTTTTGATCCTGGGTACGCCCATGATCTCTGGTGTCTAGATATGGCCGATCTGTGTGACTCCTGCATCTGGCTACATAATTTAATAATTCTACATCTGTTGTTCTAAAAGGTTTCTTTCCCATAGTTAGTGAGAAAAGTCGCTAGAAGTCTCAATTAGCATATAAAATCCCCAGGTAAGCTGATTAGTTCACAATATCAGGCTAAAAACTGGTACAGGTTAACAAATTGGAACACTGGTAAGTATCTATAAGATGTGAATGATGACTCATGACAGCTTTTTCTTCTAGCCACTACAATATACATATACAGCGACACTAGAAACCTTATTAACCCTTCATAATGTTTGCATGCTTTTTATCGAAAATGTGTTTGTCTTTCTCTAATTCACAATACTTGAAAAAATCTGAATCAATACATTGTCATTTATCTTATTACAATATAAAAAAATATAAAAAAGTCACGCTCTGGCAGTACTGTGGATAATGCTTCTATGAATTTTTTTTAATAAATCACCATTTACCATGTAGTCTAGCTTTGTGACCTACATAAAATTCATCCGTGTATCTGAATGCTGTAGTGCAGTGGTGTCCACACTGTGCAGTGATGAGGCAGTGACCCAGCAAAGTTCAAAGAAAACTCTCTTTTAATGTTCAGCGTACTCACAAACAGAAAGTAAATATGATCCTCCGGATTGCAGCCGGATGTTATGATATGGTAGCCGAGGAGGACAGCAACAAAAATAACCAAGGCAGCCAATCACCCAGAGAGGTTGGTAACTAATGGATTGCAGACCCTAAACTAACCGCACAACTAGAAGCAGCCGTGGGACGTAACTACGATGACCTAGATGCCTCGACACAGCCGGAAAGTTAGCTAAGCCTAAAGATAGAAAAGGGAAAGCTATCTTCCCCGGAGTAGCGCCCCAAAGGTATAGGTAGCTCCCACACATATATTGGCGGTGAGACAAGATGAAATACAAACGCAAGCAGAAAATGAGTAAGCAAACGCAGGGGACCAAAACTGTCTAGATAGGACAGGACAGAAAAGAATACTTTCTGCAATCCAGCAAAACCCTAGGAAAAAATTCCAACACTTCTGATTCCAAAAAATACTGTGACCACACAATCTCTCCCAGCTATATCAGAACTCTGGTGTGAACAGGTAGCTACCCAGCAGCCACTGAAATAACAGGGACTGAACAAATGAACAGAGATAACTGAGAGACAGAGACCAGCGCAGGCCCCAGCTGGGGGACCCGGCTGACCTCACTCAGAAGTAGAGTTGAGCGATACTTTCCGATATCCAAAAGTATCGGAATCGGAATGGTATCGCCGATACACAAAAAATATCGGCGATACCCGATACCGATACCGGAAATACAATGTAAGTCTATGGGAACAAAATATCGGAATTAAAAAAAACCCATTCTTGCCTTGTTGGTTAATTGTACATGAAGGAAAACAACAAAGAGTAATGTAGAATTTATTGGGGGAGGTTGAGGAGACATTAAAGGCATAGATGTTTAACACAATGCAATGGAATAGCATTAATATTTCTTTTTTTGAAATACGTTTGGATTGACGAAGAAATTGACAATGTTGTTAACCTTTTTTCTATTTTGTCAAATATGTCTGTTTCACAACTTCCATGCTCTTCACCTTTTTAACTTTTCACACACTTTCTCCTTCATAATCTTCAGCAGCATCATCTTTCTCATCAAATTATTCTTCATCTTCACCTTCTTAATCTTCTAAAACTTCTTGCTATTCATCTTTTTGTTAACATTACTTATATTGTTCTTATTAAACAGTTATTATTCTTCATATTCTACTTCTTCATCTTCTTCCTATTCATCCTTTTCATCATATTCTTATTTGTGACAGACATTCCTGTACTTGTAATCTGTAAAACTCTGAATTTTCATCCTTCCGTTCTTGCTGTCACGAAAGATTTTAATTACAACAGTATTTGTCCGCGTTCAGTTTAGCCTGCAGCAGCATCAGGCATTTTCCAGGGGCACCACGAGGAGGAACGGACTCACCCCCATACACTGCTTAGTCTTCTTCTGCTTAGAATTTAGAGCATATATTTTGCTCTTCATTTTGGTCTTATACTTCATGTTCTTCTGCTTTTTGATCTTCTGCTTATTGTTCTTCTGTCTCTTGTTCTGTATCTTGTAGTTTGTCTTAACCTTCTTTGTCCTGTTGGTGATGGTACAAAAGCCAATGGAAGTAACGAGGACCAGCTGACTGTGCTGGAACCCGGAGGGTCAGCAGAAGGAAAAGAGCCAATGGCACAACCGAGGACCAGCTGACGTTACTGGGACACGGTTACTAAGCAGGAGGTACCTGTGCTCCAAAGCACTACCAAGGACCAGCAGACGTTGCTGGAACTCGGATACCGACATGGAGGCACCTAGGCCAAAGGCACTGCGGAGAACCAGCTGACGGTACTGGAACCCGGATGGGTAGCAGAAGGTACAAGAGCCAATGAAAGTAACGAGGACCAGCTGACTGTGCTGGAACCCGGAGGGTCAGCAGAAGGAAAAGAGCCAATGGCACAACCGAGGACCAGCTGACGTTACTGGGACACGGTTACTAAGCAGGAGGTACCTGTGCTCCAAAGCACTACCAAGGACCAGCAGACGTTGCTGGAACTCGGATACCGACATGGAGGCACCTAGGCCAAAGGCACTGCGGAGAACCAGCTGACGGTACTGGAACCCGGATGGGTAGCAGAAGGTACAAGAGCCAATGAAAGTAACGAGGACCAGCTGACTGTGCTGGAACCCGGAGGGTCAGCAGAAGGAAAAGAGCCAATGGCACAACCGAGGACCAGCTGACGTTACTGGGACACGGTTACTAAGCAGGAGGTACCTGTGCTCCAAAGCACTACCAAGGACCAGCAGACGTTGCTGGAACTCGGATACCGACATGGAGGCACCTAGGCCAAAGGCACTGCGGAGAACCAGCTGACGGTACTGGAACCCGGATGGGTAGCAGAAGGTACAAGAGCCAATGAAAGTAACGAGGACCAGCTGACTGTGCTGGAACCCGGAGGGTTAGCAGAAGGAAAAGAGCCAATGGCACAACCGAGGACCAGCTGACGTTACTGGGACACGGTTACTAAGCAGGAGGTACCTGTGCTCCAAAGCACTACCAAGGACCAGCAGACGTTGCTGGAACTAGGATACCGACATGGAGGCACCTAGGCCAAAGGCACTGCGGAGAACCAGCTGACGGTACTGGAACCCGGATGGGTAGCAGAAGGTACCCATGGAAATTAAAGTTGAGGCAGCAGGACTGTTTGCCGTTCACACAGCAGGGGAACAGCTGACATTACTGAACCCCAGTAACACGGGAGCAAGTGTTAACTGTGCTAACAGCACTTCCGAGAAACAACTGGCGGTGTTGTAACCCAGGGATGAGAAGAGAACATGGTGGAGGCAGCAGGACTTTTTGCCGTACACACAGCAGGGGAACAGCTGACATTACTGAACCCCAGTAACACGGGAGCAAGTGTTAACTGTGCTAACAGCACTTCCGAGAAACAACTGGCGGTGTTGTAACCCAGGGATGAGAAGAGAACATGGTGGAGGCAGCAGGACTTTTTGCCGTACACACAGCAGGGGAACAGCTGACATTACTGAACCCCAGTAACACGGGAGCAAGTGTTAACTGTGCTAACAGCACTTCCGAGAAACAACTGGCGGTGTTGTAGCCCAGGGATGAGAAGAGAACATGGTGGAGGCAGCAGGACTTTTTGCCGTTCACACAGCAGGGGAACAGCTGACATTACTGAACCCCAGTAACACAGGAGCAAGTGTAGACTGTGCTAACAGCACTTCCGAGAAACAACTGGCGGTGTTGTAGCCCAGGGATGAGAAGAGAACAGGGTGGAGGCAGCAGGACTGTTTGCCGTACACACAGCAGGGGAACAGCTGACATTACTGAACCCCAGTAACACGGGAGCAAGTGTTAACTGTGCTAACAGCACTTCCGAGAAACAACTGGCGGTGTTGTAGCCCAGGGATGAGAAGAGAACATGGTGGAGGCAGCAGGACTTTTTGCCATTCACACAGCAGGGGAACAGCTGACATTACTGAACCCCAGTAACACGGGAGCAAGTGTTAACTGTGCTAACAGCACTTCCGAGAAACAACTGGCGGTGTTGTAGCCCAGGGATGAGAAGAGAACATGGTGGAGGCAGCAGGACTTTTTGCCGTTCACACAGCAGGGAACAGCTGACATTACTGAACCCCAGTAACACAGGAGCAAGTGTAGACTGTGCTAACAGCACTTCCGAGAAACAACTGGCGGTGTTGTAACCCAGGGATGAGAAGAGAACATGGTGGAGGCAGCAGGACTTTTTGCCGTACACACAGCAGGGAACAGCTGACATTACTGAACCCCAGTAACACGGAGCAAGTGTAACTGTGCTAACAGCACTTCCGAGAACAACTGGCGGTGTTGTAGCCCAGGGATGAGAAGAGACATGTGGAGGCAGCAGGACTTTTTGCCGTTCACACAGCAGGGGAACAGCTGACATTACTGAACCCCAGTAACACGGGAGCAAGTGTTAACTGTGCTAACAGCACTTCCGAGAAACAACTGGCGGTGTTGTAGCCCAGGATGAGAAGAGAACATGGTGGAGGCAGCAGGACTTTTTGCCGTTCACACAGCAGGGAACAGCTGACATTACTGAACCCCAGTAACACAGGAGCAAGTGTAGACTGTGCTAACAGCACTTCCGAGAAACAACTGGCGGTGTTGTAACCCAGGGATGAGAAGAGAACATGGTGAGGCAGCAGGACTTTTTGCCGTTCACACAGCAGGGGAACAGCTGACATTACTGAACCCCAGTAACACGGGAGCAAGTGTTAACTGTGCTAACAGCACTTCCGAGAAACAACTGGCGGTGTTGTAGCCCAGGGATGAGAAGAGAACAGGGTGGAGGCAGCAGGACTGTTTGCCGTTCACACAGCAGGGGAACAGCTGACATTACCGAACCCCAGTAACACAGGAGCAAGTGTAGACTGTGCTAACAGCACTTCCGAGAAACAACTGGCGGTGTTGTAACCCAGGATGAGAAGAGAACATGGTGGAGGCAGCAGGACTTTTTGCCGTTCACACAGCAGGGGAACAGCTGACATTACTGAACCCCAGTAACACGGGAGCAAGTGTAGACTGTGCTAACAGCACTTCCGAGCAACAACTGGCGGTGTTGGAGCCCAGGGTCAAGGAGGATGTTTAAATACTAGATCAAGTATTTTCCTTGTTACGTGTCAATTAAAAATGTCTATACTCCAAACAAGAGAAATATAACCTTTAGTACCATAAGATGATGATTTTACTTTAAAAAATATATGTTAATTAATAATTGACAAACATAAACGCATACATTAACATGTTGAAAAGCAATGCAAACCACAATAAAAATCGGTTAAATAATCTGCTATACGGTTTTAAATAAAAGCATACAAGTACATATCAGAATCCATTAATGATGGATAAGTAACAGTATGTACACCATTTTCATTTGCTGAATAATATCACTAAAAAGTTTTTAAAAATATCTAAAATTTTCCATCATGTAATACTGATAATATGTGCCAATCATTTATATTAACAAAAAAAACCTTTAAAAAGTGCATAGTGAAAACAGCTATTTATGCCTGACTGTGGACTTGCAAGCATGACAACGGATAGATAAGGTATATATAGATGAGTCTGCATAGCCACAGATGGTGAATGGCGATGTAATACTGTACCTCAATAAAGTGTGCGTTACTAACTACATCCTTTTTTATATAGCTTTATAAAAGGGTACGTGCATGTATGCTTGCGCCTTTGTTTGGACGCACAGACTGGCTTCCTGCTGTGACGCGTTGGGTATTGGAGCGTCTGTGCGTCTTATGACGCAGACTAACATTCACGGTGCGCATCGTTCATCATCGCAAGCGTACCGACAACACAAAGGCGTTGTCATGACTGCTTTACTCAGTAAACATGCACCTATGATGAAACATACACGCATGTGCCCTATTACATAACAAGCTACAAGAAAAATGCGTGTGAGGTGTGACACAGCTGTTTTGTTAAGGTACAGTATTATATCGACATTGTACAGGTGTCGCTATTCAGTCTGATAAATAGATATCATTCACCTATTCTATCAGTTGTCGTTCTTTCAGCACCACTTACAGGTATATATTTTGCTATTGTGACTATGCACTATTGACTTTACCAAGGTAATGCATGATTTTTGTTAGCGATTATCATGTTTACATGAAGGACCTTTATGATATGGGCTGTTAACTTTCTAATCAAATATGTATTTTTTAAAATGACACAAATATAAGTAATGTTGAAGAGGACTATTCCTACATGCATTGTTTGCACAATATTACAGGTGTACATCACGTCCCTTAATCAACATTGGATATTATATTTACTTGTATGCTTTTATTTCAAAGGCAAGAACACTGAAGTATAACCTTCGCACTGCAGCAGTTGTCAAAGTTCAACCCACATTATGCACTTCCAACATTGCAGTATTTGAGTCATCATGATGTGAGTTGGATTTGTCTAAGCTATGGAGTGACAAGGTTGACCATCAGTATCCTATAGCATAAGTAGGCTTTTGTGTTTGCATTTGTTTTCGACATGTGCATATCTGTAATAATATGTCACAATTATTTTGTTACCGATTTGTGACAGACAAATCATTTTATGGTTTGAAAGTTGACGTTTCAAATGTTTACAGCTTAGAAATCATGGTGTAGCCTCATATCTATGTGTAGCACTAGACACTTTGAGATGTCATGTTTTTTTCACCATGAATAGGTAGCTAGCAGTAATTATTGCCGGACACACAGCAGGGGAACAGCAGGCGTTACTGAACCCCACAAACACATCAGCGATTGTTTTCATCTGTGCATCTAACACTTCTGAGCAGCAACTGGCGCTGTTGAAGCCCAGGGTCAAGGAGGGTGTAGGCAGAGGCCTAGTATGAGACGTTTGAAGTTGAAGTTGTAGTTAGCAGCAGTAATTTTTGCCAGACACACAGCAGGGGAACAGCAGGCGTTACTGAACCCCACAAACACATCAGCGATTGTTTTCATCTGTGCATCTAACACTTCTGAGCAGCAACTGGCGCTGTTGAAGCCCAGGGTCAAGGAGGGTGTAGGCAGAGGCCTAGTATGAGACGTTTGAAGTTGAAGTTGTAGTTAGCAGCAGTAATTTTTGCCAGACACACAGCAGGGGAACAGCAGGCGTTACTGAACCCCACAAACACATCAGCAATTGTTTTCATCTGTGCATCTAACACTTCTGAGCAGCAACTGGCGCTGTTGAAGCCCAGGGTCAAGGAGGGTGTAGGCAGAGGCCTAGTATGAGACGTTTGAAGTTGAAGTTGTAGTTAGCAGCAGTAATTTTTGCCAGACACACAGCAGGGGAACAGCAGGCGTTACTGAACCCCACAAACACATCAGCGATTGTTTTCATCTGTGCATCTAACACTTCTGAGCAGCAACTGGCGCTGTTGAAGCCCAGGGTCAAGGAGGGTGTAGGCAGAGGCCTAGTATGAGACGTTTGAAGTTGAAGTTGTAGTTAGCAGCAGTAATTTTTGCCAGACACACAGCAGGGGAACAGCAGGCGTTACTGAACCCCACAAACACATCAGCGATTGTTTTCATCTGTGCATCTAACACTTCTGAGCAGCAACTGGCGCTGTTGAAGCCCAGGGTCAAGGAGGGTGTAGGCAGAGGCCTAGTATGAGACGTTTGAAGTTGAAGTTGTAGTTTAGCAGCAGTAATTTTTGCCAGACACACAGCAGGGGAACAGCAGGCGTTACTGAACCCCACAAACACATCAGCGATTGTTTTCATCTGTGCATCTAACACTTCTGAGCAGCAACTGGCGCTGTTGAAGCCCAGGGTCAAGGAGGGTGTAGGCAGAGGCCTAGTATGAGACGTTTGAAGTTGAAGTTGTAGTTAGCAGCAGTAATTTTTGCCAGACACACAGCAGGGGAACAGCAGGCGTTACTGAACCCCACAAACACATCAGCGATTGTTTTCATCTGTGCATCTAACACTTCTGAGCAGCAACTGGCGCTGTTGAAGCCCAGGGTCAAGGAGGGTGTAGGCAGAGGCCTAGTATGAGACGTTTGAAGTTGAAGTTGTAGTTAGCAGCAGTAATTTTTGCCAGACACACAGCAGGGGAACAGCAGGCGTTACTGAACCCCACAAACACATCAGCGATTGTTTTCATCTGTGCATCTAACACTTCTGAGCAGCAACTGGCGCTGTTGAAGCCCAGGTCAAGGAGGGGTGTAGGCAGAGGCCTAGTATGAACGTTTGAAGTTGAAGTTGTAGTTAGCAGCAGTAATTTTTGCCAGACACACAGCAGGGGAACAGCAGGCGTTACTGAACCCCACAAACACATCAGCGATTGTTTTCATCTGTGCATCTAACACTTCTGAGCAGCAACTGGCGCTGTTGAAGCCCAGGGTCAAGGAGGGTGTAGGCAGAGGCCTAGTATGAGACGTTTGAAGTTGAAGTTGTAGTTAGCAGCAGTAATTTTTGCCAGACACACAGCAGGGAACAGCAGGCGTTACTGAACCCCACAACACATCACGATTGTTTTCATCTGTGCATCTAACACTTCTGAGCAGCAACTGCGCTGTTGAAGCCCAGGGTCAAGGAGGGTGTAGGCACAAAATATATGAGTTATTGCCTTGTTACGTGGCCATTGCAAATGTATGTACTTCAAACAAGAATAAATGAAGTTTTACTACGACAATAAAATGATGAATTTCAATTACAAGAATAGAAAAAATATTTATACTTGACAGTCCTCTGTGGTTGATAACGTTAATGGCTACTGAAAATATGGTAACAAATTCAAAGCTTTCGAGACAACTCAGGTGTCTTCATCAGCTAAGAGTAAAGCCAAAAATGAAGAATCCATATTTCTACACACAACAGGACACAGGAATAGCTAAGACAAGTGAGGGAGGGACAAGTGAGGGAGACCGGCAACAAAAAGAGAACAAGGATGAATTATCAGGCCACACACAATCACAGATAAATTAATGAATTTACCTGTGCAAAACTTTTGTATGCCCGGTCATAGCATCATGGATATGGAATTACTGGTATTAAAATATAACTTCAAATATGAGAAACGTACAAAGGTTTCAGAATATAAGCTCATCATGACCTTTGACACTGTTAGTGATGGAATGAATAGATCACATGGATTTATGTCATTCTATATCAATTAAGGAATCTGCGTCTATGCCCTTCCAGGTCATGAAAACCCAAAAAAAAGACGCCAATGAGAGGGCAATCAAAATTTCTATCCTTATCTAGGAACTGTTCCAATATTTATGTTCATCCCTGTGAGATAATGACAGTTCTGATACACGTCACTTACTTGTCTTACCTATTGCCACTATTCCTGTGTCCTGTTGTGTATAGAAATATGTGATGCTTAATTTTTTTATTTAGTCTTTCCCTGATGAAGAGACGTGAGTAGCCTTGAAAGCTTGCAATTTGTTTCCATCTTTTCAGTTATCCATTAAAAGGTATCAACCACGCTGACTTGAAGTCTAAATATTTTTCTATCTACTGGCTAACACGGTACAAAGATACACATGTTTTCTAATTTCAAGAAGGAAAAATAAAGAAAATACAAATATATAAACGCATATATGCACATGCCAAAAATAAATGGAACAACACAACACCCAAAAAATTGGTAACAAAATATAGTGTTGTAAATTTAAGAATAAAAGTCCATTTTTTTTTTATGAATAATGCTTAAGGAACGCTATGTTAAACCATAACATAGTGAAGACAATGGATTTTGTAATAGTCACTCATCATCATCATCGCAAATTTTATGTGACAGTCACAGACATTTCAATTATTTAAGTTCATAAAATCGTAACTTTCTATAGCATGTATGACATGTCCAGCATGGACTCATCAATGTGATTGATGACACAATATGTACGATAAAAAATAACCATTTAAAAAAACATTAGGCATTGTTTGTCACAATTTAAGTGTGTGCCTGCAAGTGTAGGTGAAACAAAGGCTACGGATAGCAAAGGTATATCTATGTCTGTATCAACAGTGGACAGCCTCTGATGGGTAATGCCGATGTTATACTGTACGTCAATAAAGTCTGCGGCTGAAATCATGCATTTTTGCTTGTAGAGTGTTGAAGAGGGTAAAAGAATGTCTGGTTGCGCAAAGCTTTATCCGTCAACACTACCTTCCTACTGTCACGCGTAGGGTAGGGTAGCGTGTGGCAATTAGCTGACTATCAAATGTGAGGTTAGGCTGCGTTATTGCGCACTAGGGACGCAAAAAAAAATACAGCATAATAATTTTAATGTGTAATACTCCACCTATGACAAACAAAAAAATTATGTTCCCCTTTAACAATGTACAAGACTAACAAGCCTAATGGTTGACGCTGACTTAATTGAGATACAGTATTACATCAACATTGTCCATGAGTACTATGCACTGTGATACCTAATATACCAGTATTAATTTATATCTCTTGTGGTTGTTTCAACAGCACTTGCAGGTATAACTACCTATTGTCAGTATGCATGATGCACTTTCTAGATGTAATAATTTATTATTGGACATTATTACCATTTTACATGCTGGCCATTTCATATATGGTGTTTGAAGTTACAGTTTGGCATCAGTATGTTATTTTATATGTCTGTCATAAATAAAACTCGTGATGATGATGATGAGGATTTAATGATTCGTAATCCATTGACTGCATTATCTACAGGTACAGATAAAGTTCCTTAAAAAGCATTAATTCATAAGTATGAAATGTACTTTTATGCATTAATTTCAAAATGTGAAGAGTAGACTATGTTTTATTTTTTGTTACCATTTCTAATAGACATGTGCAGATATGCGCTGTGATGACAAATTATTATTTGTCCATATTTGTCATTAAAATTTATCATTCTAGGCCTGCAAAACTTCACAATTTCATGTTTTTCAGCATAACAAGCAGGGTGACGGCTCTTCCCTATTTGGAGCATGTGGTCATGTGTTTTTCTGCCCATGTGTGGGGAAACAGGACTTCTTGGGCCGTTGACACAGCAGGGGAACAGCTGGCGTTACTGAACCCCACTAACAGTAGAGCTTGTGTTTTGTTCTGTGGACCCCGACACTTCTGAGAGCAACTGGCAGTGTTGGAGCCCAGGAGTAGAGTTCAGGTGGTAGAAAGATGAACATAACGGAGACATGGATAACGTTGCGAACCAGTTTTTAATCTGAAAACGGACAGACAAATTCTGGCGAGATCCATGCCTTTTGTTCATTTTCAGAAAAGTAAGCCGGTCTACATATCGGAGATAGTCGCATGCGACGGTCTGTTAGTACACCACCTGCAGCACTAAAGACGCGCTCCGATAATACACTGGCAGCAGGGCAAGCCAGCACCTCCCAATGCATCTGGCTAAGCTCTGGCCATGTATCCAGCTTAGAGACCCAAAACTTGAATGGGAAGAGCCATCGGGGAGTACACTGAGAGGCAAAGCCAAGTAGTCTGTCACCATCTGACGGATACGTTCCCCTCCCGCTGACTGGAGCCCCTCTTGGATGGTTAGACATTTGTGGCGCTGCCACAAAACTTGCCACATTTTTAACATACTGGTCTTTCCCTGTGCAGAGGCACTGCGTGTGCTCCCTCTTGTTGCAGAGCCTCTAACACTGCCTCGACGCACAGAGCTGCTTTGTAAAGCAGTAGCAGCAGCATTTGCTCTCGGCAGTAAGTAGAACATTAGGGATTGCACCAGTGTGTCTTGGTACTCACAGCATTTTACGCTCCCGGTTCAACGGTGATGAGGCTTTTGACGTGTCCCGGTAGCGAGGGTCTAGGAGGGTGTACACCCAATAATCAGACGTCGTGAGAATGTGGGCGATGCGGCGGTCGTTCTTAGGCACTGCAGCAGAAATCAACCATGTGCTGCAGACTCCCAACTGGCAAAGAAACGCTGTCCCCTCTGCAAGAGGCGTTATCTCTGCCTGCTCTGCATCACCCCACCCTCGCTCTACATACTGACTAGAGCGTTGTGTACCTCCCTCTGGAGGATGTCTTCCTCCTCCATTGACTCCTCCTCCTCATCCTCCTCACAAAGTGAGCCCTGCCCAGCCTTTTGTGAGGAACCACGTGGCTGACTTTCAGAAGGTGATGGAATTTGTGACTCCTCATCCTCCACCTCTTCCAAAACCTCATCCCTTATTGCTTGCAGTGTTTTTTGAAGCAGGCAGATAAGGGGGACAGTCAGGCTGACTAGTGCATCATCTGCACTCGCCATCCCGCGTTGACTCATCAAACGCACGCAAAACGTGGCACATGTCCTTCATAGTGGCCCACTCATTAATGGTGAAGTGTGGACGGCGCAAATTGCGTGTTGATTGCGCCTGATGCAGCTGATACTCCATAACTGCTGGCTGCTGCTCACACAACCGCTCCAACATATTAACGTTGAATTCCACCTGGTGGATACGTCACATATGATCGATGTTCAGGAAGGCGCAATCTGCGTTGCAGAGCTGCAATGCGCGATCTGGCCATGCTGGAACGTCGCAAGTGAGCGCACTCTAGTCGGACCTTGTGCAGCAGTGCATCAAGATCCGATAGTCCCTCAAAAAACTCTGCACGGGCCAAATGAGCACATGTGCCAGACATGGTATGTGAGTGAGGTTGCCAAGGCCCAGAGTGCCACCAGATTTCGGCCATTGTCAACACTACCAAGCCTGGCTGGAGATTCGCTGGCAAAAACCACACGTCGCTCTCCTGCTTGATGGCATTCCAAAACCTCCTGCGCTGTGTGGCTTCGATTCCCCCCTGGGAATTAATTTTAGAACGGCCCGTTGCCGTTTGGCCACGGCTGTGCTCATATCGGTCGCATCAGGTAAGCGTCCACGGGTCCATGTGGAGGTAGACCGTGACGGCTCCTGCAGCGATGATTCTGAGGAACTGGAGTAGGAGGAGGAGTCAATGTGGACAGACTTGATTCCGGCAATCCTTGGAGTTTGGCAGAAACGTACAGCGCCACTCGCAAGATCTGTACCCGGCTCCACAACATTCACCCAATGGGCCAGTGAGTGAAAGGTATCGTCCTGGCCATGGGTACTGGGCCACGCATCGGTGGTCAGGTGGACCTTGCTACTGACGGCGTTTAGTAGCGCATGTTTAATTTTTGCCTCAACATGCTTTTTCAGACCAGGGGCGGCTTGCCTGCTGAAATAAAATCGGCTGGGCACATTGTATTGTGGGACTGCCAATGCCCTTAATTCACGGAAACTGTCAGTCTCCACCAGCCTGAATGACAGCATTTCAAGGGACAGGAGGGTTTTTCAATAGCCAGCATTCAGAGCCTGTGCTCGTGGATGGTTTTGCCGAGTATGGCCGTCTTTTATCCCATGCCTGTGCTACCGATGGCAGTTTTTGTGGCCTGGGTGTGTGAGGATGACAGGGAACTTGCAGCTGTGGGTGGAATAACCTGTGTCTCTGGACAACAGTGACAGAGGTTCTTCCATGGCGATCCTTTGAGGAAGCCGAACCAGCTGTGTGTGAACGGAGGAAGAGGCTCCAACACGAGCTGAAGATGTAGTGCTGCTTGTAGGTGTGCCTACTTCTCCAGTGTGTCTTTGTAACTCAACAAAGTGCTTTGACCGCACATGTTTCCACAATTTGTTGTATTAGGTTACTGACACTTTTACCTCTTTTAATTTTTTGATTACACAGCTTGCATTTGACATAGCAAATATCATCTGCAACTGTATCAAAAAAGGACCACGCAGAGCAAAGTTCCTGGGAGCGCCCGTTTGGCTGTTGGAAGAGAACTGCTCCGAACGGGTGCCAACTGGAGGCTACAGGCAAGCGAGTCTGCAAGCCTACCTCCCTACTGTTTGGACCGTTGGGGCAATCTCTTCCTCAGAGCTGCTCCCCACCACCTTCCTGTTCCTCACGCCATGTTGGTCTTGGACCTCATCATCTCCACCACTACCTCTTCCAACACCTGCTGTTGTTGGGTGTCTGGCCAGCACCATGCTCAACAGAAACTGGCAACTGAGTCTCATCATCATCAATGCGTTCTGCGGTGTGCTGACCATCGGCACTGGCTCACCCGCCTCTTCAGATTCAGAGAGACACAGCTGTTGCGCATCACTGATACTGCCCTTCTTCACATTCCAGAATGCTGCTTGCTGGCCCCTGTTTTCCAGCCAACAGATTCTGAAACAGAAGCAGGACTCAGCTGGCTCCTGTACAGAGCTCTCTGACTGCCTGGGCAATTTGGCAGCGGTGAATGAGACTGATGGTTGTTCAACAGTGCTGTGGCCCCTGAGAGGAGGTGGAAGCTATTGAAGTCGATGCATTGGCTGCCATCCAACCAACAAACGGCTTCAATTTGTTTTTCAGCAGCGGGGGGGTACGCTGAGCTCCTACAAAAGTGCGCATAAAGGAACGCTCACGGGGAAAACTGGTGGATGCTGTGTCACTGGGTGGCAGCAGCCACAGAATCCCCACGTCCTCTCCCTGCTGCAAATCCACGGCCTCGACCACGACCACGTGCCTTACTCACTGACTTCTTCATCTTGGTAGATTGATAAAGAAAGTCAGAAAAGTTATAAGGCCTAAGTGTGGTTATTCCTCACAGACTACAGTGAACCCTGCAGACAACTGTTCAGTATCTGTGAAAGGCCCCTTTGTGTAAATTCTATAGTGTTTGCAACCAATGTATTGTATACGGAATGGAAGCGCGTCACACTAATAGATTTTGTTTTTTTTCCCCTAAAATGGAGCAGCACCAATTAGAGAAAAATGTGAAGGATGAGGCAGTGACACACGCTCAGCAGATACAACCGGGAAATGGTTGAAGAACAAACTGGAGCGTAATCTGCACTCACAAAAAGAAAAGCACACAGACTACAGTGAACACTGAAAAACAACTGTTCAGTAGCTGTTAAAGGCCCCTTTGTGTACTTCTATAGTGTTTGCAACCAATGTATTGTAACGGATGGAAGCGCGTCACACTAATAATAGATTTTTTTTCCACTAAAATGGAGCACACCAATTAGAGAAAAATGTGAAGGATAGGCAGTGACACACGCTCAGCAGACTACAACCGGCAGTGGTTGAAGAACAAACTGGAGCGTAATCTGCACTCACAAAATGAAAGCTCACAGACTACAGTGAACACTGAAACACAACTGTTCAGTAGCTGTTAAAGGCCCCTTTGTGTACTTCTATAGTGTTTGCAACCAATGTATTGTATACGATGGAAGCGCGTCACACTAATAGATAGATTTTCTTCCACTAAAATGGAGCAGCACCAATTAGAGAAAAATGTGAGATGAGGCAGTGACACACGCTCAGCGACTACAACCGGCAGTGGTTGAAGAACAAACTGGAGCGTAATCTGCACTCACAAAATGAAAAGCTCACAGACTACAGTGAACACTGAAACACAACTGTTCAGTAGCTGTTAAAGGCCCCTTTGTGTACTTCTATAGTGTTTGCAACCAATGTATTTATACGGATGGAAGCGCGTCACACTAATAGATTAGATTTTTTTTCCACTAAAATGGAGCAGCACCAATTAGAGAAAAATGTGAAGGATGAGGCAGTGACACACGCTCAGCAGACTACAACCGGCAGTGGTTGAAGAACAAACTGGGAGCGTAATCTGCACTCACAAAATGAAAAGCTCACAGACTCAAATGAACAATGAAACACAACTGTTCAGTAGCTGTTAAAAGGCCCCTTTGTGTACTTCTATAGTGTTTGCAACCAATGTATTGTATAACGGATGGAAGCGCGTCACACTAATAGATTAGATTTTTTTCCACTAAAATGGAGCAGCACCAATTAGAGAAAAATGTGAAGGATGAGGCAGTGACACACGCTCAGCAGACTACAACCGGCAGTGGGTTAAGAACAAACTGGAGCGTAATCTGCACTCACAAAATGAAAAGCTCACAGACTACAGTAAACCCTGCAGACAACTGTTCAGTAGCTGTGAAAGGCTCCTTTCTGTACTTCTATAGTGTTTGCAACCAATGTATTGTATACGGATGGAAGCACGTCACACTAATAGATTTGATTTTTTTCTAATATAATGGAGCTGCACCAATTCCACAAATAAAATAAAAAAAAAAAGAGTCAGTTTACACGTGCAGATGCCTACAAACAGCGGTGGATGCAGAGCAAACTGCAGCGTCACCTGCACTGTCACACACACACCTTGCACAGAGCTGTTTAAAACAACACTGGCAAAATGAAGCTTTACACAGCGGTTGGTAAACTAGCCTGCCTAAAGCACAGTAGTACACAAAATCGCTATATCTAACTGTCCCCCTCGAGTGAGCAGAGTAGCGTTCTGTCCTAACTGAGTTCACAAGCACAGTGACGCTAAAATGGTCTGCGGCGCCTTTTATAGTGCCCTTCTGACATCATTTCAGCAGCCAATCACAGCCATGCCATTAGTTAACATGACCGCAGCATTACAGGATGTGCCCACACTTCATAAAGATTCCTCATTGCTTTACTAACATCACATTGCCTCTCAAAGAATTATGGGAACTTCCGATTCCGGTATACGATATTGAAAAAGTATCGGAATTAAGTATCGGAATTCCGATAACGCGAATATCGGCCGATACCCGATACTTGCGGTATCGGAATGCTCAACACTACTCAGAAGGCCAAAAAACAAATTAAAACAAAACCACAGAAACAAGCAAAAAATAGCTTATATGAAAGTTTGCAGGAGACTGCAGCAAGCTGACTTCCAAACTGGACCAGGAAGAGACAACTAATCACCGGCGAGGATCATGGGAAAGTTACTCCCTTAAATCTCCCCAGTCATCACTGCCAGATTGCCAATCGTCCGCAGCTGGATGCTCAGCTGAAGGGCCTCTGTCCATCAAGGCAGCTTCAATACTATCAGCCACCCAGAGGGAGCCCCAACTCAGAATCCAGCGAATTCACAAGTCTACATCTGAGACCGGTTGCCATGGGCAACTGCACCGCCATGTGCGCTGAGGGATGCCAGGCCTTTTGGCCCCGCTTGGCCCTGTATTGCCTCACACAGGTGGAGCTCTGCAGAGCCTTCTGCTCTGCACGCTTGCAAGACCAAACTAACACACCCAATTCAGGGGTTTGTACAAGAAACCTGTGGCAGTAGGCCACATGGAAAACCCGTCGGGAAGGAAAAGGACTGCCCCACTACCATCCTGTAGTTCGTTTCAAAAACAAAAGCCCAGAACAGGTTTTCTTAAATCTGCTTTAGACAAATAGCTTGCCCAAGGCCAACATTTACTTTTATTTTGCATTACAATCACAGATATGCCTGTGACTGCAATGCACTACCACGGCCTCAATACACCTCTGTGTGCATCCTAGGGGGGACACCATAGGAATCCTCGCATATGACACTGGTCACTGCCTCACAATGCATACAGTAAACAACAAAAATGCCTCCATACTTTTAAAATTTAGAATTTTCACCTTTCTTTTCAAAAAAAACTTTTCATGATATTTACAGGAAGTTGCACAAAAACAAAGTCTGCTTTATATTCCCTCCTCAAGTCCAGCAAAATGTCCACTCTGTGGCCTCTCTGTTATTTGATAGGGTATGTACCGTATTGTTGTTTTTTTTCAACTAACTGTGCCAATAGGGAAAAGTCTGAAAGACAAACCCTTTAACTTAGACCTAGACTGGCATTTCATACAGCTTCTTAAACAGTACTGTGCTGGAGTAGGATGCAGTTGAAGTGTACCCACGATAAAAATACAGATCTCTCCATTCTTTGCAGGTGGGAAAAACCCTCAAAATCCGCGGTGTATACTTATTTTCCCCACTGTGTGTATGTATATATATATATATATAATATATATATATATATATATATATATATGTATACAAATTTAGCATGTCTTTGCAAGGAAAATACATCTAATTTAAGTAGCAATCAGCTAAATGAGATTTGTCCTATAAATTATTCCAATTATTCCAATTATTCTGCATCACTGAATTGGGGCAAAAGGACTGTTTAGGTCCCTTAGACTCCAGGGCCCAGGTGCGACTGCAACCCCTGCAACTACCATAGTTACGCCCCTGGTCAGGCCCATCCCACCAAACCATACACACTTTCATAGCACTGTGTCAAGAAAAGAGCAAGGCAGCAAAAAGACATAAATTATTGTGTAATTGTAGCATGTACCATAATTTTGAACTTCTTTTATACCACTTTTCCGACATAAAGCCAATAATAAATTCTGCCCATTTTTGTTATTTTTTTTTCTCTATCATAGCTTTTGGATTTGGAGGTGGTATAATAATCTAAGACAATTCAAATAAACCCTTTAAAAAAAGTTCCCTTGAAGCATACATTGTAGAGTTTATTTAATGACATGACCAGTTGGACGACTTCCAACGAAAATCCTTCTACGTAAAAGTAATTTTGTTCCCAAAGTGAATCTCCAAAAACATTGATCCCTGAAATAAAAATCTTGGTATTCTTTTCTTCCATATTATCATTACGGCTCAGACTGTACCAGATTCACAGTCTATATCCCATTGATCCTCTAAGACCACAATCTACAATCAAGTGAGCCCAGAAAATCCACACATATATGAATTATAACAGTGAAGTTTACAGCTTTATACACAAAAAACCCCAGTTTAAATTGAAATACCTTCAATGTCATTTGCTTCTGGGCTACATTCCAACTTTCTTATTTCCACTATTTTTTGTCCTTTAAATCAGTTGTCAAATGAGATCATTTTTGTAATTTAGTAGCAAAGCGTCACCCTCTCCAACAGAGAGATCAGAGACGACCTATTGTATAAATCAGAATGAAAAGAGACCCAACAGCCGGCACAGCTTTTTTATAGCATGGTCGAGGTGTTTACATCTATCATACACTATATCTGGTAGACGGTAATGGTATTTTTCCCAGGTGTGTCTTTCTATTTAAAATTTCCTTTCTGCAATGGGTATCATTTGTCCTTCCCTCCGATGCATTTTAAATCAGTATGTAAAAGAACCTGCAATATAATCATTCTGCATTGTTTATTGGTCTTTACACAGAACTTTTTCCGAAATTGAGGCTTAGTGCAATCATTAAAATTTTTGGGGGGGAACAAATTTTTGATTTAAATTTGCTAATTATGCTTTGTTTTTGGAAGAAGGGAGGGGGTACATGCTTATGATTTCCCATTATTTTGTCAGTTCTGGGCACTCGAAATCGGTTTACAGTATTGGGCATCTAAAGTTTTTTGGGCAATTTTACGGGAAATAAACTAAAGCAGGGCATTCTGAGATAAAAATCAAGCAGGTGAAATATATTTCTTTTGAGTTAAAGTTAACATTTAGGACTTTGTCCTTTTTTTCATAAACCCTTGACTTCCCCATTAATCTAGCACTTGGAGCTGTTCTTCAATGCTTTTTTTCAGGACATCCCACTTCTTTTCTGTAATACTTCCTAAAATGGAACGTGCTGTATAACGAAAATACAAGGCCAGTATGGGTAGCTAAATAATGGTTCCCCAAACCAAAAAACTTTAAAGAAGTTATCCCCCATTAAATAAATAAGGGGGGGGTGCTAACGGGCAGTTCTGGGTGCCGCCAACATTGAGAAAAGCTATTTGGGGGGGTTGCCCCGGGGATATACCCCTATGATCAGACATTGTGACTACCAAAGGGAAAGGGGCATCAAAATTAAAGTTTAATTCAGGGAAAATTTTTCCCAAAACACTAGCCTAGAGTGTGATATTTCAGTGCCTGTCTGATTTCCACAATACAACTTTTTACCTTAAAAAATTAAAAAACGTTGGAACCAGTAAAAAAAAGGGAAAAATAAATATAGGAAACTAAAAAAATTGGGCTTCTACTTTTTTGATAAATTCTGGACAATACATAAAAATAACCTGGGGAAATAATAATTTAAATTTTTTTCTACTGTTTTTCCAATTTCCTGCCGAATCCTGCTGTAGTAGGGTTTGGAAAGACCCGAGGGCCCCTTGAACTCTAATTTCATGATTCTTGTTTTTTACGATATCATGTCCCAAAGGGCAAAAGAAAAAATATTT